>CAXIPT010000001.1:18909228-18989620 GCA_964030475.1 Tethya wilhelma | reverse complement strand
ACCACCATCTTGAGTGCTATTGCTTATAGAGACGTGGGATTCTTGGTCCTGGATAAAAATATCGGTCGATTTTTCTTCGAAGCCAACAAAAGGATTTCCGGTAAAATCGTCAAAGTTTCCGTCGTGGAAATTTTGCGCAGGAAGGTTGATGAATTCGTCGGTGCTGAAAGGGTTATTGTTTTCGTTAGTGTGAGCGAGGTGAGTGGGTGTGGTTGGAGGGGTGAAGGGGCCAGAGGGGAAGTGGGAGGGGTTGGACTCACGAGGCAGTTGGTTGGCTTCAGCTTGGACTGTCTTGAGGACTTGATAGAACTAGGGTAAGAGTGTGTGTGTGAGGATAATTGACATACCCAAAAGTGGAAAATTTTCATATTGTGCAAATTTTTGTATGCCGTTCAAAACTGTAAAAATTTAAACTTCGACATTATGCAATACAAGCGTGCACGAAGTTTTAGACCACAACATGTGTTTTACCAAACTTTGCACTACAAAATTTTCTCATTAGTTCACATAATCTCTCTCTCTCTCTCTCTCTCTCTCTCTCTCTCTCTCACTGATGGTGGCAGGATGGTGTTGGGGTCAAGGTCAATCGGTAGAATGTAGCCGATCTTAGCCACAAAGATGAGGTGCATGGCGATGGTGAACTCCAAGAAACTCAGGTGGCCATCTCTGTCAATGTCCGATAATTTCCTATGATGTAATAATGACATCATTAAAACAATGAGCAACAGTTATAGCAATGCTAGTCTAGTAAAACAGTATAGCAGTAATTCTAACATTTTTGCATAAAAAATAAATTAAACTTTGATTTGTGCACTATTTTTGTCAAATGACGTAAGAATGACATAATTATCATTAATTTATAATGGGCACTGACCATATATGGTAGAGTTGGTTCTTGGTGAGATTGGACTTGGAAAAGATGTACTTTGCGGCATCACCTGCGGACAAGACAAGGTACAGGATGGTTTATAGCACCAGGTATGGCATACATATCTACAGCTGGGATACTATGTAGTGGGTATAAATTTGGCAAATTGGCAAATTGATCTGCAAATTGCCAAATTATACATCGCCAAACAGTTTTATACGCACATAGCACTCAAGATGGTGGTGCAGCATCGCCCCCTCAGAAACATCAGTTGAACTTGACCCCAGTGACCTCTAACGGCCATGTCAGTCCCTCGGCCAGTAGTGGGTCCGAGGTGTCCTCATCGCGGGAGGAACAGGGGGAACAGATGAGGGGAGAGTTTGAAGGTCACGATTATTACATCTTGGAGAGCCCTCTTCAACAGCACCCTCCCTCTCCCTCGTCCTCGTTGCTAAGCAACGGTAGAGCCGGGAAAGAGAGGAGGCGGGGTCAGAATGGTTCGGACGAGAAAAGGTCGAGGGTCATACAACGGGAAGTAGAAAATGGTCCAAGTGAACGGCATTCTAGGAACGTTTCTTCGAACGGTTTGAAACCAAATGACGATATATCTAGCCCCGCCCCTTCACCCACTTGGTACGTGGACAGGGAAAGTCCCCAAGAGGTGACCACACCCACTTCAACCACACCCACCTCATTATTCTCCCAGGACCCTACCAATCTTGACGCTAACGAGAGTCTAAACCAGGAGTCTTCCTCTCCTACCCTATCGTCCTCCACCTCCTCCCCCTCCAGTGCCAGGAGAGGGCGCAGGAAGAAGTACCAGGAGATCACCATCTCTGAGAGAACAGAACCAACTCTACAGGTAATGGTCTGTGAGTCTCCTCATGTACGTACATGTATAGAGACATAAATGTCTGTGAACATTGAATCTCCTCACGTACAGTACATGTATATACCGTAGATCGGAAATGACACTGCATTTACGAAAATTAAAATCTGTGAAACTTTTGAGCGTGAACTTTTGAATGTGACGACTTGTTAAAAATTTTTAATATAATGTATCCGAATTACAAAACATTTTGAACACAAAATTTTCCCAATATGTGGTATATAGTGAGAATGTTGAGCCTCTTCACAGACATGTATAGCACAGAATATTGGCCGAAATAAAATTGGTAGATTGTCAAAAGTTTCACGATTGGCGGATTTTGTTTTGGTGGTAGTGCATGCAGCAATGTATGTAGTTTGTATGTGATGTGCAAAAATGACTCTTGGGCAGATTTAATATTGACAATCCTTACCAAACTGCCAATCCGCCAATATATAAGATCTGCCAAATTTTGTGCTATACAGTATATCATAATTATATAGAGAGAGAAACAACTGAAATTTTTAAGGATTAGCTCAAAGTTAATTTTTTTCTCATTTTACTCCAATTCTCATGTGATGAATTTACTGTATGGCGTGTGCCATGGTATTTGTTTACATTCCTCTAACTATTAGTCGGTAATTTTTTCTTAGGTTGCCACGGCAGTTGATGTAATTGGGTCCAGGGAGACCACACCCACTCCTGATGGTGGAGGAGCAAAGATGGAGATGAAGGAGTTAAGTCCCGAAGACGTTGCTGTCGAGATGGAGAGTCTGTCGCGAGCATCAAGGAAACTACTGCATGTATGTTTGTTGAGCAGTGGAGTCACATGTTGCTAGCTTGTTACATGCTGAGACTCTCTCTCTCTCTCTCTCTCTCTCTCTCTCTGTCTCGTAGGAATCTCAAGACAAGCTGAAAGAGCAGCAACGTAGGAACATTCCCCAACAGCCTCTGTTTGGAATGGAAGAGTACAAGGCAGCTAGTCGTAAAGGACTCTCAGCGACCATCCAGGAGATTGAAGGCGTATCTATGACAAACCAGTCGGACGAGTTTAGAGAATCGGTCATTCCAGAAAGGGCAGTTGTGGTGAATGTAACTGACAAGAGAGCGCCTATGAACGGTGTGGACTCTCATGATGGTGGTTCGTTAGAAGACAGCAGTGAGGATGCCCCCATCTCTGATGATGATGTCATGTCACACCTCGAAGATCTTGAAGCAGAAATCATGGCCGCTTTGGCTGACGAGGACTTTGACCTTGACGACGACGAAGAAGATGGCGACGACAGACTAGACAGCAGGGGAGGAGATGCCACGCCCACTGTCCTCTCTCCGACCCACAAGAGTCCACTCTCAACAAAGTACGAGTCCCAACAGCGAGACGAGAGGACCCCTAGCCCGCCACCCCCGCCCCGACCTCCCCTCCCTGTTGAGTACAGACCCAAAGTTAGATTTACTCCTTCGAATGGTGCCAGTGCTATGAGGGGTGAAGGGAGAGGGTGGGCCGAGCTTGATGGCAAACGGGACCCCGAAGTGGTCAGACGTGTTCATCCAGAGCCAAAGAGCAGTTCTACCGTCTCTCAGAGGAAATCTGTAACGTACGTGATCCATTCACGTGCATAATATGTGTGGGGGTGCTTGCTGTATTGAGTCTTCATAGTGGCTGTACGACATTTTGCATTCTCATAAACACATTTAGCTGTGCATGTAGCATGGAGCTCACACCCTAAAGTAAAAACGTTTTGACTTGCCTGTGGTATGTCTTCGCAAGGTGTGGCCCTTTCTTCCAGGGAGGGTCGTTATTATGAGCTGCAATGCGTGTGCTGTGAAGCGCTAGTAATACTGTGTTGGTATGTTGTGCCCACTAGAGATAAGTACATTGCGGTCTAATAGTACATACCAGTAGTCGCTGGTGTGAAACCACTGTTTGTATTAGTACTGTAGCTGTGTGTATAATTATGCGTGTATAATTTGCTACTGTGCAATTATTGCTGCGAAGTGCAAAGTTTAATAACTAGACTCGAACCAAAAAGAAGCGGTTTTTACAAGTCTAATCTTTTTCAGCCGATGTAAGCGATAGATTGAATGTGGAGCTAATATTCATGATAATTTTAAATACTGGTTTGCGCGCGTGCAAGTGTTAAAATTCAATTTTTATGTGAGAGGTGAAATTTGTCCATTTTGTACGCTACTTGTGTCAAAAATTAGTCTCTAAACTTACAAACCACGCCACACGCACAGCGCCGAGGAGCTAATGGAGGACCTGGACGATATACTGGGAGAAGAAATGGCCTCTCTCCAAGAGGTCTTTGAAGAGTTCCAAGTGAAGGACCAGCAGGCCAAGCAGAGAGCCAAGCAAGAGAGGGCAGAGCTGCAGGCGATCGAGAACAGGAGAAAGGAGGTTAGAAATGAACCAAGTACCGTAGATAGTAATACACTATAATTTGTAGTACTACTAGTAGTTGGACCAATTTTGGTTGCTTGGAGTGTGAGCTTGTATTTTGAGATGAATCAAATTTGTTTTGTTTACCACGCAGTCTATAGATGTGTGTTTATGTGATGGGTTAAATGCTCATTTAGTGTAAAGAATTACACCAAGTATTTAGCTGTGTGTGCTGCAGTAGATCACTTTAAAAATGATCTTCAGTTTGTGATAATCTCTGATCCACGAGACTGAATTTGTGATGGTTCTCGAGCAAACGTATGCTTACAAGAAGTGTTATTCGTTCGTACATGTGTGTGTGTGTGTGTGTGTGTGTGTGTGTGTGTGGATCTAGGCGATGATAAACTATCAGCTCCGATCGATCAGCCCAAAATTTAGACAGAGACAGCCTCCATATCGCTTCCTATTACAACAAACATAGCTATGTGCCCACACTGTTGCTGTATGATAAGTTCATTAGCACGAAATCTTCTAAAAAACAACTCTTCTCCCAAAAAAATAAACTTGCAAAGTGTTTTTGTTAGCTATAGAGTTGAGTGGTCAAAGTTTTCACAAGCATTTTTATTATAGTTCAAAAACACAGACTCTTCAGCTAAGATGTTGCGTACATTGTACTATTATGTACTATAAGGGCATTTGGTATTGATAAATGCTATAAGTGGCCATGGACAGTAGAACATTCGAAAGAATCTACATTCCTGTAAGAGCCTTGTACGCTGACATGACCTTGAATGAAGTGTGTGTGTCTGCATGCACTATACCTCTATTAAAGCGTACATAATAATTTATATCAGCATCTTTGTGGCAGTATAGCAGTGTGGCCTTCACTCACCAGTGTGTGTTAGTATGAGATGTGATTGGTTGGTTCTCTAGGCAACACACACACACATAGTTATGTACATGCCATTCCTGAAGCTGACAAGAATTCCACTACAGGCACATTATTTTAATTAATTTTAAGAGCTCAAGTTTCTGCGAATGATTTGTAACCAGGCAACGATAGTAGAGTATTGTACTATAGATATGGCTTTGTGTCAATGTGTGAAGTATTGGGCTGGTTTTGCCCGGAATTATTATGATGGACAATACAAGTATGTGCGTGTTTGTGGATGATGTAATGATGATGTAATCTTGTCATCTAGGACATGGTGAACACTGCACCAGTTGGTTCAATGGACGAGGTCACTAAGAGAAGAACCCAAGAAAGGTGAGAGAGCTATACATAAGGTTGTGCACATTATGGTAATCATTATCATAGAACATAGATATGCTTCCACTTCTGAGAAAAAAATTCCAGCTCTTTAATGCCATGCATAGACTGGGTAGCTGTAAATTCCATTTCTTTGAAAAATTCCACCACTTTGAAAACAAATGCTAAGTTCAGTGACCCTGTGTTATGTCAATTATGAAGGGAGGTTGCTTGTAGTGTGAGTATACAATGCTCAAGGTGTGTGTGTGTGTGTTTGTTAGTTGTACATTAGCATATCTATTGGATCAAGATGTTACCACTCTCAGTGCTACATGTCATGCCAGCCAAGTTTACCTGATCATCATAGCTGAGTCTTGTTCACCTTTTAGGATGACTCTGTTTACAAATATTGGTTGAAGCCTCTATTGTGTGTGTGTACTATTATGGAAGTTGTAGATGAACACTGCTTACCACAAGCATGGTTTATTACCAGTGGGTGGTGGAAGTATATATGCATGTAAGGTTCTTCCTTGGTGAACTCTGAACCTATCTAGTCATAATTATTGCTGGCCTAAAAATCTAGCCTGGTTACATAACGGGGAGGGCCCGGTTTATGAGGCTAAGCCTATCCAAGTCATATGTTTGGACACCAAAATCTATCTGCTGCTTTTGAAACTCAATTCTAGCTACATTATACATTGAGTAACTTTGAACTTGCAAACATGACAGTTATGCTTTAGTACAAGTCCTTGTACCTGTAAGAATTATGTTGTTCTGCCAAATTTCATTGTCGATTGTTTTTGTTGCTTTGTGTGTGTACCTGTGTCTGTGTGTGTGCCTGTGTGTGTGTGTGTGTGTGTGTGTGTGTGTGCGTGTGTGTGTGTGTGTGTGCGTGTGTGTGTGTGTGTGTGTGTTTGTGTGTGTGTGTTTGTGTTGCAGTCACATCCTCCAGGAGCAGTGGGAACAGGAGATGAAGAGACTAGAGGAGGAGAGACTCAGGGACCTGGAGCAGCAGGAGAAGGACAAGGAGAGGACCCTCGAGACAGACACCACCATCAGGAACCTCGACGACGAGTGGAAGACTCTTCTAGAGGTACGTGGGGGTAGTATTGTTGTAGGAAAGAGTGTGATTAGCAATACAGTGTAGCACTATTATTGAGCAGTAGTGGTGTACTACCATATAGCGGGAAATTTTTGTATGGTGGAAATTTTCTTATTTTTCATATGCCGTTCAAATATACGAAAATTAAAACTGCAAAAGTTTAAATTACACATTTACTTTATACGAGCGCGCGCCGCATATACAAAATTTAAAAATACAAAAAAATTTTCTGGCACGTTTATACAAAATTTTGCACCAACGAAAATTTCCCGCTGTAGTATAAGTAATAAAATATGATTTTACTGCATGCATGGATAAATGACTATGCTCAAATTACGTGAAAAATTTTTAAAAATTAAACATCCTGGCCTCAGATTTAATTATTTACGGTATTTCTATTTACACGAGCGCACCCAAAATTGAAGAACATTGAAAGAGCTGGACGTGCACAGATCGATTCTGAAAAGATCTTCAAGTTACAGTACTGCCACTCACAGTCAGCTAAGCCTGATAGTGCTGCCACTCACAGTCAGCTAAGCCTAGCTTCTGACACAACCCAGCTCTTATCTACTTTGTAATAGCATGGTCCTGTGAATGAAGATCCTTCGCTCAGGCTCGCCCAACGATGTTTCCATCTAACTAGTAATACTGTGCATATTCATCATCAAAACAATATCATAATATTGTCCACAAATTAATTATAGTTAGACAACAGTTGCTATTTCCACTGAATCAGTTTGACTGTGCATATTAATAGTTACTGTAGTAGTGTAGCCGCCCACCACCATTAGTTCATTGGTGGGGAGAACAGCTGCAAAACACAACTCATGACCAGTGTTCATCTGAGTGATGACTTCCCAGGTGTCGGAGGTGGGATGATAGATACGAACATCAGAAGTGGGTATGTCCCTAGAATCACGGCCACCGATGGCTAGCAGTCGATCATGATGTGTGACACAGGTGGAAAGTGTAACTGGGAGATCAGCAACTTCGCTCCATATGGTAGACTTGGGTGGACTGGTCAGTGATAGAGATTGAGCTAAACGTTCTCTTAGTGATCTTGACCGACAAGACAGGAAGAGGTCAGCCAGGGTGCAGGTGTAGACTGACTTGGTAGTTCCACTGTCACTCCAGCCTCCACCAATGTAGACACGTTCACCACAAATGGTTATTGAGGCAGCATAGAGTGGTTCAGGAAGGTCTGCAGCAGACGACCATTGTTTTGTATCAATGTCCATGATTTCCACTGCTTTTAGTCTCCTCCAATGTTGACCCAATCCACCAGCAACTATCAGAGCTTGTCCAGTGGCCACTGCTATTGATTGTGATCTCTTGGTGGGCATTGGTGGGAATACCTCACACCACTTCTTACTCCTACCTTCTCTAGTGAGACTGAGGAGCTGATTGGTCACCGTACCATGACTGTCTCTCCCACCAATAGCAGTTAGGGAACTTCCGGTGACTACTAGAGAACAGTATGAGTTTGGTAAGTCTGGAAATTCTTTCCACGTCTTTTTTGTTGAGTTGTAGGCATAAACAATTTGGTCACCAGAGCTGAGGTACACCATCTCACCATCAGCAATTGCAGTATTTGAGTCTCTGGCTAACTTACATGGTGCCTTCTTGCCCTCTCTCCACCTCAGTGTGAATCTGTCCCTGGGAGGAGTCTGTGGGGGGTCTTTTCTCTTCAGCTGTTGTTCTAGTTCCTGGATTCGTGTCTGAAATTGATCCATCACTTGTTGACTGGATTCAAGTTGCTGAGTGACCTGTTGCAGTTGTCTCTTTTGGTCACTGATGATTCCTCGCAGCTGTTGGCATTCTTGATGACTGGCTACAATAGTCTGGTCTTTGTTTTGTATGATGTCATTTTTCTCTTGAATGTCAATATCCTTTTGCTGTAAGCGGTTGTTTTGTGATCCAATGATTTGCTGAAGTCCTTGGATTTGCTGAGCATGTTGTTGTCTCATCTGATGAATCTCCTCATCTTTGTCTTGAACTTGTTGTCGTAGTTCTTCCTCTCTCTCAGTTGCAGCTGGTTCTAGTCTTTCTTGAGCTCTTCTAACACTTTCTGTGAACTGAGGTGTTTCTTTTAGAGCTGATACTCTGTGACACAGCTCCTGAGCTGAAGGACGTTCAACATCACTGTCCTTAAGACAGTCGAGTGCAATTGGTAGGAGAGGGTGGTTGGGATCAACTTGACTTATGTGGTTTTGTCTTCGTTCAATTTCTGGAACTCGTACTTCAATTGTTGGGAATCGAGGATCAGTTGTGTGAACTATCTTGAGTCTATCCCCTGGTTTGGGGAAGCACCTGATCAAGATCTGGATAATGAGTGTTCCGATTGCAAAGCAGTCAATCTTTTCTGTGTAGACGGGTGGATCTTTCACAGCCTCAGGAGGCATGTAGGCATCTGTACCTGGACACATTGTAAAGGACACACGAGTAGCTTGAGGGTTTATGTCACCAAGCTTTGCCATTCCAAAGTCTGTTACTTTGGCTATCACATTTCCACGCAGTAACACGTTGTTACTGGAGAGATCCCTGTGGGTGATTTCATTCAAATGGAGGTAAGAAATGGCCAAGGTGATGTCATGACAAAACTTGACTTGAATGTGGTAGGGGAGTGCATCCTGTGAGCTCTCCAAGAAGTGGGTCAAGCTATCATCCATGAACTCCATTAGTAAAACTGGCAGGCCAGTTTGAGGATCTTGGTGTGTGCCTAGGAACTGTACGATATTGGGATGCCTTATTGCACTCATAAACTCACACTCCTGCATGAAACGTTGAATGGGTAGTCTGTGTTCTCTTTGACGATCAATTTGTTGGTGTGCAATTGGATTGAAAAGAGTTGGGTGAATGATCTTAGCAGCACATAGCAGATCATCACACAGAGCCTTGCAAACAGAGCCATACGATCCAATACCAAGAGTTTGATTCATCTGAAGTTGAATTGATCTAAAGCCAATTTTGGGCGTGTCCCGATGTTGTTGTTGAGCCATAGCCTGTAGAGTACACAACAGCAATTGTGGAGACTAAGACATGAGTGATCCTTTAGTTTTGTGAGAATCTCATATGACTTGTCACTTGGAATTAAGAGCTATAATATTATATATGCTCAACAGACCAAAATTATCTGATAATCTTCAGTCTTGCCATGGTGCTAAAATTCTTACAAATATGGGTATGCTATAATTATGTTGCTAAAAATATCAGTGCAAAATAGTTTTAAGGTTGAGTAATCTAAGTAATTGAGCATAGACTTAATTGTGCTGTATATTATCCCACAATAATGTTGTATTTTCATATAGAAGGTAGCCTATTAATAAATGGAAGTTCGAATGCTTTTGTTGTCTGATTGTAGCTGCAAAAATGCTAAGATTTGGACCTTGTAAAAATTTCAAAAACACATTTGCACCTTCTATACCATTTCAGTGTGTATTATTTTTGGTGTCCACAAACAAATATAGTTCGAATGATTAAGTGTCTCATGCTCAGTGTTACTGTTACGTCTCCCCCCTACTAGCATGAGGCAAAGGCCGTGAAGGAGGCTCAGATAGAGAAGGAGCTTCGTCTCCAGAGGGAGAAGGAGGAGAAGGAGAGAAGAGAGAAAGAAAGATTAGAGAGACTGGCTCAGGAGGGACCTCAGTCCGAGGGTGAGCAGTTAACTAGTACCACTGTGTGTGTGTGTGCTCAGTACACAGTATATACAGTGCACAGTTCATGGTACACAATATACAGTATACAGTATACAGTATACAGTATACAGTATACAGTATACAGTATACAGTATACAGTATACAGTATACAGTATACAGTATACAGTATACAGTACACAGTATACAGTATAAATTATAGTATACAGTATACAGTTCACGTATACGGTATACAGTATACGGTATACGGTATACTGTATACAGTATACAGTTCACGTATACAGTATACAGTATACAGTATACAGTATACAGTATACAGTATACAGTATACAGTATGCAGTATATAGTATGCAGTGCACAGTTTACGGTACACAGTACACCATATATAGCCTTGTTCCTAGGCTCCTCCTTCACAATATATGCACTAAACTTAAAATAATGTGGTTTACAAAACCTGTAACAATGTAGCCAGAAAACTAATGCTCTGTAGTTACTCTAAATCTCTCCCTCCCTCTCAGAAATGACAGTGGAGGAGTGGATCAAGTGGATGGAGGCGGAGAAGACCAAGGGTATGACCCCAGCTCAGCTGCAGGAGTATCATCGTCGCAAGGAGCGCTACATCAAGGTGGCCGCTGAGAGAGAGGAGAAGAGAAAAAGACAAGAAGAAGAACAGAAAGAGAAGATACGAAAGATGATGCTGGAGGATCAAAGGTGAGTGGGGCCGAGAGTACTGCTTCACTGAAATCTTACACTTTTACTGGAGTGATGAGGTGTTAGCGGTGATTCTTTCTACATTTGTGCTTACAAGCATCTCTTAGCAACGGATCATACTACATCCCTATGTATATAATATTATATGCAACAACAGTTTGATGTGTACCTATGGCAATACTAACCATAAACTCAATCTCATGATAACGACACCTTTCTTTAAGCTTGAAGTTGCGTACTACAACCAATTTAATGCCATGATTATTGCTCGTCCTCTCCATCCAAAGAATGCACATTATACATGTACCGTAGATCGGGAAATTTTTGCTGTTATATTTTTTTTTTTCGTCACATGCAGGAGTGGCAAAATTAAACACGCAAAAAATTTAAAATGTATGGCGATCTTTACCCAATCAGTTGGCAAAAATTTCCCAATCTGTTGGCATTAATTTTTCTCAGTGAATGTGCCTTTAGCACATTGTCAGTACATTAATCATATCTCCATTGACCTTTGACCCCCTCTACAGGGCCTACCAGTATCGCAGCAAGGAGGTAGAAGCTGCTCGTCTGGAATCAGAGGAGCTGGCCGCCAAGAACAAGGAGGAGCTGAGTCGCAAGAACGTTGAAGAGAGCAAGGCCCGAGTGGAGAAGGGCAAACAGATGAGGGCGGCGTTGAGACAGTGGGAGGAGGAAATGAGCACTCCCAAGGCCCGCTCTGCTCTGGCCGCCCGCTTTGAGGAGACAGTGAAGGCAAGGAGTGGGGGGAAGCTGTCAGGGAGACAAGACTCTAAGGCAACCGTACTGTCGATGAATAAATCTGTAAGTTAGTGTGTGCAAGCTCTCTCTTTGAGGGGGTGTCTCTTCTTCCATCCTACCTTTACAATACGCTCTCGAACAGTTTGACTTAATGCTAAAGTTATATACTACCACAAAGCACTGTACATAGACACACTCACACACTCGCATATCACAGTACTACTTTACTGTACTTTGAACGTACATGGGACTGAGTAACAAACAGTTAACTCAACTGTACAATATATCACACACATGTACAATAAATACACTGGCTTACTAACTACTTAACTATAAACCTTCACTAGCTACTGAAGTTAACCATTTTACTACTAACCTTAACTATAACACTTAACTTACTGTTACTGACTAACCTAACCTACTTACTTACGATACTGACTCATTATCTGACACTCTTTGATTCTAACCCCGCCCCCTGCCCCTCCCACTATGGGTAGTCCTATACCTCCAAACTGCAGGCGCTGGAGAGAGAGGAGCAGAGAATGTTGAGGAGAATGTCGAATGGTACGAGAGCAGAGATCACTCAATCGAAGCAAGAGAACAGGAAGTCCCTCCAATGATAGTTAGTTATTAATAGCAACTCACCGCTGCCCCCCTGCTATTTGTGATGATGTCGTTTCGTAATGTTTTCTTTTTTTGTTTGTTGTTTAACTTTTTTCTTTTTAAGTGAAATTTGCGAAGCTAGCTTGTGTTTTTTTTTCTTCTTTCACATAAGTTATCCACTCTATACTTCACACAATATAATGTTAATTCTATTCTAAATATTAGCAGGTTTTCGTCAAAATTTTTATCCTTTCTGTTTCATGTATGTCTGTATGTCTGTGTGTGTGTGTGTGTGTGTGTGTGTATACAATAGTGTGTAAATATTATACCATTGTGTGTGGTAAATATACAACTGCTGCATCTATCATTATAATCATACATGCTTCCAATAATAATTATTGTTACGATCTTTTTAAATAATATTACTGTTATGTAAGTGTGTTCTCTATTATAAAGTTGTGTTGAGTATATACAGTTAAAATGTTTTTTTGACATTAATTAATTAATTAATTAATTTTCTGAATCAAACTATTTTCAACGTACATCTGAAAGTTGCTGGAGTTGGTGTTGATCATGATGTGTTGGGAGTTCTGCCATCGATGAAGATCGTACTGACCAACACCCACAGGGTTGTTTGTGTGTGTGTGTGTGTGTGCATGTGTGTGTGTGTGTGTGTGCGCCTGTGCTGCAGCCACATCCTCCAGGAGCAGTGGGAACAGAAGATGAAGAGACTAGAGGAGGAGAGACTCAGGGACCTGGAGCAGCAGAAGGACAAGGAGAGGACCCTTGACTGACACCACCATCATGATCAGGAACCTCGACAACGAATGGAAGATACTTCTAGAGGTATGTGGGGTTAGTATTGTTGTTATTATAGGATCATTAAGAGTCGATTAGCAATAAAGTATGTCGCTGTTATTGAGCAGTAGTCCATGGTGTATACTGTGAATCATGAATACAAACAGTTTGCCATGATCAACGTTCCGTGAAAATTTATATAGTGAAAATTTGACTTCTTGCTGAAATGACCAATACTGTGAAAATTTGGACCTGCAAAAATTTCCAACTATACAGTACGTATTAGTTATACACGTTTTTGCTGTAAATGGCTCCCTAGACTTTTTGGATAGTTTTAAGTTAAATCTATAATAATAGTGAATAAAATGATACGTATTTATTATCAAACCTTTTTGATACAAAACTATTTATGAGCATAAAATTAATAGTTAGACAACAGTTGCAATTTCCACCAAATCAGGAGTAGCACAACAAAATGCCTAATGTAAAACATGTATGTGTCTAAGGAATTAAAAACACTATTCTAGTTCAGATGTCTCCTGAAGATGGCACAAAAGTAAACTTATAAAGGCATGCAGAAATAGTATCAGAAGACACAACTGAGTCAGGTAAATTGTTCCATGGAGCGATTCTTGCCCTCTCTCGACCTCAGCGTGAGGCTCTCCCTGAGAGGAGTCTGTGGGGATCGGGAAGGCTTAGTTGTGGTTTCAGCTGTTGGTGTGTTTGAGTTGCTTCATCTCTCATCTGTTGGTGTATTTGAGTTGCTTCATCTCTCATCTGTTGGTGTGTTTGAGTTGCTTCATCTCTAAGCTGTTGGTGTGTTTGAGTTGCTTCATCTCTCATCTGTGCATGGTATGTTTGAGTTGCTTCATTTTTCAGCTGATGGCATTCCTGCTGAAGAGGTGCTGTAGTCTCTTTTTGGTTTTGTATAATGTCATTTAGCTCTCGTTTAATGTCTTGAATTTTAAATATTTCAGTATTGTGTTGTCTCAAACTATCTGCATACCAAGGTGTTTCTTTCAGAGCTGCTACTCTATGACACAGCTCCTGAGCTGAAGGACGTTCAACATCACTGTCTTTAAGACAGTCGAGTGCAATTGGTAGGAGAGGGTGGTTGGGATCAACTTGACTTATGTGATTTTGTCGTCGTTCAATTTCTGAAGCTCGTACATCAACTGTACCACCAGGGAACTGAGGGTGGTCTATTTGTATGGTCTTGTGTTGATCTCCTGGAGAAGGGAAGCACCTGGTCAAGATCTGGATGATGAGTGTTCCAATTGAAAAGCAGTCAATCTTCACTGTGTATTCAGGTGTATCTTTCACAGCCTCAGGAGGCATGTAGACAAGCATGCCTGGACACATTGTATAGGACCCACGAGTAGCTTGGGAGTTTATGTCACCAAGCTTTGCCATTCCAAAGTCTGTTACTTTGGCTATCACATTTCCATGCAGTAACACATTGTTACTGGAAAGATCCCTGTGGGTGATTCCATTTAAATGGAGGTAAGAAATGGCCATGGTGATGTCATGACAGAAGTTGACCTGGATGTGGTAGGGGACTGCATCCTGTGAGCTCTCCAAGAAGTGGGTCAAGCTATCGTCCATGAGCTCCATTAGTAGAACTGGCAGGCCAGTTTGAGGATCTTGGTGTGTGCCCAGAAACTGTACGATATTGGGATGCCTTATTGCACTCATGAACTCACACTCCTGCATGAAACGTTGAATGGGTAGCCTATGTTCTCTTCGACGATCAATTTTTTGGTGTGCAATTGGATCAAAAAGTGTCTGATGAATGATCTTAGCAGCACAAAGTAGATCGTCACACAGAGTCTTGCAAACAGAGCCATACGATCCAATACCAAGAGTTTGATCCTTCAGGAGTTGAATTGATTTAAACCCAATTGTGGGTATGTCTTGATGTTGTTGCTGAGCCATATAGCCTGTAGGGTAGAAAGGTTTAACTTGTTAAAATATTATGTTATCCTTAATTTGCTTTGTAAGTTGAATGAATTGACTTGCTATCAGGATGGACTCTTTAAAAACTCTTTCAAAGTGCATGACTTCCATGCACTGTTTTGAATAAGGGCATATAATTATTTTGAACTGAAAGTTGTTAAAAATACCAGTATGTGATCTAGTAACAGCTGTCATTTCCCTGCTACAAGCACATTAGTTGAGTTGTTTGTTGTTGTTTTCTAATCATGATTTAATTATAATTATCGTGAAAATTTGCACTTTGCAATAATAAATTTTGTCAACCAAAAAAGTTTGCAAAATTAATATCATTATACATTAATGTTAGCACTGCTAGTTTTAGTAACAAAACAGTGCTTTTATTATTGACATTAGATAAAATATTTAGTATGCATGTATTTGATGTTGTACACAAATGTCACAATGGACTGTGTTACTATGTGTCCTCTTCTTTTCCCTGATGCTAGAGGATCAAAGATGAGTGGCATGTATAGTGCTGCTACACTGAAATCTTATACTCTTATCCTGGAGTGATAGGTAGTGTTTGTAGTGTTTGTTAGTGGTGATTCTTTCTACATTAATTTTACAAGCATCTCTTAGCAACAGATGATACCAACTATGCATATATTATATGCAACAACAGTTTGATGTGTGTTTGTGCTGCAGCCACATCTTCCAGGAGCAGTGGAAACAGGAGATGAAGAGACTAGAGGAGGAGAGACTTAGGGACCTGGATCAGCAGGAGAAGAACAAGGAGAGGACCTTGGAGACAGACACCACCATTAGGAATAAACCTCAACAACGAGTGGAAGACTCTTCTACAGGTATGTGGGGTTAGTATTGTTGTAGGGTAGTAACCGGTATTATTTACCAACAATAAACTATTGATATAGTACATTTAGCAGTTTGAATTGTCAATACACATCCATGTATACACACATATGGAGAACTTCTACCGACTTCTTTGCAATCAGCTAGTAAAAAAAAACCTCGATAGTAACTGTTATTTAAAGGAACTATAAAATTAATACTGTAAACTGTTTGTTACGAATGTACATATTAATTGGAATTAGATATCAGTTGTTATTTCTACTGAGTCAGTTTGACTGTCCCCACTACTGTAGCCGCCCACCACCATAACTTTATTGGTGGGGAGAACAGCAGCAAAACACAGATTACGACCAGTGTTCATCTTGCTGATGACCTTCCATGTGTTGGAAATGGGACAGTAGATACTAACATCTGAAACAAATTGTTTGTATTTGGAATCACTGCCACCGATAGCTAGCAGTTGATCGTTAAGTGCGACACAGGTGGAATGTACAACTGGGAGATCAGCAATTTTTCTCCATACGGTAGGCCTTGGTGCACTGGTTAGTGATAGAGATTGAGCTAAACGTTCTCCTAGTGATCTTGGCTGACAAGACAGGAAGAGGTCAGCCAGGGTGCAGGTGTAGACTGACTTAGTAGCTCTCATGCTCCCATCCATTCCTCCTCCAATGTAGACACGTTCACGACAGATGGTTACTGATGCGTAGCGATGTGGGTCAGGAAGGTCTGTAGCAGACGACCATTCGGTTGTATTGATGTCCATGATTTCCACTGTTCTCAATATCCTTGTTCCTTGACCTCCAGCAACTATCAGAGCCTGTCCAGTGGTCACTGCTATTGTGTCCGCTCTCTTGGTGGGCATTGGTGGGAACATTTCTCTCCAGCTCTTACTCCTACCTTCTCCAGTGAGGCTGAGGAGCTGATTAGTTGGCTTACCACTGTTGTACCCACCAATGGTAGTTAATGAATTCCTAATGACTACTAAAGAATAGTGTGGATTAGGGCAGTGTGGAAGTTGTTCCCAGGTCTCGTTTCTTGAGTTGTAGCAATGTCGACTATCACCAAAGTACACCATCTCAACATCAACAACAGCATTAGACACTCTACTTATCTTACATGGTGCTTTCTTGCCCTCTCTCCACCTCAGTGTGAAGCTCTTCATGGTAGCTGGGGCTTTTTTAATGCTGGTGTCAGAGTAACGAGTCTGTGTGGGGTCTCTGAGGCCTACTGATTTTTTCTTTGGATGTTGTTCTGATTCTAGTTCATGGATTCGTGTCTGAAATTGAACCGTCGCTTGTTGGCTAGATTCAAGTCGCTGAGTGACCTGCTGCAGGTATCTCTTTTGGTCATAGATAGTCCCTCTTAGCTGTCGGCATTCTTGTTGAATGGCCATAATTGTCTGGTCTTTGTCTCGTATGATGTCAACGTTTTGCTGTAATTGGTTGTTGTGTGACTCAATGATATCTTGAAGTCTTCGAATTCGCTGATTTTTTTGCTTAATGACGTCATCTTTGACTTGAACTTGTAGTTCTTCTTCTTTCTCAGTTTTAGCTGATGTTGGTCTTTCTTGAGCTTTCCTAACACTTTCTGTGAACTGAGGTGTTTCTTTCAGAGCTGCTACTCTATGACACAGCTCTTGAGCTGAAGGACGTTCAACATCACTATCCTTGAAACAGTCAAGTGCAATTGGTAGGAGAGGGTGGTTGGGATCAACTTGACTTATGTGATTTTGGCGTCGTTCTATTTCGGGAACTCGTGCTTCAATTGTTGGGAATCGAGGATCGGTTGTGTGTACTGTCTTGAGTCTATCTCCTGGTTTAGGGAAGCACCTGGTCAAGATCTGGATGATGAGTGCTCCAATTGCAAAGCAATCAATCTTTTCTGTGTAGACAGGTGGATCTTTCACAGCCTCAGGAGGCATGTAGGCATCTGTACCTGGACACATTGTCATAGACACACGAGTAGCTTGAGGGTTTATGTCACCAAGCTTTGCCATTCCAAAGTCTGTTACTTTGGTTATCACATTTCCACGCAGTAACACATTGTTACTAGAGAGATCCCTGTGAGTGATTCCATTCAAATGGAGGTAAGAAATGGCCATGGTGATGTCATGGCTAAAGTTGACTTGAATGTGGTAGGGGAGTGCATCCTGTGAGCTCTCCAAGAACTGGGTCAAGTTATCGTCCATGAGCTCCATTAGTAGAACTGGCAGGCCAGATTGAGGATCTTGATGTGTGCCCAGGAACTGTACGATATTGGGATGCCTTATTGCACTCATGAACTCACACTCTTTCATGAAACGTTGAATGGGTAGTCTGTGTTCTCTTTGACGATCAATTTGTTGGTGTGCAATTGGATCAAAAAGAGTTGGGTGAATGATCTTAGCAGCACAGAGTAGATCATCACACAGAGCCTTGCAAACAGAGCCATACGATCCAATACCAAGAGTTTGATCCTTCAAGAGTTGAATTGATTTAAAGCCAATAACTGTGGGCATGTCTTGATCTTGTTGCTGAGCCATAGCACTATACATAGGGTAGAAAGGTTTAATTTGTTAAAATATTATGTAATCCCTTTACTTCATAAGTTGAATGAATTGACTTGCTATCAAGATGGACTGTTCTAAAACTCTTTTAATGTGTCTTCTCCAATGGACAGTTTCAATAAGGGTAGCTATTATAATTATTGTGAACTGAAAGTTAATTGTTAATAACACCAGCATGTGATCTAATAACAGCTGACATTTCCCTGCTACAAACACATTTGTTGAGTTTTCTAATCATAAAAAATTATCGTGAAAATTTACACCTTGCAATCATACGTACAGTATATAGTACGTATAGTAGGAATGGGCCTACTGTCCAATAGACACAATATATTGGTTACTATAAAAGTCTAGCTAAACATAATTCAACCTTTAAAAGTTGCTCAGAGGCCCTCAATGACAGATTACCAACTGCATCAGTGCATGTGTAAGGCCTAAACTCACAAAAACTTTTCACAAGTCAACTAGCTTGAGTTATAAGTACAGTTCTTACAACTCAGCTCCTCCTTGTTCTTGGCAGCCAGCAGCTTCCATCTCCTTGCTGGTGTAGGCCCTGTAGAGGGGGTCAAAGTTCAATGGAGATTTGATTAATGTATACTGACAATGTGCTAAAAGTACTGTTCACTGAGAAAAATGAATAGCTATAGATCGGGGAAATTAGTATACGGGAAATTTTCGCCAACTGTGTTACTATGTGTCTTCTTCTTTCCTTTACTAGCATGAGGCAAAGGCTGTGAAGGAGGCTCAGCCTGATGATAGAGAAGGAGCTTCGTCTCCAGAGGGAGAAGGAGGAGAAGGAGAGAAGAGAGAAAGAGAGATTAGAGAGACTGGCTCAGGAGGGACCTCAGTCCGAGGGTGAGCAGTGAACAACCAGTGTGTGTGTGTGTGTGTGCATGTGCACAATAACCGTGAATTATTATTATAGTGGGTAAATTTGGCTGGCGGTTAGAGGTTTTTGAGTGGGCGGGGATCAAAATAAAACAGTAATGATATTCATAGGCTCATAGAAACTCATGATACTATCTCAAAGCCGAGAGGATTTGGTCTCAAAATGGCTGATTATTGCTCAAAAGGGTCAAAGGTCAAATTTAGTTGCTCTCTAAAATGCATTTTTCTGCCATTGCCATTCACTCACAGGGAACAACTACCAGGCGGCTTGAAAGACAACAGATGAACGTAAAAATGTACATTGAAAAAAGTAAAAAAATGCTCATCAAGTCTGTAGAAGGCTTTTGGTACTATGTATACACTTTTGACAACCACATTCTCTCACAAAAAGTATAACAGGTAAACAGGAAAACTGAGTCCCACCCAGTCAAAAACTCAACATGATATTCAAGACACACAAGCACCCTACAAGCTCATATACCTCACTGCCTCTCTCTCCTCTCCACTACACAGCCCGGTCCTATTGCATGCAGAAGACACACCCATACACTATTTTATGAGTAATTTTTCGTTTTTTTAATGTTTTTTTTTTTTAAGAAAATGCTTTGAAGTACTTTGATGTGGTCTAATTTCTGGTCACTTGTTCGAAGACAACTTCCGGTCGCTAGTTTTTGCACGAAAATGATCTCCAGCACCTCCTGAACACTTTTATTTTCAATTTTATATTTTGATATAGAAATCTTGGACACACCCCTTCACGATTCACTAATTAAATTAGCGATAGCAAAAGTACTGCCCACTTAAATTAAAATTTGGCAAATTTTAATTAATGCCACACAATATAATGTTAATTCTACTCTAAATATTAGCAGGTTTTCGTCTAAAATTTTTATCTTTTTCATTTCATGTATGTCTGCATGTATGTATGTATGTATGTGTGTGTGTGTATACAATAGTGTGTAAATATTATACCATTGCATGTGGTGAATACTTGCAGCTGCATCTATCATTATAATCATATACCGTTTCCCGATCTACGGTATGCTTTCAATAACAATGATTTTTAAAATAAATAATTATTATTATATTATTATTAATTTTGTTAGATGTACGTAAGTGTGTTCTGTACTTATACATAAAGTGGTGTTGAGTATAATAGTTAATTAAAATGTTTTCTTGACATTAAATAATTGATTTTCTGAATGAACTTTAATTTTCAACGTACGTCTGAAAGTTGCATGTTCATTTGTACAGTATACAACAAAAATCAATGATTATGTCGACGAAAAAAGCCAAAAATATACAGTACATGTCATTGTTTTGTTTCTTTCAATCTCCAACCAACCCTCCAGTTAGCTTGGAGCCTCCACTGGGACTAGAAACTGTCGCTTGTGTGGTGGAATGCCCTTGGGGTGTATCCTCTCATTAAGGAGTAGTTCCCTAGGGGCATTGAGGTCGGCCAGGCGTGGAGTGATGGAGACGAAGACACTGGAGTTGGCGTTGACGTGTTGGGAGTTCTGCCATCGATGAAGATCGTACTGACCAGCACCCACAGGGTTCTGTGTGTGTGTGTGTGTNGTGTGTGTGTGTGTGTGTGTGTGTGTGTGTGTGTGTGTGTGTGTGTGTGTGTGTGTGTGTGTGTGTGTGTGTGTGTGTGTGTGTGAAGGAGAAAGTAAGCTAGAGATCTAAATGTGCACACGCCTATGTCATAATCATAATAATATTATTGATGTTTTATTGTATTATAATTATACTGAAATCTTAGAAGATTTAGCGACTAATTATGACATGTTAAAAATCATGCCCACATGGGACTTATAAAGTGGTCGACTTACACTGAAGTTTTGCATTCTCTTGTTGAATCTCATTGCCGATGAGTCAAAGGGGTAGCGACTGGTAGGAGGGGCACTGCTCACACGCTCACCAACATAGTGGCCTGGTCCAGGATCAGTCTGTGTGTGAGGAAGATGGACAGACAGCATTATGAAAAGATTTTAAGAGTTAGTCATTGATGCTATATTATATAATTGTGCCGAACAATTTTACTCATTTTCTTAGCAATCTTTTTGAAGTTCAGCTAATTTTGAATACGATTGAGTGGACCGATGACATGTGATGTGTGTGTGTATTAATATTCTTCATCACTGGTCCATTATTTCTACTTGCCTTGTTGCGTGGGCACTGACTGAGAGTGCTACAGTAGATCCTCTCAGTGGGAGGATGGGGATACTGTGGGACTGTGGAGAACCTGCCATGTTTCCGCCAGTGGTGATCTGTGGAATAATTATGATATAAAGATGATACACTGATCACACACACAATTTAATACTTGCACAAATTGGAACTCTTAATTGTTTTAAAAAACTTATGATGTTTATTTTGCAGCAATGTCCTCTTGGCACAATTAATGCAGAGCAAAGTAGTACTAGTATAAACTAGAACTGTTGTTAAATTTTCTCACCTCTCCAGTTGTCAGTGAAGGTTTTTAGAGTGTACTTGCCCGGGCCAAGGTGCTTTGTTTGAATCTACCGCACACACAAAACATAATCAAGAACAATCAGTGAGCTGGTTTTTAGAAAGTCCCACAACTTAATATGCTATTGCATGCTGACAATACTCACATGTTGTTTGCTTGGCTTGTATCGGTCCTCTGTAAATAAGTCGTACGGCCCCCTCTTGCTGATGGTCTTATTCAACAGCCGTTCTATCGAGCTGTTATGGGTATATTGCCCGGGAGCTAAACCACTGCCAACGGTCTTTGAACTGTGTGCGTGGCTCCCACTCGCCTCCATCATCCCGACGGTGCTTGTTGATTGCTTCTCCTTTTCTTGCATTAGTGCCCACGGGACCCCTCCTTTACCGTAGGTGCCCGGACCGGGGAGGTTGCTGTGGAACTTGTTTTCTTTTCCAAAGCGAGTATCTCTTGTTTGGCAGATGCCTCTATTGCTGGACGGACGAGAGACCATTTCTTGGATCAGGTCTTTGGTGTTGTAGCGCCCTGGACCGAGGAGCTCAATCTGGAATAATAATATGATGATGAATTATGGCAATCATTGTGGATGAAGAAAATAAAATAGTAAAATTTGGACTAGTGAATGATTTTTTTTTTATAACTTTAAAATCTCGGAATCAACCTTGCAATCTTGTAGTGTAGACGGTTTAGATGAAAATCGCTTAGATGACTTTGGAATCACTTAGAAGGGGTTAAAAATAGCTTAAGCCCATCATACATTGTGGAACATTTTCATGCAACATTGATACAACTTGCGTACAACAATGTTGCACTGTGTTTGATTATGTAATATTATCTTCAAATGTTTCATAACATGTTACACGAAGTTGAAGGCCTTTCTACTTCGCGCAACACCTTGCAACATGTTGCATGCAATAGTTTTTGGCAGGGCCAGCGTAAATTATTTCCAGCTTAAATTCACTGACCAGCTGTTTCTTGTGCTCCCACTGTTTCCTGTAGAGCATGTGAGGAATGGCCGCCAGTTTGGCCTCTTGGAAGGCTCTCTCCCAGTTAGGTCCGTTCATCTTCTCCTTGATGGCACGAGGAGTGAAGTCTCCCATCTCCATGCTGTAGGTACCAGGACCGAGGAGTTTGTTCTATGTGTGTGTGTGTGTGTGTGTGTGTGTATGTGTGTGTGTGTGTGTGTACGTGCAAAGTGGTGAGAATCATATACCACCAACCAAGTGACAAATGTTTCAAAAGGTGTGCTAATAATATTTATTGCAAACAAACATTGACACACACACCAGATCTAGATTCACTGATATAAATCATGCATTGTACATCACATACAGTGTTCCAAATGAAGAGAGCAAACTTTTTAATCTTGCTCTAATTTTTACCCAATCCAAAATGGAGCTGAATTTTACACAAAATTTCACTAGTTAAGCATTAATCTACCATCAACATACTTTAGCTGTCGGTAGCTAGCAGTTTTGGCAAAGTTTAGTATAGCAGTAATACATTCTTAGCAACATTTTGATGACATCACAATGAATTAATGACAATTTACTACAAGGTATTGCATAATAGCAGCTGCACATTATTATAGTAAACATGTTGTGGTTAATGACACCAGATAACTGCACACTACACTTATGACATCATATTACATCATCAAAATGGCTGTATTGCAGGCTAACTACTTTTCTTCAACTTAAACACTAAGCAGAGTGTGCAAAAAGCTCATCTTTTACATGCATCAATAAACTAACATGTCTACTATCTTATTTGAAATAATCAGAGCTTAACTCAAAAGATTGCAGAAATAAAATGCTAAAAACTTTTACCCCTCTAAAACTTGATTTTTTGGTTATCTAGAAAAATGACTTTTGAGTTAAGAACCCATATTTACTGTGAATATGCAGTTCAGAGGATATTATCCTGGAAAGAAAATTCAGAGCTTAACTCCAAGGTTTGTAGAAGAAAAATGCTAAAAACTTTTTAAAAATCACCTCAATAAAAGAACCCATACAGCTGCAGAGGTGTCACATGATAGCCACGCCCATCTTTTACTAATTTCTCTGGTAATCAAATTATCTAATTTCACTATGTAGAACCCAACCCTACTTAGTTTTGCTAAGTTAAGTGGCAAATAACCCAAATTCAAAAAGTTTGCTCTCTTCATTTGGAACACTGTACTTCTTTAGATGTAGCTTTCTTGCAGTAAGGCACCTGGGTGTATGTGCCAGGCATCTTGTTCTGAGGATGAACACCAGAGATGTCAAACCTAATGCAGGAGAAACAGAAGCAAAAAATAATTCAGTCATGCAAGTGCACTGAGCAGTCAGTTTGATCATGGATATTATGAATATTATCGATGGTTCAGACCTACGGTACATGCAAATTATCATAGATAGTTGAGCCTCAACTGTCTTTTTGATCATAACAATCTCTTGGTGGCAACCATGCTTATTCTATTGGCAACAAGAGGCTGATCAGGCAGCTGTTCAGGTGGTTGTTTAGATGTAGAACCATGCAGCAAGTTTCACAGCTAGCTAGCTATAGCTACCTTGCAGTCTGTGTTCCGAACGGTGCTCCTTGGTACTTCTTTGCAGCCATGATAAATTTTGTATGCTGTGTAGTTTTTTTTTTCAACTTGGATGTCTCCCTCTGGTCTTTAGCAACCGTCTCTCTTGCTCACTGCAATCACAGATCGCTGAAATTCATTGCATACATGTGTGTACGTGTGAGCTGCAGACAGTCCATAATATTACACCATGAATACTAATTAGCGTCCCTACTTAGTTTCCATAGCGAATGGTTCATAAGCGGAGGTTTACGGAGCTTTACGAAGGTGCGCTTTAATTTGAGTAAAGAGCCCAAACACAGAGAAAAACGAAAGCAAGAGCCACAATCTACCACATTCTAGAGCTGCTGCACACTGACCAGACATGAGTGAAGAGAGTAAAGCAGCACCTGTAGGGGTAAGCAAACTGATAAATTACTCTAAACATTACCTAACGCATTGATATTAGTGTATGTTCGTGTGTGAGTTATAACTCAGGGAAAGTGTGGGTCATAACTCCACGAGGGTGCCATGACTCCGGGACAGTGTGGGCCATAACTCTGGGACAGTGGGACAGTATGTGTCATACAAGTTTCACAGACAATTCAGGGACAGTACTATATAGCATGGGCACTTCCCAAATCATCCATATTTGTGTTATAACTCGCCAAAATTATTGTCCAGAAATGAATTACTTTATATGAAACTGTTCCTCCTATGTTGGAACAAGTATAACCATATCTTGCCACTCTCTCTCTTGTCAGGGGAGCAAGGAGGTGGAGATAGCTGTGACATCCATCCACGACAAGGTCAATGGGGTCAAGAGAGCTCTATCCAACCTGGTAGGAAAGATGAGCAGTGACCAACAACTCACCTGGTAAGAACAAAGACCAGCCACAAACGCACCTCACTGTCACGATCACGGCAGAGTTAAACTTTGGTTTTGTTTCTCCCGTTCCAGGCCGAGTGTGTTGGACAGTTTCTCCTCTCTGTCTGGCCATGCCAGTACTCTGATGAAACAGCTGAGCAGTGATAAGGTGCCTCCTCTGCACACCAGGGTCGTGCTACCTCTGCAGGCGACTAATGATAGAGACTTTGAACTGGAGGTGAGCAGGAGGGAGGGGGTGATAGAAGGATTTACTTTGTAGCTTTTAAAGATGTTTCAGTATTGAGTGAATGTGTTGCCTTTGTTGCTATAGAAACAAACTGAAGGAAGGGTTCCTATACTACATCATGAGATTGGTGAGAAACTCTCTCTCTCTCTCTAATTAGCGTCCCTACTTAGTTTCCATAGCGAATGGTTCATAAGCGGAGGTTTACGGAGCTTTACGAAGGTGCGCTTTAATTTGAGTAAAGAGCCCAAACACAGAGAAAAACGAAAGCAAGAGCCACAATCTACCACATTCTAGAGCTGCTGCACACTGACCAGACATGAGTGAAGAGAGTAAAGCAGCACCTGTAGGGGTAAGCAAACTGATAAATTACTCTAAACATTACCTAACGCATTGATATTAGTGTATGTTCGTGTGTGAGTTATAACTCAGGGAAAGTGTGGGTCATAACTCCACGAGGGTGCCATGACTCCGGGACAGTGTGGGCCATAACTCTGGGACAGTGGGACAGTATGTGTCATACAAGTTTCACAGACAATTCAGGGACAGTACTATATAGCATGGGCACTTCCCAAATCATCCATATTTGTGTTATAACTCGCCAAAATTATTGTCCAGAAATGAATTACTTTATATGAAACTGTTCCTCCTATGTTGGAACAAGTATAACCATATCTTGCCACTCTCTCTCTTGTCAGGGGAGCAAGGAGGTGGAGATAGCTGTGACATCCATCCACGACAAGGTCAATGGGGTCAAGAGAGCTCTATCCAACCTGGTAGGAAAGATGAGCAGTGACCAACAACTCACCTGGTAAGAACAAAGACCAGCCACAAACGCACCTCACTGTCACGATCACGGCAGAGTTAAACTTTGGTTTTGTTTCTCCCGTTCCAGGCCGAGTGTGTTGGACAGTTTCTCCTCTCTGTCTGGCCATGCCAGTACTCTGATGAAACAGCTGAGCAGTGATAAGGTGCCTCCTCTGCACACCAGGGTCGTGCTACCTCTGCAGGTGACTAATGATAGAGACTTTGAACTGGAGGTGAGCAGGAGGGAGGGGGTGATAGAAGGATTTACTTTGTAGCTTTTAAAGATGTTTCAGTATTGAGTGAATGTGTTGCCTTTGTTGCTATAGAAACAAACTGAAGGAAGGGTTCCTATACTACATCATGAGATTGGTGAGAAATTCTCTCTCTCTCTCTCTCTCTCTCTCTCTCTCTCTCTCTCTCTCTCTCTCTCTCTCTCTCTCTCTCTCGGACACTCTAGTATGCTTATATTCCAATTTCACTCACACACAGTTCCTCATTACTTGCGTACTAAGCTTGATCTTGATTTGGAAGCCAAACAGAAGGAAGCCAAAGAAGAAGCTGCTAAGAAGAGTTCAAATCTGAAGGAGGAGATCAAGCGATTCAACACCATGTTGTCAGGATCCTTAGACCGAGTGAACGAGCTACAGGGAGAGTTGGACGAGCAGAGAACAAGAGCAGGTAAAGCTAGTTGGGAGGTTTTGAGCTCATTGGCTAGATTTAGTAGCTTCTAAAAATGTTTTTCCTACTCATTTTAGCCTTCCTATGCTAAATGATGGTGTCATATTATCAGTTATGATTTTCTCTTCAACCTAACCTCTTTCTCTATAGTCTGTCACAGCTAGACCCTTACACACACATAGGGAAAAGGTCTGGTATAATGCGCATATACGTGTTAGGCCAGACCCTTTCTCACAAGCATGTAAGGGACTAGCTGCACCAGACTAACCTCTTTCATGGACCATTTGATTGTGCCTATCTTTTGTCCCTTCAGAGGTGACTCAGAGCAGTTTGGCTGAGACCAAGAAGCTGGTTCAGATGTACCTCCATGGAGTGGGTCTTACCTCTCTCTCCATGAACAGGAAGAATCATCTTGCTGGGGGTCGACTGACGATGGCCTCAGGGCAACAACAACAGGTGGGGGGAGGCCCAGGGAAAGTCCCCAGTGCTCTCAGAAATGAGCTGAGACAAGCGGTTAACACTGCTTCTGCACCGTATCCATCGACATCACCTCACAAGATGGCAAGATAGCAAAACATCCTTTAGGAGTATGTAGCTTTTATTCATGCAAACTCTTTCTCCCTTTCACTGATAAATCTCCTTTCTGGTAGCTATTCTAGACAACCATCAACATCAGTTACTCTCTCAGATGCACTGAATAATTCACTTCTATTTTTCATGATTGTACAATGCATTAATTTTGTACACAGCATTATTAGGTATCAATAATTATTGTGTATATGTAGAAAATACATGTTATGTTCACACAAATTTGAAAAAAGGAGGATATTAATAATTATTGTCTTATTATTCAGTTCTCCCCACAGAGCTCCATCACTATAGTGTTCAGTTTCTCAGTAAACGCTTGAAATGAGAAATTCTTGACCACATGTTCCCTCCCTGCCTGTCCCATGTCACTACTGGAGCTCTCGTTCTCGTAGAGGAACTTCATCTTCTCTGCAAACTTCTCTGGAAAGGGTTCACAGAGGAACCCCGTCTTTCCATCCAGCACAGTCTCGAGGGGGCCCCCACTATTAACGGCAATTACAGGACAATTCATGTACATTCCCTCGAGAGGACAGATACCAAAGTGTTCGTTGGAAGGAGTATAGATTAGTGCTCGGCAACGATTCAAGAGTGCAACCTTTTGTTGGTTAGTAAACGATCGTATAAAGGAGATATTCTCAGAGATTTTGAGCTCGACAGCTAGCTTTCGTAGCTCCAAATAATGCTCTTTGTTTTCAACCACCCTTTCATCGTAACCTCCAGCCATGGCTAGATGGACTTTGGACCGTTCGGATGATTCCAGTTCATTAATCACTTTAGCAAAGGCATTGATTGCTAGGGGCAGGTTCTTTTTCCTCTCAAAACGATTAATCGAGAGAAAGAGACACTTCATCGAATTGGGAAAGAGATCTTTTAATTCGTCATCATTAACTTCTTTATCAAATGCAGAGAAGTTGAGAGAGGGATAAAGAACAGTGGGGGTGATGTGACCAAGTGATTTGAACGTCTTGTGAAATATCCCGGCCGTGAATTGACTGTTGACCAACACCTGGTGGGCCATTCCGGTCGTCTTCTCCTCCAGCTTATCAATCGGCCAGCGATAAACACGTTTGAGCCAGTTTTTACGATCGGTCAGAAGCTGATCGGGAAAGTGACAATAGAAGAGGACCTTTGCTCCGGTCCACTTAAGGATGGGGACACAAGCTGAGATCTGATCGCAGATGATAATATCGAACTTTTCTTCCGAGCTTCGGTTGTAAGAGTAGAGGAAAATGGCGACGTAAATCATTCGTAGATAAGCCCAGAACGCATACGCTCTGTTGCAACAGGATCGAGGCAGCCAGTCCCCAGCACATGTGACTTTCAGTGTACCGTCGCTGGTCTCAGAGAAGCAGTGTCCAGGGTCGTGATGGGCAGTGAACATCTCCACATGATGACCTTTAGACTGGAGAGCTAAACCTGCATCCACTATGAGTCTCTCAGCACCGCCTATGCCGAGGTCTGGGTGAATGAAGGCAACCCTCACCATCCTTGTTGAGGGACTTTTCTTCTACTAATAGCTTGAAGTAGGGCGCCACAGTTCAGCTCAGTTCACAGAAGATGGGCGTTATTTGGAAATCAACCAATTCTAATTAATGCGCACCACCATGAAACAAATCTGTCTGCTTCTTTGAGGTCGACTCCTGGACTCTGTCTTATGAGAAAGTTAATGTGAGTATGCAAGCTATAAATAGGCCTCTTGTATGTTGAGTATGTGTTTTTCATATACTAAATGCAACAAGCAAATTATGACTTCATTTGGTTGGAAAAGAAAGAGTGGTCTAACAAGCAGTGCTGCTACACTCTTCACTGAAGAAGAGAATGAAGACAGCTCTGATGTTGGAGGAGCTGATGACAGTGTGGACTGGTTGAGTGCTGCCAAGAGACGTAGAGCCATCTTGCTAGAGGACAGCACAGCCAAGAGCCAGAGACTGATGAACGAGGGAGCTATTCTTGCCGAGAGTGAGCGCTACTGGGAGGCAATTAAACACTGGGATGAGGCTCTCCAGCTCACACCACACTCTGCTGTTCTGTACGAAATGAAATCCCAGGTAGTTCTCATTGTGCAGCTAGTGTATGCACACTAGTTAAATTAAGTTTATATCCACATGCACTCTGATGATTATATAATGTGCGTGTACATGTACAAGCCAGTATAATGATGTTTTGTTCATTTCTTAGGCACTAATGGAACTGGGAGAGGTTTTCCCGGCAGTAGAAGCTGCTGAAATGGCCGTCAAACTCGAGCCAACATGGTCCATTGCTAGACAGACTCTTGGACGAGCTCAGCTGGGATTCGGACAAGTTGAACTGGTAAAATAAGAGTGTTTATTTAAGAGTTTATTTTCTTACTAGCTACCTATATGTAGCACTGATGGAGACTGATGGTAAAGAGGTTTTATCTCATTCTTGTAGGCACTGAGGAGTTTTGAGAAAGGTCTTCATCTCGACCCATCCAACCAAGAGGTAATATCCATGTAGCTATCTGTTCGTTGCATAAAATTGACGATAAACTTTATGTTTTAGATGAAGAACGAAGATTTGAAGTGGGCTCAAGAGTTAGTGAAGAGGAAAGAAGCTATGAAAAGTGAACTTGAAAGTGCTGAAGCAAAGAGTCGGGCTGACATCCTCCTAAAACTAAAGAGAGGAGATGGGCAAAACAGTGTGGCGAATCATGATGATGGTGCTCAAGTTGAGCCATGATTGAAGAAGTCTGCTACTTTCTCTTTACTTCAAGGTACCTACACCTTGGTTTCTCTTTGAATGAAATAAGTAAGCCTCAAAGAGACACTGGAATTGATCAAGTGAGAGCTAGACCAGTAAGATACTGATGACTGTTCTATTGAGTGTGTGTGTTTGAACAGCTACTGTTGAGAATTGTTAAAAATTTAATGGCTTTTTACTAGATACGCGAGGATGTGTAATATTGACAGATGTATTAAGTTTTTGTTTGTTCTGAGCAGTAAACCTGTACGTTAGATATAAAGGTTGAATATGTGTGTATAAACAGATAGAAATGTGTTGCTATAAATGGTCCACAATAACAATATGAAAACTGAAGTGATAGTACGTAATAGCATTGGTGCCTGGTGTGGTTTGTGAAACCGGTCCCTATTATAAATTCTCTCACTCGTAATACACCCCCCAAACACTCGCGACTGCAAACAGAGTCTTGTTCTTGAAATTTGCCGTTGCAAACGTGTCCCTCTTTGCGTCCCAGCAACACCGACTGCCCATCCTCAGTCCCTGCTCGTTCAGCTGCCCTATGGTCACCATGCACACTATCTTGTATCGATCATAGTTCAGATCCTTGACTCGCCCTTTGATGATTTCAGAGAGGGTCTTCACAGTCTGGCGACAAGCTTTGGGGTCGTATTTTTCGTCCTTTAGTTGGCTCTCCAGGACATCTTGGATAATGGCTTGAACTTTGCTTACTTGAAATTTCTTCTCAGGTTCAAGTTTGTACGTGTTCTCGTAAACAAGTCTCGGTTTATTCTTCTTGCTGGTTTGCTCCCCAGGCTCCTGTGCTAGTGCAAGCACGCTACGACTGTTAGTGCTCTCACGGTTGCGTCGCATCTGCTCGTGGAAGCTGGCCGTGGAAAAGAGACTCGAGTCTCGCATCATTTGCGATGTCTTCGGGTCGGTCATTGTTGTGGCGTTTTGGAGAACAAAGGATCATAGAAAAGGTAGAAAAGACGATTGCAGCTGATCACAGCAGCTGCCTCTAGTGCTGCGGCACGCCCATAAATGTACCAAACGTCTCCTTGGAGATGTTGCCCCGAGGTAAATTGAAATAATCAGCGCGAAATCTACCGCATAAATCGCGCAGCACAGCAACAGTCACCAATGCACAAGGTGAAAAATGAGAAAATGATTATTTATTTAAAGATATCTACACACACACACACACACACACACATCAATTACACCAGATTACACACTCTGGATTTACTACTTGTACTCTTAGGTTCAGTTTCTTTGATTCTTGACTGAGAGGTTACATTTGGAACAGCGGCCAATGCTGCTGTAACAACATCCAAAGTTTTACCTAAAGCAATGAAAATTGATATTGTACAGCTCACTTGGCAAATTAACACTGTAACTAAGAGAAAATAATTGAGCATGGACTATAGATGAACTGACTGAATCAGTCAATATAATATTTCAATTACCTTCCAATGCAGCCACCATCTCTTCCCCCAATCTCCTGGCATAGTCCATGGGGGACTTCCCCTCATTGTCCAGAGTGTCCTCCGTCAGCGCCCCGTGTTGAACCAGGAGGGAAGCATTCACTAATCTATTGTAGGCCACTGCACAATGAAGAGGAGTTCGGTCGTGTTGGTTCTTGGGGTCCATGTCCAGTCGTTGGATGGGGGATTTCTTTGGTAGTTTGTGGGAGAGGAGAAGGAGGAGTGGCTCGTGAGATTCCTGCATGCTGGCGTGATGAAGAGGTGTGGCATTGGTGCAGTCGTGGAGAGTCAGTAAAGCTGGCTCAGCAGCTAGGAGGACCTGAAATAAAGAGAAGAGATGAAACCTGGTTTCTTGTTAGCCTCATTCCTAGGCATTCCTCAGCGTGTATTTTATATTTCGCGAGTTGCAAAGTTAAACTGGGAAGGCCTGGGTACAAACGAGGCTATAGCTTGTAATGTACTACAGCCAGTAAGACAATATTATGTACATAGTTACCTTCATGCATTTCACTGCTTGCTGTTCAATAGCATAAGTCATTAGTGTCCTTCCATCATTGTCCAGTTTCAATGATGCATCATATCTGTAGGTAGGAACACAGATAATATGGTAGGAAAAACAAAATGAGGTATCATAGTAAAAAAAAACAAGTGTCAACATTAGATTTCTACACAAACTGAAAGTGAAATTGAAAAGTGTGATGGATGGACAACTCACGTACTTTCTGAGCAGCAGTTTGAGGTGTTGTGGATGGTCGTAGTAAATTGCCCAATGAAGAGCAGTAAGGCCACTTTTATCCTCCAGCTTCACTAACTCTGGTACGGCATACCTGCAACATATAAATAAATAATAATATACAAGTAGAGTACATTGAAATGCACCACAGAATGAAATATAACACAGTATGTACAACTTATTCACATACCCCATGAGCAGTTGAATGCAGCCATGATTTGCTGGTACTGCTCCCCAATGAAATGCAGTGTGACCCTGCATGTAATACAAATTTGAACCATTATGCAGCTGTTTAACAAAAAAACCCACTATCACTCACTGTTCTATCTGTGAGAGTGATGAATGCTCCTTTGCTAATGAGGGCACTAGCAGCCGACTTATTGCCATGGTAACAAGCCACATGCAGTGCGGTGAGTCCACTCACGTCCTGTCTGTTAAGCTCCGCCCCACAGTCGATGAGGGTACTACAAGAGGAGGCCTTGTTGTTGCCAAGGGCGGCGAACATGAGAGGAGTCCGGTTGAACTCATCTTTCTTGTCCACTCCAAACATCATGACCAGTTGACGCACCACTCCAGGACTCTTACCAATGGCCACTGCCATGTGGAGAGGATGGGGGTAGTTCTCTGTGCTGAGAGAGAGAGAGAGAGAGAGAGAGAGAGAGAGAGAGAGAGAGAGAGAGAATGATGGACATAATTTTTATTGGCTTCTTTTACTGAGAGACAAGATGTAGCCACTCCTCTCTACCAATAAAGCTAATTACATCCTTATTTTTATGTAAACTGGAAATACTTGCTAAACCCACAAGCATTTTGAACAAACTGTTCTTTAAAACGAGTTGATCAATGTGTTCATTATTTTCTTTCTCTTTTGTTTGGTAGAAATTTTTTTTGGAAGTGTCTCTCCTGTTTTCAGGACAGGCCTGAAATCAAAACAATTTATTTGAACCTGCTGGTTATCAGCTACAGAAAACGTGGTACAATATTTTCCACTTTATTGTGAAATCTGCAATTAATCCGTAATAATTAGAGAGTGATGAACATAATTTTATATCGGCTTCTTATACAGAGAGACAAGATGTAACCACTCCTCTCTACCAATTAAGCTAATTACATCCTTATTTCTTGCTAAACCCACAAGCATTTTGAACAACCTGTTCTTTATAAGCTCAGAGTCTATGTGATGAAGTCAATGATTCTTTAATCTCCTTCATTAATTCTAAACATTTTTTGGAAGTGTCTCTCCTGCTTCCAGGACAGACCTGAAATTTATAAAAACAGCTAATCTACACTAGCCTCGTTCCCAGGCTCCTCCTTCGCGAATTCTTATTTTCGAAGAAAATATTCGCGAAGGAGGAGCCTGGGAACGAGGCTAAATCTACACCAGCAAGACAGTTGACTGTCCTACAACCAACCTACTATAGCTAGTAGTCTCCACTTCAACTGAATTTAAGGTTCAACAATACAACAACATGTGGCATACTGTAAATCGGGAAATTTTTGCTGCTATAAATTTTCGCTTGTTTAACTTTCGCGTAATTATTTTTCGCCACTTGTGCACATGGCGAAAAATTTAACAGCAAAAATTTCCCGATCTACGGTACTGTTTTTACAGATGATGAGATCAACCCATATAATTTCAGTGACTAACTTACCTTTCCAGTGTTTGGATGCTTGGGATGTTCTCTTGAGGGGCTGTATTAGGTTCACCAGTGTCTTCATCCTGCTTACTCAGCAGTTCTTTCATTGCTTGCTAAAGAAAACCACACATTGAATCAGAATGGAGATGCTAATACTGTCAAAACATACATCTTTTTCCAGTTCATCACACGCAGCACATGGCTTGCCATCTTCGTGAGTGTGAACTAACGGTTCCACGTTATCACTGCCCCACCCTTCTCTCACTGGCTGCTGCTGGGATGGAACGACATCACCAACAATTGCAGTCCCATTTCCATTCTCCATTCCACCAGCCACAGTCCCATTCTCCATTCCATCATAAGCATCAAAAGCATCTTGATTGTGTGGTAAATAAGAATCATCAGACATTGGAGCCGAGTTGTCTAAGTTAGGAGAGAAGTTAGGCTGATTCAAACCACCATCATCATCACCTTGCTTGCCTCCATTCTCAACATCAGTAACTGTTACTATGGTAGTTACAATCTCCTCCTCTGGCACTCTCTTACGACCATCAGAAATTTCTACTTCTGTGACGTTTGTATGTTCATTGGTTCTCTTCTTGTCCTCCGAGCTGGGAGGAGAGGGTCTCACAGCGTCACTGACTATAGTGGTGTTGGTGGTGACTGGTGGTGGTTGAGACTGACGTCTTGAGAGAGCCAGGAGAGCTTGGATCTCCTCGAGAGAGAGCGTCTTGGTTGAGGGGCTGGGATGCCTGGCCTGGTAGAACAGACTCTCAGCATTCATGAACACCCTGGAGAGAGAGAGAGAGAGAGAGAGAGAGAGAGAGAGAGAGAGAGAAGAGAGAAGAGAAAACAAAAGTATACATAAAGAAAATGATTCTTTAAGTGTCTCAAAACTACAGTATAAACAAGACAAGAATGAAATGAAATTTTGATAATAATTAACATTAGTTTACTGATAGCTAGATTAAGTTATCTCCTTATATTTGAGCTTTTGAACACAAGCAAAAGGAGAAAACCTTCATGTGAGACTCAGAGTATGATAAACCATTCCTTCCTCACATGGATCCCTCGGTGTGGAAGATGGCTCCTCTGTCCAGCAGCAGCTGCCCAAGAGCCTCAGCTTCTTCCTCCAAATCAACACCATCGACATTGTCCAACATCCAACGAACAATCAGTGCACCAGAGAACACCGCACCTGCATCTGAGAGTGCACAGAAGAAATATAATGACATAAAAGGAAGAGAAATTTGTGCCATAAATAGTTCATTGCAATCTAAAAAAGTCTATACTATCAAGTTACCTTTCTTAATATGGACATCTTTCAATTCACCATCAGGTGGGCGTGGCACTCCCTCGTCGGGATGTTGGAGTATAGTAATGAGTGCTTCCACAGTGACGTCATGTTCCCCCTGACCCCCATCCAGTGAGGCCTTGTTCTGATTGGTCGGCGGAAGTTTGTTGCCACCTCCTTCAGTGGCACTAGGAGGAAGGGTCTTTCTTTTGATGGTGAGAGTGAGCTGATCCACATCACTACTGGAGGAGATGGAAGACATGGAACCTGTACAGTTGAAAAACAAAAGAAACTTTAATACCACAGTACGCAATTTTTTCTGTATTCAGTGTTATTGCACTAGTATTAAATGCACACTACATGGCTCGAATAAAACAGGGTCACGTTAATACTTGTAAAATGCTATTGTGACAGAGATACAGCATCTATATGCAGCTATGTACCCTGATCTCCTTCATCATTCTCGTGTCCATCATCATCCTTCCCTGTCCCTCCTTTGCCCTCCTCCTCCTTGTCCTCCAGTGCAGCTGCCACCAGAGCTGTGGCTGCCAGCTCCATGTTTCGCTGCCTACAAGAAACAAAATCACAAATCACAATTATGAGAAAGCGGTATATTCTCAAGAGAGCCCACATGACATACACATCAACATGGCAACCAGCTACTGAGCCAATAATACCGTACAATAATACCTCTCTTCCTCCTCTGTGAGTCCTATCATGTCATCGTAGGCCGTGTCGATTTCTTCACTGAGAATGGAGTCCTTTGGGTTCTTTGTCTTATTTCTTCCAGAGCTCTCAGCTTTAGGAGCTCTTTCCAATTTCATTTCGTCCTCTTTCACTCTAACTCCCTGTCCGTACATTTCTTGCAGTCCTCTCATGTAGGCAGACATGAGAGCCTTCTCTGCCAGGTCTCTCTTGTTGGGACTATTCTGGATATGCCTGGCTCGAGAGCTAAGCTTCAACGCTTCAAAGATTTCAGGGAATGTGCCTTCAGTGACATGGTTTGGTACGTGTGTGATGAGGAGCGAGTTACAATTGCCACCGAGTGCATCGCTAACGAGCAGTGTTAGAGATGAGCTGGCAATAGCAGGAGATTGTTTCATCTCTGGAGGATGAGATGTGACCAAAGTGTGGCTTTCGTCCAAATCAAACTTGAGCCCCGTCGAATTTTCACCATCAACGTTCACGCTCAGTGATTTCACAGTGTCTGCAAAGTGAAACAGTGACACGACTTCTTCCTTCACCTCTTCCCCCGTCACATAACGCTGGCGATGAACGAGGGGATCCATAGGTGAGATGTCTACAAACGTTAGATTCCCACTGACGGGTGCATTCATCGAACCAAACTGAGCGTACTCCACACTCACTGTGAATATGGTATGATGTAATGGTGGATTGTCGGTGGAATTTTGCAGTCGATATGTCTCGAGAATTTTCTCTTCCATTTTTGTTCCGTACTGCAAGAGCGAGGCAACTTTGACATTGCCTTTGACTTCATGTTGCGATGATTGCAGGGCACTCCCTTTAATGACCTTCAACTTGGGAGGTATTTCAATCTCGAGCACATCTTTTGCAGTGGCTTGGTGATTTATTTCGCTCGGTTCTAAAGTTGGTTTTTGAGTCGAGTAGCCAAAAAGAAGATCGTGAACATTCTCATTGACCACTATTGTGAAGGAGCAGAGTACGACAAGATTTGAAGCTGAGGTGTGTGTCTTGGAACGCTTTGATTTCTTCAGACAGCGAAATATCTGCTCTGTTGCCTTGCGTATGATGCCTTTTGAGGTGTCTCGCAATGCAGCCGTCTTCTTTGCTGCGCATGCGCCTTCAGAGGTCCCAAACGAGATAACGGTGCCGTGGTAGCCGAGCAGCGCACTCTCTACGACTTCTTTCACCGACTGTTTGTACACTGATGACAGGGACTCGGACTGGAAGACTCTATCGAACGCAAACGAGAGAGTTTGCGCGGCGGACGGAGATGGGCGGGGCTGCTCGATCGGTAGAATCACCGCGTTCTCTTCCACACCTAGCGGCTGGCCGTTTGCAGCGCCATTGTTAGGAGGTATGATTCTCAAAACAGATGTAAAGTGTTTGGCCATGATTGGAGACTGCTTGTAACAAAATTGTGCGTAGGCACATCACCTTTATATTTCGACACACCCCCTTTTAAATTGAAATTACGTCATTGGTAAATAGCACGCATATTTTTCACGTAAAATACGCGCACAAAACAACTGGACAAAAGGTCAATACTTTTAAAAAGTCTATAATGCCATTATTATTATTATAAAGTCCAATAATTTATGTACATATGTACAGCAAATACATACATACAATATTATTTACACAGAAGAAAACAAAAAACAAATAAAACCTACTCAGTAGTGCGTATCACTTGTTTGTAATCTGAAAACAAAAGATTTTCTTTTTGGATTAATTTTTTTTTCCTTTCAAATGCATCATGAATTGTGCAGACTAACTTGACTTTCTATTCGGACAATGTAAGAAGGCGTAGGCAAGTAACATACGTACATACTTCACATGCAGTAACAGTAGTAGTAGTTAAACATTGTATTAGCTGAAGATATAGGGTGGTCTCAATAATAATGATGACTAGAAATCGGCAAATTCTTTAGCAAACTTTTCGGAACTTGAGATCCTCAAAGGTTCCTCTTCGTAGTCATCAAAGTTACTGGGGTCACCCGGGCCTTTGCACTTGGGGATGAAGGGAGCATCCAACTGAAGAGGGAGAGAGAAGAGGGGCAAAGGACAGGGGAGGAAATAAAGAAGACAATAAACGGAGGGTAGATGGATGTAGGTGGTTTATTAAAGCAACTCTGGTATGGTATATATGGCTGCATGGAATCTTAGAAATGTTGGCTGACTATTAGGAAGGCCTGTAGTCGACAAGCTCTCCTGTAGACAGCTACATTTGATACTAATACAGCCACATACACACACACACACACACACACACACACACACACACACACACACCCCAACACACACACACACACACACACACACACCAGCAGAGATATGGACACAATGCAAAAAAGCGATTTTTACCTTTCCAATACACACACACACACACACACACACACACACTGACCTTCCTCTGGTAGGTGGAGATCCAGTCAGTGGCGGCAAACCACTTGTGGCATTTGATGTCTTGGACTCCATTCTTCAAGTTGCCAAATCGCTTGGTGAGATCGACTTGAAGTAAGTTTCGAAGAAGATCCTTTAGATCAGCAGTGAAGTGAGACGGAAAACGAACCTGAGAGACAGAGAGAGAGAGAGAGAGAGTTGAAAAATTGAACTGAAAAATAAACTACAAAATTGTCACTTTTCCACAAAACAGAGTTACAGTTGTGCCATACAGAGCGCAACATGTAATAGTTTAGTTCTTAGTACTATATACGATATTTTTACTCAAATTCGAATACCTTTCCAGAGACAATCTTCTCGTAGATCTGGATAGGCTGATCAGCAAAGAAGGGAGGGTAGCCAGCGGCCATCTCATAAATGAGGACCCCCAGTGCCCACCAGTCTACGGCCTTGTTGTAGCCCTGAGGAAGGGAGGGGGAGAGAGAGAGAGAGATCACATGATGAAGAAAAATCCACCACAGACCACATTTGGTTTTCAAAACTTTTCACTGCTGATGTCAAATATAGCTGTCAAGAAAACTCACTACATGAGTTGGCAATCCTTACAACGATATTATCATTATATACCACCCAAAAATAACATGCCAAAGCCTGGCCTTTTGATAGTGGAGTTTTTTTAATTTTGAATGGCAGCCTATACAGCATCATCTCCAATAGTGAAAATTCGCTAACAAAAAAATTTACAACCAAAAATTCCTCAATCCAAGGAACCATAAAGAAGTCACACACACACACACACACACACACACACACACACACACACACTACCTTTGACAAAATTATTTCGGGAGCAAGGTACTCGGGAGTTCCGCACAAGGTCCATGTACGACCTTTAACCTTTTTCGCAAAACCGAAATCGGTGACTTTGACGTAGCCTTGATGATCAATGAGCAGATTCTCAGGCTTCAGATCTCTGGAGGACAGAAGCACAATGTATGTAAAATTGGCTATGATATTCTGTACATTTGGTCAAAGTTTGATCACTTTCTCTTACCTGTAGACAATCTCCAAATGATGGAGGTATTCGAAGGCTAGGACAATTTGTGAAGCATAAAACCTCGCGTGTACTTCACTGAGAGATAGAGAGAGAGAGAGAGAGAGAGAGAGAGAGAGAGAGAGAGAGAGAGAGAGAGAGAGAGAGAGAGAGAGAGAGAGAGAGAGAGAGAATAACATGATCAACTATATATAAATATACTTTAGCAAAACAAAGCCCATTTGACCTAGGCTACAGCAAAGCAATCAGAACTGGTACTAACCTGAATCGGCCAATTCTTCTGAGATGGGAGAACATCTCACCTCCAGGAACAAACTCCATCACCATGTAGAGATAGGAGTTGTCCTGAGAGCAAGTGTGTGTGTGTGTCAATAAGTTAAGTAAACTAGAGAGTAGATTGGCTGTGTATGTACAACATATAGTAACACGCATTAAAATACATGTGTGTGTGTGTGTGTGTGTTATTTACAAGCATTGTTAGGTTCATCAGTGAAGTGAGTGAATGTGCATAGAATTTTCAACGGAGCTTTACTTTGTTTGAGACATACACATACACACACAAACAGTCGGTTTACAGTGTATGCCCACACACACACACACATACTGCTGTGTACACATACATTAGGGTATACAGAATAACATGGTTGGTATCCTAGCAACAAGTGAGATTAGGTCATTCTTTTGTAGCATATAGCCATGTGCCAATGAGAGTGGGCCTATTAATTCACAGCCTCACAGCCTCTCTCTCTCTCTCTCTCTCTCAGACACACACACACACACACACACACACAGCTGATCACAAATGCCACGAACAAAGAATGCTTCCGTGAAAAATTAATGACATTCAATTGAAATCTATCCACACCCACTACAACTGGGGGAGGTGCAATATGAAAGGAAAGACTTGTACACAAAACAGAGAGAGAGAGTCTAGTGGTGCTCAGTTTAGGAAGGATTTTGAAGTATTTAAAAAGGCTTTCTAGCAACAAGAAAACAGATCATGATCTGATTAGACAAAGGTCAAGCATATCTCATGAAAATGCATTACCAGCAAAACCAACAGTACAGTGCCTGGCAATAGTAACACAAGTACATACAGGAGCTTATGAGGGTCATTGGCATACACAATCGTGCACTGATAATCTAACCTTGAAATGATACTCCAAATTGACTAGAAATGGGAAGTTGATTGCAGAAAGGATTCTCTTCTCGTTGAGAGTGTGCTCCACCTGCTTCAGCTTCACCACCTTCTGCTTGTCGAGGATCTTGAGAGCATGATAGTGCTTGTTCCTCTTGTGCTGGACTAGCATGACACGACCGAAGGACCCTGTGCCTAAGGTCTTGATCCTGTCAAAGTCATCTAGTCTAGCAGTGTTCTGTGAGCGAGTGTGTGTGTGTGTGTGTGTGTGTGTGTGTGTGTGTGTGTAAGACGTTCTAAGATTCTGTCATGAAATTGGTAAAATTTGTGCATACACATATGCATTGTATTCACAAAGAATCTACAAGATAAACACACACACACATACACATAGATTTTAACCTTCAATATTATATGCACTACAGTACTACAATTTCACAAGCATTGTGCATATAATACTAGGTCCATACTACATATGAGTGTACTCTAGACACACAAACACACACACAGTGCACCACATAATATTTCTGGCATCATAAAAATGTAATATACATACCTGCTCTGGGGTATCCCACTTCTTCTGGAAGTCAGCCTTTGCTTGCGAGAGAAAGGTCTGGACTGAAAGTACAAACAACAAAAACACGCTAATAAGTGTAAACAGCATGAAATAGCAAACGGCAGTCAACTAATAAAATTTGAGTGGTGTTGATTGAATTTCGTATCAATTTCACCAGCTCCAGCGTGGACGGTTGCCACTCGCTCGAACGCTCACTCACCGACGTCTGCCTTGCCGCTAGGAGCGTTCCCCATTCTCTCGTCTTCTCCTTCTTTGACTAGTACCCCTGCCTTTTCCAAAAGATATCTGCCAAAAATCAATAAGGCTAAGGGCGGGATAATAAGCCAGCTGCTGATTCTCACGTGATCACCCTGTGTCTGAAAATGTAGGCGTGGTTATACCATAGATTATATAATCTATGGTTATGCGACAAGCATTAAGATGGCTTCTCCCTACCAACTTGTCGCAGTTGAAAACGTCCGCAAGTTCATTTGTAGATGCATCGAAGCTGCTGGAGGGACTCCTGAACACGCCAGCTGTCTCGCAGACGTCCTACTAGCTGGAGACAAGCGCGGACATTACAGCCATGGCTTGAATAGACTGGGTAAGCTTATGGACCCTTTGCTAGTCTCGCTAGCCACACTCTCCGCGAGAAATGCGGGTGAGTCTCGCCGCTTGCCGGACTCTCCACGAGAAACAGGAGAGTCTGGTGAATTGCGTATTCTACTTTTTGTTCCCTGTTTACTGTATCTAATGTTGTTTTAGTTAAAAAGCCTTCAAAACCCTTAGTTAGTTATAATTTGCCTAGTTACTAAACTTTGAAAAAAGAATTTAGCTAGTTAATTAACTGAATGTAAAAGGTGTTGGTGTATGCACTAAGCTTAAGCTTTCACTGAATGTTTATATAGTAGAGCTATTGTACTTTTAATAGTGATTTGTGCTGCATTAGAATATGATACCGCAATGTGTGCTTGTCTGTTTACTATGTGGTTTCAATTTAGTTTTGGTCAACTAACAAAGGTTAACAAAAACAGGTGATTTAGTTAGATTTTGATTTAGTTTACTTGTTACGATTTCGGTAACAGGGAACAAAAGTAATATATGTAATTCACCAGTCTGGCAGACCCTCCCATTTCTAGCAGAGAGTCTAGCTAGTGAGACTAGCAATAATTAAGCTACACCATAGATAATACATACTATTATAATGTAATAGTGGTAGACACCTGGCTTTAAGAATGTTATTTGATGAGAGGATATCAATCAATTTTTATTGCTCTATTTTGCCTGTTTCCCTAGAGATGTACGTGAAGGAGTTGGAGAGTGGCCAGTGTGATGGGAAGGCCACTCCCACTGTTGTGAAGGAGACCCCAGGCACTGCACACGTTGATGGAAACAATGCCATAGGAACCGTACGTGAGAACTAACGATGGTTCATATAATGTGGTAAGATAGTAAAAATTAATGATAATTTGTGCCGGTCTGAGGTCAGGTGGTGGGGACCTTCTGTATGGATCTGGCAATGAAGAAGGCAAAGACCGTCGGCATAGGAATGGTCACTTGTAAAGGTACATGGTACATCGTCTCCTAGGTTACTGTTCTATAAATACCATTATGTGTTCCAGGTTCGAATCACTTTGGCATAGCTGGCTACTACTCCCTCATGGCTATAGAGCAGGGACTGATAGTGAGTGCAATGAACTCTGTATGACCTTATTGAACTTGGCACTCTTAGTAGGGATGCATTTCAATTAAGATCCATGGATTGTTTATTCAATTCTTCTTATTTTTATGATTAACCCACCAATTACAGGGTGTGGCCACTACTAACACCTCCCCATTGGGTGTGGCTACGAGAGCCAAAGAGGTAGGTAAATAAAAGTCATTCTTATGTAACTTTAGAAACTAAAATTTCAGTTTCAATTCCATCATTCCCCCCTCAGGCTGTCCTGGGGACCAACCCCATATCCTTCGGAGCTCCGGCTGCTGATGGAGACTCCTTCATGTTGGACATGGCGACCACCACCGTAGCCCTCGGTAAGGTCGAAATTCAGAGGAGAAAGGAGCAGCCCATCCCCAACGGGTGGGGCGTGGACTCATCGGGCAAGGAGACAAACGACCCAAATAGAGTGATGGAGGGAGGGGCTCTGTTGTATGTGGGCGGAGCTGAAGAGTCCGGGGGTTACAAGGGATATGGCCTGGGGATGATGGTGGAGGTACTTGGAGGGATCCTAGGGGGCGGAGCTTATGGTCCCCACGTCCGCAAGTGGCAGGGAGACAGCAGAGTAGCCAACCTGGTGAGGTCCAGCTTTAGTCACCACGCCCGTAGCCAGGGGGAGGGGACCTGAACTCCCATTATCCCATTTCAAAAATAATGATATTCTCTAATGATTCACTGACAGACAGTGTACATGTTAAGATCCAAAACTGATATCATTTTCTTGAGCACATTATATATAACGATTTACAACACATGAATTTTTTAAATGCAAATCTCAGATTCTGAGACAAAATCATGTAATGGGTGATTTACTCACTATTAAAACACAGCACATGAATTATTACCTAACTAATACATCCCCTGGCATGGCTACGGGCCTAGTCACATACAATGTATATAGCTAATAAGAGTATTTGTGGTAGTTCAACTTCAATATTGTTATGCATGGTATAATAAAATTAATTCTAGCGGGAAAGTTTAAACTTTCACAGGATGCCAGCTAGCCTCTTGTTAGGCATGAATTTTTGTGTTTAACTCTGTGGATGAGCTGCATGTACATACATGAAGATAATTCAATTTGTGGTTGCAAAGTCCACAAAATAAACTTTCCCCCTACATATAAGGTATCTTCTGACCACTGACTTAGTGAATACAATACACTCATACATACATGTAATGACTGGTCAATGTTTGAGGAATTTTGTGGCAATTATTGTTCCAGGGTCAAACGTTCCTAGCAGTGGATCCTGAGGCGTTTGCTCCTGATTTCCCTGGAAGACTGAAGACCTTCATGGAGGAGATGAGGGGACTAGAACCAGTGAGATGATGGCATCCATCTTTGAGTGGTTGTTGACACATTTGTTTCCCTCCTACCAACCAAACAGGCTGATCCTGATAAACCGGTTCTAGTGGCTGGAGATCCCGAGAGGATGCACGAGGCAAAGGTGGCCAAAGACGGGGGAATATGGTACCACGACAACCTCATAGCAGCTTGTGTGAGTTTTAGGGGAGGAGACGGTTGGTCTCTGAGGATGATGGACTGACACACACACACACACACACACACACACACACACACACACACAGGAAAGACTTGCAACTCATCTAAAAGTAGAAGCAATACAAACAAGTGGACAAAAATGAACTATCAGGTCTAATATGATAGCCGTGCACATGCAGCTGGATTATTAATTTTCATGTTGTGTTTGTTATTAGAGCTCTTCTTCTGGTGTCATTAGAAGAGTGGGAGGGGCAAAGTAATAATATTGAGACCCTCTAGACAGCCAGTGTATTATTATAAGGCAAGGTATAAGGTTCAAATTGATAATCATAGAAAACACAATAGCTTTATAATTAGTGGAATACTAGGACAGATGAATACAAAAATTGAAAATCTAATGACTGTTTTCAATGGTAGCAATATGTACTTCCTTCAGTCCACTTTGTCCTCCAGCCACCAACAGCTCTCCATTGGGAAGGATGGTACAGCCACAACAGCCATTTTCGATTGGTAGGTCACCAACCGTGACCCAGCTGTTGGAGCTAGGTTGGTAGGCATGAATGGCTGAACTGAATGTACCCCCAACGACTAGTAGTGAACCCTGGAGAGCTAAAGCAGTGGGGACTGTCACTGGGAGATCTGTTAGTCTACTCCATGGAGATGGAGTTGCACCAGTCGATGGTGAAAGAGCATTTACAATGAGTTCGTCTAATGATGCACAATAAACTTGCTTGTTGGCTGCAGTAAATTCAAACAATCCACCTAACAGGTACACCATGTTACCAATCACACATGGTGTCAAATCAAAACATGGCTCAGGAAGGGATGTGGTCTGGTACCACTGCCGATTGCTGCTGTCAAGGACTTCAACTCTTGAGAGGGACTTGCCTCGGAGTCCTTCTTCTCTTCCTCCAGCTACTAGTAGGAATCTGTCGTAAGAGATCACAGAAGACTGACTGGATGGTGTGGTCATGGGTGGGTAGGCTGGGTCCAAACATTACGTTGATGATTTAAGACATATAATTTATTGGTTCTCTTGCGAGTAAAGTGGTGCTGTCCTCCGACTGTAACTAGTTGATTGTTGTGAGCCACCATACCATAGTAACTGTAGTTAAGTGGTGGGAGTGTCTTTATCTCATCATCATGTACGTCATACACCATCACAGTTGGAGACACCCCTCCTCCAATGTAGACTTTACTCCCAATGACGACTACACGTGGATATTCTTCTATTTCAACTGGCATGTCTCTGCCCCGCCTCCATTTCAACCTCAGAGGATGTCTCAGTTGAGACAATGGTGTCTATAGAGACAAACAATGAGAGTATGAATAATTATTCACGACCTTTTGTATATTCCTACTCCTACCTTCCTCCCACCCCTCCTACATTGTGGTGGTCCAACAGCTGCAGTTTGAGTTGCTCTCTTTTGCTGTAGCTCATCCTGTGAATGAGGGAGAGAGACAAAGAGAAAACAATAATGTTAGTGAAGAGTCCATCACGATCATGCAGTGAATGTTACCAACCTGAGCTCTTTGCAGTTGTGCCTGACAACTCTGTAGTTCTCTCTCAAGTCTGCTAATGTCAGCATCTTTGTCCCTCAACTGAGCTACTTTGACTTGTAGGTCAGCTTGTTTAGCTCCCAGGTCAGTCTGTAAGCCAGTAAATCGTTGAGAAACCTCATGTGCATATGGTATATGACCACAGACATACACTACGCACAGAATACATCATGAATAAATATAATCATGCCAACACACCTGAAGTTGTCTCAGTTGTTCTTGTAGACTGCCAACTCTCTCCTCATTTACTTGCCTCATTATCTCAGACTCTAGCTGAACTCTGACCTCCCTCTCCTCAGCTCTTTCTCTATCAACCTGAGTATGTCAATGGAGAAATACACTCATAATTTTGCTAATGCTTATACTAGTCAATTTATACAAAGAGATGAGTTGGGTTACCTACATGTGCTTGGTTCAATCTGGTGGTCAGATCATCTAATTCATTGCGATGTCTATCCTACAAATTATATCAGTTGGAAGAAAGCCGCTGCTGATCAAACATTCAAACACATTTAGTTTAGCTATGTATTTACCTGTGCTTGGTTCAATCTGGTAGTTTCATTTCTAAGTCTCTCCTCAACATCTGTCTTCTCCTCCTAACAGTCAACAAAGATATAGTTGTAAATCAAACATTTCATTCATTAATTCCCTCAGCACATACCTGTGTTTGTTCCAGCTCTTGTTGAAGTCTTCTGATCTCTCTGTCCTTTCTCCTCACTTCATTCTCAGACTGCTTGAGGGTCCTGGTCATGGCTACCTGCCTCATCAGGTCCAGCTTCATGACATCATACGAACCATACTTGAAGGTCCTTCAACCTGTGCCCTCATCTCTTCCAGAGTCCTCAGGAGTACCTCAGTCGTTGGTCGCTGAGATGGAGTGTTGTGGAGACATTGCTTTATCAGTTGGACAAATGGATGCTCTTCTCCCTGCAGTAAGGATCTCTCCAGCTGTTCAAAGTACACTCCACGACGTTCCACTTCAGAACGCGCCACCAGCCTCTCTGGATTGTCAGGATCTGGGTGGGTTGGTTCCAGAAGGTCTCCAGGAAACACCTATTATACATGTCATTGTTTACATAGCTAAACCACTCACCTGTAGTCCAGTGAAGAGGCCAAGATGACCAAATGAGAAGATATCCAGACTGGGACCGTATCGAGAAGTCATGCTCAGAGCTTCAGGAGGCATGTATGTTGTGGTACCTGGTATTCGAGTGAACGTCCTAGCAAGCTGACCAGGTTGAAGATTGACTATACGAGAGTTGCCCAAATCAGTGATTTTAGCTGCAAAAGAGGAGGTCAGTAAGACATTTCTTGCTGTCAAGTCCCTGTGAATGATGGGAGGGTCTCTTTGGTGGAGGTATAGAAGACCCCTGGCTACGTCCTCCAGAATGGATCTCTTCAGTGCCAGAGGGATGTTGGGTGCAGTTTCAAGGAGATCGTCCAGACTCCCTTCAAGTTTCTCCATCACTAGCACAGGCAACGTCGCTGGTGGTAGGAAACAGAGCCCAAGAAATAGAGTCACATTGGGATGACGAAGACTGGCCATCAGCTGACACTCTTGAACATATTTCTCTGCTACATCCTCTGCACCGTCATTTCCTCCTTCAAGCAACACCTCATGAATGGTCTTTCCAGCACACACCAGCCCACCAACTTTAATCTACACATGAAACACACATCACTGAAATATCACTGTGTCTAGATCAGAGGGTGTTTCCCAGTTTACCTCTTCAACTGAGCCATAGGATCCGACTCCCAGTTGTCTACCAGTGGGTTGGGCATCCCTCATGATGAAACGACTCAGGTTTCTGTCATTTTGAAGAGCACGCAACTGTCTCCTCATAGCCATTTTAGCTAGCTCAACAATAATTATGACGTCATGTTATTTAAGTTGCAAGTTTGCTGCTTTCATTTTCGACCACCATTTGTATTCCTACAGCAGTACAAAGAAGAAAGAAGCCATGATGCAAGGAGAGAAGAAAACAGATGGATCTGGACACTTGATTAAGACATTAAACCAAGTTGATATAGGTACCCCATGATTGGTAGATACATCAATTTTAAGAGGTTTTACTTTCTGTTTCACTACAGAGATATATAGCTATCTAGCTAGTATGTGAAGGAATCAATTCTCATTGGCATACCATTCTTTCCATCAATGTGTGCCATGGCCTGGGGTGTCCTTCACAACAGTGTGAGTGGCCTAGCTGTACGAAAAAGAAAGCAGGGTCTGGCAGAAGGACCCCTCATAAAGATGGTAGTAATGAATATATGAATGAGATTTTAATGTCATATACAGTGCATGTATCAAGCCACATCTAGCCTTAGAAAAAAAAACAAAACAGTATCATGAAAAAGAAACAACAGCCATATACATTATACCAAATTAGTGGCCAACCTGGTGAGGTTCAGATTAGGTTACGCCATAGCGGATAATATACTTCGAGTATATTATTTATGGTCACATATTGAATGTTACGACAGTAGCTAATAAAAGTGCTTGTGGTAGTTCAAACTTAAAAATGTATGGTATACTAATAGCGGGAAAGTTTTGTAGAGTTTAAAGGAGTGTTAACTATGTCGCTATAATATAAGTGCTGTTTTGTTACTAAAAATAAAATGGGACATTTTGTGATGTTCTATGACCTTTTTTGACGTTTTTTGTCTTGTTTCTAGCACGATCTGGGTACCATGTCCGAATACTAACTCTGTGTACATACATGTATTGTGCATTTGTCAACAAAAAACGTCACACATTTTATTTTTGGTAACAAAACAGCACTTATATAGTGACACAGTTCCTATAACTTTCATGGATGCCTCTTGTCAAACATAATTTTTTTGAACACAAAATCTACAAAACTTCCCCACTATATTATGGTATCTCTTGTTTGTGAGTACAGTATACATACATATATGCATGTGTTCAAACTAATGACTGGTCAATGTTCGAGGAATTTTGTGGCAATTATTGTTCCAGGGTCAAACGTTCCTAGCAGTGGATCCTGAGGCATTTGCTCCTGATTTCCCTGGAAGACTGAAGACCTTCATGGAGGAGATGAGGGGACTAGAACCAGTGAGATGATGGCATCCATCTTTGAGTGGTTGTTGACACATTTGTTTCTCTCCTACCAACCAAACAGGCTGATCCTGATAAACCGGTTCTAGTGGCTGGAGATCCCGAGAGGATGCACGAGACAAAGGTAGCCAAAGACGGGGGAATATGGTACCACGACAACCTCATAGCAGCTTGTGTGAGTTTGAGGGGAGGAGACGGTTGGTCTCTGAGGATGATGGACTGACACACGCACACACACACACACACACACACACACACACAAACAAACAGGAAAGACTTGCAATTCATCTCAAAGTAGAAGCAATACAAACCAGGTATGTTCGGATGCCAATTTTGGCAACTTTTAATGCAACATTTTTTGCCATTCCTGGCAATTTTGGAGAATAGGTTAATATGCCATATTGACCATACTATTAGCTAGAAATTGCCAGTTTTGGCAATTTCTATCTCCATTTACTCTTATAAGTTGATCCCTACCCATTATCTTCCAGTTTTGGCAAGTTTTGATTGATCAATATTTGCCAGTTTTGGTAATTTTTAAGGACTATTCTCTTTATAGGAAGATATGAACTACTAGCTTGCCATTTTTGGCAACTTTTTGTTCGCCAAATGTTGCCAATTTTGTAAATTTTAGGAATAAACTACTTGCTTCCATTTTTGTTCGCCAATTGTTGCCAATTTTTGTAAATTTTAGGAATAAACTACTTGCTTCCATTTTTGGCAACTTTTTGTTTGCCAATTGTTGCCAAATTTTGTAAATTTTAGGAGTAACTATACTTGCTTCCATTTTTGGCAACTTTTTGTTCGCCAATTGTTGGCAAAAACTTATATGGAGTGCTAAAATTGCTATAACCGTTAACAATTGCATGTCAATCTAAAAATTGATGTTAGTAGTTTATTGTAATAAAACAATGTTTGTAAAAACTAGTACTAGAAAAATCAGTTCTGCATGTATCGTTTTGGCTTCGAATGGTTTCTTTTAGCCTTTTTTAAGGCCAGTGGAGTGAAGGCTTTGGCTTTCTTTTTTGGAGGTTCCATATCCTCATCTTCACTATAGCTATTCATAGGAGAGACAGAAACACAAAGGATCGTCGTCGTATCAAGCATCACAAAGAACTGACCAGAAGTGAGTTCAGTGAGCTCTGTCGCCTGTGAAGTGCTGATTTTCCAGCATTATCTACATTTCTCAATAAGTTGAAGTCCGATACTGGGCTAGCCAAGTCTCCTGAACTCTATCGCCCTTTTTTTTCAGAGCTCGCTCGTAACAGTCCTGCACGTGGCATTTTTCAATTCAGAGGGAAACAGCAGGTTCTTGATACTGTCTCACTTGTTGCATCAGGCTCAATCAATGTGTTTGATTCAATCAATCACTCCAGACTGACAGATCTGCAGACAACAGTTCCAATTCTTGCTGACTTTCTTCATGCCTCAACCAAGAGCACCAGAGGGCTACCCACAAAAGAAGTATCAGACATTTTAGAACACATTGTCAGAACTTACAAAGCGCCTTTTGAAGGCCATTGCCCTTCATCCTCAAGGTACCAATCACCATTCTCTGAGGACGACCTTTGCTTTTTTCCAACTTTGCCAAAACTTGTTGGTGAAGCAAACTATGTTGCGGATACCACATTGAGTCGACGCACAACAGATTCATGCAGAAAGGAATCATATGGACACCCTACTTTATCTCCTGGGATTTTCACCATTTTTTGTCCCCATGGAGTTTGCTATGGTTTTCAAGTGCTAGACTCTTGCGAGTCTCCTAAACATCCCTTCCAGATTTTCAACAGCTCCTAGTACAGTAGTTTATGACAATGCATGTAAGCTGCATCAATATATTCTAAACAGGGAACCGCACTTTTTCCAACACACCCTTTTCACTGTGGATCGATTTCACTGGAAGGGGCATATTGGTTGTTCGTCCGGATACAACCTTGACACATACAAGCACTCTCATGATTTGAAGAGCATCAACAGCCAGGTCAATGAACAAGCTAATGCTGGGCTACAAAAGATCAGAGGACAGCTGGCGTACATGACTTTTGACAACTTTATGTTCACTGTTTCCTTGTTTTTATGCATGAAAAACATTGACAAAGCCTCTAAAGTGGACATATCTAATCTCACATTATAATAATTATTGTTATACTGGTGTACTGCTGTAAAAATTATTATTAAAGTTGCCAAAAATTGAAGAAAATTGTTATGCCACAAAATTACCAGTTCTGGCAACAATCAGTCAACCAGAAGTTGCCATAATTGGTAAACATTTATTTATTCATAGTATTATTGCAATACCTATGTGGAAAAAATCTTGCCAAAAATGGCAAAAATCATTAACCTAAAAATTACCAAAAATTAAAGAAAATTGTTATGCCACAAAATTACCAGTTCTGGCAACAAATGATCAGTTAACCAGAAGTTGCCAAAATTGGTAAACATTTATTCATTGATAGGTATTGTTACAATGCCTATGTGGAAAAAAAAATTGCCAAAAATGGCAAAAATCGTTAAACTAAAAATTGCCAAAAATGGCCTGTGAACATAGCTCATACAAACAAGTACACAAAAATAAACTATCTAAACTACCATCTATCGATCTGGTCAAGTTATATCAAAATGAAGTTGTGTTTATTAAAGTACAAGTATTGTAAGAGAATACCCCCTCTCTTCAAAAATGAGGGGCCTAGCTGTCTGTTCCTTCTCTCACAGTACAATAATATTGAACAACCCCCATGCACTATTGGATTTGAGCAAAGTTATTATATAGCATAATCTATTCAGGAACATGCACACCCAATTACATATTAGACGTGCATACGTGTAGTCGGTAGAAGGTTTAATTATTATACAATGAACTTCAATAAAGTGGTACAAAGATCAAATATAATAATTAATACAAAAATAAATGCATAAAAACAGATTCTAATCACAGTTTTCAATGGTGGCAATGTGTACTTCCTTTGATCCTCCTCCTCCTCCAGCCACCAACAGCTCTCCATTGGGAAGGATGGTACAGCCACACTTGTATTGTTCTCTTTTGGGTAGGTCACCAACCTTGACCCAGCTCTTGGAGCTAGGTTGGTAGGCATGAATGGCTGAACTGTTAATACCCCCAACAGCTAGTAGTGATCCCTGGAGAGCTAAGGCAGTGGAGAGTTCCATTGGTAGATCTGCTAGTCTACTCCATAGAGATGGAGTTGCACCAGTCGATGGTGAAAGAGCATTTGAAATTAGTTCATCCAATGATGCATAATAGACTTGCTGGTTTATGCCGCCTCTGACCCATCCACCTAACAGGTACACCATGTTACCAATCACACATGGTGTCAGATCACTGGATGGCTCGGGAAGGGGTGTGGTCTGGTACCACTGCTGATTGCTGCTGTCAAGAACTTCAACACTTGAGAGGGACTTACCTCCTACACCTCTTCCTCCAGCTACTAGTATGAATCTGTTGTAAGAGATCACAGAAGACCGACTGGATGAAATGTTCATCGGTGGGTAGGGCTGGGTCCAAACATTATGTTTATGATCTAGGACATGAAGTTGACTGCTTTTCTTGCGAGTAGAGTGGTGGTATCCTCCGACTGTAACCAGTTGATTGTTGTGAGCCACCATACCATGGGTCCAGTAGTCAAGTGGTGGGAGTGTCTTCATCTCATCATCATGTATGTCATACACCATCACAGTTTGAGCATCCTCTCCTCCAATGTAGACTTTACTCCCAATGATGACTACACGTGGATATTGGCCTATTTCAACTGGCATGTCTTTGCCCCGCCTCCATTTCAACCTCAGAGGATGTCTCAGTTGAGATAATGGTGTCTATGGAGACAAACAATGAGAGTATCAGTAATTCATGACTTTATGCATATTCCTACTTCTCTCCTTACCTTTCTCCCACCCCTCCTCCATTGTGGTGATCCAACAGCTGTAGTTTGAGTTTCTTTCATTTGCTGTAGCTCATCCTGTGAGTGAGGGAGAGAGACAAAGAGAAACATCAAGACAATAATCATTCAGTGAATTTTAACGAATAGCAACATCATGATCAGTGCATGTTACCAACCTCAGCTCTTTGCAGTTGTGCCTGATAACTCTGTAGTTCTCTCTCAAGTCTGCTGATGTCAGCATCTTTGCCCCTCAACTGAGCTACTTTGGCCTGTAGGTCAGCTTCCTTAGCTCTCAAATTGGTCTCTTTGTCTCTCAGGTCAGCCTGTAAACCATGTTAGGCTATAGTTTTAGTGTAATAGTTACTTTATTACTTTTTATTGAAGACTAATACAATCACTTGTAATTGTTAGGTTTCTCAACTACCTGAAGTTGTCTCAAATGTTCCTGTAGTCTCTCATTTCCTTGTCTCATTATCTCATATTCTCTCTGTTGGAGGAGAGCATATAGGACATGTCCGGACTGATGATCAAAAGGAGTCAAAATAGATCATCAGTCCAGTGATATTACCTGTGCTTGATTCAATCTAGTAGTTAGTTGTCCCCTTTCATTTCTAAGTCTCTCCTCAACATCTGTCTTCTCCTCCTAACAGTCAACAAAGATAGTTGTAAATCAAACATCTCATTCATTCTCTCAGCACATACCTGTGTTTGCTCCAGCTCTTGTTGAAGTCTTCTGATCTCTCTGTCCTTTCTCCTCACCTCATTCTCAGACTGCTTGAGGGTCCTGGCAACAGTTACTTGCCTCATCAAGCCAACCTTTACCACATCATACGAACCATAAGGTCCTTCAATAGCAGGTCTCATCTCTTCCAGAGTCCTCAGGAGTACCTCAGTCGTTGGTCGTTGAGATGGAGTGTTGTGGAGACATTGTTTGACTAGTTGGACAAATGGATGCTCTTCTCTTTCTGGTAAGGATCTCTCCAGCTGTTCAAAGTACAGCCCACGACGTTCCACTTCTGAACGAGCCACCAGCCTCTCTGGATTGTCAGGATCTGGAAAGTTTGGTTCCAGAAGGTCTCCAGGAAACACCTGTGAAGATGATACAATACTTTTTAATAACAGCTAAACAATAGAAAAGCTATAAAATTAATATGATTATTATATCTAATGAGGTATTGTCTCACCTGTAGTCCAGTGAAGAGACCAAGATGACCAAATGAGAAGATATCCAGACTGGGACCGTATCGAGAAGCCATGCTCAGAGCTTCAGGAGGCATGTATGTTGTGGTACCTGGTATTCGAGTGAACGTCCTAGCAAGTTGACCAGGTTGAAGATTGACAATACAAGAATTGCCCAAATCAGTGATTTTAGCTGTAAAAGAAGAAGTCAGTAAGACATTTCTTGCTGTCAAGTCCCTGTGAATGATGGGAGGGTCTCTTTGGTGGAGGTAGAGAAGCCCCCTGGCTACGTCCTCCAGAATGGATCTCTTCAGTGCCAGAGGGATGTTGGGTGCAGTTTCAAGGATATCGTCCAGACTCCCTTCAAGTTTCTCCATCACTAGCACAGGCAATGTCGCTGGTGGTAGGAAACAGAGCCCAAGAAATAGAGTCACATTGGGATGACGAAGATCGGCCATCAGCTGACACTCTCGAACATACTTCTGTGCTACATCCTCTGCACCATCATTTCCTCCTTCAAGCAACACCTCATGAATGGTCTTTCCAGCACACACCAGCCCACCAACTTTAATCTACACATCAAACCACACACCATATTGAAACAACACTGTGTCTAGATCAGAGGGTGTTTCCCAGTTTACCTCTTCAACTGAACCATAGGATCCAACTCCCAGTTGTCTACCAGTGGGTTGGGCATCCCTCATGATGAAACGACTCAGGTTTCTGTCATTTTGAAGAGCACGCAACTGTCTCCTTATGTTAGCCATTTTTAGCTTGTTCAGCAAAATAAACAGCCCCACCCTTCTTTCCGTGTGCATGTGACGTCAAGAAATTTGACGACCCTTTGCCAACGTACACTGGATGCAAAGAAGGAGAAATGGCCAGTTCAGAAGGAGACTGTAGAAAGCTGGTGGCAACGAGTGAAGTCGTTTCTTTCGTGAGCAAATGCATTGAAGCAGCTGGAGGAACATCTGAGCATGCGCAGAGCCTTGCAGGAGTCATCCTGGCTGCAGATAGACGTGGACACTTCAGCCACGGATTGAACAGACTAGGTAAAGACATATCACCATGGAAACAAGATAAATACATCAAGCTAGCTAGTATCATAGGTTTCATTTTCACTTTCTGTTTCCCTAGAGATGTACGTGAAGGAGTTGGAGAGTGGCCAGTGTGATGGGAAGGCCACCCCCACTGTTGTGAAGGAGACCCCAGGCACTGCACACGTTGATGGAAACAATGCCATAGGAACCGTACGTGAGAACTAACGATGGTTGGTATAATGTGGTAAGATAGTAAAATGATAATTTGTGCCGGCCTGAGGTCAGGTGGTGGGGACCTTCTGTATGGATCTGGCAATGAAGAAGGCAAAGACCGTCGGCATAGGAATGGTCACTTGTAAAGGTACAGGGTTCATCTTCTCCTAGGTTACCATTTAATTGATATTTTTTGTGCTGTAGGTTCTAATCATTTTGGCATAGCTGGCTACTACTCCCTCAAAGCAATGGAACAAGGACTGATAGTGAGTTATGCTAGATCAGTTTTATGCAATGTCTCTTTGTGTCTAACACTCACTCCTCCCCTCAGGGCATTGCAACAACAAACACATCACCAGTTGCCGTGCCAACAAGAGCAAAACAGGTAAAGATTCAGAAACTCTAATTTTCCTTTAATTTTTTTCAAAAATAGCTTATGAGTTTGTTGCCCATCTCTCCTCCCCCCTCCTTCCAGCTGGTCCTAGGGACTGACCCCATATCCTTCGGAGCTCCGGCTGCTGATGGGGACTCCTTTCTCCTCGACATGGCAACAACGACGGTAGCTCTCGGTAAACTAGAGGTTCAGATGAGGAAAGGAGAGTCTATCCCCAACGGGTGGCTGGTCGACGGGGCTGGAAAAGAGTCCAACGACCCCACGGACTTGCACCACGGCGGGGGTCTTCTTTACACAGGGGGGATGGAAGAGACGGGGGGCTACAAGGGGTATGGACTGGCCATGATGGTGGAGATCCTGTGTGGGATTCTGAGTGGTGGGCCTTACGGACCTCACATACGAAGATGGAACCAAAAGGATGACAAAGTGGCAAATTTGGTGAGTGTCTATGCCTTTTTATGCATATTAGTCCAGGCCTGGGCAAAGTATTCTAAATTTTTTTTGCCTATTCTTCAAATTTATTATTCTCAAGACATTATCATATGGATGTTGCCTATTCTGCAACAATTCTTCAAAATTTAAATATTATTATTCATGAGCTTCTGGCACAACTAAATTGCACAAGATTTCATTTGAATTGTTTAATTTCCTATTATTATTCTGTAATATTAGTGAGGTCTCAATATAATCTTGCATTAGAAATTGAATTTGAACAGACTCCAATGTTGACATAGTTACACACGTGGTGGAATGTGCTTACTACGCATGCGCAATGTAATGAATATCATTAGAATACTAGTAAAAGCTTACAATTCTGCTTATTCTTACATGAAATTGTTAAAAAGGCTACCTATTCTCCAAATTCTTGTAGAATATTCTGCACAGGCCTATAATTAGTCTAAGGATAATAATTATTGTTATATCAACTTGGGCAATCGTTCATAAGCGACCATAATTTATAACTTGCAATAATTATTACACCTGAGATACATGGATTAGAGAGTGGCATATTGATTCTTGATCTTGCAGGGTCAAACGTTCCTAGCAGTGGATCCTGAGGCGTTTGCTCCTGATTTCCCTGGAAGACTGAAGACCTTCATGGAGGAGATGAGGGGACTAGAACCAGTGAGATGATGGCATCCATCTTTGAGTGGTTGTTGACACATTTGTTTCCCTCCTACCAACCAAACAGGCTGATCCTGATAAACCAGTTCTAGTGGCTGGAGATCCCGAGAGGATGCACGAGACAAAGGTGGCCAAAGACGGGGGAATATGGTACCACGAGAGCTTGATATCAGGAGTGGTAAGAATTGTACATACTATACCAGGTTCTACTCTCAGTCATGTGATTATCATGTGATTGTCTTGTGATTGTCATACACACATTCACGTATACGTACACAGAATGAAGTTGCTAGCCATCTCAAGGTGGACCCGATTAAAACTCTTTAGCAATTAATACTTTAGGTCAACAAAACTGACAACCATTAAAAATTTAATTTCTTATTGTTGAGTTTTATTTATAATAATAATAATTAATAATAATTTTGCAATAATTATAAATACATGCACTATGTGATACATACACTACACATGGTGGGAAAACAAACTTTGATTTGCAGCAATATGAGTTAAGCGACATCACTGCACTCAGTGCACTGCTATCTGTTCTTGTCACTCTCAACAGTACTAGCAGAATGGAATGGAAGTTTAAAGTTCTGTGCAAATCAATAAAAGACACAGTGTGACAATTTATTACACAATACACATATGTACGCATACATATGTGTATAATTATATATACATGTACTTGCACACACAAATTATCCTAAAACTCTACCAGCTTTCATACATGATATGAGCTGAAGGGTGTTATACTCACATTATTTTTACGATTACAAACTTGAGCTGACCTCTATACCAAAAAGTGGGAAAGTTTCACAGGGGTTAAATTTCATCATTTTCACAGATCACGATCCATCGGCAAAAGTTTTATTCGACCCATAATGTACATATGTATAGGCATTGCACAACTCATCCATGAAAGTTAAAAGACATAAAAGTCTTTGACAAGAGACATCTACAAAAGTTAACCTCCGTGAAACTTTCCCGCTACACAGTAAATAACACAAGGACATGACAAGGACTTGACACTCACGTTATGTTTGAGGTAAGAGAGAACCATTGACCATCCAAAGTAGATGAAGCAGACATAAGCCACTCTCATGGAAGATGGGACATAGTAGAAGTTGACCACTTGTATAGGAGGCCAGAAGATGGTCTCGAGAAGAAAGGTGGGGAAGAATTTGTCACCAACTTCGAGGCTTGTTTCGTGCCATGACTTTCCTTCTAGTTTACACATGCCTAGTGTGTGTGTGTGTGTGTGTGTGTGTGTGTGTGTGTGTGCAAACAAGATGTTGTAAATTTAAAATTGTGTGGTCATACGAATCAAAATCAAGTTATACTTATATATAGTCTGATCAGCAATTCCCATCTCTCCCCTCACCAGCATAGAATGCCAGGGTTCCAAGTGTACCCATTATGAGCAAATCCAGGACCACCTTCCGAGACACACTCCCCCTATCTCTCCCCGGGTACCTCCTATCAAGATACTTGTACCAATAATGATCAGGGGCTCCGAAAAGAACCCCAATTATCCCCATCCTAGCCGTCCTCCCCCAGTCGTGGGGTTGGATCGTCTCGACTAGTCTCTGCTCCGTGAAGTCTCCAACAAAATCGACCGTTCCACTGATGACGATGTTCGTGAAGAGAAGGTACTTGGTGAAGGACTTGCTGGAGAGCAGTCTCTTCAGATAGTCACGGAACACAGCAGCCATTTTCAGTGGATGATCAATACTCTACAACTGATCGACATGGAGGACAAACAAATGACTGTAAACTTACAAATTAGAATTATATCAGGCTATACTGATACTATAAAATTTACCCATAAATTTGGCAACAAACTTGTGGTTTGATGTACAGTAGATGCTCAAATTTGAAAGTAGTTTGGCTTGCAACAGTACTTACCTCATCTGTTGGTGAGTAGAAATCAGTCCTTCCATTTGCAGATGCTATAGATGAGGCGGTGAGATGGGAGCAAGATTTTTTAGCTTTAGCACTGGAATTGCATCATAATTTTGCTGAGCCAGCATGCATATTCGTGAAGGTCAAAGGTCACCGACTAATGCCATAAAAGTGGGAGGGGCTGGCTGGAATGACGTCATTTATTTATTTACCGCCCGCGCTAGAGCTGCATACCACGTGTTTTGCACAACAAAAGTGTACATGTGTGCAGGAAATGAATGATATGGGCGCCACCTCAGATCAAAACAAAAGATCGAAACACACCTTTGAGCAGCAATATTCGTTGACCAAGAGAAAACAAGCCCACCTGTATTATTTACTGGCTGGCCAGAGCCAGATTCTTACAGACTCTTCGCACGTGCGCGCTTGGAAGCCTAGCTAGCTAGCTGCTAGCTCGCTACAGCTATGCCGCAATATCTCCGTCTCTCCTTCCAACGAGTTCACCTATGGGGACAACTGAAACAGGCCATGTCGAAGCGCCTTCTACTCATAAACACAGGTACCTGCTGCACTCTCTACGCAGTAGGCGATCTTCTCCAGCAGAGAATCGAAGGCAACACGAAGACGGACTGGACCAGGGTGGCTCGTATGGCCACGCTAGGCTGCTGCATGGGACCAGTCAACCATTACTGGTACTTGTTTCTGGATAAAGCCATCCCCGGTGTGGCTACCTTCACCATTGTAGGGAAGAAGATACTGGCTGACCAGCTGGTCATGGCGCCCATATGCTGTAGTGTGTTCTACATAGGTAGGCAAACTAAATTAGCGTAATCAGTGGATCACTGACTATTTGTGACAGCTGTGTTGCTACCGGTAATTTGATTTGTTCATTGTTTGTTAGGGATGTGTTTATTAGAAGGCAAAGGAAGAGAAGGGATAAGAACAGAACTCAAAGCCAAGTTTTGGCCCACATACAAGGTGTGTGTGACTGTGTGTAGTCTGGGCACCAGACCCTTCCTATTCCCCACCCCCCTAAAACCTAGCAAGAAAGGGTCCGGTGTCCAGACTAGACTGTGTGTGTGTGTGTGTAGGTCAAAGTATTCATCTTCCTTCCTTATTGATTGTGTCTCTCTTACACCACCTGCTCTTGTTCCCTCTTATAGACTGACTGGCAACTGTGGCCGGCTGCCCAGGTGAGTGACTCCGACATTATTGTGTCGGACATACAGTCCCTTTCAATGTTGTAAATTTTACGGGTCATTAAGCACAACTATGTCTGTTCTAAGAATACACTTATTATGAAATGTTTAAATCCATCATGCTTATCGAGTGATGTTGTCAGGTTGTTGATAATTGCATTGTCTTATACAGGCAATTAACTTCTTCTTAATTCCTTCCTCATTGAGAGTGACATACGTGAATGTTGTTACACTAGTTTGGACAGTTTATCTCTCCTATATGAAGCATAAGGTGAGTGGATACTTTCTGTGATAATTTTTTAAAAATTCTGTTGCAAGAAGGGCATAGTTCTGGCCTATGGTGGTATTGTGGTTAACACAATATTTTCATGAATTTTGTGATTTGTGACCGTATAATAATTATCACAAATATTTAGAAACTGTATATCATGAAAATTAGTCCAAAACAGCAAAGAGAGACTTTTCACTAAATTTTTGTGACACAAAAATCTGGAGCTATACGGTTAACTTCAAAGCATTCCATAAAACCACATCAAAGCATTCCAACTACATCAACGAATTTCATAAGTATAATAAATATAATTTGCTGTCATTTCTGAGATAATTATCTCAAGAGACAGGTGCATGGTTGTTGCTAGGCAACAGGTAAAGATATAACGTGCTGTTTAAGGAACACCATGGCCTAATAGTTATCGTGTGATGTTCTTAAGAAACACAATACAAAGGTATCTTCTAACAAACACACAAACAATGAAATGGATACCCCTACATCATCACATTTCACTGACCGACCTTTAGTAACCATATCTGATAATGAGATAACTAGAGGAATTCATTAACACATTGCTTGCTTTTAAAACTTTTAAGATTTGCCTAAGAATTGCTCAAGAATTTTCCATAATGTGTGTGGACTGCATGAAAAAAAACCCTTTCTTTACAAATTCATAATAATTATTGGAACCAAAACTGTTTGTTTTTTCCAATAATTTTTTATCTGTAAGCTTTTAAGTTATAAATAATTATTATTATTAGGTTTTGTTGTTGTTTACATGTAGATAGCAAATTCAAAGAAGTCTCCTCCCACTAACTCATGATTGGTGACATCACTATGACATCATTGTATAAAGAGGAAGGAAAATTGTAGTTTTTAAATTATTTTTGTATTATTTTAGAGCCACTGTTTTATCAGCTCAGCCTGCAATAACCCTCTACATGTATATCTGTTGCTATACCGGTAACCGTTGGTAACACTGGCTATGCAGGTGTACCTGGTTCATGTAGCTAGCTAGTCGCTGAAATGAAGACCAGGATGACTGGAGTTCATCAAGTGAAACATCAGTATAATTCTATTTATGACCATTATAATTAATATTTCAATAGTTTTTACAATTAATTGTTGTTTAAATATTGTTACATTCCACCTACCCCCCCCCCCACACACACTCTGGTGGTATAATTATACATGTACTTTAATATTGTTTCTAAATAAATCGTGCAATAAATATTATAATGATCAGTTCCATGCGTGCATCAGATGATTTTTATAGTCCAACTTAATTTCATTACTTATTATAACAAAATGTTTTTGTAAAACACTAAATTGGAATTCCGTCATGTGTACATGTACACTACATGCAACCAATGCAAAGAATTTTCATTTAAGAAGTTTCATGTACAAATAAAATAAAAACAATAATTCAAAGCAGCTGCTGTTATCTATCTTCGATGTAGTTGCGTCTCATTCTCCTTAGTCCGCGGTAAAAGTCTAGGACCTCTTTGTGTGCTTGAACGCACGATGGATTAAAATCTTTAACCCTTATTGTCCGTAGGCTACGAGCTCTCGACAGTGCAACATATGCTTGTCCATCTTCAAAGCATCTTCCCAGAGAGAGTTCAACGCAGTCTAGAGTCATACCCTGTGTGTGTGTGTGTGTGTGTGCGTGCGCGCACGTGTGAGTGGTTTTTTAACTGTTTCAGAGTCAAGATGGCTATGCCCTGTTTCTAGAAGTTCAGTGAAGATACAGATGTGTCCTAAACGTTTGTGTATAGAAGCTGAAATGTCCAGACTTCAGGAATGCCAGTTTGGTACTAAAAACTCAGAGTGACTGGTTTCCATAGTCACGCAAGTTTAAGTTTGCTTCTCAGCGCTATTAAGGCCTGGGTCACATATAGTAACTAATTAAGGCAAAATTTTATGCAAAATTTGAATAACGTACTAACAGAATGCGCTATCACCATGGAAACAAAGTTGAATAATCTTGTATCCATCCTGAACTTTTTGCAAAATCGTTTGGTCATGTGACCTAATTAATATTCATTATATTAACGTTTTAATTAAACGGCAATTAAGGACTGTTGCCATGGCAACCAAAAATTTATGACATACTTATGGCATCAAAATATTAATTTTCAGCGGAGGATTTTTAAATAATTCGTTGCCATAGTGAGTTACGGAGCACTTTCCATTTAAGGCACGCTAAAATTATGCGTAAAATTCGGTAAAAATGGCAATATCTCTCCATAGCAACGACGTATAAAAAAGTCCCCCGCTTAAAATCAAGTTTATGATCTTCACATTTTGTCATAAAAATTTGGTTACCATGGCAACAGTCCTACTATAGCGTTTAATTAGGTGTTTATTAATTAATAGGTAAGTTTGAAAGTTGTTTAAAACCTTGAATATTCATGTTGTGGTTTCACAATTTTATCGAAATGTTAAGTAAGGGCTATACTTTACATTAATTTATTAACATTCACCATACAATAATGTGTGATTGAAAAATGAGATAGGTAACATTGTGAAATTTTAATGAGTTTCACTGGTGACCCGGGCCTTAATGGCGCAGAGTTGGCAGCTGCTCTACGTACCAATAATTAATGAGCTTTAAGTGGACTATTAGACAATGATTAGGAAGGAATTTCAAGCAGCAATAAAAATTATACATAATCACACCAGGGGATACACACCATAATATGGACCTTCCAGATGGCTACATAATATAAATCTCCCGATAAATACTCTCTTCCTAGTACTTCAATCAATCTTTGTCCCAGAGATTCGGTCTAAGGCACTGATACAACATACTAACCTCGTAAACCAGGCCCTCATTTCACTTATAAAGATAAGCACATAATTATAGCGGGGAAGGTCCTATAGTTTACAAGGCTAGCAGCATAGATAGCAGATCGAGGCTCTACAATCTATCTACGGATGCAGGTGAGGTCTGTGGGGAATGTACTCCCAATGTATTCCCAAGGTGAGAGCCTGGGAACGAGGCTAGGATGCAGGTGCTACATAGGCTTCTCTCCTACCTGACTCTTATGAATGGAGACAGCCCAGGCGAGCTTCAGTGGCAGCTGTTTGCGGGTGAGAAATGCTCCACCTCCAGTTTTGATGCTCCACTTCTCGGGAGCAATGACCACCTCGAGACCAGAGATGAACTGGACCACTGGATAGCCTGGTGTGTGTGTGTGTGTGTGTGTGTGTGTGTGTGTGTGTGTGTGTGACAAAATTAATTTACAAAATTTTCTTAGAAATTTCAAAGAGAGATGTAAACACAGAGCTGGCTCAAAAACCAGAGAACTGAGGAGACATGAAATGTACTACCATAAACTATTTGTAATCCCATACCTTTGTCTTGATCAAATTTCTTGACCACGCCCCTGGCTCCATTGACCAGCCCCCTGTGTACGTTGATGTTCTTAGCCAACATCACCTATCAACACATGGGTGGGTAGGTATTGCCAAATAAGGCAATTGCAATGGGAATAGGGTAAATGAATTTATGCATGAGGGCAAGTAGGTGCAGAGGTGGTTGGACATGGTTGACCGTTGGACTGTAAAACTGTTTTTACCGGGATTATTTTGAACTCTTGTTAAAGTCAAATGCTGTCATGCTTGAAAACTGAAATCCTGTTTTGTAGCTACCAAGACATAATCAGTAGGTTGATTTTTTGATAAGGTTGGCGGTGGAGATATAAGCGGAGAAACACTCTTTCAAAAAATTTCAAAAGGTTAATTAAATTCTTTATAAGTGATACTGGTACGATAAGAATAACTTTGCTCTTTTGGTAAGAACACATTAATCGTCATTCAAAGGTACACAGACTTAAGTGTGTGTACAAGAAAGACATGAATGGTGCCTCCGTCGGGCCCTTTACAAGTTCCTTAGTTGTTGCATACTCAAAAGAAAATAATAAACCAGGAATCAACCAAGAACATTTTACAAAACTGTAGATGCATTCACAACGCATGTAATAACTTAATAATACTCTAACAGAACCATGTACACATACAATACAATTAAAACTACAAAGGCTTTTGTGTGAAATCTCACAAAAATTAAATTTACCACCCCCCCACACATATCTGCCGGCCTACCTGTGCTCCAACTTTGAGTTCAATACACCGACCTACAGGACAAGCACTGTCCAGTGCCCTACTCATCTGGGGGTCGCTGTCTTCGGCCACAAAACTCTTGCCGGCTCCTTCGAGAGCTGACAACTCTCTCTTGTTAGTGGCTTCTACGTCATCTTTGTGAGTGAAGAGCCTCGTGGCTCGGATGCTCCCTCTCTCTATCTCCTGAGAGGAGGTGGCCTGGAGGAGGTGGGTGACTTGGGGAGGGCATCGCCCGATGCGGATGTTTTGAAGGACCGCAATGAATTGTTTGTCATTTTGACGATAAATTTCTGTGAGTTCGACACTTCGAGTTATGCAAGATCGCCACGAGCGAGCCTGTGTGTGTGTGTGTGTGTGTGCGGAAGTAAATGTGATATTGTCTAGTTCAAAATAACTATTAGTAGTTCTGATAATTGATTCTGAGGATATTAAAGGAACTGTGTCACTATATGAGCACTGTTTTGTTACTAAAAATAAAATGTGCGATGTTTTATGATGTTCTATGACCTTTTGTGATATTTTTTGTTTTGTTTCTAGCATGATCTGAGTACCTCGTCTGGATACTAGCTCTGTGTATGTACGTGTATTATACGCATTTATCTTTGAGGGTAACAAAACGGTGCTTATATAGTGACACAGTTCAATGCATGATTACTGTGGAATGTCCTTAGCCTATGCACCTTCCAAGAACACAAACAAATGATAAAACTTCACAAATGTACACTTCATAAACACATATTTTCACTATATGAGGTAACAAAGCTTACAAGTACGGACATGTACACACACCTGTGTGTGTATGTGTGTGTGTGTGTGTGTGTATGTAAGTGTGTTGGAAGTAGAATCTGGTGTGATATTGTCTAGATTAAAACACACATTATCACATCTGTTACCATGGCAATGAAACTTACAAGTACCCTGTACACACCTCCACCCACCTGGAAGCAGTACTGTCTCCTCTCCCCCTCCTTGCTGACCGGGGGGAGCTGTAAGAAGTCTCCACAGAGGACCAACTGGATCCCGCCAAAGGGACGTCTATTCTTCCTCACCACTCTGGCCACACCCTCCAACTTATCAAAGAATTCTCCGTCAATCATCGAGATCTCGTCGATGATGAGACACTGGCACTTGCGCCACGACACGGCACACCGCTCCCTTGAAGCCATACCAATACAGTGCTGCAGTGTCCCATTCCCAGTCCCGATTCCAGCAAATGCGTGAAGAGTTGTTCCACCAATGAGACAGGCAGCGGCTCCAGTACTGGCTGTGGCAAAGGTTGTCTCGGGAGGCAACGTCCCGATGATACGCTTGAGAAGAAATGATTTCCCAGTACCTGCACTGCCCGTGAAGAACACATTTTCCCCATTCTTGACATATTCTACCACCTTGGCCTGTTCTGTTGAGAGAGGGGGACCTGACGTGTGGCGCAGGAGGGCTGGTCTCTTGGCCGGGTTGGTGGTTGTCAATGACGACCCACCCTCTCCGTTGGTCGAAGAGGAACTCACTTCAGCTAGCTTACGTTTTGTAGCTTTTGATCCACAAGCGTCTACTCTGATAGGTGTTGTCAAACTCGTTTTACCAGTTTTACCGGCTCTTGCCGTTCGTAGAGGAGTCACTTGGTTCTCCTTCCCTCCCCCTCCCACTCCTCTGGTCCCAACGTTCCTCCGAGCTAGTTCCAAGTCCCTCTCGTTCAGCGGACTGATCTCGTCAAACTGGCGTGAGATGTCTCCTAGCATTCTCCTCTTTGCTCCCTGTATCTTGCCTCGTGCCGCTAACTTGATGGTCAAGCTACGCAAGAAGAGGCTCAGCTGTTCAGGAGGACAGTTGGAAATCAGGATGTGTATCTTTTGCGGAATGAGTCTGATGGTGGCTTTACCATCTTTTAAGAATCGTTTGTGAATGGAATGTTCTTTGACCGTGAAGGGTCCTTGCTTCCCCTCAGGGTGGCTCAGGAGTAGGACAACATCTTCCACCTCGTTCCTACCCAGGTCTAGTCTGGCTGTCTTGAACACTTGCTTTCTCAGTGTCTCTCCTGTCTCAGTCACGTGCTCCAAGGTGAAGCTGCATTTCAGTCCGCTCAGTTCCATTTATGTAAGATAATTTGAGCACTCACTGTTGTTGATATATCGCTAAGCTTGCTTCTGAACTTCATTCATCTTTGGTACACGGTAGATAGAACTTTGGTTCGCGGGAGAAAATTTGAATTCAAATTTGAGTGCTTGAAAAAAATTAAAATTTATATCCGGTAGGAGGGTCTGCCGAAACACGTGACAAAAAAGGTCACAAAGGTCACCCAAAGAGCGCGCCTCCCGCCAAGCAGAGAAGGAAAAAAAAGGAGGCTATTTTGACAAGACTGTGTCCTTATTCCGACTATCTATGTCCTCTACTAGACCTTTGGAAGAGTTTCCAAGTCACGACACCATGGAGGGTGCAACTACAACGGCTGGCAAACAGCCAAAGACTGTCAACGCTTTTGTCGGCTTCTTCTTCATGGTCAACTTCTGCTTGGGCACAGGCTTTCTCGGCATACCCTACTCCTTCTTCTACAGCGGGTATTTGGCCGCTATTCCAGTGCTGCTGTTGGTTGGATTTGTCACGTGGTTGACTGGCACCTGGTATGTGGAGTGTATGGCCAGAGCACAGGTTAGAAACATAAAAACATAAACCTGATTTTTTTAAGCACTGAATTATGCTTATACTTACAACACAGGCTCTAGATTATCATAAGAAAGACCTAGCTGCTGATGCTGTGACAGCCACTCATGTCAACGGGGATACTAAACCTCCTCTTGAGCCAAAACGTCCCATGCCCAGGTTCGAGGTCACCATCCACCGTTGCTTCGAGCCGGTCGAAATGTGCCAGATGTTCTTCGGTCCTTGGTTGAAATACATCTACATCGTCATTCTCAGCATCTACTGCCTCTTTGCCACATGGTCCTACTGCACTGTGGCAGGCTCAGCTTGGGCCTCTAACATCCCTCTCAACTTCGGCGGCATGAAGGAGTGTCCCGACGGAGCATTCCACCACGCCCTCCTCCCCTCCGACCCCTCGTGCCTCCGAGCCTACTATTTCTGTCTGTTTCTCTTTGGTCTAGTTGTCGTGACGCTCTCTTTGCTGGACCTCAAAGAGCAGGCCATCGTCCAGATCACCATGGGCCTCTTGAGGTTCTTCACCGTGGGAGCCATTCTTGTCTACGCTATCGTCAAGCTTGCCACTACGAGTGACGATGCTTGTGTACCGCTGGTAAACGGCAATGATGATGGGAATTACTCGGTTCATTGGATCAATTTTACGACTAATGCAACGCGGTACACGACCTACAAAGATATTGTGGTGAACTTCGACATTAGAGGCTTACTAGCGGCTGCTCCAGTGCTGACGTACGCGTTTATCATCCACCAAGGCATTCCCTCCCTCACTCACCCGATCAAACAGAAAGGAGCTCTTTACTGGTTGGTCATGGCCATGTTCACGACTGGGACTGTTTGCTACCTGAGTATGGGTGTGGTCGTGCCGCTGTGGTTCAAGGCAGACACACAGGAGACCATCACTCTCAATTTTGTAAGTTTGTTGAGTGTGTAAAAAAACATCGTCCATATTTGTGTGTGTGTGTGTGTGTGTGTGTGTGTGTGTGTGTGTGTGTGTGTGTGTGTGTGTGTGTGTGTGTGTGTGTGTGACTGGGGTGTTTGACAAAACAGAAAATGGTAATTACACAAACTTTCTGAAAAATAACAATAATGGAGAGATCTCATGCACTTTGTGTGTTGGTCTATACAAACAGGAAGTATTAGTGGTTCAAAGTTTTCTTGTCACAAGTTCTGAGTCCATAGTATACTACTTGTATACCATAGTATACTACCTGTTTTCATAAGCATTCTTTGTTTTTCTCCAGGTGGAGTTTGTAAAACCCCAGAACCACTACTCCACTCCTCTCAAGGTCCTAGCCTACTACCTCATCCTCTTCCCCTCCCTGGATGTCATGTCCGCCTTCCCTCTTATGATCCACGTCATCGTCAACAACATGTACGATCTCGTACAAAGTGCCATTCTCTTTGGTCTCCGACTTGTGACAAAGAAGACCGTCAAATTGCTGAAATACGATTGGGTCTTTAAGCTTCTGTTTCGTTTCATCATGGCCATCATTCCTCTCTTTCTGGCCTTCGCTATGGCTAACTTGATCTACGTTCTAAAGTTTGCCGGTCTCTTTGGGTTCTTTATGTGTTTCATCTTCCCAGCAGCTTTGCAGATACAGTCGATTCGTGTCTGTGAGAAGAAATTTGGAGGTGCTTCATCGAAGACATTGGACAATGAGCCACCAGCAAAGGTGCCTCCAAGTGTCAATGAAGGAACACCTCTCATTCAGAATACGAAGACTTCTACTGTTTGCTACAGTTCATCGTGGAAGACACCTTACTCCATGTTTATTCTCAGCCATAAGTTTACTGCTGGTGTGGTTATTTTTATTGGATTGTGTTTGTTTGTACTAACTCTGTGCAGTTGGATTTTCCCTGCAACTAAGGTTACGTGTGCTATTTAACTCCTCTTTATTTTACTCTCTGCTTGTAATACTCTCTTGCTTTGGTTTGCAACACATCTCTTCATTGGCCTGGGTGTGTAGGTGTGGCACTACTTTGCGCATGCGTAATATCGCCATCATGCACGTACCGCGCAGCTAGCTGGAAAGAAACCCAGGTGAAGCTACTAACTTCCACAAATTCAATAACCTACAGAGTTTCACTAGCCAGGAACTTGTAGCTAACCTATCCTAACACTGCTCATCTAATGGTGTCGGTACTAAAGTAAATGTATTGTTACATGTGAAATCTGAAACTGTAAGTCATCACGATGAGTAGATACACTTATAGTGCTGCACACATACAAGGCTTTGAGTTCATGGTGCGAAAGAAATGGCGTTCAGCGACAAGCTATCTCGTCTCTTTGTAAAGTTTAGAAGCAAAGAAGGAGACGGCAAGAGATCGATAAAAACCATAAACATATTCATAGGATATTTCTTCCTGCTCAACTTTTGCGTCGGGACTGGCTTCCTCGGCATTCCTTACTCGTTCTTCCACAGCGGCTATCTGGCAGGAATACCCACCCTCCTTCTCGTTGGCTTTGTGAGCTGGTTGAATGCAGTATGGCTGCTAGAGACAATGGCCAGAGCACAGGTTTGTTATAGCCTAGTTGTCCTAAGTTAATGTAAAATTCTTAATACTTTTATAATATCCTTCTTGCTGGGTTTGTTGTAGGCTATGAGTAGCTACTATAAACTCCATCATCCTGACTTAGCAGTGGACAGTGACACAACAGAGAGTGAGAAAGATGATGATGGCAGTAGAGAGAGCTTGATAGTGAAGTCGAAATACCCAAAGTTTGAGATCACTATCAAACGAAAGTTTGAGACTGTGGAAATGTGCGAGATATTCTTCAATCGTTGGGTAAAGTATCTCTATCTCATAATCATTGTTGTCTACAGTTTCTTTGCTTGTTGGTCGTTTGCAACTGTTGCTGGGTCTGCGTGGGCAGTCAATATTCCGCTAAATTTTGGTGATGTTCGCCAATGTGAGGAGACAGCTTTCCACAACCGGCTCCTACCAGAAGGAGGGTGTCTCTATGCCTATTACTTCTCCATCTTTCTCTTTGGAATCATAGTAGTCACCCTCTCTCTTTTAGACCTCAAGGAACAAGCTCTCGTTCAGTTGTTCTTGGGAGTTTTGCGATTTGTAACAGTCGCTGCCATTGTCATTTACTCCATCGTGAAACTTGTGAGCGGAGGAGAAGTGTGTGAGAAACAGTTGAGTCTTCTTAATGTCACAAATCTCACACTAACAGACTACCAACCACTGAGCAAATCAGACATTGTGTTAAAGTTTGATCCGGAAGGCTGGGTTACTTTGATACCCATTTTCACTTACGCATTTCATCTTCATTCCGGCATTCCTTCAGTCACTCATCCAATCAAACAAAAGAAGGATCTTCGTTGGCTCTTTTCCTCCATGTTCTTATCGACTGGACTATGTTATCTCAGTCTAGGTGTAATAGTACCTCTCTGGTTCAAAGCAAGTGTTCAAGAAATCATCACACTTAATTTTGTAAGTATTTAATAATATCATTAAAATCGTATTGGTAATTATTTTTCTTGTCACATTTGATTGTTCTCCACCGAGTTCTCTAACTTAGATTGACTGTTCTATTAGTAAGGGCGTGAGGGTGTGAGTGTGTGAGTATGTGAGGGTGTGAGGATGTGAGGATGTGTGAGGATATTATGTGTGATTCAAAAAAGAGTTCTATCTACAAAAGGTTTTTGATACAGCGATTTGTACTACTATTTTGTGTAAAAATACACAAAAGTACAACTGTAATGATAATGATATTTTCACACATTGCACACACACTTCCAGGCTGGTTTCATCACTCCTGGAAACTCCATTCCAATGAGAATCTTTGCATACAGTCTCATTCTCTTTCCATCCGTTGATGTCATGTCAGCCTACTCCCTCAATGTGCTGGTTATGGTCAACAACATCTACCTGCTCATCACAGGGAGAGACACCTCAAGAAAGCCAAAACACAAATACGATTTCATTTTACGATTTTCTCTACGTTTTGTTTCGTCATTTCTACCCCTCTTGGCTGCATTTGGGATCGCTAATCTCATCTACGTTCTCAAATATGCTGGTCTTATTGCTTTCTTTATCTGTTTCATCTTCTCAACCGCACTTGAGCTACGATCCGAGTATGTGTGTGTACGTATGTTTGAAAATATCCGCTCCTCTGGTAGTAACATTACAGCTAGTGTGAAGAAAACTGCAAAGAAAGGAGCTCGACTTGTAGAAGAGTCTGTTACTGATCCAAACCCAATTTCCAACATAAAGAGATCGGCAAAAGTAGCTAAGGAAGAGCTGCACTCTATCAGAGAGACCCTATCAAAATGGTGGCCACTAATCAGAGACTTCCTGGGTAAGGACAAGCAAGAGTTGTACTTGACTCCCTACTCAAACCGGATTTTGAGTCATCCAATCGTGGTGGGCGTGGTCGGACTAATCGGCATCCTTCTGTTGCTTCTCTCGGTAGTTAGCCTCTTTGTGCACGTTGATAAGGTCTCCTGCTTTACTCATGTTGCCACTCCTGACAAATTAGCAAATTTTATGACCATTATGTAAGAAAGAGTATGAAAATTTCACTGAAATTATATGTCATGTAGTTCGCGAAGCTGGTTACGTATGTAGCACGCATGCGCAATAGACTAATTTAGCAGTGTACGTGTCAGTACGGAGCTAGAGATGAGAGTGTTGATAACATACATGAAAAAGGTTCTTCCTCTGAAACAAGGAAAGATCAAGTCCGTTCACATCATCTATGGATTCTTTTTCATGGTCAACTATTGTTTTGGCACTGGTTTTCTCGGTATTCCATACTCATTCTTCTGCAGCGGGATTCTAATCGGTGCCTTGACTCTAGTCTTTGTAAATTTGATAAGTTGGAGGAATGCCGTATTTCTACTGGAGTGTATGACTAGGGCTCAGGTAAATGTGATATGTTTATTTTAAGAATAACTATTATACATAATGTACATGTCTCTAGAGTTTAGTAGCAAAGCTTCGTCCCGGCTAGTATGTCCAGCCGCCTGGGTAAATGTGTTGAGAATGAAACCTCATGAGCATACCAACAAAATATTGTTATTATTGTATATAATACAGCATTATATTCCTTAACATTGCACTGTATTAGAGAAAGAATTTGTACTTTAGTAATTAATTCGGTAGTTGATGTAGCCTCGTTCCCAGTTGATGAAAACATGCGCGCGCATCAAGAAATTGATTTGAATTTCCCGCTCGCTCGATCGCTCTAGCTCTAAATTATTATACCTAATCGATATCCGGCTTCTCTTTCCTTTTCCTGGAAGTCTAGTGTACACATGAAACACATAAGGGTCTACCTGTCATGTAGAAAAGACCTAAAACGACAAGATGGGGTTTGAAAAGTACAAGTTCACTCGGCTATCTTTGACTCTGCCTTGGCAAAATGGCGACAACAACGGAGAGAAAAAGAAACCGCTCAAGTCCATAAACATTTTCCTAGGATTCTTCTTCATGGTCAACTTTTGTTTGGGCACTGGCTTTCTCGGCATACCCTACACCTTCTTCTACAGCGGCCTACTCGCTGGCATACCAACGCTGATACTGGTGGGTTTTGTCAGTTGGTTGAACGGCAACTGGACAGTAGAATGTATGGCTCGAGCACAAGTAAGTTTGCCAATGAATCTTTAATTATCGTATTGGCTACGTTCTATATGAATCTCGCGTAGCTTGTTCGTTGGTTGGTTACTGTTATTCAGTTCCTGCTGCTTTAGAACATCACTGTCTTTGACACTGCTGTTTTCTGTGTGTTTATAGTGTACACCACATGCCATATATTTAAAATAAAAGTTACACGACTAAACTACGTAAAGTTGTTTCAAAAAGCTCACGTTCATTAGACATTATTATAAGACAGCACCAAAAGCTTATGTTCATAAGACATATAAGAATTTTCACGAATCATGTTTGTGTTTATTTGTTCATTATCCTAAACAGTTTCAATATGCTGTATATGTGATCAACAAACACCCCTCTTTCTTTCTTTCTTTCTTTCTTTCTTTCTTTCTTTCTTTCTTTCTTTCCTTTCCTTTCCTTCCCAACAGGCACTAGAGTCCTACGTCAAGGCCCACCACCCTCCTACGGACAGTGACACCACGGACAGTGAAGTGGACGTAAAGGGAGAGAGACAGGTCTTTGAGGCGCTCGATTCAACTCACCCCAAGTTTGAAGTGACTCTGAAGAGAAAATTCGAACCGGTTGAATTGTGTGAGATCTTCTTCAACCGGTGGATGAAGTACCTGTATCTCGTCATCACTATTATCTACAGTTTCATGGCTCTTTGGTCATTTGCCACTGTCGCTGGATCAGCCTGGTCCGTCAATATCCCGCTAAACTTCGGAGCATCGCGCGAGTGTGACGATGTAGCCTTCCAGCACCAGGTCCTTCCAGGTGGAGGGTGCCGCTATGCCTACTACTTCTCCCTGTTTCTCTTTGGAATCATCGTAGTCACGCTCTCTCTTTTAGACCTCAAAGAACAAGCTCTCGTTCAAGTGTTCCTCGGACTGCTGCGCTTCTTGACTGTAGCAGCCATCGTCATTTACTCCATTGTAAAGTTAGCAGAAGGTGGCGAAGTGTGCGAGAGTCAGTTGTACTCCCTCAACACAACCAGTCACGCTAACATCTCTCTCACTGATATACGCTTCATGTCCGTTCGAGACGTTGTGGTCAAGTTTGACGTACGAGGCTGGCTGACGTCCATTCCGGTGTTTACGTACGCCTTTCTCCTTCACTCCGGCATTCCTGCCATGACTCATCCGGTGAAGCAAAAGAACTATCTCCATTGGCTTGTCACTGCCATGTTTGTTACATCAGGGCTGTGCTATTTCAGTCTGGGTGTGGTGGTGCCGCTGTGGTTCAGAGCTAGCGTACAAGAGACCATCACTCTTAATTTCGTAAGTGGATTAGGTCAGCACTTGTATGATTTTATATACATGTTTGTGTTGTACTGAAATGGCATTTTGATCTTCTGTAGTATATAGCTTTAGAGTATACAATTGTAGGCCAATTCTGTACATTATGCTAGCCAAATGAGATTGCTTTCACTCATTGGCCCTTGAGGTGTACATTACTACCTGAGAAAAGAATGTGGTAGCTCCCAGTATTCCTTGGAAGTTTGCCATCTGTGATTGTATATATGTGGCTTACTGAATTTACTTCCTGCTAACCTCACTGTATAATTTGAATGCTTACAATGGTTTAATAGTGACACTTGTTGCCTCCATATTGCTTCTCTTTGAGGGCTTCTGTGTCTGTGTGTGTGCTATCGTGTGTACACATAAAGTGCCACACTAAAAATATGTTCAGTTAGTGAGAAAAACATCCGAGAACATGCTGAAATTTTAACAATGTTTAGTACTATCAAAGTACGTACTGCATAAAACAGCCAAATATGTACTCACGGCATTATGTATAAACTACTCACATCATNGTCATACAATAATTATGAAGTAAAATTACTAATAATATGTTGGTCATTTGGCTCATTTGCTACTTGTCAGTCTCGATAATTATACAAAAAGCCAGAAGTGTACATTTGATGAGCATTTAACAGACACTAGATTAGTAGGCGTGGTCTCGAAGCTAAGCGTCACTGTCACATGATGTCCAGCAGCTAGACTTTGCATCTGACAGCAGCTGAGTATTCCAATGTATGTATAATTGTAGCAAAGCTAATCTGTTTCATAGTCTGTGGCATGTGCTGCTTCACCACACTCAAAGTCACAGTAGCATGCAGTATGGGCCAGGCCGCCTAGATGGCGGATAGTAGTTGCAGAAGTTCTCAGTGATATATTATACTAAGTTATTGATACACTCTTTTACACCGTGTATGCATATAAATGTGCTAGCTAGTTGAGTGCGCCGAGGCTTATGTACCATATGCATCGGTGCCTTCATTTAATCCTGCACTTTATTTGAGTGATTAGCCAAGTAATTTGCAGGAATTTGAACAATTATAATGCTAAATATGACAATTAAGTAGTAAAATTAACAGTGTAGGAATGGGCAGTGCTGTAAAAAGCAAGGAAACAAGCCAAGACTCTGAAATTCGGCACTTCATTTTCAGTCTTCATCATGCACATCATACTATATGGGTCCTTTTATCTCCCAATTGTAAATTAAATAAAGTATATCAGCAATTATGCAGGCAACCTACATGTGAGATTGTAAGTCTTTGAAAATGAAGTATAGTTATGTGCCGAAATTCAGTCTTGGCTTGTTTCCTTGCTTACTGCCCATTCCTACACTGTTACTTTTATAAAATTTTTACTACTTGTTCATACATATTTTTCAACACTATAAGGTGAATTTTGCCAGACTCTGAGACTGATCAGTCACTACAAAAAGTAGAAGTGCTTGCTCTACATTAGGCTTGAGGCTAATGTGCTCAAAAATTTGAGCATTATTTCATTTAGCAATGCCTTGAAATAAGCACATTATTCCTGAAAATTTTCCTAATATTCTTTTAATTTCTATTATTATTCCTGATTTTTGAGACTCACACAACTTCAAATTAAATCATTTCTGATCCAGTAGAGACACAACTGTCCTCTTTTTGTGCTTCAAAGGCTTCATCGCCAGATTTACCGCTTGATTCATCAGGTAGAGTCTCTCAGATCACTGCCATCCTTGTCTGAGATGACCTTTGACCCATACAGTTGAGTTGCCACGCCCTTGCCACACCCTCTCTCTCTAGCGCTATGTCTGTACAAACGACGCTAACTGTACCTGAACTCAAACTTGAAGCCATCTGTGACTGTCCATGAGGTCTGAGGCCAAGGCACGAGTGATTTTTCGTAATCTATATAGCTACATTTTCTCTTGTCTATTCCTCCCAAAATCAATTATTCCCCATTATGCTCAAAGGTACTATATATTATTCCGGAAATTATGCCCGCACATTCGACCCCTACTCTACATTGGATGCGCATGCGCATTAGATGCATGCAAACCATATGGCCATGTGGTCAAGTTTGCTATATAAATGTGACGACCTTTACCAACATTAAGATGGCTACATTTCAGTACAGTAATTTATATCAAGTTTTAAAAGCTGCCTAGCTCTTATTTCTTGACATTTAGACAGAAAACGAGTATAAAGGTTCGTAGTTTGGATGAATTCAAGTTACTATATACAATCAAAGTTGGCTCAACACTTTTTGTTTCTCTGGAAATCGTGTTCAAGTAAGTTGGAAGTAAAGAATGAATAAAATTGCATTAGTGTGGCTTTGCGCTAAGCGCTGTCTAAGCCCTGTCTTAGAATGTTCTTATCGAGTGGAATTAGTGTCAAAATTTAAAACAAATTGCCATGCACTGCGACAAATGCAGATTGCATAAGGCAAAATGCATGCACACGATACTAACAGAATGCGATTGGCAATACAATTAATGCAGAATGCGATTGGTAAAAGTTTGCAAAGCGCAATCTGCAAAAATTTTATGAGGATGAAAATCTGCGTCATCTGAGGACACTGTCATTAAATACTTATTAATATTTGAGGTTGTCAATGAGTGTACTAGTGTTATAAATAGCTGGCTCATAGTAATGCTATGGGAACCTTAGCCCATACTATATAATATTATACAGAAAATTTAATATTTCAGAATCTGTAGCTAGTCACTCAATGACCATTTCCCATCGATTTGTGTTTGAATTTGCACGTGACTTTTTTTGCAGATCGTGCTTTGCAAACTTTGCCAATCGCGTTTTGCATTGCCAATCACGTTCTGATAGCTGTTAGTAGCACGTGACTGTGGGCGTTATGCCAATCGCGCTCGCGTGCGTGCATTTTGCCATGCACGATCTGCATTTGTCGCAGTGCACAGCAATTTATTTTTTACACTAATTCCACTCCATATGGTTCTGGGGAGTTTCCGGTATTTGGTTTTCTAAATGCATATATACATTAAAAATGTCTCTGAGAAAGCTTTTTAGCAAGGTTTAAAGCCTTAGCTATCTTTGACTAAATGTTTGTAAGCCTAGACATTATTTTTGTATTGTGTCAATGGGGGTGGTGGTCCATTACCGTACGTATAAGCTTTGTATGACATTGTACAGATCATTGTTTGACACATTTTAGTAATATTATTAAATTATACGACAATATTTAATAATCATGAGGAATGAAGTAGTAAATGAGATATCCCTAAAATGAGACCATGCCTTGTTCCAATAGTTATTATAGTGCTACCCGCTAAAATTTTTTACTATGCACTTGTTTATACTATATAGTTTCTTTGTTGTGGTGTGGAGAGCTACCGTGACTACAACTGGAAGTTCAACAACTATACTGTTCCTGCAGCCTGTTGCCAAAAGAACCTCACAGATTTTCAGTGTGAAGAGCAACGTACAAATACCTATATTTTCCAATATGCTCCTCATCAAAAGGTACAATAGGCTCCTATAGTAATTAACTGCACAATTATCATAAAATTAAAATTTCATAATTATTACCTTAAGGACACTAGCTATTAAGGTACTAGGATAGTGGATTTGATGGGCATTAATTTTAGCAAATTAATTCAAAAAGTTTACCATGATTATTACTTTTAATAATTATTATTAATTTAAAGTTCAAGAGTGACATTATACACAGAGAAAACAATACAATACTATATATATAGCTACATTGTCATGTATCATCACTCTCAGAGTCATCACTACCTCCATCTTCAAAAGGATCTTCAGGAGGGAGAAAAATAGTTCCATTCAGTATATATCCCTATATAATTCCTGCTTTCTTCCAACCTTTAGATATTACAGCATCTGTACTGGAGGAACTGTGCTGCAGAGTCTGGTGTGGACACACCCATGCACTAACTAATAATTCAAATTTCAAATTATTTCCTTGGAAAATCAATTTTGGACGGTACTCAAATTAGCGGAAATAGGCTTATGTGCTAAAATTGCTAAAATATTAGTACCTGTAAATAATAGTGTCCTTAGGGTATAATAATTATTATAGTCATCTCAATTTAACTGCATCCAGCATGCCATCATGCATGGGCATAAAATTATGTCCCCTTTTTACATATATGTATGTATTGTACATGTACATATATGTATGTATTGTACATGTATTATATTTATAATATAATACTCTTATTCAAGTACATGCCCATGCATGCATTAATGCATATGCGTGTTTAATTATTTACAAAATATAAATATAATTATGTACAGGGATGTGTAACAACAGTGCAAGATGGGATACACAATAACCTTGGTTCCATTATTGGTGGTGTTGTTGGAATTATGTTTCTCCAGGTATAAGCAAATGCATGCAGCTTATCATAATTATTATGTATAATTATGTGGTAGTATGGGAGGAATACTGATGGGCTGACTGCATGTCCCATAGACACAATACAAAATGTCAGTTTATGCTCATAAACTTGAATTCACAGCTAAGCCTTCATTAATTGGACAGCGTTTTAACTGCACACACTAACAAAACTCACAGAACTTTCTAGAGCATTCTGAAGAGAGCGCTTAGCTAGCTGACAAACTTGAACGTGATTTTCAGACAAACAGTACAGTGCAACTTAACTTCATCCGAACTACGTCCTTTTATACTCAGGCATTTGGTGCCTAAGAGCTGCATGGCATAAAATTCATGCCTATATCATACGTACGGTAGTACGTATAGTAGGAATGGGTCGACTGTCCCATAGACACAATACAAAATGTTGATGCTTATAAACTTTCAAGAAAAGGAAGATAAGCCTTCAAATGCATTTTATAGCCTCCCCCATACAGTTTTCTTACTGTATTAACTAAGAAAACTAGCAGAAAGTCTCTAGAGCACTCTGGAGAGAGCACTGGCGAGAAGCCACAAGAGTGCAATTTTGTTCTCACCTTCCTTCCTCAAGTTCCTTCCTAACTGACTTACTTGAACGCGATTTCCAGAAAAACAAAAGACATCCAGCCAACTTTGACCATATAGTGAGACTTCATTTCATGCACAGTACGTCCTTTTTGACTCGTTTGCTGGCGAAAAGGCAGCAAACAAAATCTAGGCAGCTTTGAAACTCTCGATATAAAATACTGTACTTTTTATTTAGCCATTTTGATGTAGGCAAAGGTCGTCAATAGACCACGTGGTTTGCATGCATATAATGCGCATGCGCATCAAATGTACACATCTGCTTTTGTAGGGACTGACTAGTCTCTGCTGTGTGATTTTCTCCATGCGATTGAGCACCTTGGTTTTTAAAAAAGTGAATGAACAAGTATACTAAAAATTTATCATACGTACGGTAGTACGTATAGTAGGAATGGGCCGACTGTCCCATAGACACAATACAAAATGTTTATGCTCATAAACTTTCAGAGAATGACAGCTAAACCTTCAGACATGGATTAAAGCCTCCCTTGGATAGTTTTCTAAGTGCATGCATCAACAGAACTCACAGAAACTTTCTAGAGCACTCTGGAGAGAGCGCTGGCGGGAAGCCAGAACAGTGCAATTTTGTTTTCTTCTTTCTTCCTTCCTTCCTTCCTTCCTTCCTTCCTTCCTAACTGACAAACTTGAACGCGACATTACCAGAAATTGTAATACAAACAGAGGACATTGCAAGAAACGCCCACATTTATGTATTAGTTGTTTATCTACATGCATAAATTAATATCATGAATCTCATTAAATTCCCAAGCTCTCTAAAATCACGATTTAAGCGCTTGTTTTTATTCTGCAGCATCTAAGAAGCTTAAACAACATGAAAAAAGTCTTCTAATTGGGCTTGGACAGCCATAGAGACAGAACTCAAATTTTGAGACAAAACGGCGAAAATGCTTAGTCAGCAATTTAATTGTATGACATCATTGTAAATGACATCATAGTTCATAAACAGCCAAATTTCCTGCACGTTTAGAACTGATTGGCAAATTCTGGACACGCTTACCCGAGAAAAAAATAAGTGTGAGCATGTCATTACATCTTCAAATTTAGAAATGGACCCTGGCAAGTCAGCAAATTTTTTGTGATTGGCTAAAAATTATCGTTGAAAGTTCAAATAATTTAAAATTCTCTGCAGTGTCAATTACGTAATAGGGGCATGACCTTGTGTTATAAATGCTGAAATGGCAAATTCTGCGTGCAGTGAGCAGTCCATTCATAGTACCTGGGAAGATCACGAAGCATTAGTCTTACACTTTAGCCCTTGGCAATCTTGTTAGAGTATCAGCTGTAGCGCGTATGGAGAGACAAAGACTACTCCCATATGGTAAGCAATACAAAATTATCTGATCTAATTATTCGAAATTGAGTTTAAGAAAAATTGAAATGACCGTCGATATCTGGTAATGATTTCCAGACAAACAAAAGGCATTCAGCCAGCTTTAACTGTACAGTGCAACTTGACTTCATCCGAACTACGTCCTTTTATACTCGTTTGGTGCCTAAAAGCTATATAAC
>CAXIPT010000001.1:18880892-18908367 GCA_964030475.1 Tethya wilhelma | reverse complement strand
ACACACACACACACACACACACACACACACACACACACACACACACACACACACACACACACACACAAACACACACACACACACACACAGGGAGTCTTCACAACCCCAGGCAACTCCATTCAGCTTCGTATCTTTGCCTACTACCTCATCCTCTTCCCCTCCCTGGACGTCATGTCCGCCTACCCTCTAACGGTCCACGTGGCCTTCAATAACCTCTACATCCTCATCACTGGCAGAGATACCTCAAAGAAACCGAAATACAAGTACGATTTCCTCATCCGACTTTCTCTCAGACTTCTCTGCTCCATTCTGCCACTGATTGCTGCCTTTGGAGTGGCCAACTTGATATATATCCTCAAGTATGCAGGTCTTTTTGGATTCTTTGTCTGTTTCTTCTTCCCCACTGCTCTCCAGCTGAGATCCATCGTCATCTGTAAGAGGAAATTTGCGTCCGTTCATTTCAGTATGTCCGGTTCCCATTCCACTAACGGTACTCCTCACGAAAAGGGGGAAATCAGTCCTCCCCCCTTCGATAAAGAGAAATCGACGCTGCTGTCTGTCCACGAGCTTCAAGGCAAGGATAAGAGGGGTCTCTACATGACTCCGTACTCCAACGTGGTGCTCAGTCACCCCATCACTGTCATCATTGTAGGGATAGTCGGCTGTCTTCTGTTTCTGCTGTCGATAGCTAGTCTTTTTGTTCATGTGGATAAGGTGTCTTGCCTCGAGAGTGCAAAGTACACTAGTCCTATAGAATAGAGCAGCTGTAGAGATATAGGAATGTCTGGTTTGATCAACAGCATGCATGTATACTCATCATGGTTACGATAATGTATTTGTAGCAGTTTGCACATCTCTCACTAATTATTTATGATTCATTAATTTTGTAAATATTCATAATTGTACATTAATTATAATTCATAAAGTTGTGATATTACGTAAGGATGACGTCATTGTACTTTAAGTACGTACGTACAAAGGTGAAAGTATAATATTATGTGGTGGCTCAAAAATTAATTAAACGGAACTTGTGTAACTCAACATCATGATTGGATACCTGGTGTTAGCCTTCTTCATCTACGTCCTCTATCAGATATGGAAAGGAATCTACTCTCTCTTTCGCGAATATTTTGTCCTTTGGCACGTAGCAGTTGGTGCTCGCGAAGACAGGAGAAACATCAGCACAAAGATAAGACTTCATGCGTACGTGTGCAAGACCAAGCTGTTGGATGAAGTGTCTGTAAATGAAGTGTACACCTTTCTCAAGGGCATGCTTGACACTGACGTCACCATCAGTGAGTTTCACAAGGTGATGTTGAGTTACAAGATGGTCATCTTGTGTCGAGAGAGGTTGGATGGGTCTCTTAGAGGTGTCATGTTGCTGAGCCTCGATCGAAAAAAGAAAGATGGAACCCCGTACACTCTCCTCCGACTTGGTCTCAGTTTCTTTCAAAACTTTTACCGTGGTGGACCTCTCCTCTACTACATACTAGCCTACCACGTCTTAAAGGAGCTCTTCTGGCACCCAAAGACGCCTCTGTACATCATTGGGAAGGCCTTCAGCTACAAGAGTTACGTCGCTTTTGCACGTTCACTGGAACATCTCTACCCTCGCTATGACATGGAGACACCTTCCTTTGAAAAGAGCATCATAGACGAATTTGCCACCAGTATCAAGTCTCCCAGTGAAGAGTACGATGAAACAACGGGTGTGTTGAGAAGAGAACGGACAGCCATGAAAGAGACGATCGCTCCCATTCTCTCCGACCATCTTCAGGATCCCCATATCCGATTCTTCAGAACTCAAAACCCAGACTGGCAAAAGGGCCACCAACTTATCATGCTTGCTCGAGTCACCTGGATGGATTTGATCCGCAACACCTGGAAGGCTATGTCACGGGCTCGAACAGCGAGAAAAACAGGTTTAGCAACACATACGGACAATCCTACGAGTCCCAGATCCCCTCGTTCCCCTCCTCCTAGCGCTAGAAAGGGATCTTCTCCTCTAATGACGAGACAATTTTCCTTCCAGTCTGAGACGGCTACAAGATACGCCACACTCTACTCCGAGATGGATGTGGGTGGAAGCCACGCCCAGTTTGAGACCTCTTCGTCATCTATTGCTTTGAATAGACTCTATTCTCAGCAGCCCTCTGTGGATGTCGATGTCTATGACAGTCTAAATCTGTGATGGTTTCTTTTATAGTTTCTGATTGACGGTTCTGTGGTGAAGTTCAATCATTCATGTGAACACCAAGAAGGCTTATCTATAGTGTTATTTTTATGTCCTCATTGAGTCAAACATAGATGAGTCAAATAATGTGAGTTTGTGCTGTTCACGTAGTTAGTGCGCATGCGCTACATTTTTTCGAGCCATCATTTTCTGCCTAATCAGCAATTTTTCTCGTGTACTATCACGTGATTCGATGGAGAAATGTCTGAGCTCGAGCTGCCTGTTGCTAAGAAGCCACGACTCTCTATTCAGACATCAGAAAAGGACCCTCTCCACGAAATAATCCAGTCCATCAATGATGGTACAGAGCTGCACACGTTCAAACGTCTGGTCAAACGTGGAGGTCAAAGTTCAAAGCCCTTCCAGCTCTTCAAAGAAAGACTATTAATGAAAGAAGTGCCCACAGGATGGTCTCCATTAGTAGAAGCAGTTATGAACGAACGGCTAGATATCCTAGAGTTCATTTTGAGAAACTTTTCTGTTAATATTGAACAGGAGACATGTACTAACTATGAACTTATCATAGTAGATGCTCCTATTACTGCGCTATGGTTGGCCTGCCACCTTGACAAGTTTGAATATGTGAAGCTGTTGGTTGATGCCGGAGCCAATGTCAATCACAAGTGTAGCTATTCGCAAGTTGGATCATTGTGGGAAGCCATTGATTGGAATGTAGCCAAGTTTCTTATAGACAATGGTGCTGATGTTAATGAGTACAATAAAGATTTTCGAGAGACATTGCTGACGTGGGCTATTACTTCATTCCAAAGTGGAGAGCTAGTTGAAGTCCTAGTGAAAGGAGGTGCTGACGTCCATCAGGTGTCACAAAATGAAAATGGTGACTTTCCTCTTCATTTGAGTACATCTCTTAAGGTAGCTAAGATTCTTGTTGAAGCTGGTGCTAGAAACACTATGAATAATAAAGGATTGACTACAGTTGTAAACGCTGCTGTTCAAGGCCATCATTCTGTGGTAAACTACCTCATAAAGGCCTTCCAGTGTGGCCCAAGAGAGCTCTATGATGTCTATTGCATGCAGGCAGCAGTCCAATTGAAGTATACACAACACAAGTCTGCGGCTGCACCTTTCGTTCACAAAGCTGTACAGCTTCGCTCATCTCATCCTGATCTGTTTTCTGATCTTCCTCCTGCAAATGAAATCTATGATGGCATTCAGGAGCCAGCAACGATGATCGACTATATCACTACCTCACAGAGCAAGTTAAGGATGCTTTGTGTCTGTTCCATTTACTGTGAACGCATTCTTGGACTGAACTATCCAAAGGAAACAGTTAAGGCACTTTTCAGTTGTGTCAAGGCAACACTCCAACATGATGCATACAATAAGTGCCTTAAGTTTTGTCAATTATATCTGAGTTATGCAATTAGAAGTGATTGTGGTTGGTGTGAGACTTGTGTTCTAGAGGTGGTAGAATGTGTTGCCACCATGATCAACAATGGTTTCGTTCCTTTTATCCAGCCTCTGTTTCAATCTGCACTGGAAACTCACAAACAGTACGCTAAAACTTTTTGGCTGGTCGGTTGCTTTGCACAACTTGTTGCTTTGTGGATCAAAATAGCAGACGAGCATATCAAAGACTGTAGTGCAAAAGAGAGAGAACACACTCTTATCAAAACTGCTATCAAAGAATTGATCTGCGCAACTGGAAACAATGGTGCTACCATTGTCAGAGACTCTCTCTCTGCTGTCACATTTTTCGATAAAGATGTAGATATGTTGGATCTTCCACTGGAGAAAGTGCTTGCACTGTTCCTGGATCATGGGTGCTCCATTCAGTGTGAAGATGATGATGGGTACTATCCTCTTCATTTAGCGGTAGAACTACCAGACTCTTCAGCTGTTGACTGTGTGAGAACCCTGCTGGAATATGGAGCTCATATTGATGCAGTCAATTCTAACAACGAAACTGCTAAGGAGTGTGTACCCAGTGACAAGAAGGATGGTAGGCTGGAAGAGATAGAGGCATTTGAACCCCGTCCATACCCTCTTCAGTGTTTGAGTGCACGTGCTATCGTAGAGTTCAAGATTGAGTACAGAGAATACCTGCCAATCAAAATGGCCGAGTTTGTCTCTTGGCATTCTAGTTAGCGACCACAGCACCCACACAACTGAGACTATCATTCACACTAACTTTCAACTGTTGTTTCTAAGTATATCAGATTGTCTCGATGATCATGTTCACAATACACATGCGCGAAAGTATATGCTGCAAGCCGGCGCGGCCGGCGCCGCGCGCACATCACGTTCATATGCACACGTCCGGTCCATGTGTCTAGACTGATGGTAAACTTTTTACAGATGTGATGTCTGAGTCTGAGTTGCCTGTTGCTAAGAAGCCACGACTTGATCTCTCTAAAGAGACATCAGAAAAGGACCCTCTTCACCACATACTGCAGTCTATCAATGACGGAACGGAGCTACATGAGTTCAAACACCTGGTGAAACGTGGAGGTCAAAGGTCAAAGTCCTATCAAGTTTTCAAGGAGCGATTGTTGATGAAAGAAGTGCCTGAAGGATGGTCTCCATTAGTAGAAGCAGTTACCCACGATCGTACAGACATCCTCAAGTTCATTTTGAAGAACTTTACCGTAAATATTGAACAGGAATCTGTGTCACCTTCTGACTCTGACACATATGGGGCTCCTGTCACTGCGCTATGGTTGGCCTGCCACCTTGACGATTTCAAATGTGTGAAGTTGTTGGTTGAAGCCGGAGCCAATGTCAATCACAAGTGTAGCTCTCCGCGAGTTGGACCATTGTGGGAAGCCATTGATTGGAATATAGCCAAATTCCTTATAGACCATGGTGCAGATGTTAATGAGTGCTGTGAGAATTATGACCAAACAGTTGAAACATTGCTGATAAGGGCAGTTAGTTCTTTTGAATGTGAAAAGTCTGTTGCAGTTCTAGTGAAGGGAGGTGCAGATGTACATCAGGTGGCAAGTGATGGTGACACTCCTCTTCATGTGACTGAAACTCCCGAAATAGCCAAGATTCTTGTTGAAGGTGGTGCAAAGAATGCTACCAATGATAAAGGATTGACTACAGTTATAAACGCTGCTGTACACGGTTATGATTCTGTGGTAGACTACCTCATTAAGGCCTTCCAGTGTGGCCCAAGAGAGCTCTATGATGTCTACTGTATGCAGGCAGCTAACAAACTTATACTGAAGTTTAATTCGGACATCACTCAAGCTCCTCCTTTCATTCACAAGGCTGTACAGCTTCGCTCATCTCATCCTGAGTTGTTTTCTGATCTTCTTCCTGCGAATGAAATCTACGATGGCATTCAAGAGCCAGCCACAATGTTTGACTATATCACCACCACACAGAGCAAGTTGAGGATGCTTTGTGTCTGTTCCATCTACTGTGAGCGTATTCTTGGACTGAACTATCCACGACAAACAGTAATGGCAATAGAGGAGTGTGTCAAGGAAACACTCAAACACGGTGCCTATGATAAGTGTGCTCAATTCTGTCAGAGGTCTCTTAGCTATGGAGTTAAAAATAATTCCGAATTTTTCCAATGGTTTGGGATTCGTGTTCTCAATATCGTAGAATCTGTTGCCAGAATGGTGAAGGATGGTTTCATTTCTCCTATCCTGCCTCTGTTTCAAAGTGCACTGAAAGGACTTAAAGTGCGAGTTAAAAATCATTTTTTAATCAGTTCCATTGCCAGGCTAGTTGCACTGTGGATCAAAGTAGCTGATGAGTGTATCACAGACAGTACTGAACAAGAGAGAGAACACACTTTAATGAGAAAAGCAGTTCAAGAGTTGATCGACACAGCAGGCTCTACCATTGTCATAGACTCCCTTCATGCTATTGACAGTGAAAATATGACAGTTGCTAAATTGGATCTTCCACTGGAGAAAGTAATTGCACTGTTCCTGGATCTTAGGTGCCCTATTCAATGTGATAATTATTATGGGGATTTTCCTCTTCATTTAGCCACGTATCTACGAGAAACATCAGCTGTGGACTGTGTAAGAACCCTGCTGGAATATGGAGCTCATATTGATGCTGTCAATTCTGACAACCTAACTGCTATGCAATTTGCACATGGTCGTCTTAAGAAGAAAACCGGAGTGCTGGAAGAGATAGAGGCATTTGAGCCCTGTCCATACCCTCTTCAGTGTTTGAGTGCACGTACTATCGTAGAGTACAAGATTAACTACAGAGAATACCTGCCAACCAGTATGGCTGAGTTTGTCTCTTGGCATGACTCAAGTAGACATGTGAGACTGCCACCCACTCTTTAAGCTGCGGCTCATCTCAATTATTATTGTAATGGCTAAACATGAGTTATTCAATTTCTTGGAAGCAAAACATTTTACATTACGCATGCGCAGTAGTATAAATCACGTGATCAGACCACGTGTACCTAAAAGATCAAGAAAGACTGATGAAAGATGTCTAATGTGCCTGTTGCTACTAAGAAGCTTCGACTTTCAGTTTCTGAGGAGAAGACATCAGAAAGAGACCCTCTTCGTGAAATAATACAGTTAATGGAAGATACAAGTACGGAGCTAATTACGTTCAAGCATTCGGTAAACCGTGGAGGTCAAAGTTCAAAATCCTATCAGTTCTTCAAAGAGCGACTATTGAAGAAAAAAGTGCCCAAAGGATGGTCTCCATTAGTAGTAGCAGTTGTGAACAATCGGCTAGGTTTATCTTGAACTGCTTTCCTGTGAATCTTGAACAGGAGACAACCTCAAATAAGCTGTCGTACCATCGTTTCATCTCCTCTGTCAGTGCATTATGGGCGGCCTGTAGGCTTGGGTATTTAGATATGGTGAAGCTGTTGGTAGCAGAAGGAGCTGAAATTGAACACAAGTGTGATACATCAAAAGTTAGTCCATTGTGGGAAGCTGCAAAACGTGGCCATTATGATGTGGCCAAGTTCCTCATTGACAACAATGCCAGTGTCAACCAGTGCCGTGAAGATGGTGCTAAGAGTATACTGATTGCAAGCTTAGAAGCGGACAAAGAAATGATGAAACTCTTAGTCGAGAATGGTGCCGATGTCCACATGCATTGTCCCGAATGTGATGGTAACACTCCTCTTCACTTAATTCCTTTTCCTGAAGTATCCAAGATTCTTGTTGAAGCTGGCGCTACGAATGCTACCAATGATAAAGGATTGACTACAGTTGTATACGCTGCTGTTCAGGGCCATCATTCTGTGGTAGACTACCTCATAAAAGCCTTCCAGTGTGGCCCAAGAGAGCTCTATGATGTCTACTGTATGCAGGCAGCAGTCAAATTGGAGGATACCCAACATAAGTCTGCGGCTGCACCTTTCATTCACAAGGCTGTACAGCTTCGCTTGTCTCATCCTGATCTGTTCTCCAATCTTCCTTCAGCGAATGAAATTTACGATGGCATTCAGGAGCCAGCCACGATGATTGAATATGTTACCACAGCTCAGAGCAAGTTGAGGATGCTTTGTGTCTGTTCCATCTACTGTGAACGTATTCTTGGAGAAAATTCCTACCCGACCATTCGATTACTTCACAAGTGTGTTTTTGAAACGCTACAACATGGAATCTACAATAAGGCCGTCCAGTTTTGTCAGAGGTACATTCAATTTGCAATCAAGTGGAAAGAAGCTACGTCATTTGATTGTATTCTCGACGTTGTGGAATTGGTTTCCGAAATGACAAAGAAAGGCTTCACTCCTTCCATCAAGCCCCTGTTTGAGTGTGCGTTAGGATTCCTACGCTCTGATTTTCAGTTGATTGGTTCGATTTGCCGGCTAGTTGCTCTGTGGATCAAAGTAGCTGATGAGTGTATCACAGACCGTAACGAAAAGGAGAGAGAACACACTCTGATCAGGAATTTTGTTCAAGTATTGATCAACACAACTGGCTCTTCCATCATCAGAGATTGCCTGTTGGGTAGAGTAAATGGAGAAGTTGCTAAATTGGATCTTCCATTGGAGAAAGTGCTTGCACTCTTCCTAGATCATCGGTGCTCCATTCAATGTGAAGATGAGGAGGGGGATTTTCCTCTTCATTTAGCAGCAAAACTGAAGGAAACGTCAGCTGTTGACTGCGTAAGAACCCTGCTGGAATATGGAGCTCATATAGATGCTGTCAATTCTAACAACCAAACTGCTAAGGAGGTTGTACCCAGTTACAAGAAGGATGGTAGGCTGGAAGAGATAGAGGCGTTTGAACCCCGTCCATGCATACCCTCTTCAGTGTTTGAGTGCACGTGCTATTATAGAGTTCAAGATTGAGTACAAAGTAGGGTGTGCAACATGAAAAATCAACATTCGACTTTTGAACAACTAATTCATGCAATATGTACAGTAGGTTGAAACTTAAACCAGCGCACCTTCAAACTCCGTTGTCTCCTATCAACAAATGACTTCTGAATTCTACTTTCAACCGAATCAGCCAGATGGTTACCAATAACAGAGGCTTGTTTCAACTCTATCAGAGAATTGGCAAGGCCCTCCTCTAACTAATGCAATGTATAGGGATTCCCTTCTCTCTTGAATGTAAGCAAAAATGGCAAATTGCGATTATAGCGGTAAAAAATGCGTAAATTTTGCTGACAATGCAATATGAAACTTATATGGTTTTCTTTAACTTCAGCAACAGAGATCAGGAATTGAAGGTGCGCTGGTTAAAGTACCAACCTACTCTACATGTTGCATGAATTAATTGTTCAAAAGTCGATAGTGATTTTTCATATTGCAACCTACAACAAATGACTTCTAAATTTTTGGTACTAACTAGACTTTCAACAGAATCAGCCAGATGGTTACCAATAACAGAGGCTTGTTTCAACTCTATCAGAGAATTGGTAAGGCCCTCCTCTACTAACGCAATGTATCGGGGTTCCCTTCTCTCTTGCATGTAAGCAAAAATGGCAAATAATTGCTATTTTAGCGGTAAAAATTGCTGACAATGCAATTATAAAACTTACGGGTTTTTTTTAACTTCAGCGACAGAGATCAGGAATTGAAGGTGCGCTAGTTTAAGTACCAACCTACTCTACATGTTGCATGAATTAATTGTTCAAAAGTCAAAAGTTGATTTTTCATATTGCACACCCTATACAAAGAATACCTGCCAACCAATGTGGCTGAGTTTATCTCTTGGCATTCTAGTGAACGACCACACAACTAAGACTATCAGCATTCACACTTTCAACTGTTATCTCTCAAATGTACTCTTGCTGTATCTGATCATACTCACAATGCGCCTGCGCGAACTATACATATGCAAGCCGGCCGACGTGCACATGTGTATGTACGCGCGCGCGGCGCCACGTGGTCACGTGACTCGGCTGACGGTACGGTAAATTTTACACTGAGATGTCCGAGTCTGAGTTGCCTGTTGCTAAGAAGCCACGACTTGATCTCTCTGAAGAGACATCAGAAAAGGACCCTCTTCACCACATACTACAATCTATCAATGACGGAACGGAGCTACATGAGTTCAAACACCTGGTGAAACGTGGAGGTCAAAGGTCAAAGTCTTATCAAGTTTTCAAGGAACGACTGTTGAAAGAAGTGCCTAATGGATGGTCTCCATTAGTAGAAGCAGTTGCTCATGAACGGACAGACATCCTCAAGTTCATTTTGAAGAACTTCACCGTGAATATTGAACAGGAGACAGAGACGTCTTTAGATTCTGGCATAGATGCTCCTGTCACTGCGCTGTGGTTGGCCTGCCACCTTGACAATTTTGAATGCATGAAGTTATTGGTTGAAGCTGGAGCCAATGTCAATCACAAGTGTAGCTCTCAGCGAGTTGGACCATTGTGGGAAGCCATTGATTTGGATATAGCCAAGTTCCTTTTAGACAATGGTGCAGATGTAAATGAGTGCCGTGAGAATTATGACCAATCGTTCGAGACATTGCTGACAAGAGCTATTAGTTTGCTTGAATGTGAAAGGTCTGTTGAAGTTCTAGTGAAGGGGGGTGCAGATGTCCATCAGGTGGCAAGTGATGGTGACACTCCTCTTCATGTGACTGAAACTCCCGAAATAGCCAAGATTCTTGTTGAAGGTGGTGCAAAGAATGCTACCAATGATAAAGGATTGACTACAGTTGTAAACGCTGCTGTACACGGTTATGATTCTGTGGTAGACTACCTCATAAAGGCCTTCCAGTGTGGCCCAAGAGAGCTCTATGATGTCTACTGTATGCAGGCAGTAAACAAACTTATACTGAAGTTTAATTCGGACATCACTCAAGCGCCTCCTTTCATTCACAAAGCTGTACAGCTTCACTCATCTCATCCTGATCTGTTTACCAATCTTCCTCCAGCAAATGAAATTTACGATGGCATTCAGGAGCCAGCCACAATGTTCGACTTTATCACCACCACACAGAGCAAGTTGAGGATGCTTTGTGTCTGTTCCATCTACTGTGAGCGTATTCTTGGACTGAACTCTCCGTGGGAAACAGTAATGACAATAGAGGAGTGTGTCAAGGAAACACTCAAACACGGTGCGTATGATAAGTGTGCTCAATTCTGTCAGAGGTCTCTTAGCTATGGAGTTAAAAACAATGCCGAATGTTTCCAATGGTTTGGAGTTCGTGTTCTCAATGTTGTAGAATCTGTTGCCAGAATGGTGAAGGATGGTTTCATTCCACCTTTCCAGCCTCTGTTTCAAGGTGCACTGGAAGGACTTAAAGTTCGAATAAAAAATCATATTTTAATCAGTTCCATTGCCAGGCTAGTTGCTCTGTGGATCAAAATAGCTGATGAGTGCATCAAAGAGAGTACCGAACGGGAAAGAGAGCACATTGTAATTGGAAAAGCAGTTCAAGAGTTGATCGACACAGCAGGCCCTACCATTGTCAGAGACTCTCTTCATGCTGTAGACATCAGCTTTGAAAATACAACAGTTGCTAAGTTGGATCTTCCACTGGAGAAAGTGATCGCACTGTTCCTGGATCTTGGGTGCTCGATTCAATGTGATCATAAAAATGGTGATTTTCCTCTTCATTTAGCTGGGGGACTGCAGGAAACATCAGCTGTGGACTGTGTAAGAACCCTGCTGGAATATGGAGCTCATATTGATGCTGTCAATTCTGACAACCTAACTGCCAAGAAGGTTGTACGTGGTCTTCTACAGAAGAAACCTGGAGTGCTGGAAGAGATAGAGGCGTTTGAACCCCATCCTTACCCTCTTCAGTGTTTGAGTGCACGTGCTATTGTACAGTTCAAGATTAACTACAGAGAATACCTGCCAACCAATATGGCTGAGTTTGTCTCTTGGCATGACTCAAGTAGACATGTGAGACTGTCACCCACTCTTTAAGCTGCTTAACTCAATTATTATTGTAATGCGGGCTAAACAGGATTTATTTTATTTCTTGAAAGCGGAATATTTTGCATTACGCATGCGCAGTAGTATGAATCATGTGATCAGACCACGTGTACTGACTGTAGAGAGGGCCTAGGGCCGGGGAGGGGGATATAACTCACTGTTTATCTCTTATATTGGTTTTAATGTGACATTTTGTAATGGTGCTACACTTGCTCTTAGCTCGCAACATTACGCGTATATGTATATATTATACGCGCGCGCACAAATCACGTGATCGCACCACGTGCACCTATTATTTTGTGCAGTTCAGTGCAGTCAAGATGTCAGAGTCCGAGCCCGAGTTGCCTGTTGCTAAGAAGCCACGACTTTCTCTTCCTGAAGAGAAGTCGTCAGAAAGAGACCCTCTCCACGAAATAATGCAGTCCATCAAAGCTAAAAGTACAGAACTAATTGCCGTCAAACGTCTCGTGAAACGTGAAGGTCAAAGTTCAAAGTCCTTCCAGCTCTTCAAGGAGCGACTGTTGATGAGAGAAGTGCCCAAAGGATGGTCTCCATTAGTAGAAGCAGTCGTGAATGATCGAACTGACTTTCTCGAGTACATTTTGAAGAACTTTCCAGTGAATATTGAACAGGAGACACACATCAGCTCGCCGTCCGGGGTGTACCACGGTTCCATCAAGTCTGTCACTGCATTATGGGTGGCCTGTAGGCATGGGCTGTTAGATATTGTTAAGCTATTGGTTGCTGAAGGAGCTGACGTTGAGCATAAGTGCAATACGCCCAAGGTTAGTCCATTGTGGGCAGCTGTAAGTCGTGGCCATTACGATGTGGCCAAGTTCCTCATTGACAACAATGCCAGTGTACGCAAGTCCCACGAAGATGTTAGTAGGAGTATACTGATTGAGAGTGTAGGTTGGTTTCGAGGCAATAAATTATTGATTGAACTTTTAGTCAAAAATGGTGCCAATATTCATTTAACTGGATGTGATGGTGACACTCCTCTTCATATGACTGCATCTCCGGAAATAGCTAAGATTCTTGTTGAAGCTGGTGCTAGAAATGCTATCAATGATAAAGGATTGACTACAATTGTAAACGCTGCTGTTCAGGGCCATCGTTCTGTGGTAGACTACCTCATAAAAGCCTTCCAGTGTGGCCCAAGAGAGCTCTATGATGTCTACTGCATGCAGGCTGCTAGTCAATTGTATTACAGTGAAAGCAAGTCTGCAGCTACATCTTTCATTCACAAGGCTGTACAGCTTCGCTTGTCTCATCCTGATCTGTTTTCCAATCTTCTTCCAGCAAATGAAATCTACGATGGCTTTCAGGAACCAGCCACGATGACTGACTATTTTACCATAGCACATAGCAAGCTGAGGATGCAGTTTGTTTGTTCCATCTACATCGAACGCATTCTTGGACAAAATAACTATCGAACAATTTTGTTTGTTCGTAAGTGTGTTATCAAAACCCTTCAACGTGGCCTGTATGATAAGGCCCTTCAGTTTTGTCAGAGGTACCTTCAGTTTGTAGCAGAACTCAAGTGTGACAGTAATGATCACGACTCTAGAGAAACTGCTATTCTTGATGTTGTGGAGTTTTGTTCCAAAATGATGAAAAAAGGTTTTACTCCCAGAATGAAGCCTCTATTTCAGTCTGCTTTAGAATGCAATGCTCAGCATAATGGGTTAATCAGTTCTATTGCCAGGCTAGTTGCTCTATGGATCAAAGTAGCTGATGAGTGTATCACAGACAGTACCAAACATGAGAGAGAACACACTCTGATCAAAACTGCCATCCAGGAATTGATCAGCTCAACTGGAAACAATGGCTCTACCATTGTCAGAGATTGTCTTTTCGATTTGACTGATGAATATGAAGATTTTGCAAAATTTAAAGTTCCGCTGGAGAAAGTGCTTGCTCTGTTCCTGGATCTTGGGTGCCCAATTCAATGTGAAGATGATGAAGGGTATTTTCCTCTTCATTTAGCAGCATATCTACAAGAAGCATCAGCTGTGGACTGTGTAAGAACCCTGCTGGAATACGGAGCTCATATTGATGCTGTCAATTATTTCAATGATACTGCTAAAGAGTGTGTGCCCAGTGACAAGAAGGATGGTAGGCTGGAAGAGATAGAGGCATTTGAACCCCGTCCATACCCTCTTCAGTGTTTGAGTGCACATGCTATCGTAGAGTACAAGATTGAGTACAGAGAATACCTACCGACCAAAATGGCTGAATTTGTTTCTTGGCATTCTAGTGAACGGTCTAACTAATGAGACTATCAACCACATAACTGTTTATCTCATATATTTGTTCTAATAGCTACATGATATTTTTTGTTAAAACGACTTGATTTTTTGGAGATTATGCATCCACTCCTACAAATGCGCAATACGCATGCGCAAATATAAATCATGTGATCACGCCACGTGCACCTATATTTTGCAGTCAAGATGTCTGAGGAAGAGTCTGAATTGCCTGTTGTTAAGAAGCCACGACTTTCTCTTTCTGAGGATGAGTCGTCAGAAAGAGACCCTCTTCATGAAATAATGCAGTACATCAAAACTAAAGGTACCGAGCTAATTGCCTTCAAACGTCTGGTGAAACGTGGAGGTCAAAGTTCAAAATCTTTTCTCCTCTTCAAGGAGCGACTGCTGGCGAAGAAAGTGCCCAAAGGATGGTCACCATTAGTAGAAGCAGTTGTGAACGAGCGGGCAGACATACTCAAGTTTATTTTGAAAGGCTTTCCCGTGAATATTGAACAGGAGACTACTGATGTATGGTCACGGTACTGCTCTGCCACGGCATTGTGGGCGGCCTGTAGGCGTGGTCTTATAGATATTGTGAAGCTGTTGGTTGCAGAAGGAGCTGATGTTGAGCATAAGTGTAACATACCCAAAGTTAGTCCATTGTGGGAAGCTGCAAATCGTGGCCATTACGATGTGGCCAAGCCCGGTTCCTCATTAACCACAATGCCAGTGTACGCAAGTCCCACGAAGATATCGATGGTGCTGACAGTATACTGGTCAGGATGATTAAAAACAAAGCAATGATTCTACTTTTTGTCAAGAATGGTGCCAATGTTCATTGCACAGGACATGATGGTAACACTCCTCTTCATATGACTTCTGCTCCTGAAATAGCCAAGGTTCTTGTAGCTGGTGGTGCTAAAAATGCTACCAATGATAAAGGATTGACTACAGTTGTACATGCTGCTGTACGTGGCCGTCACTCTGTGGTAGACTACCTCATAAAGGCCTTCCAGTGTGGCCCAAGAGAGCTCTATGATGTCTACTGTATGCAAGCAGCCAGTCATTTGGAAAGCAAGTCTCATGAACAGGCTACACCTTTCCTTTACAAAGCTGTACAGCTTCGCTTGTCTCATCCCAATCTGTTTTCCCATCTTCCTCCAGCGAATGAAATCTACGATGGCATTCAGGAGCCAGCAACAATGACTGACTATGTTACCACAGCTCAGAGCAAGCTGAGGATGCATTTTGTCTGTTCCATCTATTGTGAACGTATTCTTGGACAAATTCACCCTCGAACAGTTTCGTTAATTCGTGAGTGTGTAACTAAAACACTTCAACATGACATGTTTGATAAAGCACTTCAGTTTTGTCAGAGATACATTCAATTTGGACTCAAGTGCAAAGACAGTGATTGTATTCTCTGTGTCGTGGAATTTGTCGCAAAAATGATAAAGAAAGGTTTCACTCCTTCTATCAAGCCTCTGTTTCAGTCTGCTTTAGAATGTCAGCTTAATAAGGGTTTCTTGGTTGGTTCAATTTGCAGGCTAGTTGCTCTGTGGTTCAAAGTAGCTGATGAGTGTATCACAGACAGTACTGAACAAGAGACTCTGATCAAATCTGCCGTCCAAGAATTGATCAACTCAACTGAAAACAATGGCTCTACCATTGTCCGAGATTGTCTCTCTTTTTTTAGTGGTATGCATAATAAATTGGATCTTCCGCTGGAGAAAGTGCTTGCTCTGTTCCTGGATCACGGGTGTCCCATTCAATGTGAAAATCATGATGGGAATTTTCCTCTTCATTTTGCAGCATACATGCAGGAAACTTCAGCTGTGGACTGTGTGAGAATCCTGCTGGAATATGGAGCTCATATTGATGCTGTCAATTATTTGAACGAAACTGCTAAAGAGTGTGTACCCATAGTACCCAGTGGCAAGAAGGATGGTAGGCTGGAAGAGATAGAGGCGTTTGAACCCCGTCCATACCCTCTTCAGTGTTTGAGTGCACGTGCTATCGTAGAGTACAAGATTGAGTACAGAGAATACCTGCCGACCAAAATGGCTGAATTTGTTTCTTGGCATTCTAGTGAACGATCACAACACACATACAACTGATGACGGCAGTAGATGATCACTGGATCTAACTTACTAACTAACTTATAATTATTTACTTATATCTCATACAAAGTCATGCCAGCTTAAACTATAGCTGCAGTTGTATTATACCATTGTCTCCTCATCATTGCGAAATCGAATGATAAAAAATTGTTATAATATGCAGTCAATGATTATAAATAGTACAAAATATTATTAATAATTAATTTTACAGAATAATATGTCAAGAATGCCTTGTTAGCTACAATACAAGAATATTATCATAGTGCATCGGGCATCTCCAGCCACAGGGGGTGTGGTTTAAGGAGATGTCGTCATGGCAACAAAAGCATACGTAAGACAAATGGAACACGTACACCATGGACAAGTAGAAAATCAAGGGAAAAAAATCAGAACACAAGTGATCAATCAGAACATAAGACTAGTTGAATGGGTTGAGTGATGTTCTCTTATGGAGTAGCCACATTGTCACTCCAGAGAGTCTTTATGTCAGGAACTATGTCTAGAGGTTGAGTAGTTGGGAGGTATCTCTTCACTGGCTTGCCTTCAGAGTCACACAGGAACTGAGTGTGAGCGCATGTGTGTGTGTGTGTGTGTGTGTGTGTGTGTGTGTGCGTAGCTATAATGAATTTTTGACTGTAGATTGACCAATTAGATTTTAGTACCAAAAGCGACCTCTGCTAGACCTATTTTTGCCATCTAAGATACAGGAAAGGATCATTTAAAAATGGGTCTAGCTCAATAGACTAGCCCATTGCCATGCATACAGATGTGCTTACTAATGCACACACCTACCGTGGCAATATTGAGTTTGTATAAAGAATTTTTGTTTCATCAATGCAATTCCCAGGCCTCTCCTTCCTTATCAGAGGAGAAATGGGTCTGAGAATGAGCCTCTTAGCTACAAACAGAGAATTATTATTGTTGTTTTTCCTGGCGACAAACCTTTTCAAAGTTCCACTTGATGAAGCTGCCCAGGTTGCTCCTCACTCTTGACTTGAGGTACTTATAGAGAGGGTGGGCTGAAGACCCGTTGACATCCACCTTGCTGAACATATCGAACTCCACTCCAAACTGACTCACAAATTCTTTTATTTCCTCCTCCGTTCCCGGCTCCTATAGGATCATGCGACAGTCATGTGACAATGCAATAGTGGTCATGTGACAATCATGTGACATTGTGAGATGCTTATGCTAACCTGTCGTCCAAATTGATTGCAAGGAAACGCCAGAATTCTTAACCCCATCGACTCCGAATAAGAATTGTGTAATTGAACCAGTTGAGTGTAGTTCTTCTCAGTTAACCCTCATGCCGACGCCACGTTGACAATCAAAGTCACATGACCTCTGTAGATGATCACATGACAGTCACATGATCATTCGTTCACACACACAATGATCACAAAACAGATCATGTGACTTAAACCAAATCACGTGACTTTAAAGACAGGTCACATGACTTCAAAAGCAAATCACATGACTTCAAAGACAAATCCCACACACACATACGTACCTATATATTTCCATTGAAGTGGCGTTGCCATCAATATCCTTTGCTTCAAATTCGTAAATTGACTTGGCATTCTTCACGAGGTCTTCCACCTCCTCTGCCGCTGGTAGCACCTCCACTCCTATGGCTTCCAGGGCGTGGAGCCACGACAACTGGAGGTCACCGCTGTCAGCCGATAGGGATAGACCTGAGGGTGTGAGGGTGTGAGGATGTGAGGATGTGAGGATGTGAGGGTATGAAGGTGTGAGGGTATGAGGATGTGTGAGGGTGAGGATGTGAGGGGATGAGGGTGTGAGGGTGTGGGTATGGGGTGTACATTTAGATCTGCAAGTATAGGAATAAAGTTAATTTCCATCTTGCCAAGTACGGTAGATCGGGAAAATTCTGTAGTTAAAATTTTTTCGTATGACACTGCATTCACGAAAATTAAAATCTACGAAAATTTCAAACGTGAACTTTTGAATGTGACGACACGTTAAAATTTTTTCATATGTACTGTATTTACGAAAATTAAATATCTGAAATTTTATTTACGAAATATTTTCAACACGCCCAATCTACAGTAGTATAATATAATGAGTGATTAACAAAAGATATATAGCTTGCAAACAAAACAAATCAACTCACATTTAACTTTTTCTTTGTTGTAGAAGTGAAGGATGTGCCTCTGAATGGCTCCTCTGTCCTCTATGAGAGAGGTGGGCGGAGACTCAGGCTGGACGGAATAACCACTGAGATTGACACAGCTGAGAGGATTTGACTCCTGAGAGAGAGAGAGAGAGAGAGAGAGAGAGAGAGAGAGAGAGAGAGAGATGTGCAATGCTCACATCAAAATTATCACTCTCCAGCCATTCTACTCACCAGCTCTGTTCTGTACTGATAAAGCTTCTTGGTGCCTGGCAACAGGATGTAGACATAGTAGGTCCATCCTATGAGGAGCCTCTTCTTGGCCAGTAGACTGATGAGAACTCCTTCCTGCCCTCTCAGGTAAGCCACTGAGGGACCTTTGAAGGCACTTTCAGGTGGCTCTGGAGAGAGAGAGAGAGAGAGAGAGAGAGAGAGAGAGAGAGAGAGAGAGAGAAACAATACGTTCCTGGAAAAACACAAATACACATTCTTGTGAACCCACAAAGGATGTTGCCTGTTCCCAAGCTCTTCCCCCATTTAATTATTGACCTTTCACTAGTCAAAGGTGAGAGCCTGGGAAGGAGGTCTATAGCCAGAGGGGTAGCTAGAGTAAGTCTCCACACCAGAAAATATGCTAGAGGAAGAAAACAAACTGGTTTCTAAAGGAAAACTGCAATCCAGCAAATAAATCTAATAAATTGATGGAAGTTGGAATTCTTTTGATTGAATCTCTTTCCTTTGCATTTTATTTGAAGTTGCATTTCTTTTTCAAAATGAAACTAATCAGCGACCTTACCATCCTGTCTGAATCTGAAGAAGAGATAAGCGTCTTCAAAGTTATGTTCATCCACCACGTGATGAATGTAGTCGACATTGACTAGCAGCTGCCCCAGCTCTATAGCAGCCGCTCTAGAGGAGGCCTCGCCACTTCTGACAAACCAGTCTACCAGCTCAGAGGTTATGTGTGTGGTGTGTGTGTGTGTGTGTGTGTGTGTGTGTGTGTGTGTGTGTGTGTGTGTGTGTGTGTGTGTGTATCGTGAGTAGAAATAACAAGGAGCATTATAAAGTCAAAACAGATAATAAGTAACAGCAAACAGAGGGGCTTTGATACTGAAATCAAGTTGACATGAACACATGTACAATCATAAACATGCACAGCTGATTGGTAAACTGAACCAACTACAAAGTATTCGGCAACTCCCAAGTGAAACCAATTAGTTCAGACACACAAACACACACTGACACACACACAGAGAGAGAGAGAGAGAGAGAGAGAGAGAGAGAGAGAGAGAGAGAGAGAGAGATGTAACATCCTGTTGCATCATACCTATTGAATAAACATCAATAATTATTATATAAACAACCCAATTAAGTCACATGANCTGATCCTCGAATCCCAGACGGTAAAGTTCATATACCTGTTCCAGAAATTGAACGTCGAGAAAACCACATCATTCTAGTTGATCCCAACCACCCTCTCCTACCGATTGCACTCGAATGTCTCAATGACAGTGATGTTGATCGTCCTTCCGCTCAGGAGCTGTGTCCTAGAGTAGCAGCTCTGAAAGAAGCACCTCAGTTTATAGAAAGCGTTAGAAGAGCTCAAGAAAGACCAGAACCAGCTGCAACTGAGAGAGGGGAAGAAATTAGTCAACAAGAATGCCAACAGCTGAGAGGAACTATTAGAGAACAACAGAGACAACTACAACGGGTCACTCAGCAGCTTAAATCTAGTCAACAAGTGACAAATAAATATCAGACACGAATCCAGGAAATAGAACAACAACTGGAGGGAAAATGGCCAACTGAGAAACTAGTTGAACCACAAACAAGCCTCAGAGACCCTCCACAGACTCCTCCTCCCATGGCTAGAATAGCCACAGCAACCAGGGACAGCCTCACACTGAGGTGGAGAGAGGGCAAGAAGGCACCATGTAAGTTAGCCAGAGACTCTAATGCTGTTGTTGATGGTGAGATGGTGTACCTCAGGGCTGGTAAACAGACCATTTATGCCTACAACTCAAGAAATGAGACTTGGAAACAACTTCCTGACTGTCCAAACTCATCCTCTTCTCTAGCAGTCATTAAAGGCTATCTAGTTGCTGTTGGTGGTAAAGTTACCCGGTTTGGCAATCAACTTTTGGGTGATAAGGTGACCAATAAGCTCTTCAGCCACACTAGAGAACCAGGCGACAGAATGAGTAGTAGTACTAGTTGGAGGAGTGATACATTCCTATCAATGCCAACTAGGAGAGCTTTTGCAATAACATTGTCCATTGAACGAGCTTTGATAGTTGCTGGAGGAATAGATCAAGACAAGAAGACACTGGAAACTGTAGAAATTATGAACACTAATACAGAGCAATGGTCATCTGCTGCAGACCTACTTACGCCACTCTACAATGCCTCCATGTCCATCTGTCATGAACGTGTCTACATTGTTGGAGCATTGAATGACAGTAAGTCAGTGTATACATGTAGCCTGATTGACCTCTTCCAGTCTTGTAAGTCAATTCCAAGTACATTTCAAGATCAAGTTACTCAATATCTAGTCAAACCACTTACCAGGTCATATAATATATGGAGTAGAGTTTCTAGCCTTCGAGTTGAAGGATTCACTTGTGTCACACTTTACGGTCGACTGCTAGCCATCGGTGGCAATGGTCATGCAAACCACAACATTAAGTACCAGGACAGTGAGATGACAGAAGGCAGTACAGATTCCTTTGACATCACTTCAGATGTTCAGATCTACCATCCCACCTCTGACAAATGGGAGGTCATCAGTCACATGAGCACTAGTCGATATCAGTGCTTTGTGGCAGTTCTTTCGACCAATGAATTAATGGTAGTGGGCGGCCACACTACTGATTCTTCCGACAGTCAAACTGACTCAGTAGAAATAGGAACTGTTATCTAACCTGCCTGCAATGTCATGGATTTGAATTTATCAGAAAAGTATTGTATTATTGTGTTGAGTTCTGGAGTTGTTTTTTGAGGGCTGTGTTTACTTACTTGTTTTACTGATAATTATTTCCCCTAATATAATGACCATGTCATTCCCCAAGTTTTAAAGCTATTGTTCAACTAATTTAATCATTAATTATTTCAAATAATATTATTATCTAGTTGTGTTATTTGGGTTGCTTTTTTAGTTTTTTGTCTGTGTATAATAAATTATTCCCTAGCTATAATAATTATCACATGTAATTAAATCTCCCTATGCATCTATATAGCTTCTCTTTCCAAAGCCTTATTTCCCAGTGTTTGAAATTCAATTATTTCAATTTGTTCCATTTGTTTTTCAATTTGTTCTTTCTTTCAAAGTATAAATACCGTAGTACATGGAGCAGTGGTGTAGGAAGTCATTTTTTGGGCCGTGGTAGGTTCTGCATGTGGGCATGCATGCTCCACCAGAAATCTTGAGAATTTAGGTGCTCTGATCATGAGGTGCATTCTGAGCATATTTTGCCTCATCATTATATACTCAAATCTAAAATGACTATAATTATAACTGCCTGAAAAATTTATGGGTTCACCAGCACCCAGTGTGCCCATGCATACTTCCTACACCACTGATGGAGTCAGTACATGTTAACGTTGGTCCCACTGTTTTTTAAAGTGAATAGCCAATTTGGTAGACACAAGATTAAGAATTGATTATAGCTAGAGTGTACAATGATGCTGCCTTACATCTTTGTTACAAGCTAAATTATCATCAATCTATATTATAAAAAGTCATTCTAATACTAAGTCTTTTTTTATTAATTGTTTTTCAGTTCTTCCAAAGTTTCTTCAAGCAAATACATCAATTTATCAGCTTTGCTCTCCTCATTGTACTGCTTCTCTTCGACCTTTTTCATCTCTATGGCCTGATTTGTTACTTTCTCTTGTTCCTAATAATTATGGTATTACAATTTATAGAAAGCTATTATTAATTTATGTGCATGCATTATACTGCACAATATAAACAATCATATCTTAATTGCGCTTACACTGGGTGATGGCTGGAAAATGCTTCTCAAAAGAGATCTAATACGTCCTGGAACCTGTTCTATAAACTTTGGATCATCAATATCGACACTCTCCAAGACAGGCATAACACTGTCTGTGTTCCTCATGTCACCTCCACCCTTAGAGGGTCCATCTCCAAAACAGTCGTATTTTAGAGCACTGTTTTGAGAAGCTTCACAACTGGATTGACTGTGGAATATGCCACTTGAGTCTTGTATGCTGCTGGTTTCAAAAACTCCATGATAGATACTCTTGACTCGGAACAAATATTTATAAAGTGTGCTCTGTCTTGAAGAAAGGTTAGAATTTATTGTCAGTCTACACACGTGGAAATTGTTAAAATTGTCATTTTTAGAAGATGAGGGAAAAGTAAAAATATTGCTGTTTGTATCAGAAGTAGGGCATTGAAATGGGATACACCGCTCCACTGTCTGAGAGTTTGGCTTATCAACGACATAATAGTTCTCAATTCCATTAGATGTTGATGGTTTACTCATGATTGAAGAAGTATTCCACTTCAGAGTCGTGTGGCAAAAACTGGACTTTATAGTAGCACAGGTCATCTGCAACATCTTCTTTCCAAGGTTCAAGACTCATCTGTTCAATGGCTGATGAGCATGACTTCTTGGTTCCTTGCAGGAAGGCATTGCCTTGAACAGCTTGTATATCATCAGCATTGTCACAGATAATTCTACTCATACTTGTGCGTTTGATTTGAGCCAATTGTTCGGGTGTGAAGGCCTGAGGTCCATCCATACCTTCGTACGTACCAGAATCGATCTCCAGCTCTGAGATTTGAGAAGGTGAGTGCAAAAATGCAAGCAAAAGTGGGGCCAATGAGAGCTCCAGGGAGAGGCTCCTCGGCAAGTCCACCTACAAACAGGTCAACTGTATCAAGAGATCCGTACGTCTGAAGGAATCTGATCTTTGTCAATTCATTTGCAAAGTTTATTGTCTCAAAGTTGCTGACGTTGTCCTTGAATCGTGCCTGGCAGAAGTCTCTCCAGACTGTGTAAGGAGGTAGACCGTGATCCCTGCTTCGCTGAATGTTAAGAGAGGCCAAATCCATTCCTGGGGAATCGGCAGTTTCAAACAAACGTGTGGTCAGAATTGAGTTGAGGAACTCGTCGAGGCGTCGGGCAGGCTGGTTGAGCCATCCTCTCACAATGGGATCAGTGCCACCACCATTATAGTACTCCTGAGGGTTGAAGAAGGCATCAAACAGGTTGAGAGGTCCTTGCTCAATTGGCCGAAAGTTTGAGTCGAGTCGCTGAAATTCGTTCTGAATTTGGCTGTGTCCAAATCGATAAGCTGCAGTGGCAAAAGCATTGGGAATAGATACATCTATCTGAGGTTGGTAGCCGGGGTAGGGTCCGATCATTTTATCATACATCTCTCGGCCAAACACGGCTGGGAGGTACTCCTCGTAGTGGATATGTTGTATCTCTGCAATGACAATCTTACGTGCTTCCTGGTAGACTTTCTCATCATCCCAACTAGGGTTGATGTTGGCCAGAGCTGTTGCCACCCTGTTGTGTTCACGGAGCCAGATGGTGTGCATAACAATCAGAGAGACCTGCTCGTTGACACGAACATCACCGGCAAAGAAACACGATGCGATTGGGTGATTCTTGTCTGGGCCATCAGGACAGCACCTTCCATTTTCTCCAGGAGACGTCTTTTGCACGTCTCCTTTGTAGTCCTCTACAGGTATCCTACATGACCCATCAGCCTCTGGTGCAGAAGGTACTTCAGGTAGGGAAGCTTTGCTGGTACCTCTAGACTCTCCTTCTTTGAGCAGTCCTCCTTTTTCAGTACGCAAGAAATCGGCTCGTGCTTTTGTCGATCCATACACCATTGAGCCATCAATGTAGTGGGTGAGTTCGTTAATCTGTTCGCGAGGCTCAAACTCGAATGATTTTCGGCAAACGGGGATTGTGCGACGGAATTCGAGACAACCTCCGTTGTTAGGTTGGCCCAATCCAGAGGCTTGGTCGTCACTTGGTACCTGAATAGGCAAGCAAATGTCGTTAGATTCACATCCGTGGCACATAACGTCAGCATCAGTGAACTCTACAGCCAAATCGAGGTCGTGGTCCATGAATTGTCCCCACTGCATCACCAAGTGGGTGTGTCGTTCCTCATCGATAAGACGGTCTGTGATAATGGTATCACTCACCAGACGAGCACTAGGGTGGGGTGGAGCGAAAGGACCATAGAACATGTTATCCGTCATTTTGCTCTGTCTAAATCCATTCGGTTGGTTGAGACCATCTTCATAGCGGGGCGGAATTAATCGTCGGAAAGCTGTTGCAGAAGAGCCTTCAGCTGGACGGTCCAAGTTGTTGCAAGTACCATCATAAGTACGAAAGGAGTCTGATATAAGGCTACAGTCGATGTCTTCATTGCGAACTTCTTCACATGCAGCTTCTTCACTGATGTGTGCGTATTCATTCTTTGTGAGAAGTGTGCCGGGAGTGTGGAAAAGTTCCTGAGCCAACACTTCAGCCTGTTTTTCTTTGCTTGCAATCGAGGCAGTTTTTGCTCGCTTCTGATCAAGCAGCAATCGTTCTGCCCCACGAACAGCATCTTCCATCATCAGACGTGCTTTTCCCATCCTTTCTGTTCTTGGAGATGCCTTACGGAAGAATCTACTCAAGAGTTGAGCCGAAGTAAGTCCACTCTCAGCTTGGATTTTGGCCTTCTCTATCCTTTTCCTATCAAATGCCTCCATATTTGCTTTGGCTACTTTCACAGCCTGCTGGGTGGCTTCCATTCTCTCTGTGGAACAAAATGCATGCACAAAGTAATAATATATCAACTAGAAGCTCAGTGTAACAGTTATGGTGACCATTATTTTCTGAATCAAGTGTCAGAAAATTGCTAGCCAAAATCGTACCTGCATCAGTGAAATCAGTGCTCTTGTATCTTGCCAATGCAACAGCCAAGCAAACAGCAAGCAGGCAAATCTGCAATGGTTTCCTCATAGTGATTCCTCCCTTCTTCCAACAGTGCTTTCTTTCCAAAAGTTCCGCTGCAATTGCTTGTTACTGCTGCTGTATTTATATAGGGAGGTAGCTTAGGGAGGTAGCTTAATAAATTAGCTTTATAATCATTTCCTCTCATCCTTTTGGCGATTGCATGTATAGGGCTTTGTACTATTGTCTGAGTTACCACACAATCAGTCAACTCTAAAGCAATTTTCTTGGTACTCATTCAGTGTGGCATCTCTGCCAGTAACCATGTACTAGGAAGATAAGCTCAATGCCAGGGTGATTGCTTCTTACTAAGAAGAGGCAATGAGAAGGGCCTTTTTCCTGCTAAAGACTTCACTGAATATCGAATGCGAGTTAACTTTATGGTGCCTGCATGCTGTTGTAGGTCGTGCATGAAGCCTGGAAACCGTTGGGTCCATTCAGCTGCAGCTGGCCTGGTCTATTTAGTCGAGACGGAGTGGCACTCTGGCTACTGAAAAAATGCATGCCGTAGCTGCATGGTCCATTCAGTTGAAATAGCAGAACCTGATTTTGTGCCTATATTTATGATTACAAAATTAATGTTGAGATTTGACTTAATAATTTATAATTTCTTTTCCTTATGTAGATGCTGATAATCATTATGAAAAATTATTCATTACATTACATGATGTTTCATGATCTATGCTACAGCATAGATAATATAACAGGGCTACAGTTATTGTTGTTGTTGTTGTTATTGTTGTTGTTGTTGTTTTTATGAGCATACAGTATATTAGTCCAAAGAATTAAAGTTATGACTTCTTAGAGCTGAAAGATTGTAATTTCTAGAGCATTATTTTTTATCATTAATTTTGTGCATACTGCAAAAGTGTATTCATAGTTCAATGCCAACGGTCTCACATGATCCCTGGAGGTGTGTCACGTCACCAGAGCCAACCGACCCTGAGAGCAGTTGACGAGCTAATGAAGCCATTCCTACCTACCTGCTACTGTCAATGGCGCTGAAGGTACAGCAGAAGGCTCCTCCGTGGACTGGCACGGCTGTCATCGACAGAGACTTCGTGGAGATCTCTCTAGAGGAGTATAAAGGTGCATATAGTTTTATTATGGTAAAATAGATAGCTTGACAGGTGTGTGTATTTATGGCTTCTTTGTGAGCAAGCTCCACTAAGATCAGCAGTGTGTATTAATGTTGCATCTCTTTTCAATCAATGGTCATGAATGGCCAAGTTTTTATATGTTAATGTATACTTGTTTCTTCTCAACGCACTTTCTCTAGGAAAATATCTTGTCTTTTTCTTCTACCCTTATGACTTGTAAGTAAGTTGGCATGCACACGCACACACACACAGACACACACACACACACACACCTTCATTCCTCACACACTCCTCACACACCCTCTCCCCTCACATTTCACACACTCACGCTCCTCACACACTCACAACAGTTCTGACGTATGCCCAACAGAACTGCTAGCATTCAATGACCTTTACGACTCTTTCAAAGCCACTAACTGTGAAGTGATTGGTTGCTCATGTGATAGTCGCTATGCTCACCTAGGCTGGGTCAACCTCCCCCCAACTCAGGGGGGCATTGGAAATATTCGCTACCCCCTCGTGGCCGACCCCACAAAACAGATAGCAAACAAGTACGGTGTGTTACTGGAGAGCGAGGGGGTTCCCCTAAGGTATGTACATCAAACTATATAGCCTCCAATTCACCGCTTAAACTAATAGGAAAGGCCTGCATGGTTGGTTAAAGTAACTGTTACTATAATAAGTGTTGTTTTGTTACTAAAAATAAAATGCGTGACGTTTTATGACGTTCTATGACCTTTTGTGAGATTTTTTTGTTTTGTTTCTAGCGCAATCTGGGTACCATGTCCGGATACTAGCTCTGTGTACGTATGTGTATTGTGCATTTGTTAACAAAAATGTAACAAAACTTACGCATTTTATTTTTTGTAACAAAACAGTGCTTATATATTATAGTGACACAGTTCCTTTAATGAAGCTAGTGTTAAACAGATCACAGATCAGGGGTAGAACAAAGGGTCTAGCTCAGATAGACTAATTTGTTTGCTAATGTGTGGTGGCTTAGATTGAAAGTTGTGGAAATAATTTGATTATCAACACTTATGATCATCATAACAGATAATAATTTATTATTGATGAATTGATGTGAGTTTGCAAGCTAGCGAATATTGTATTGTACACCAGAACACAACCATAGAAACTTAAAGTCATCCCCTAATCTTTATAGCATATTGTTTCTTTAGTGATTACATTATTCTTAGGAACTTTCTGTCCTTAAATTTAGTAATGCCCCCTTCCCCCTTTCTCTCTCTATCTCTCTCTCTCTCTCTCTCTCTCTCTCTCTCTCTCTCTCTCTCTCTCTCTCTCTCTCTCTCTCTCTCTCTCTC
>CAXIPT010000001.1:18831022-18880885 GCA_964030475.1 Tethya wilhelma | reverse complement strand
CTCTCTCTCTCTCTCTCTCTCTCTCTCTCTCTCTCTCTCTCTCTCTCACACACACACACACACACACACACACACACACACACACTCACACACAGAGCCCGTTTCATCATCGACAACCAAGGCATCATCCGTGACATAGCCATCTCTGACCTCCAGGTGGCACGGTCAGTGGACGAGGTGCTGCGATTGGTCAAGGCATATCAGTACACCGATCTCCATGGGGAGGTGTGTCTACACGGGTGGACCCCCGATGTGAGTGGTGGAGAATCACATGACTATCATGTGACAGTCACATGACCATGGTAATAGTCAATGTCTTTTATTTTCCACATGCAGGATACATAATGGACGATCGTGAACGGCAGCCTGCAAAAATTCACACATATATTTTCCGCATGTACATACATACATACATACACTACCGCAGCTAGCACAGGGTATATTATATATACCATAGGTGATTATATTACCATACTGTATATAATCATCTGTGGAAATACTTTTGTACTCATCAACCTTATAAGTTAGTCCGAACTACAATACTTTACAATCACTTTAACTTATGAATATTTAAATTTATAGAGGGAGAACAATGGTTATGATATGTTCCATACAAAACAAATGGCTATACGTAAAACAATGCATGAACTGGTATAATATTATAATGCATCATGCAGTTGGTATTAAATAAATGGGTGTGGCTTATACAAGTATATTGTGGAAATTAACAAAAAGTGGAGAGTTGAGAACAGGAAACAAAAACAGAGGTCTGTGATTATGTCATCTCCATGGCAACACTAGTAGCTGTGGGTCTTTCTTGTTCAAACAGTTCAGCAGGGTGTTCAATTCTGAGGATAAAAGTCATCAACAACACTTCACAACTCTGACTACCAATCGTGAAAGGTTTAAATTATCGTCTCGTGGGAAATTTTCGCAGGGTTCAAATTTCCGCCATTTTGGTAGTCACAATCTGATCGTGAAGAAAAGAACTCCAAAAATTTAACCACGTGCTCCTGTAATAATTATAATGCTTATGGCTTGTCACGATCAATGTTCCGCAAAAATTTGAATCGTGAGAAAATTTGAGGATTTTGCTGAAACACCAGTACCACAAAGATTTGGACCAGTGAAAATTTCCCGCTATATATATACGGTAGCTCACACCCACACACCCACACACTAACCTTGAGTCTATGTCTCGCTGACTGATCCTCTCGTCTGGGTCCGTTTCCGTGGTAACCTCCATACTGAGCATGTCCGGTGGTACGTGCTGCATCTGAACAGAGGGGGAGTGAGGGAGGAGGCGGAGGTTCTCCACCACGGCCATCTTAATCTGCTCCAGGTACTGTCGGGTGTTGTGGTTCTCTATCTTGGTGCTCATGTCGGGAAGGAGGGTGAAGTCAGGACCGAAATATTCAAAGTATTCTGCAAGTATGTTTGTATGTTTGTGTTTGGGTGCAAACATTATAATAAATAATTATTATTGATTGCAAATGATTTGCTAGCATGCTACACACACTGTAGATCAAGAAATTTCCACTTGTATGAGTGCATGGTGAAAGTTTAGCATATGAAAATTTAAAATGCATACCCGGTATTACCACAGTGATATTAATCAAATTGGTCAAAATAGCAAAATTAAAAGTAATTATTATAGTAAGCTGTGTGCGAGAGTGTGAGTGTGAGTGTGTGAGTGTGTGAGTGTGTGAGTGTGTGAGTGTGTGAGTGTGTGCCCCTCGTTGTACCAGTGTAGGGTAGTTCATTGCTGATCTCGGAGTCCAGGAGGAGAGAGGTCTCGTAGGTCCAACAGCGAGCCACGTTCTTCACCGTGTACCCCCCTCCCCCCAACACCAGCGTGGGGAGGTTGAAGCTCTTGACGAACCTCACACACTCCCTGTAAAACAATGACATAATGATGACATAATGATGGGACACAAAATTCAACAGTGAACACTAAACAGTGCACTTGGCTGAACTGTAACAACTAACAGCTAACTAGCATCATAATTCCACTTGGTTTGAGAATGCCACAGGAAATGAATTAATGACATTTGTGCCATACTTTTCACACAGGACAAAATAGCTAACTTTTGACCGGTTAGGTGTAGGAAGCTGGAAAAGCAATCAAAAGAACAGGGAGAATGAGCGCTTTCCAATGGTGCTTGAAATTTGAAATCGGTTGGATATGTTATTCAATTTTTCTACCGGCATTCTCAAACCAGATGGACTTTAGCTACAAGTATCAAAATTCAGCCCAACCAACCTACCCATGAGCCTTGATGCTGAGATTGAAACAGCCAAGTCTGTCACAGCCCAGAGAATCAGCTCCACACTGGAATGGAGAATGGAGAATAAAAGTATGAGAATATAATTATAGTAATCCACAAGCAAGATGAATATAGTTTGTGCGTTACCTGTAGTACGATGCAGGTTGGTCTGTAGTGTTCCACTGATGCTTGGATGATGGGTTTAAAAAGATTTACGTAACCTGAATAAACAGATCCATGTCACATGATCCAGTGTATATATCACATGAGTGTCACATGACTCACTCTGGTCGTCAATGCCATCCTTTAGAGGTACATTGACAGAATAGTACTTCCCTTTCTCAGCACCCAACTCATACATGTCCCCTGAAGGTAGAAAAATGATGTACTTATGATGTAATGCTAACCACAGCTTGCATTTACAATGATGTAATGATGAAGTCATTGTAAGCTATGCTATAAATAGCATCTGTAAACTTAATGTAATATCAGTGTCTATACACAATGATGTAATAATGATGTAATGCTAACCTGTGCCGGGAAAAAAGAAGTTTCCAAACTTGTGGAAGGAGACGGTCATGACCCTATCAGTGAGGTAGAAGGCCTCCTGCACCCCGTCGCCATGGTGAATGTCAATGTCAATGTACATCACACGTGGATGGTACCTAGTGTGTGTGTGTGTGTGTGTGTGTGTGTGTGTGTGTGTATGGTCGAGTTACCATTTTGATATTACTTTAGGTAGTGTATAATTAGAGAGTTTGCGGGTGTTTCGATACTACAATAAATTATAGACTGTATATTTAGAACAGCAGTGTACGTGGGTGATCTATTACTTGAGGAGTTCCAGTATTGCTATGACGATATCGTTCACATAACAGAATCCAGAGGCTTCAAACTTCTTAGCATGATGAAGACCACCAGCCCAGTTGACAGCAATGTCACACCTAACTACCTACCAATCATCTCCAACATTGAAACGACTCAAGCTTGTCGTGAAACCAGAAATATTCTGTGGGGTAACCCTGCAATTGACAAAAAAAGTCAAAGAAGGTAAAAGTATGTCCATAGAAGATCGATCAACCCAGAGAAAGCTATACTAGTTCACCTTTGAAGGAAGTCAATGTAGTCCCCGGCATGGAACCGACACATGTCATGACTGGAGGCACGATAGGGACGATAGACCTGTGAGGGTGTGAGAGTGTGAGGATATGAGGGTGTGTGTGAGAGATAAACAATGAATGTATAAATAAACACAGGATTATTAGCAAACGTTGAAATAAAAATTTGGCAAAGGTTTTTGGCGATCACAGAAGATCCTTTAAATTTCACAGCAAACCAGACACTACAAAATTTAAATACAAAAAACCTAAGTTCTACAGATCTCATATTTGTCAATCTGTCAGCTGTTATGAAGCAGAAACTTTTTATGTCAATATTTTACAGGTCCGGTAAAACATTGATACCCCCTCTAGTGAACTCACGTCCATTTGCTTGTAGAGATTGTAGTTGAGAATGAGAGAGTGTGTGAGGGCAAGACGATGGGGCTTCATGGGGTGGCCCTGACCTGCAATCAACGATGTCATCACGATGTCATACATACACGTATTATCAATATCCAAGGTTTAATACAACCCACTAAATTATCCAACTTCATAAATCAAAGCATTTGATAGCAGTACGGGAACAATTATCGTGATCAAATAGTAAAATGAACCCAACAATTAAGATTGTAGATTAGAAGTACATCCTTCCACTACCATTGACATAATTCACACACAACAATTCAAAGATTTCTCATCTTCTAATGAAACACTAATTTGTGTATTTCATGCAATATTTTTACCATAGTGGAAATTCCCAACGTCTGTGTCGTAGAAATAGGCTATTTTTCGACTGGAAGACATTTTATCAGCTTCAAACGAGACAATCTGCAAAGAATTCCAATAATAACAAGAGTTCATAGATGACAAAGTTAATTAGCAAAGTATGCAGAGAAAAAGCCTAAAAATATGACGAATTTTAAACGATTTTGAGCTTTAGTCAGTAATATTAGCGCACAGACACACTAGAGAACATATAGTTATTGATCAGAGCACAAGAGTGGGTCGCTTACAGAAGTGGGGAGGAAAAATAGAAACTTCACGCACACCTCAGAATCCACTGCTCACATAGATAAGGAAGAGTCCCGTTCCCGTACTAATTAGCCACGCCTACTTTCGACATAGGAATGGGAAATTTTCCAAATTGGCGGGAAATACGCGGGGATCTAACGTCAAGAAAGAAAAAACGAGAAACAAGAAAGAGAAAGAAACACCGATTCAGAGAGGAAAAGGGAGCCAACTACAGCTTGAAGTAAGTTTTCCATAAAGTTTATGATGTGAATAGACATTTGCTAATGTATTTATAGTGTGGTAGTTCAGGTATGGGGGTATCAAATGGTAAATACTTTATCTCGCTTGACAGACACGCTTGTTCTACTACCTCTAACCATGACTTCATTGACTCAGTCCACAAGTGCTCTTCGCCGTAAAGTGGTTACCAACTTCAAATTACAGGGGCTCTCCCTCAAAAGTGATGCAATATCCCTACTTGTCGAGGTCCTGGGGCCGTACTCCGACCCCTCAGGGGGGCAGGCAGACGAGATCATTGACCACATCATCGAAGCGGTTCAAAAACAACCTCTAAAATCATCTCTAGTTGGGCGTGACGTGGTGGAGATTGCAATAGAGGAGTGCAACGAAGCGTCAGACGCAGACAGCGAGAAGGCAATGGTCGTCATAGATGCCTTTGACGTCCCGAAGTTCTCGTACCACGTGGACCGGAAGAAGTTCCTCCCCATTGCCAAGGAGACTCTCAAGCTCCACGCCAACGCCGGCGCCAAGGCCGACCTCTTCAAGGAGAGGTACACACTCCTGCATCAACGGACCTTGCGCCACGAACTCTTCACGCCTCCTGCCCTCGGCCAACAGGTCCAGTCCTCAAAGTACCAACTGCGTAGCGTCGAGTTCCTGCTCAGCAGCTCCGGACTGCCCGACAAGATTGTCGTACTGGGCATGCTCAGTCAGATCAAAGAGGGTAAGTTGTTTCTCGAGGATCCCACGGGGAGCGTGGAGCTGGACCTCTCCGACTGCACCTTCCACATGGGGCTCTTTGTGGAGAGCAGTCTCGTCTTAGCCGAGGGAATTTATGAAGATAAGATCTTTCACGTCAGCGCTATTGGGTTCCCTCCCCCGGAGAAGGCAGTAGAGACGAGAAATTATTTTGGAAATGTCAATTTCTTTGGCGGACCTTCTTCCATCTGTGCTAAAGCGTCAATCAAACTTGATGCCATGCTCAAGGAACACAGTGATGCCATGTTGGTGTTCATCTCTGACGTCCACCTTGACGATCACAAGGTCATGGATAAACTCTCCGTACTCTTTACGGGTTATGCTGAAGCTCCTCCCACTGCATTCGTATTCATGGGCAACTTTGACTCTGCCCCTTATGGTCCGAAAAAGAATCAAAAACTGAAAGAGAACTTCAAAAATCTTGGTGATCTCATTTTAGGATTTCCACTAATTGTAGAAAAATCACATTTTCTGTTTGTTCCTGGTCCCCAAGATCCAGTCCCCGCCAACATCCTCCCCTTTTCCCCTCTACCCTCGTACATCACCTCCGATATCACAAGTCGCATTCCCAATTCCCAGTTCTGTTCCAATCCAGTCCGAATCCAATTCTGCTCGCAAGAAATAGTAGTATTTCGTGAGGACATCATGAACAAATTTTGTCGCCACTGCGTACGGTTTCCCTCCGAGGGAACGGACCTTCCGAACCATTTCACAAAGACGATCCTCTCCCAAGCTCACCTCTGTCCTCTCCCCCTCCACGCCCGGCCCGTCTACTGGAGCTACGACCACTCCCTCCGGCTCTATCCCCTCCCGGACCTCGTTGTTGTGGGAGACAAGTGTGACCCTTTCAGTGTCCAGTCCAGTGAGTGTAGCGTATCGAATGTTGGGTCATTTCTACAGACGGGGTTTGAGTTCAAAGTTTATTGGCCTTCTTCCAAACAAATGGAGGATAGTAAAGTACATTAGCAGTGGCGGCAGCTGCTGTTTTTGGTGTGTTGTGTATGTACGTACATGTGTTGGATATATATTGTAACAAGCAATTTGTAGCCTCATACCCAGACCACTTTCTTTTTAGTGTTTCACTTTCTCACTGAGTGGCCTGGGTATATACTAGGCTAAGCAATTTGCTAACTAAGCATTCTTTTGTGTCAATATCGTTACATTGTGTTACATTGTGTTATGTATTGTGTAAGAGTTCAAATAAGAGAACTTTGCACTTTCCAAATTAATTTTGACCAAAAATTGTATTAAAACCAACTGACATTGTATATGAATACAAAGAACAATTATCACAGTATAAAAAACTTTAGAAATACATACACAAACACACACACACAAACACAATAAATAAAGCTAAAATTCCTAGCCAATAAAATTGAGAAAACCACAAAACCACGATGACTTAAAACATTCCATGTTGATATCACCCCACATCTAAGATCTAGAGTTACTTCACGTGAAATCATTCAGTTGTGAAGATGCCTAACCCACGTGTGGTAGAGCTCGGGAACTGCTGCCGACATGAACACGGTATACGTGGTACCACTGTTCAAAACGGGAGGCGTAGAGAGAACTCCAATCAACGAATCATATCCTAGATTTGCCCGGGTCATGGTCTTCATGGCGTTGATGGCAGGATCGCGGCGATCATCATCTGATGGGGGAGGGAGCCAGTGATCGTAGTTGGTCTCCACCAGGTACCAACGGCCATTTTCAGCGTCCAGTCTCCACAGGTCGAGCGCGGCAATACGGTCCCTCGTAATGACCACACCCTCTCGTGGTTTCGTACCCCCGATGATGATGTAACATGGTGCAATCAGTGGTTCATCTGCAAGATAACGGACGGCATCTTCAAAGGTCATGTCAGGATTGGCGAGTGCGTCTCTTATCCTGAATGCAGCCACTCCTTGCGAGCCGGCTACTAACGCCTCCATGGCGTTCATCCACCATTTCCCCTGGTCCCTCTCGTCCAGCGTTATCGTGTACCCGTGAGGTTTCTGTCCCGTGAGCAGTCCTACAAGTCCTGCAAACGTTGTACCGGTGTACACCACTTTGCCATTTTGAGTGAAGTCGACAATAATGGTCATGTTTCGCAGGAAAGAGGACAAACTGTAGTCAAGGTTTCGTCCGTGGAAGATCGTACCATTTGCTAACTCGGCTACAATGCTTGTGCACGCCTTGGATTGTTTGTGACCGTAGGCAGTGAGTTCGTAGATTGTGTTGCCGAGGATAATGTCACCATTGGATATCCCTTTCACCTGTTCTGCTATGCCAAGCATCTCCATGCTGTAGGGGTAAGGGATGTATTTCTCCACGTCACCCCCGATTAGGGACACGAGATCCAATGCTTCGGGGGGTACCATCTTCTTGATCTCTTTCAAAAGGTTGTAGAATTCAGACTCGTAGTCTTTGATAACGTGTACCCATCTTTCTTGAGGTTTCAGGTCCAAATTTACCGTGTATCGTTTGGCGGGCGTTGGAGTCTCGGTCGCAGCTGGTACGAATAGACAAGCCGATAATGATAGAATTATTGAAGCTGCTAGTTTCTTCATGGTTGCTGGAGATTTCAAGTTGTGGTCAGACACGTTCCAGTTTCTGCAGAGTTTCACCTTTTTCAGTCTCGGATGATATAATATTCACAGCGCGCGCTAGCAAGCGAAGCATGTGACACACCCAAAGTACACCCTTTATTGCGTATGATGGGTAAGACCCTGAGTAATTAAAAATCGGCGGTGGGCGTCAAATTTGGAGGGGTGGAGCTCAGTCGGCGCCGCTGACACAATGAATTAGCTAAGTTTGCATTTCATATATATACGTGGCAGCATCTTAGAATAGATATCCATGCATAGTTAATATGTACAGTGACCCATTTATTATTTGTTTTTTCTTTTTACTTCAGTGTTGCAGTGTTCACAATCACAATGATTATGTCATAAAGTTTATCTATCTACCTATTTTATATTATGCAATCGCCATCGTTACATTTAAACCTCTATAGACTATGCAAACACTCAGAAGTCCCATTTCTCTGTTAAACACACACGTTGTTGACTCATTCAGAGTCAAATTGTTCTGCTAAACGATTTCATAATTATACAATATCATACAGCTACTAGTCTTCTTTGTACAGAGTCACTGACCAACAAGGATGAGAAACCTCAAGCTTGTAATTTTGGACCTTATAACGGTTAGCTTATTCCTATCATCACAATGTCATGCAGAAGGTAAACCTCAAGAGGAACCAGGAATGCGAACTGATGACAATCCTTGTCCCATATGGACTGTGCCAGCAACAGTGAACAATGGAACGTGCCAATGCCAAGGAAGTAGCTATGATATCAAACCTCGCACTCTGACTGTCCTTTGTGATCAGAGTTCTCATGAAGTCTCTGTTTTGTTATTTCACTGCTTAACGCTTTACAACAATACATTCAACAGCACTATACCAGTTGCAGGTTCATGTATGTACAACTTACATGGAAATGCACCTCCTCTACGAAACTACTGGACACTTAATGAGACAAATTTGTGCCGTTTTCCTGAGGTTTGTGGCTACCATGGAAATTGTATTTATTACGAGCATCAAACCGGACTAATGTGCACCAGCTGTGAAGAAGGATATGGCTATCCTGTCTACTCTTACAGGATTGGTTGTGTTGAGTGTTCAGACTACAAATACAACTGGTTAAAGTACCTTGCTGTGGCATTTCTTCCTCTCACTGTCTTCTACATCATAGTGGTCCTGTTCAGAATATCTGCCACATCTGGAGCACTCAATGGTTACATCTTTATGTGTCAAGTACTAGCAACACCTGTCAGTGTCCGGCTCTTTGGTAGGGTTGGCCCAGTACTGAGTTTATCAAATTTAATTCAACTATATTTCGCATTCATTGGTGTCTGGAATCTCGACTTCTTTCGTGGATTGTATCCTCCCTTTTGTTTGCATCCAGGCCTAACCACACTGCAGACTCTAATGCTGGACTATGTGGTGGCTGTGTACCCTCTTTTATTGGTTGTCTTCACTTTCATCTTTGTCAAACTGCACAACCACTACAGTTTGGTTGTAAAGTTGTGGAGTCCTTTCTACAAATGTTTTGCACTCATTCGTAAGAAATGGGACATTGATCGCTCACTGGTGGGAGCATTCACAACCTTCCTTCTCCTCTCCTATGTCAAGATCCTCAACGTGTCGTTTTATGCTCTAATACCAAATTCAATCCATGATGCTAATGAAAATAAAATTCCCAAACAATTTCTCTACTATGATGCAGCATACGAATACTTTGGAAAAGACCACCTTCCCTATGCCTTGCTGGCAGTGTTCATGGTTCTCACTTTTAACATCATCCCACTGGTTCTTCTCTGTCTCTACCCCTTTCGCTGGTTTCACAGAATTATAAACTACTTTAATCTTCGCTGTTTGACTCTACATATCTTCATGGACACCTTCCATGGCTGCTACAAGCTACAGCCTCGAGACTGTAGACACTTCGCAGCTGTCTATTTGTTCCTGAGAATCTTGAACCACAGTTTTCTCACTCTCACCGTTGTTGGGCCATCCTATGCTCCAATGGTGACTCTGATCTGTACCCTAATGATAGCTATGGTAGCACTGATCAGACCATACAAACTGACCCAGCATACGTTTGCTGACATTGTTTTCTTTGTCAGTTTGAGCTTCTTCTTCACTGGAGTGTCTTCGTTTAGGATAGTGGAGAACTTCAACGATGAGATTCATCACTTTTACCTGATTATTTTGGGAATTACAGCAGGGCTACCCTGTATCCTCTATGGTTTGGGACTTACAGCTTATTATGTCATACCCAAAGGGATTCTTTTGAAGATGAAAAGTCTTCTGGAGGATGTGAAGAGTGCTATCAAAAGGAAGATATCCGATACTGAGTTGGAGGAGAGACTTCCTTATCGGTTTTATCACAGTGATGAGTACCCTCCTCTCTTTCCAAAGAAAACAGAAAATTGAGTATTTGAAGTGATGAATCAAGTTCTTTGAACAAGCAATATAGGCAATATAGCGGCTGGCATGAAAGGGTTTAGTGTTACATTACATTGTACATGTATAAACTTACAGTAAAATAATTAATGGAACATCAATGACACACAAACACTTGCCATTACACTACACAAACTTATTAATGTTTTCATTTCTCAATTATCAGTATTTATTACTCATGTTGTTGACTCATCATTGCAAACACACAATATTAATACAACTGCATCACAACATGTAGTTACTTTTGATCTATACATGCAGGCTACATGTAGCTAGGTACCAATCAACTAAAATTGTTGCTGGCAAAAAAGAGTATGAGAAACCTAAAGCCTGTAAGCCTGTGCTGTATTATTGCAGTGCAAGTACTATCATGTGTGAGTGCATCACTTGAAGACCCACTTGCCAATGGTGTCCGCAACAACTCTCAGTGTCCACTGTGGACTGTACCATCACCAAAAGTGAGCGATGAAACTTCTGCTACCACCACATGCAAATGTCAAGGATATAAGAAAAGCACTCATGTTGTTCTTTGTGATCAGAGAACTCTTGATATCTCAGTGTTGCTTTTTCACTGCTTGACGTACAGTGATGCATTCAACAGCACTAAACCAGTTGTTGGCTCATGCCTGTACAATTTACATGGAAGTGCACCTCCTTCAAGAAACTACTGGAAACTGAACAACACAAATTTATGCCATTTTCCTGAGATTTGTGGCTACCATGGAAATTGTATTTATTACGAGCATCAAACCGGACTAATGTGCACCAGCTGTGAAGAAGGATATGCCTATCCTGTCTACTCTTACAGGATTGGTTGTGTGGAGTGCTCAGACTACAAGTACAACTGGTTAAAGTACCTTGCTGTGGCATTTCTTCCTCTCACTGTCTTCTACATCCTAGTGGTCCTGTTCAGGATATCTGCCACATCTGGAGCACTCAATGGTTACATCTTCATGTGTCAGGTACTAACAGCTCCTGTCAGTGTTCGACTCTTTGGCAGGATAGGTCTGGCCATGAGCTTATCAACTTCAACTGGATTATTTTTTGCATTCATTGGTGTCTGGAATCTCGACTTTTTTCGTTCAATATATTCTCCCTTTTGCTTGCATCCAGGCCTGACTACACTGCAGACTCTAATGCTGGACTATGTGGTGGCTGTGTACCCTCTTTTCTTGGTCAGCTTTACATACATCTTTGTCAAACTGCACAATCGCTACAGTTTGGTCATAAAGTTGTGGAGTCCTTTTTACAATTGTTTTGCTCTCTTTCGTAAGAAATGGGACATTGATCGCTCGCTGGTGGGAGCATTCACAACCTTCCTTCTCCTCTCCTATGTCAAGATCCTCAACGTGTCGTTTTATGCTCTCGTACCAAACACATTCCATGATGATTATGGAAACAAAATGCCCAGACGATTCCTCTACTACGATGCAAAGTATGAATACTTTGGAAAAGACCATCTTCCCTATGCCTTGCTGGCAGTGTTCATGGTTCTCACTTTCAACATCATCCCACTGGTTCTTCTCTGTCTCTACCCTTGTCGCTGTTTCCACAAGGTTTTGAACTACTTTAATCTTCGCTGTTTGACACTACACATCTTCATGGACACCTTCCATGGCTGCTACAAGCTACAGCCTCAAGACTGTAGGCTCTTTGCCGCTGTCTACTTGTTCCTGAGAATCTTGAACCACAGTTTTCTTGCGCTCGCTGTTGGACCATCCTACGTTCCAATGGTGGGTGCGATGTGTGCACTAATGATCGCCATAGTAGCGCTGATCAGACCTTACAAATCAACATGGCACAATTTTGCAGATCTCATCTTCTTTGTCAGTTTGAGCTTCTTCTTTATAGGAGTGTCTTCATTTAGGTTGGTGGAGAACTTCAACGAAGAAATTTATCACTTTTACCTGGACACTTTGGGAGCTGTAGCAGGACTACCCTGTATCCTCTATGGCGTGGGACTCCTAGCTTACCTTGTGATACCCAAGAGGGTTCTTTTGAAGGTAAAGAATCTTCTAGAGGATGTGAAGAGTGCAATCAAAAGGAAGTTATCAGATACTGAGTTGGAGGAGAGGCTTCCATATCGGTTTTATCACAGTGATGAGTACCCTCCTCTCTTTCCAAAGAAAACAGAAGATTGAATATTATGCAATAATAATTATTGTATAAAATTCAGTTTGGTGAAACAATTAGTGTATTTATGATTTTCTTGTTTACGCCCACTAATAAAGTTTAATTCAGTATAACGCCCATGTTTGGGTACGTAATATCCATGGTTTGGGGGTGGGGCTACCGAAGCAGCACAATCATGAACGCTCTCCAATCTCAGAAGCTATGGAATTCCTCCAGAGCAAACAGAACGAGAAAGAAAAGGAGACACACAAGATCTGAAGGAGAAAGACTAACTGACAGTGAACCAAGATCTGAAAGAAGGCTGAACTTTCACGCACCAACAGTCTCAGGTTGTAAGCCACCACCATCATCTTCATCAAAGTCACACTTCACTAAATGGAACCAGAAGCAAGGTCAGGGTTCACTTCAGTCTCTCTCCTCTCACTCTGCCAAGACCAGGTCTCCAACTACTGCTGACAGAGCACACACATCATTGGGATTTGTACGACAGGGTCCCACCCATCAGCTGCACTCGCAATCCAGCCGGCAAATCTCCTCCCAGGGTCGCACTCCTCACACCTCGTCCCACAAATCACCCAGAGCACATAGCTCATTAGGCTTCTCGTGGCAGGGGCCTACCCATCAATTAAAAGCACCACAAGGATTCGATATAGCCAGCTACGTCCAGCAACAGGGCACCAGGAGCGAGATAAGGATTGGGGTGAACGGGAGAGAGAGTCAGGATGAGTATCTCCTTACGTACCTCCGAGGGTGCAAGAAACAGGGCGCTGGGGATCATTCCGAGGAAGAAGGGGTGTGGTCTGGTGAAGAAGATGTTGATGTAATCATGATGTCATCTGAAAAAGACATGGGATTGGTGAAAGATGTGCCTCTGTGTTGGGAGGACCAGTTGAAAAAAGCTGAGGTAATTATTATTTCAGCATGACTTAGTGTCTGATCCTTTGATGTTGAATTCAACACCTGGGTTAAATAGCTCAGTGTTAATGTGTAGGCCTATTAGCAGAATGTTTCGGTTCTTAATGCACATGCACACGCGCACACACACACACACACACACACACACACACACACACACAGCCTAATACTGTCAGAAACATAACCCCTTCTGGTCACAATACATACAAAGTTCAATCAACCTTGACTCGTTCCCGTACTAAACCGGGAAAGGCTCCCCCCACTCCTGACAGTCATAAGAACCAGGAGGCCATTCTCCACAGACTACTGGCACACGCCTCCAAGGTCTCAGTGCTGGTAACGTGGGGATGTTCCACTTGTCTCATGGAGTCTTCATCACTGGAGGAGCTGAAAGAAGGAAAAATAACTTCCATTCCACAGCCAACTGATTTGGTGGCTAAAGAAGACACTCATAATGGGTGGAGTCAAAGTGATGTTACCATGGCAACTTCAAGCCTGTGTGAAGGAGATCAGAGAGAGGATGATGTGGCGTTGACTGGCAGTGGGAGAGATTGTGTCAGTGATCTAGTTCAGTCGTTTCTAAGAGTGTCTACTGATTTTGATTCAAAGGATCTTCTCTGTGTTTGGTTTGGAGGCGTTCCAGTTGAGATAAAGGAACTCTCTAGTCTTGATTTTGATGTCTTTATCACTGGCAGCTCCACCCAGGTCTTTTCAAAAGTGAAAGCTGTAAATACTTCAGACACGAGAGCCGTTATTCCTCTTCGTGTGGAGAGAAGAGATCTGCTCAGAGACAAGACTGGTGGAGGGGAGAGGGATCTCACTCTCTGTGTCATGTGTGGCTACCCTAGGTGAGGGAATGTGACTAAAAATTATAATGAACAAACGTACAGTGGTGCTTCACAGTAAAGCTAAAGTTGTACAGTTCGATTATTTATACGTATCTGATAAACTGTTTCTCACTATCATTATAAATTCAACCTCCTCGTTTAAGCTAGCGTACTTTTTGTAAAATTTATTTTTAATGTTCTACGTACGATGTCACATAAAATTACAGTTGCAAAACTTAATGCTAGCTCTTTCTATACTACATTAGGTCAATTCTATTCACTGTGAGAATAAAATGTCCATCACCATCATCTCCCCTCTCTCGCCATGACTCCGAGGGTCCCTTCTCACCAGTGGCCAGTCTCAGTGAGGAGGAGGAGGAGGTAGACACTGCCGTGGTAGGTGGTGCCACTAGTGACCAACCAGGAGTGAGGTTCTTCAAGAGGAGGAGCTACGTCAAACCAGATGAAGATGAAGATAAAACAGATATGAAGAGTAAGAGGTTACATTGGTCACATCTGTTTATTAAGAGGCAATTAGTTTGTGAATCTCTCTCTCTCTCTCTCTCTCTCTCTCTCTCTCTCTCTCTCTCTCTAGCGCTGGTGAAGTTCTTTCCTGATTTGATGTTGCTGGATTTGGTGGATCAAGAGACCACACCCACTATTCTGTCACCATTACATCACCATGTTGAAAGATTCAGTTCCATGACAACCACACCCACATCTAACGAGAGGGAGCCCCTCTCAATAAACTCTCTAATGAACATTGAAGCTTTATCTGTGACAAAGTCTAATGATAAACATCCTGTGAAGGGTAAACCCCTATCATTAACAGTCTCCATAGCAACAAGTGAACTCCACTCTTCAAGTTCGCTAACAACCCAACAAACAAATGAGCCCTCGTCAACGATATCTATGACAACCCAATTAAGTAGCGAACCCCTGTCATTACCAAGCAATAATTGTGCCCCCTTATCCTCTCACGAGCAGACCCCCCACAAATTACAATACACCCATTCCAGTGAGGGGGCCGTCACAAGACCCCTGTACAGACCGACAAGACAAGAGCACCAAGACAGCAGTGGTAGGTTGAGGAAGAGTTTTGTATCAATAGCTGAACAGTGGCTAGGACAATATGACATTGTGTAAAGCTTAGTGCTATCGCTCAAATCAATTTTAATTTCTGCTGTGCTCAATCAATAATAAAATTAAAGTAAATAAATATTTCTTTTAAAGTTTATAACTTGAATAAATAATGAGAATAATTATAATATATCGATCTGTAATCACTGACAATAAAATAATACCAAGAATGTCTTAATACACTCGATATAATACTAACGCCATATCCTATACAGCAACACACATACACACACACACACACACACACACACACACACACACAAACATCAAATCTAACAACATAAACTCACACAAATAATTATACACAAAAAATAAATAATTTCCAAAAAATCTTAAGAGTCTCAGTGGAGTCTTGAAAGAGACCGACGCTTCTGAACANACACGCACACACACACACACACACACACACACACACACACACACACACACACACACACACACACATACACACACACACACACACACACACAAACACACACACACAGCCTAACACTGTCAGAAACACAAACCCTTCTGGCCACAATACATACAAAGTTCAATCAACCATGACTCGTTCCCGTACTAAACCAGGAAAAGCTCCCCCCACTCCTGACAGTCATAAGAACCAGGAAGCCATTCTCCACAGACTACTGGCACACACCACCAAGGTCTCAGTGCTGGTAACGTGGGGATGTTCCACTTGTCTCATGGAGTCGTCGTCATTGGAAGAGCTGAGAGAAGGAAAGATAACCTCCATCCCACAGCCAACTGATTTGGTGGCCCAAGAAGACACTCATAATGGGTGGAGTCAAAGTGATGTTACCATGGCAACTTCAAGCCTGTGTGAAGGAGATCAAAGGGAGGATGATGTGGCGTTGACAGGCAGTGGGAGAGATTGTGTCAGTGATCTAGTTCAGTCGTTTCTAAGAGTGTCCACTGACTTTGATTCAAAGGATCTTCTCTGTGTTTGGTTTGGAGGCGTTCAAGTTGAGATAAAGAAACTCTCTAGTCTTGACTTTGATGTCTTTATCACTGGCAGCTTCACCCAGGTCTTTTCAAAAGTGAAAGCTGTAAACACTTCAGACACGAGAGCTGTTATTCCTCTTCGTGTGGAGAGAAGAGATCTGCTCAGAGACAAGACTAGTGGAGGGGGGAGGGATCTCACTCTCTGTGTCATGTGTGGCTACCCTAGGTGAGGGAATGTGACTAAAAAGTTGTACAGTTCGATTATATCTGATAAACTGTTTCTCACTACAACTATTATCATTATAAGTGCAACCTCCTCATTTAAGCTAGCGTACTTTTTTGTAAAATTTATTGTTAATGTTCTACGTACGATGTCACATAAAATTACTGTTGCAAAACCTAATGCTAGCTCTCTCTGTACTATACATTAGGTCAATTCTATTCACTGTGAGAATAAAGTCTCCACCATCATCTCCCCTCTCTCCCCATGACATCGAGGGTCTCTCCTCACCCGTGGCCAGTCTCAGTGAGGAGGAGGAGGTAGACACTGCCGTGGTAGGTGGTACCACTAGTGACCAACCAGGAGTAAGGTTCTTCAAGAGGAGGAGCTACGTCAAACCAGATGAAGATGAAGATAAAACAGACATGAAGAGTAAGAGAATGCATTGGTCACGTCTGTTTATTAAGAGGCAATTAGTTTGTGAATCTCTCTCTCTCTCTCTCTCTCTCTCTCTCTCTCTCTCTCTCTCTCTAGCGCTGGTGAAGTTCTTTCCTGATTTGATGTTGCTGGATTTGGTGGATCAAGAGACCACACCCACTATTCTGTCACCATTACATCACCATGTTGAAAGATTCAGTTCCATGACAACCACACCCACATCTAACGAGAGGGAGCCCCTCTCAATAAACTCTCTAATGAACATTGAAGCTTTATCTGTGACAAAGTCTAATGATAAACATCCTGTGAAGGGTAAACCCCTATCATTAACAGTCTCCATAGCAACAAGTGAACTCCACTCTTCAAGTTCGCTAACAACCCAACAAACAAATGAGCCCTCGTCAACGATATCTATGACAACCCAATTAAGTAGCGAACCCCTGTCATTACCAAGCAATAATTGTGCCCCCTTATCCTCTCACGAGCAGACCCCCCACAAATTACAATACACCCATTCCAGTGAGGGGGCCGTCACAAGACCCCTGTACAGACCGACAAGACAAGAGCACCAAGACAGCAGTGGTAGGTTGAGGAAGAGTTTTGTATCAATAGCTGAACAGTGGCTAGGACAATATGACATTGTGTAAAGCTTAGTGCTATCGCTCAAATCAATTTTAATTTCTGCTGTGCTCAATCAATAATAAAATTAAAGTAAATAAATATTTCTTTTAAAGTTTATAACTTGAATAAATAATGAGAATAATTATAATATATCGATCTGTAATCACTGACAATAAAATAATACCAAGAATGTCTTAATACACTCGATATAATACTAACGCCATATCCTATACAGCAACACACATACACACACACACACACACACACACACACACACACAAACATCAAATCTAACAACATAAACTCACACAAATAATTATACACAAAAAATAAATAATTTCCAAAAAATCTTAAGAGTCTCAGTGGAGTCTTGAAAGAGACCGACGCTTCTGAACAGCAGCAGCAGTGCTCGGTGGTTTGTAGAGGGGCGTGGCCATGAGTACGGAGCATGATCGTCGTGAGGTGAGGTTGGGACGCTGGGAGGTTCGGACAGAAGGGAGACTGGGGCACTTGGGGATCTGACCGGAGGAGGGGAGCCTGGGGAAGGGGAGGGGGAAAAGAGATTAATGATTTATGTGAAAATCTGATATCATAGATGGGGACATTTTTGCCAATAAATACCAAATTTTGGCTTGTTAAATTTTCATCATTTTGGCCAATTCGATAAAGATTGCCCAATCTTCTATATTATGGTAAGTATGAATCTAGTGTAAGGCTGTATCGTATTCAAATGATCTAGCTGTTACTACTTCAGCTGGACATGGTTCTAATCTTAATTACCAACCTTCTTGATTTGTGTGATGTCTGCGAGGAAGTGAGATAGTGGTAGTGGTAGGCGGCCATCACCAGGCACTGACAGAGCTGAGTGACACGCTTACAGCAGGCCATCTCTGTGACTGATATCACCTCAGAGAGCCACTCCTTGAAGGAGCTTTCCCACGCCTTGCTGTGGGGGGGGGGATTGGAATTGAAGCTTTAAATCACTACGACAAATCATAAACTTGAAGTAGCTCTGAGCTTACCCAAGAGGAGCAAAGGTGGACCACAGTCGTTGTCCCGACTGAGAGCCAAAGAAGGTGATGAGCTTGTTAAGGATTCTGTAAAGACGAACTGAGTCCAGGGTTGTCTTTCTCCAGTAGCAATGGATGAGGGTCTTCACTGTCTCCCTCATCGGGTTGAGCAGCTCCTTGCGTTTGACGTGGTCCAGTTTGACCAACCAGAAGGAGGCAATGTCAGGCTTGTGGCGCTCCATATCAGATGAGATCTAACCAGTTGGTGATTGTGTGTGTGCATTATAGAAAAAAATGGGGCTGAAAATGTTAACACTGCCACTTTTACGAAGATTAGTATACTTGCAATTTCAGCTGGTTTATGAGTTGACTAGTGTCTATATATGAATAGTAGTATATTCTCTGCTCCAATGCCAGTGAGTTCTAGTAGCTCAGTCGTAAGAGCATTCAACTAGCATTCAACTAGCATTCAAAAGACCTGAGTTCGAGTCCAACATCTGGAGATTTTTTTCCAACTTTCATGAGTTAAGATAATTATGAATAATAATCTCGTGAATGAGACTATACATAACATCAAAAGTAAGAAAATCACTGAAAAGACGAAAATTGCTGTATTACATCAAGCGTTGTAACACAGTACTATAGGTAGTTATATACTCTCCCATTGCTATTATAATACTCTTGACTACACCCACACCCACTCTCATACCTCGTCCACTATCCTGCACACCTCCTCGCTCTGTCTCCCTGGATAGAATGGCTTCATGTCGTTCAAAGCGATCATGGTCCTCTGGACCTGCTCCTCCTCGGCCACCCTGGCGGCCATGACGGTGTAGAGGGTGTCCCTCGGAGGAGAGGGGTCCACCATGGAGAGGGGCTGGTAGGAGAGGGGGGCACCACTGGAGCTGGCCTTGAGACGCTGCATGGTATACGTAGGCATGCATTATGTAATGATGATGTAATTCACAAAAGGACCGGTAAAGTGTAGCCAGTAAATTGTGAGTGAACGGACAGTGACACACAACAGAGTTATTAATGTCATGTGACAGAGTAACTGTCCGGAGTTAGTACCTGGTGTTGCGGCAGTAGTGTCTCTCCCAGTCCTCTCTCCTCTTCCTCGTACTGAGAGAGAAGCTCCAACAGCTCATGTTCCTGAGAATGGGTGCATGGGTATGGGGGGATGGAGAAATCGAACCAATTATATACTGTTGACTGTCGACTGTCGAATATCGACTGTATACAGTATACTGTACTGCATTATTTGTGTATGTGCATCAGAGACCATGATGTTCCTTACCTCCAGTCTCTGTACCTCTCTGCTTACAGACGATCGACTGCTAGCTCGGCCTTGTCTCGCTACATCATGTATGCATTACATATAATAATCCTTAAATCAGACACGAAATTATACATTCCCCAATGAAGACCAACAAAACATCTCACCCTTACAGTCACCATAATTTAGTATATACACATGTTCCAACAGCTCTCTCTCACCTAGTAGGCTGACTTTGGAGGCGCTCTGAAGAAGTGTCTCGTAGAGCTTGCTCCTGGCCCAGTCCATGGTCGGGTATATCCTGGAGTAGCCTCCCATGTTGTCCTCCTCATGGTCCTGCTGCTCCCTCTCTCGTCTGATCTGGAGAAGACGCTCCTTCTAAAGGAGGAGAGAGAAAACAAACAACACATATTGTCAGACAGTGAATGGTACCAAGAACACACTCTTGATGGTTATTTACAATTGCTACAACAAGAACTGCAGAATCTTAGTCAAACAATGTTAAGAATCCAAGTCAAAGTAAAGTGAAAGCATTAGCAAAAAAGATATAAGATAGGTAGTCAAAATGAAGTCGAAACAACAATAATTACCACTTCTCTCTTCTTCTTCTCCTTGTCATAAGCTGCCTCCTCTTGCTCCTAAAGTGAATCGTAAATCAAAAATCATGAAACACAAAAAAGTTTGCTAGCTGATCAAGAAATAGAGGATGATGGTAACGAACCCTACCCCTATGAAGTCGTATCGTGATGGCTTGCTTGGTGTGAGAAGCCGTCTTCTGCTAGCTGCCTTTTGGATGAACGCTTGTTTCTTGCAATCTGAAGATCTGCGAGCAATAAAGTCAAGAGAAGAATTTGGTCATAAAATGCTAACCTGAACAAAAAAACTAGTTTGGAATCTTTTCACGTACTTGATGTTGACGATCTTGAGGCCATCTTTTATGACACCACTCTTGATCTGCAGGTCTAGGTCAGCATCAGTGCTGAAGCTAGGAGACCTGTTCACCTAGAGAGGAAGGGAGGGAGAAGAGGTCCATCAGGGTACAATAGTTGACAATATAAAGAGAATTGAAATCACGCTACTTGGTTGATAATTTATGAGAATTGGAAGTGATTGACTAACTGAGGATATTGGTATACGTAGGTAAAAATGATGCAAGGTTATATGAAGGTAACAGGCAATGCTACACATGTGTTTCCATAGCAACAAGCAGCTAGTTAGGAATTGGGGGGTCGTGATCAGGAGGCTATAATGGTGCCTACCTCAAGAAGCCATGGTTTGAGGTCTTTGTCTAACAAGATATCGAATCCCAGGATTTCAAAACACTGTGATTTCTCTTCTGCCTTGTTGCCAGGACGACAGGCATTGTACGAGTGAACCACGTAGGGGTGAGCCACCAGCAAGGTCTTGATGATGATATCCTGTGGGTGGGTGTATACATGCTTGAGTTACTGGTTATGTTGATCACTGGGTATATATATATGTCAAAGTTATATAACTGGGTATGTGAAAGCTATAACTGGGTATGTTGAAGTTATAACCCCATGGGTATATGTCAAAACTGGATATGTGAGTTATGTCGAAGTTATAACTGGATTTGCCAAAGTTATAACTGGGTATATGCCAAAGTTATAACTGTATGTCCATGTATAACTGAGCATGTTCATGTTTGATATCATTATGTAATGTGGTAAATTCAAAGCACATTGATGTATATCGGCACTTTTCTCATCCCAGAAAAGAAAATTACATCATAATGGTATCACCTCAACCCTCACCCATATAAACGTACATGTATCCTTGCCCACATCTCTCCAATGTCGTATCCATTGTGACTCAACCAGGCATTGAAGTACTGCAGCGTCCTCTTACTGCCCTTCTCTGAGCTGGAGTCATTGTCGAAGGTGTTGCTGTGTTTGTTGATGGAGTAGTTGGTCAGGTGCATGAACTGGTGGGAGAGATTCTCATCAGTGGGCCTTCGGTAAGGCTGAGTGGAGAGGCGGACCTTTGGAGGGGGAGGAGAGAGAGTCAGAGNGTGTGTGTGTGTGTGTGTGTGTGTGTGTGTGTGTGTGTGTGTGTGTGTGTGTGTGTGTGTGTGTGTGTGTGTGTGTGTGTGTGTGCATGTGTATATACTGTAGTTGTCTCACCTCATCCACATACTCCTGGATGACCACATTATCGTCCCTGTTGATCCCTTCCAGTGTCCGTGTCAGCCATATCCTATGGTAAAGTCACATATACAATGAGTGCAAGTATTAATGCCACGTGACAATAATATAAATAATGATCATCTCAATACATTGGTAAATTATAAATACTCTCAACTTGCTAAGGTCATCATGCAGCAATCACCACCTCCCAAGTTTAGGGATAAATTTATTATTATGCATTGGCTTGGAATGAAACTCATTTTTTTTTTTGTACGTAATATAGTTCTATTCCAGCAAACAAATAGGCTTCAGCTAGTCTATCGAGCTGGACTGTTTCTTCTACCCCATGATCTGCAGCTAGGTGAGCTTGTCTTCATACCCATTTCCCATGGATCCGTTGTGAGGTTTAACGATGAACACTTTGTTTCTTCTCCTCCGTTTCATCTCGGTGATGTGGGAGGAGAGCTTGCTGTACTCACTGGGGAGGACCCACGTCTGAGGGACAAAACTGAACTCCTCCTTGTTTACTTTCTTTAGCCTACAACAAACAAAACACAAACACAAAAACTAAAAAAAAACAACATATGTGCAAATTACTCAACTGATTTTTGATCTAAGCTATTTTTATTCCCTTCTAAGCAATTTCCAAAGTCATCTAAGTGATTTTCATCTAAACTGTTTTGTCTCAGCGGTTTGGGTTTATAAAAAGTCAGTTAGATAAAAATCACTTAGAAAAGGTTAAAAATAGTTTAGATAAAAAATCGGTTAGATGCATGTCCATGACTGGCATTGTGTGCTGGAAGAGTCTTGTCTATGGTGGCCCTGAAGGTTCAAACTGATTTCGCTATAGAAATCAAGAAATGAGCTATGAAATAGAGGGGGGTTGAGGTACTTACTTTTGCATATTTCTTCCTAGAGAATCTTTCCTACAAATCTCACCCATACCAGGAAAATGATTCACTTTCTGTATGGACAGAGTGACAGTCATCATTTATTCAATGAAGTGTCTGCAAAATTCATGTTTGTACAAAACTGCTGCAGGATGAGGTATGTATTACCTGATAGTACTTCAGTCCAAGAAACCTCTCCAGAGTGACAGCTCCGTCAATCCAGAACACATGACTGTCACATGCATGCATTCGTAGTCATGTATCAGATTATGTTGGTTAACATTACACAGTTAGGTACAGAAACATACAGAGAAGCTTTTGCAAACTTGAAGAAACAAAAAAGAGGGGAAAAACAAAGTAAACCAAGGCAGCTACCCAAGCTGTCCTGCCTTAGCAACAGTGAGGCAATTCTTTCCTCTTAGCAACCAGCCATTCCTTCATACCTGTCTTCATCTTCGTTCGTTGTCAGCATTCCCAGTTCCTCTGCCACAAAGGACACTGTATGCACAAGGTGGAGGAGAAGTGTTGATGGGATAAAAGATTCTAAGTGGACGTGCAAATTGGGAATGAGAGTTCAAGGGAAGCACAGTTGCCAGTTACCCAGCAACAAGAAACAAACATCATTAGCACCATTTTTTGTACAATGAGTTCACATAGCAACAATTTAATTTAATATTCTTTCCATTGCAGGCCTATGTGGCGAAACTAGCTTTGTATTCCTCTCCAGTAAACTTGATAAAAAAAACTAGTGTGGTAGTATCTGCAAAATGCATTCTTTCTTACCAACGCTGTATCTTGTTCCAGAGATGTTCATTTTCACAACATCTGTAGGTGCGGTAGAGGTAGAGGCGGGAGCCGCTCTTGCAGCTACACGAACAGCCATGTTGGATTTATAGCTCGAACCAGCTAGTTGCTGGCTGGCTAGGAAGCGAACGAGCAGCTCACTGAGTCAGTCCGGCGGTGCTTGCGTCTGTGAACTGCCAAGAAGTATTTGTGCCGGTGCAACATCAGGTCATATAAACAAAAGAAGAACAACATTCATTGCGCGTGGACAGCACGTCTGTCTGTTCTCAAAGGAAAGAAAACCTCCGCCTTTGAATCTTCTTACGCACCAGGCAGCTGTCCAATCATCGCGCAACGTAGTGGGCGTGGCACAAACTGGTTGGAGTTCAATTGCGCATGCGCACAAAATTTGCATAAAAAAAAAAAAAGTCAAAAGGTGAATAAAAATTAATGATAAAAATACGGAGCACACATGTATTAGAGTGAGTTTAGTTGAACTAATGTTCTTGCATATAACACACACACACGCACAGTGACACAATAACACACGGAGAAATTGCTTTGCGATTTTCAAAGTGATACAAACATCACTCTGCCGGTGGTACTTCCAGCAGAGAGAGGGGAATGTCAAACTCCTTCATGAGACTTATCAACTCATCGTCAGCTCCTTCCAACAGGTGCTCGGCTGCTGGTCGGTAGGAGCTCACCGGCTGGGCAGATATTGTCACACTATCACCAAACCTCCCCGAACCTTCAAAGCGACTTGCTGAAGGACTGTCGATCGGAACCGGTTGTGACTTAAAACTAAAAGTCTTTTTACGTGGAAGAGAAAAGGAGTCTCCAACTGGTGCTCCTTCAGGTAGTTTGGGGGATTTAGAAAAGATGACCCTGATCACGGGATGGATGGAGGTCTCAAACCCACCAACGGCTGTGCTGCGGTAGATCCGTTCTGGAAACCAGTTGTAATCGGCAAAGAGGTTCAGCGTGGCTGCCAGAGTGTACGGTCGGTCGCAAAACCATCCAAAGTTGTCCCTCTTTTTCTTCTCTGTAGGAACTCTGTGGGATATTGCAGAGAGGATGTTGAAATTTACGTCGCCCGATATTCGTATACCTTGAGTCAAGAAAACCTCTGCAGTAGCATATTTGACAAGCCTCATCGGTGCGTCGGAGGCCATGTTACCTTGGAAGGCAGTGTACCACTCGTTCATAACATCTGTACTCTCTGCTGAAAAGTAGTACACCTTCTTTGTGTTGCCCTTCGTGGTCACAAGACTCAAACAGTTTTGTTTTCCGGAGCGTTCGCCAACGCGAGTCACGTCCTTGACTTCTTCAAGATGGATGGTTCCTTGAGGGTTTGAGTCATCCTTCTTGGAGAAGTAGTTGAGCGTTTTGCCTTGGAGGCGAAACCATCGATTCTGCCATTTGTTTAGAGGTCCTCCACCTTCTTTGAGTAGCCACCCCTCCTTGGTGACTTGTCTACCATCGGTTCTCTTGATGTCACGTCTTCCTAGAGACATTCTGATCCTTTTACACTCACTTCCCGACTACTTATGTACACTTGGAACACCACGGCATGTATCGTTCAGAGGAGAAGTCGCACACACGGACAGCAATAGCTTGCCTCTCACTTGTAGACTGTTATTTTTGTCACAGTTTTTCCCCAAAACATAAAGTATGATGCTTTTAGACTGTTTATCCTTTATTCAGGGATACTGAAAGCTTTCACATGTCTGTACTGCCGCTTTGATAGATCTGTGCTTGTAAAATCTTGAACTTTAACCCCTTGTGGGGATATCCCTGTAATTAGCGCGCGAGCCTCGCATTATAAACCCCGCCCACTTTATTTCAATCTAGCCATGCAGACAATCGATCAAAGTGCAGTTGTTTGAAACATACCGCGAATACCAAAAATTACTAGAAGCATCGTGCCAAACATGGACGTCCACAGTCCTCAGCGAGGGCGGACTACCAAGGCAGAGAGCTACAGGACCACTGGGAAAATGTAAGGACAATGAAACAACTGTAAAAAGGCTTTTGGGTTCATCAGTTTATGTGTGTGTCAGTGTTTGTGGTTTCTTGGTTTATATGAAAAGCTTTTCTTGATGATCGATCAATGAGGCATTGACTCACTTATTGTGCTTAACTACTGAACCCATACCTTTATATTGAGTTAACATGGATGTCACAAGCTTCATAATTTGACATAAATTTATAGATTTTGATAAGTTTATTTGCTGGTGAACAAATTGTTGCCTGTGCAGGTCAAAGTCTGCTGACAGTGAATTGTCTTCGATGAAGTCAACCAGTAGAAGGCCAGCTCACTCACAGGGCCCACTTCACACCAGAACTACACAGAATAAGGTGAGAGTGTGTGTATCAATGCCACTGGGTCACTGTCCACTAGTCTGTGTGTGTGTGTGTTTCCTCAATGGTCTATGTAACTGATACTGTCTGTCACTGAAAGTAATTTAATGGTTAGTGTGCAAATATAGCCAATAATTATGGCCACGAAACATAGTAATGAATGGTTCATTTTTAGTTCAAAATATTAGAAGGATTGTTAATTTTAGACTATACAAGTAAACTAGAGGCGAATAAACCATTCTTCTCTTTCATATAATCCTTATCTTTGAAGAAAACTTTGATACCNGTTACTGTTGGAGGCACTCGATAGATCCTCTTCTTTCTCTTTTTCTTCCTCCATCCGAGACTCCTCCCCCTCCAGGTCAGACACAGCTGATCGGAAACTATCATCAGATCCCAAATACTCGCTGTTCCTCTTTCCATTGTCATGACGACCACCTGGTGGATTTAATTGGTCATTCGAAGAAGCCAAGAGTTCAAGGTTCGAAGTCTGAAGGGAAATTCCCCTGAGTGAGCTTTCAACATTGACATCATCGGGAATAGCAGCAGCACCAGTTGCAGCTGGCTCCATCTCCTCCTCCTCTCTCTCTGTGTGGGAGCGTTGAGAGGCCATCTTCCTCTTGTGATGGCTGGGACTGACTCTCTCCTTCACCCCGTCCCTCTCAACACCCAGGGTGTCCTCGTGGGGCTTCTCTCTCGCTCGGAGGACACGGTCCAACAGACCCTCAGCTTGAGTGCGATGACATCGTGAGACCACATCGTGAACGATCTCTAACGAGTGGGGGTTGTCCCTCAACAGTTTGGCAATTCGTATAATGACTCGCCTGGCAACTTTTCCCACCTTGTGGTGGGAAAGGTGAGTGCTTTTGGCGGCAAAATACCACACCTGCATCATCAGATGGTTCTTAACTACCGATGGTAACTCTGGAATCGGGCTTGGACCTCTGGCAGTTGCAGATTCCATTCCAGTTCCACCTACATTAATAGTATCTTGATCACTGTGTGGCGATTCCATACTCTGAGGTCCAGATCCCGTTCCAGAACCAATCTCAGCCATGAGTGCAGAAGCATCGCTAGTGATGGAATCGATCGGTGAGACAAATCCAGATCCAGTCCCAGACGATGCAGAATCAGAATCAGAATTTCCATTAATTGGTTCTGGAATGGGACTCAGTATACACTGAGGTAATAGAAACTCAGACGAGAACAGAGACAGCATTTTATCGATGAAGAACAGTCGTCCTAACCACCAGTGCCAGGAGTGGGTGCGCTCGTCCTGACCTTCTAGAGCTGTTTGCAGGACAAATCGCACACTAGTGACAGCATGAGGACATTGGTGGCCACAGGCAGAGCCAATGGAGAGAGGTCCTTCTTGACCGAGGCAGAAGCTACAGAGGGTGTCGATGGAACAGTCTTTGACCCTCCTGTGTGTGTGTGTGTGTGTGTGTGTGTGTGTGTGTGTGCGATGTCAAATTACGAGTGTGTGTACAGAACTAGCAAACAAACACCATTAGCTACAAATTGCCTGTTGGGGAACAAACCCAATAAACAGGCAGAGAGACAGCTGGCTACAACGACCAGCCACGGCATAGGAGGTACAGTTAATACATGTAACCATGGCAACATTATTTATATTTCCTCCTCTCTTATATATGCATACAGTGGGAGAAAGTCACGGTTCAGTTAATTCTTGAACATGTAAAGGTTTCAGATCGAGCAGACGTTAGTATCAAAGGGTGTAACCATGGACAGTGGGGTGTGCTTTAATTAGAGTAATTACTTTAGTTTGGTGTCTATTCCTTACCGTTGAGCATCAGCACAGCGTGTTAGAAGTACCGGTAAAACTGGCTTGACCAGTTTTTGCAGTCTCTCGGCTACTTCTTTAGTTGGACTAACAGAATAGCCGAGAATGACACGCATCAGTTCCTATGAGAGGAAGAAACAGACAAGAACTTGAGATAGAAATTCTGCAGTTATTAAATTTTATTAATGCTACAAAACATCATGAGTTGTATGACTGTGTGTTGCACACAACAAAGATGGNTAAAAATGAACAGGCATACTGTCTTTCTTTGCCCTCCAAGCTGGAGCCAAGAAGGTCTATGCCATTGAAGCTAGCAGCATGGCTGTCCACTGCCAGCAGCTAGTGAAGGATAATAACTTCTCTGACAAGATGACCGTCATTGCAGGCAAGGTTGAGGAGGTGAGGGGAATGGTTAGGGTAGTGAAGTGGTGTTGCTCTCTTTGAAGCTATTCATGGCTAGCTTTGATGGATTATGAGACTGTGTCTCCTAACATGATGGTTGATTAGAGTCTTGGCAACTGCCATACACCTGTGCAGAATGTAATTAAATAATTAAATTACCTAGTGGTATTTATCATAATACAAGAATGTCTGTCATTTACAAGAATTTAGGTTAAAGGAACTGTGTCACTACATAAGCACTGTTTTTGTTACCAAAAATAAAATGTGTGACGTTTTGTGACTTTTTTTATTGACAAATGTGCAATACACGTACATACATGGAGCTAGTATCCAGACGTGGTACCCAGATCACGCTAGAAATGAAACAAAAACCGTCACAAAAGGTTATAGAACATCATAAACAGTCACACATTTTATTTTTAGTAACTAAACAGCGCTTATATAGTGACACAGTTCCTTTAAAATTTTTTTGGATTAGAACTACCAATGTATTAATCATTCATTGCACTACTTCAATACCGTTATTTGCACACATGGCTACCTAATTTACAAACTCCACCCACCTGCCCCTCCCCCTCTTCCTTATTAGGTTGACCTCCCTGAGAAGGTCGACATCATCATATCGGAGCCGATGGGCTACATGCTCTTCAACGAGAGGATGTTGGAGAGCTACCTCCACGCCAAGAAGTGGCTCAAGTCGGGGGGCAAGATGTTCCCCTCCAAGGGGATCCTCTACATGGCCCCCTTCTCTGATGATGCTCTTTATATGGAACAGTACGGCAAGGCGAACTTTTGGTACGTATAGTGCAATGGACGTACTACCTTACAGTGGGTAAATGTGGTGGGCTTAAAATTTGGCAAATTCAGTTCTTAGCTCAATTTTGGAGGAGAAAAACGTGCTCTAGTTTCAAAGAATGAACCTTGCAAACTTTTAAACTGCAGTAGTAGGATGGACAGTAGAGAGTCTTTTAGTGGTAAAAAGTGCTAAAGCTAGCGTTGCCTGCACGTGGTTTCTGTTCATGACTTGGTAATGGTTGTCACGACTTGCCAATTCACCAAGTGTACCTGCTATACAGTATTGTGTGTGTGTCTGAGTGTATCAGTTCAATGAGATATTGATACAGAGTTGTAGCTAGCTTGTAGTTAGTCCTGTTGGTTTCCATTAGCAACATCTCCACCTGCTGTGATAGGATCAGATTTTAAAGTACTCTCATAAATAACGAGTAATAGTCTGAGTTTTAGTACCATAATTTTACCATCAATCTTTCATTTTCTCCCCCCGCACGTGTGTGTGTGTGTGTGTGTTGCTATAGGTTACAAAATTCTTTCTATGGCTTCAATCTCTCTGGCCTCCACTTCACTGCTCTACAGGAGTACTTCCAACAGCCGATACTGGTAGGGGGAGTAGCTCAGGTTTCAGTTTCAGTGGGTGTGGTTTCATCTTTCCTTGGTTCATTTTCTCACAGGATACCTTTGATGTTAGGATCGTGGTTGCTAAGCCAGTGGGTCATGTGACCGACTTCCTATCGTCACAGGAAACAGACCTGCACAAGTAAGAGAGCCGAAGAGAAATTATATTAGTGTGGTTTTTATTCTTGTTCCATCTTCTCTCTCTCTCTCTCTCTCTCTCTCTCTCTCTCTCTAGGATAACCATCCCTGTGACCTTTACCCTCTGGAACAGTGGCATGGTTCATGGTCTGGCCTTCTGGTTCGACATAGCCTTCTGTGGAACTGAGTGAGTTAGAAATGTAGTCATTTCTAGTAGGTAGATGGACACACACACACAGATAAACATATGTAGTTGCTTCTCCACAGCTCATTTATAAGTTGCTGATCACATGAAAAGCACTAAAGTGCTAAACCCTCGGCGATCGGCGCGGCGAGCTCACATGCATTGCGGGCGGTTTGCGATCTCAGAACAGGTGATTCAAGATCGGAATCTTGTGAAACTTATTGCTAAATCTACGATCAACTCTCTGCTGCTCTGACTCATTAGTACGCTTGGATACTTTTGACCTACTATCACTTACTCTACGATAAGCTTTCTGTTGCTCTGTTTCACTAGCTCCGTTTTGACAGCTGTACATTTCTTGTCTTGGTTTCTACGATTCGACAAAATTGCTAGCAGAGTACAAGATATAGCTAGCAACTCACAACTCAAAGAACACCCAATCAGCGGATTAAAGCAGATATCTACGAAGAACACAGTAAGGGCTCGCAAAAGCAGTCGGACCATGTGTAAATTCTAAATACCGCACACCTACTTGGGCGTATACAATAGGCGTGGCGTAAGCCTTATGCTTCAATACAAAAGTACGAAGCCTCAGATCTCAAAAAACTACAGCGTTTTGCAAGATGCCAAACATAATATTTCAAGATAACTTTGATTCATGAACGTAAGTACCATCCATTTTGACCATAGAGTTGCCGTTCTCCAGATTATCCCGTAACAGACAGACGCACACACACACAAAACGACTACTGTAACCCTCCGCACGTGCTACGCACGCACGCCGAGGGTTAATAAATACTTTTTTTGTTTTGTCTGTTTCTGCCATTTCACATTCTCTCTCTCTCTCTCTCTCTCTCTCTCTCTCTCTCTCCCCAGCTCCATGGTGTGGCTCTCCACGGCTCCCTTCCAGCCCCTCACTCACTGGTATCAAATCCGTTGTCTCTTCTCAAAGCCAATCTTTGCTTCAAGTGGGCAGGAGTTGTCGGGTGTGGTCCAGCTAACAGCCAATGAGAGGTAAGGAGGGACCATGCTGTGCTCCACTGTAGAGGGAGATACTTCCATTAGATTTAGCAACATTATAGTTAAGATTTGTCAAATTTAATGACCTACCATATAGCGGGAAATTTTCGTTGGTGCAAAATTTCGTATAAACGCGGCACAAAAAATTTTCGTAGTTTTAAATTTCGTATACACGGTGCGCGCCNGTTGATCACTCCCAGTACAGTTGTACTCCATTACGTATTGCGGCTGTCCAAACTTGTCAGTGCAGTTGATGGCAGAGAAGTCTGGCTGACAGACAGCAATGAAATGAGGCCTCAGTCTACCAGCCACCATCTTCCCAATGTCAGTGACGACCAGCGTCATCAGCAGGCCAAACAAGAACCACCTTAGTTGATGTCCGATTCTCGCCAGCCACATTGGAATGGCACACCGAGAGGAGGACGGACCACAGGGAAAGAAGAACGGATGCCTCTTCTCATTTCGTCTGGTCACAAACCTCTCAACACAGTTGCCAACAATCAGCTGTGGTACGGGTATGGGTGGGGGGAGAGAATTGAGACACATGAAAGCATACAGGGTACAGACTTCATTTCACCATATATATATATATCTAATATAGCAGTTCCCTTGCTATATTATCTACGAATTAACTCACGGTGATGAGCGGCAGTCCAATGCTAGCCAGAGTCAGCGCCCAAGATGGTACAGTGCTGTCCTTGTACGGGTGCCTAATACTCTGATCGTCGCAGAAGAAGCCTCGTCTCACAGCTACGCCTTGGTTTGAAGCAAGGTACAGTCCCAAAAAAAGTACCAAGAGAAGAAACAGGGCGAATAGATCAGCAAAAACTTTAAACCAGGCGGAAAACACTGAGCGATACATTTTGAAGGTCAAAGGTTAGAAGTTGACCCCTGACCTCTGCAAATTATGAACTGACTGGTGGGAGAGAGAACAGCCTAGGGACTACACCAAGTGAGTTGGGAGCAGCCAGCCTGCTTGTAGGGAGCACAGTGTTGTTGTGAGAATACAATCTTACTAAAACCACTCTATTGTGACTATACTCATAATTTTCAATTTCACCATCCTCCATCCTCCAAGGTGGGCTCAGTACTCTCTCTCTCTCTCTCTCTCTCTCTCTCTCTCTCTCTCTCTCTCTCTCGACCCTTTCCCTCATGGACTCACTCTCAGAGTCTCAGGACCCAGTGACGATGATGTCATTATCAATTACATCACCATGGTAGCAGAAGGTAAGTCAATGCATTTATATATCTGTACTAAAGTCCATCTGGTTTGAGAATGCCAGTAGAAAAATCAAATAACTTTCCAACCGATTTCAAAATTTCAAGTACTATCGGAAAGCACTCGTTCTCCCCGTTCTTTTGGTTGCTTTTTCAGCTTTCTATGCCTTACCAGTCAAAAGTTAGCTATTTTGTCCCATAGGAAAAGTATGGCATAATTCTCATTTTTTCCCTTCCCGTGGCATTCTCAAATCAGATGGACTTTAAATTGAGGACTTTCCTTCACGTGTGAAGGCCGGTCTTTACCAGTCCCATCTTGTTGTGTATTTGAGAGCATTCCAGTGGCTTGCTCTATTGTGGTGGTACATACTTTCTCAATCTCACACTCTGTGTTGCTGTGGGGTGTGTTAGCTGTTGTTTGGTGGTACGTAGCCTAACACACTACCTCTCACTCCCTCCCTTGTGCTTTGTGCAGCCAAAGAGTGTGGTTTCTGGACTAGCAGGCATGTTTTGGCTTCAGATATCAATACTATCTTCCTTAGATGTCCTAAAGGCAACTTCCTTCAGAAAGAATTTCCCACTCCATGTTGTTTAGCTAGCAATATCTCAACCTAGGAAGGTTGTATTGAGATGGGACTAGCACAATTGTGATCAGCTCAGAGGGATCTTTCAAGTGATATTGTTTATTTTGAAAATTGGAAAATGGACCATTTTTTGTCAAAAATCACACTCGACCATTTATGGTTTTGATCATTTTGGTCAAAATTTAAATGTGGCAATAATCCATATCATTTGAAAGATCTCTTCACACTGATCACAGTGGTACCAATCCCAGCTCAATATGACCTTCCTAGACTGAGATATTCTTGGTAATGTGTTGAGAACTTAAACACGAGAACCCAAGAACCTAGCAACACATTGTCAAGCATATCTCAGCCTAGGAAGGTCGTATTGAGATGGGACTAGCACCATTATGATCAGCGTGAAATATTTCTCTGCAGCTCTCACAAACTGCAGTGGTGAACTGGCCAATGAGGCCATCTTCAATACCCCCAAAGACCGTCTTCTCACCATGTTGAGGAACTACAACTTTACACATTCTCCATTTTGTTACGTCTATTGCTACATTCAGCAGTGACTAGAACCGTGTAATATTATCATAAACACACACACACACTGATCTTCAGGATGAATGTTNACACACACACACACACACACACACACACACACACACACACACACACACACACACACACACACACACACCTACACACACCTACCTGCTTGTGAGTCCTCTTCTCAGGAGGGCTGCTCGAAAGGTAGCGCCATTCCTTTGTGAGCAGGTGGCGATGGAGAGCTGTTGCTAGGATCATCTGTCCGCTGCGCACCATGCAGCCCCATCCACAGTCCGTGGTGAGGGTGGTACCGGGAATGGGAATGAAATTAGCACGATATGTCATCCACGGAATGGAATGGTAGTGGTCGATGAAGGCATGGATGTGAGGGGGAGTCCCCTCCACGTCCCTGGGGTGACTCTCACCTGTAGATTTAATATGACATCATAATGACATCAGCAAGTACTGCTACATGTATAAAGGTTTTGTTTTTTTTAAAAAATAGCTTGCATTTCTTCAACTAGCAACCATGCACAAGCTAGGTGACAACAACTGAGATAACCAAATCACCAACAATATGTAGCTAAGCATTCTTTCCATGTGTGTTCCCAAAACCCTCTATCTTCCTGACCTGCATACGTGCATGGGACATGGGAACAATTTCTTACCATTTGGCTCAGGATGGTAGCACTGTCCTAGCACCCACACTGGAGAGCTGTCTGATATATCAATGCTGGAGCGATACTGCCAGCCTGTAGACAATTAAACACATGCAATGCACGATGCTAGAGAGCAAACCGCACCGCTGCTTAAAAGCTACCCACACAAACTATTCTTACCGTATCTGAGGCGATAGAAGGCTGTGTAGAGCCGCTCCTTCAATGGTGGCATCTCCTCGCCTGTCGAGTGAGATCTCCTGGGCCGCTGGCTAGCCATTATTTAACTATAAAAACAATACCTGTCCTGTTGTGTTTTCAGTTCGGATCGGAGCGTTCAAATTTCAATTTTACTTTTGAGGTGAGTTTCGTGTTATTAGAAAACCAGCACGTGTAGCCCCTCCCTCTCAATTATAATCTGCTGAGTAAGCAAATACATCTTACACCACAAAAAGAAATTCCAGCTTCTCCAAGTAAAACGGCCAAGAATATAGCCTACAGATTTCTAGCGGTAAGAATGGCAGCTCGTTACGCCCGAACCGAGGCCGCCAGACCTTCTCCTAACGCTAAACGGAAGAGAAAGGCGAAAGATGACGGCACGAGCGAACAAGTGACGTTCGGAGAGTCGGCAAATGGGGAAAAGTTTGCTTTCTTCTTCGGCCACAACTCTCCTTTCAGCCAGTGGCACCCTGCCAAGTTCGAGGTGGGAGGTGTGACGTACAACTGTGCAGAGCAGTACATGATGCACCAGAAGGCTGGTTAGTTAATAGCAAATTATGTGTGGGGTAAAGTAATTACAGCTGTACATGTGTCATGAATTACCAAGAGATAACCTTCTGCTAGTATTTATATTACTAGCTTTCTTACCATGCATCACACACACACACACACACACACACACACACACACACACAGTGCTATTCAAGGATGATGAAATGGCGCAGAAGATTCTAAAGAGTGAAGACCCCAAACAACAGAAGGCATTTGGTCGGAAAGTTTCAAACTTTGACCCTGAGACATGGAATGAGGCAAGCATAAAGATTGTGAAGGATGGAAACATGGCCAAGGTCAGTGAGTCGGGGGGTGACTTTGGAATAGTCTCATATCATCTGATCAGCCAGTCTATTGCTGTGTGAAATAATTGTCATAGCTACCTCATCAAGTTTCAACACACAACAATTTATTATTATTGTTCATAAAACGCACACAATTCACGAATCCAGTCTTATTGTAGTGGTGAAACCTGTTATGTATGCAAGAATTACTTTACGGAGGAACAGTTGGGTTATTAGCACACACACACACACACACACACACACACACACACACACACACACATACACACACACACAGTTCTCTCAAAACGACCATCTTCGCCAGTCTCTCTTTGAGACCGGCAGTGCTACCATGGTGGAGGCTAGTCCCAGGGACACCATTTGGGGCATTGGGCTGGGAGCAGCCAACCCCAAGGCAAGAGACAGAGAGACATGGAGAGGGAAGAACAAACTGGGCTTCATCCTCACGGAGGTGAGAGATGAGCTGGCGAAGAAAGAGAGCAAAGAGAAGAAGGAGGTTGTTGCTGAAGAAAAAGATGAAGGAAGTGAGAAGGTGAAGAAATGTGAAGACAAGCAATCGTGTGTAGAGAGCGAAAGAACCAACTGACTGTGATTAGCACAATAATTATTAGCTCGTTTGACAACTTTTTTTAGTTTGTGTACTTAAAATATATTTTTGGTCAATATATTTACTAGTATTTAGATAGTTATGATAGTTAATTAATAGCAGTTATGCACTGAACATATTCATATTCAAGTTTGCGCATGTGACTTGAAAATTATGTGATGCCAGCAGAAGTAAAAAAAAAAACTGACAAGTTTAATATTTCAGCTCTTAATATATCTGTTTCTCAGCATCATCATGGCAGACCTAGTAGATGCAGGGCAGCTAGAAGCTATATATGGCTCAGCAGCAACTTTAAGACACACCTAAGAACTCAATACAGCCAGCTGAGAGAGAGGAAGAACTACGACAACAAGTTGAAGACAAAGATGAGGAGATTCATCAGATGAGACAAGAACATGTTCAGCACATCCAAGAACTTCAGCAAATCATTGAATCACAAAAGAACAGTTTGCAGCAAAAGGATGACATCATACAAGAGAAAAATGACATCATTCAAAACAAAGAACAAGAATGCCAACAGCTGAGAGGAACTATCAGAGACCAACACAGACAACTGCAACAGGTCACTCAGCAACTCCAATCTAGTAACAAGTTAATTAGAGCTCAGTTTCAAGAACAAATCCAAAACTGCAACAAATGTTGGAAAAAAACTTACTAAGATCTGCTTCACCACAAGACCCCCCACAGAGTCAGGAAAAACAGTCAATCCCAGTGGATCGAGAGAGAATGTGCATTTGCTGGACTATTTGAGGACAAAAATTCACCCATCTGTATTTTGTGAACGGTAATAGTTCACAAACTGAATTTTACGTTGTAAGCATTAATAATGAACCTACTGTACCATAGGTCCAAGTGGTATGCTCAACCATCAACATGTCGAGACGAAGCAGTACAGGGGTCTAGATCAATGGATAATTGTTCTTATACATCAGGAGCCGGAAAATTATAGTGTTTCCGTGGCAACACTGAATCCAACGGACCAGAATTCAGTAATCAATATCCAGTTTCAGGTAACTAGAAGCACTTGGTTTTGAATTATTTACTCTGTGGGATATTTCTAATTTGAAGATATGAGAGTACAGTGAATGGTTGTGTGATTCACAATCTCTCTCTCTCTCTCTCTCTCTCTCTCTCTCNCTCTCTCTCTCTCTCTCTCTCTCTCTCTCTCTCTCTCTCTCTCTTGTAGGTGGGTGACATCTATAGTCACTTCACAATGGCCGTTCATCTTGCTCTTCTGGAGGAGATAATCAAAGTAAATGTTGTAGCTATTATGAATTGTTGTTTACACAATTGTGCTCTGTATTGCTGTACGTATAGCACAAAAATTTGGCGGATTTTAATATTGGCGGATTGGTGGTTTTGGTAAGGAAATCCGCCGAACAGTCATTTTGCACATGCACATATGGAATTTGTGTATTGCTGCATGTGCAAACACCAAAATCAAATTCACCAATCATGAAATTTTTGACAATTCGTCAAATTTTATTCCCACCAATATTTTGTGCTATAATTATGGTATTGTCAATTTCTCTTCTTTGGTTCCTCAGTGGGGTTGATACAATCATACAATAGATGCATGGTTTGTATGCTATCAATTTACGATCACTTATGCACACACACACACACACACTCACTCACACACACACACACACACACTGATCTTCAGGATGAATGCTTCTTTCAACTGCGGACCCAACAGCAGCTAGGTTATGTTGTCAAGTGTTTCCAGGACACCAGCGATCACATTGGCTCCTTCCAAGTGCTGGTACAGAGTCAGGAGTACGACCCAGAACACGTGTTGAACTTGATTGACGAGTTTCTCCAGTCGTACTTTGACGAGATAATCCTCTCTGATGACTTCACCCGGGTGTTGCGTGACGAGAAGGAGGTGTCTCTACAGCAACGGGAGCCGACCCTCACAGACAGGACCGACAGACTGTGGGTCACGGTACGGATCACAAGTGGACGACTTCAGTTTGACTACAATGCACACCTACTGAGCATGCTCAGTAACATCAACACTACTTCAGTGGCTTTCTTCTATTACGAGAATATCTTGGACCCGTCCATCTATCGTAAGATGGTCATAGTGATGTATGGAGAGGGGAAGGACTTTGAACCCAGTGGGATCTTTCCACTGAACCGTGACTATGATACACTGCCTCAGAACTCAACTCATTATCCTGTATGAGTGAATTAGCATTGATACATTATTATTGTGTTGTTGTTGCTGTTGTTTTTTGTATTCATCACATGTAATCTTGCGGCCTTGGTATTATGCACACAGAGAAAAACAGAGAGGGTGAACTGGTAAGGGGTCGATACATATTGTAGACTGTGTCAAAAAAGTGCGCATGTGCAAAGTTTCCAAGTTGGGAGAAAGTTTCGAGTTTTGTTCGAGAAGAAGAACTGCAGTCCAATCTCTTAAGATCCTGCAGTAGTCAGTGACAAATTCTTCGCTATATAGCCTACTTGCTCTGTGGTAAGTAAGCTTAGCTTATTGGAGCATGATAATTTTGCCGCCGCGAATTTTTTTTGGCGGTGCAGAACTTAGCTACTTATTTCTTGTTGTTTCACTCAGGTACCACTAGAGAGACTGGTAGCCGAAGCGCTTCAGTTTTTGCTCAGAATGGCCCTGATTTCCAGCGGCTGCATATGCTTGGTAAGTTCTGGTAATTTTTTTGAAAAAAATTTGAGTCTGCAAGTTTATTTTTTTGTTGTTTTTCTATATACACATTTACAGGTACGGCCGCTGAAGCAAAACCTAGAAGACAAGCTCCTCAGAACTTGCTAGAAAACACTCTTGACAGCTAGCTGCACCGCCATATCGTCAAGTTGACCTTGGTAAGTTCATGAATATTAATAACTTCTGTCTAGTCCCTAGCAAGTACTGCCTACTTTACTTTAGTGTGACATTGTTGAGGGGAGGGGAGGGACTAGTGTGGTATCATATGTATGGTAGTAGTACTATGTATAGTAGGAATGGGCCAACTGTCCCATAGACCCAATACAAAATGTTGGTCACTATAAAAATCTAGTCAAACAAAATTAAACCTTCAAAGTTGCTCAGAGGGATCATACAAAATGCACCATCAATGTACTTGTAACTGAAGCAACGATTGTTTGCTTTCCAGACATAGGAATGGCCAAATCGTAAAAAGAAAGCAAACAAGATGGAATGGCTGGCTGAGTGTGTACAAAATTCTTCCTTTGTGGGCTACATGAAATACTCTCTTCCCATGTTGACTCCCTCATGTTGCCCATAGGAATAATTCTTTACGCACTCTGCCAGCCATTCCATCTTGTTTGCTTTCTTTTTGCGATTTGGCCATTCCTATGTCTCATTACATTTTTTTTACTTGTTCTCATTTTTTCATAATTCTATGAATCACATTTGAGTTTGAGTGTATATAGTAGTTATGTGTACACTATCAGCATGGATATCTAGAATAGCATACATATAATCTATGCTGTCAGCGTAGCACTGATCTCAGGAGGCTGGAGCTGGCAGTACCTACCAAATTTCATGCTTGTGGAATGCTTGCTGAGAGCTTGCCACCTAGTTGAGCAATGGTGCATAGCAGTGGCAGGCTAAAGTGCAGTGCAGCTTAGCTCACTGTTAGCTAGCCTCAACAATACGATTGACGCAAATACGTATGACGACCTTTACCAGAGTGTTGACCGTTTGAAAATTATTAGCTACTTGTCAAGTTGACGACCCTTTTCCAGATAAGTGTGCATTATTTGGAATCCAAATATTTGCTGCCCGCCGCCTATCTTCTGGTTGTGCTGAGCTCTTTGTAATCCTTCAGTCTTCAATATTTAGGAGGTGAATAGACTACCTTGTTACACTTATTATGTAGTTCAGTGTCACTATAAGAAGAAGAAATTTTATTAGATGGCTAGCTACTAGTCTCGCGGGCCAGCCCCTTGGGACGAGACTAGCTAGCTACAGCTCTAGCCTCCAGCTGGTCGCACAGCAGTGCCGGCTGAGATGCTTCACTTTACTGATAGCATACTAGTAGATTATATAAGCTATAATATTCATGCTGATATAATAATACAGTACCGAAGTAACTACCACATATATCAAGTTATATATAATATATATATATATGTACACACGAACTCAAATGTGAGTCACAGAATTATGAAAAAATGAGAACAAACAAGTAAAAAAAAACATTGGAAATGTAATGAGACATAGGAATAGAAAAAAGAAAGCCAACAAGATGGCCCGGAATGGCTGTTTGAGTGTTTAGAGAATAATTCCTATGGGCAACATGAGGGAGGCTCAACATGAAAGAGAGTGAAATGCGGCCCACACAGGAAGAATTTTGCACACACTCAAACAGCCACTGATTTGCTTTCTTTTTAACAATTTGGCCATTCCTATGCCTCATTACATTCCAATGCTGTTGTTTTTTTTTACTTGTATTTGAGTTACAACTGGTCATGTTTGAGTTACAACAGCACACATGTGTGCGTGTTTTTGCTCCTGGTCTAAGACAGAGGAGGTACGACAGCCCTGTGTCATATGCTGAGATGATATTTTCAGTGTACGTGTACTTTTGCCCATACAATTTGCACGTGATACTAGGAGCTTAGATATTAAAATGATCACGTGCAATAGATATACCAGCTCAGCATGACACATGGCTATCGTACCTCCTCTGGGTAGAGAGCTAATGTTAGACGCCTTTCTACCGTCCATTGGTCAGGTGACTACAACTAGTGATCTTTTGTTTACATTTTCTGTCACCAATAGGTTACTATATGAGAGATTAAAAGATGGCAAATTATTGAGCAAAAAGTCAAGATCAAAGTTCTGCCAGTACAGGAGGAGATTTTACACCTTAATTCAATGTAAGTGTATGTGTTCATTTCTTTGAATGCCTACAGTAGCAGGTATAAGAGCATTGAAGTGAATATATACGATATTAGATCGAATAGTATGCAGTCACAGCTATAAAATTATTGAATGAATCTAAACAGAGCTGTGTCTGAATCAGTGTCTTCGACCAGTGTCCGGAATGTATATACTAGATTTAATATAGTGTACTAACTAGCTTCTTTGCTCCCAATGCCTGCGCTAGCAGGTATAAGAGCATTTAAGTGAATGTAAACAGACTAGTGTCTGGAATGTATGCCTATAGATTCAATAGTATATACTAACTAGCTTCCTTGCTCCCAATGCCTGCATAAGAGCATTGAAGTGAATGTAGACGGATCTGTGTCCGAAGCTGTAATTTTCAACCTGTGTCAGGAATGTATATAAGATTGAATAGTATGCAGTCACAGCTATAAAAGTATTGAATAAATGTAACCAGAGCTGTGTCTGAATCAGTGTCTTCGACCAGTGTCCGGAATGTATATGCTAGATTTAATATAGCGTACTAACTAGCTTCTTTGCTCCCAATGCCTGCGCTAGCAGGTATAAGAGCATTTAAGTGAATGTAAACAGACTATAGTGTCTGGAATGTATGCCTATAGATTCAATAGTATATACTAACTAACTTCCTTGCTCCCAATGCCTGCAGTAGCAGGTATAAGAGCATTGAAGTGAATGTATTACGGATCTGTGTCCGAAGCTGTGTCTTCAATCTGTGTCAGGAATGTATATTAGATCGAATAGTATAGTAACTAACTTCTTTTCTCCCAATGCCTGCAGTTACAGGTATAAGAAGAATGTGAACAGAGCTGTGTCTGAAGCTGTGTCTTCAACCTGTGTCAGGATGTGTTAACTGCTTTTTTCTCTCTCTCTTCCTATAGCTTGTGATGTCTTAGTCTGAAGAATCGAAGCCTCTTTACCTACAAGAAGCTTGGTTTTAGTTGATGCACACTCTCAATTTTAGCCTCATTACACTGAGTATGATGTCAATTTTGAGAGAGAGATCTGACATTCTCTAGTAATACAAAGTCTATCTTGTACATTGCAGGTTTATAACATCTTGGAATGGAACTGATTAGCACTGCCCAATTCTCTCACGGTTCATTTTGCCACATATACTGCCTTAATTACATTTGCCATGTATTTTGATTTCAAGCGGTTACCAAGCCATGCAGTTAAGACTATCTTTGTCCTGGAATGGAAGTGAACTACGGTAAGTTTGTTGTGTGTTTCATTTTGCTTTGTATTTTTACTTCCAAGCCAATTGAAGCATTCTACTAGCTATGACCAGTCTATTATCGAATGGAATTGAACCCAAGTCATCTTCTCTCACTCTGTAAGTTTCTCTTTCAGTTGATTTGCTATGTATTTTGTCTTCAAGCTATAGTTACCAAGCCTCTGAGCTGAAGCAGTTGAGACTTCTCTAGTTGTAAGTCTCTCATGTGTTTCATTTTGCCATGTATTTTTTGTTTCAAGCCGGGTCAACTAAAGCTATCAAGACTATCTTTTATCCTGAAGTAGAACCAGGTCTCTTCTCTAACTGTAAGTTTGTGGTGTGTTTCATTTTGCCATGTATTTTTACTTCAAGCTAGTTACCAAGCCATTCCAGTTAAGACCATCTTTGTCCTGGAATGGAAGTTAACTAGCGGTAAGTTTATTTTATCCTCCATTTTGCTATACCAATTGAAGCAGTCTACCAGTTTACTACGACATCAAATGGATTTGAACCCAAGTCGTCTTCTCTCTGTAAGTTCAAGTTCTCATCTTTTCATTTTGCCATGTGTTTATTTTGCAGGCATCAAGTCAAGCAAATTAGCCAAAGCAGGAGACTGGCTGGTAAGTATGCCATTTCATTTTCCAGCAAGTAAATGTTGACACCAGCAGATCGACTGATGTGTCTTGACTCATTGAGGTAAGTACTCAGTTGTGGACGACTACTATGATCATTTTTGTTATACACCATGCATGAACACTGACAAGCCCTCTTGTGTGTCTGACCTGAGGTAAGGATCCTTTCAACCATGTATATTCTTGTTATTTAAACACACTCTCTCTTCACAAGATGGTACACACTGCACTAGGAGTTATGGAAGCCATCCCTCCTAAGGTCAGGTCTCTCAACCATTCTGACATGCACTCTTGTTTAAACATTCTCTCTCTTTTCACAACATTACACACACTGTATGAAGAGTTATAGAAGCTATTTCTCCCTGCTCCCAAGGTAAAGTAAGGATTTTCTCTACCACGCACTAATGTTTCACGTGTTATTTTAATTCTGTCTTTTTTTCATTTTTTTTTCACAACATTACACACACTGTATGAGGAGTTATAGAAATTATCTCTCTTTGCTCCCAAGGTAAGGTAAGGATTTTCTCAACCACACACTAATGTTTCACGGGTTATTTTAAATCTCTCTTCTTTTTTTTTTCACAACATTGCACACACTGTATGAGGAGTTATAGAAATTATCTCTCCCTGCTCCCAAGGTAATTAAGGTAAGGATCTTCTCAACCACACACAAATCTTTCAAGTGTTATTTAAATTCTGTCTTCTTTTCTTTTTCACAACATTGCACACACTGTATGAGGAGATATACAAGCTATCTCTCTGCTCCCAAGGTAATTAAGGTATAAGGATCTTCTCAAACACACGAATTTTCCAAGTGTTATTTAAATTTTCTCTCTTTTATAACATGGCACACACTGTATGAGGAGTTATAGAAGCTATCTCTCCCTGCTCCCAAGGTAAGGTAAGGATTTTCTCAACCACACACTGTTTCACGGGTTATTTTAAATCTGTCTTTTCTTTTTCACAACATTGCACACACTTTATGAGGAGTTATAGAAGCTTATATATCTCTTTCTACTCCCAAACTAAGGTAAGGATCTTCTCAATATATTTATTTTTCAAGTGTTAGTTTCTCTCTCTCTTCACATATGGCACATCCTGTATGGGGAGTTACAGAAGCCATCTTGTGTCTCTCCTAAGGTATATAGACTCGATCACGTACTTGTTGTTTAAAATCTCTATCTCTTTCACAAAATAACATAACACACACTGATAGTTATGAAGTCCTCTTGTGTGTCCATCCCCAATTAAGGTAGGACTCTCAATTGCACATTTCTAATTTTAATACACTGTACATTACACACACACACTGTCCAAGTCCTAGATCTCCCAATGAGGTAAGGTCTTATAACTCCCCTCTCATTTTAGTTTGTTCACAAGTTGTATATGATTCCATGCACACACATTATAATTATGTATTTGGGATCCCTGGAATGGAAAAAAAACTCCACACTCATTATTTCCATTGTTCTAATTTTTACATAAAGTTTTGCTTTAATGAGTTACCACATATTGAATTTACTATTAATAATAATAATTACTATTGCAGTCGCAAACTATACTGTAAGAATCCTGCACTAACTATATAGTATAGAAATTTTAGTATGTGCTCAAATTATGGTGATGTCATATTCTTGAAGAGTCTCTTCCAAAGACGTGTGCCTTGGCCCAGTCTCCAACCACCAGGAGTTTGGTTCTAGTTGATGCACACTCACTGGCATAGGCAGCACGCCACAGCCACATCGTCCACCACCCACTCATGGCACCTGTGTGTGTGTGTGTGTGTGTGTGTGTGTGTGTGTGTGTGTGTTTGAGAAAGTTGATCATTTTCACAAGTTGACTAGACTTGTTCATGCATGAAGGATCACAAATTATAATATTAAACTGGTGTTTGAAGTACATAAACTAGCAAAATAATATTATGGAGGCCCAGAAGGTCTCGTACTCAGGCCACTCCCAGTGTTGTGTACATGTTACACTTGAATTAATTAATACTTAATAATTATAATTAATCCAAGAGTAATTATTGATTAAAGTGTGTCAAATTTTGAACAGTATATTGAGGTTAATTGAAGTTTGGTACAGCTGTTGAACAGAGTTCATATAGCTAGTATATCTTGATAAATTTTTACATAGTAATTTCTCAAGTGCGAAGTACTACATAATATAAGTAGTTTTCAAAGCTAGGAATGGATAGAGAATTAAACATAGCTGTAATTAAGTATAGACCATCACAGGAAGAGGCGGCACATTCTGCAGAATACTAATTGGCGTGCGTGATCTACAAATTGAAACTATATATTCAAGTTATCAATACATGAACAGCATTATTACTATACTGCATGACTTGTGATACTGAAGTTTAACTTGATAATGTTATACCAAGATGATTAGATGACTGCATGACTAGTTAGTGCTAAATACTACATAGCACATGTACAGAGAAAATAAGGCAGATAATGTACAGTAATTAAATCATACTAGTGTTCACTTTCTTTCCGTTTGCATAACATTATCCATGGCATAACATTCGGGTTCTGGTATGGTACATGGTTCCGGATCCGAACTGGGCACGTGACACCGTGACACAGCACTAGATGAACTTTGAACTTTGTTGTATAAACCCTAAGAAAAGAAGTTCTAATTTTATTTTACCAACGGAAAAGGTACAAAAGATACTGTAATAATAATAATCATGATCTGTAATATTTATGGCTATTCATGTTCTATTGTACAGGCTATGGCTCATAAACCTAAGCTAAAGGACAAACCCAAAATTGGTTTTAAATCAGAGTCAATTCAACTCCTAAACGATCAAGCTCTTGGTATTGGATCGTATGGAATTGTCTGCAAGGCTCTGTGTGATGATCTATTCTGTGCTGCTAAGATCATTCACGCAACTCTTTTTGATCCAAATGCACACCAACAAATTGATCGGCGAAGAGAACACAGACTACCCATTCAACGTTTCATGCAGGAGTGTGAGTTCATGAGTGCAATAAGGCATCCCAATATCGTACAGTTCCTGGGCACACACCAAGATCCTCAAACTGGCCTGCCAGTTCTACTAATGGAGCTCATGGACGATAGCTTGACCCACTTCTTGGAGAACTCACAGGATGCAGTCCCCTACCACATCCAAGTCAACTTTTGCCATGACATCACCTTGGCCATTTCTTACCTCCATTTGAATGGCATCACTCACAGGGATCTTTCTAGTAACAATGTGTTACTGCGTGGAAATGTGATAGCCAAAGTGAGTGACTTTGGAATGGCAAAGCTTGGTGACATAAACCCTCAAGCTACTCGTGTGTCCTTCACACTATGTCCAGGAACAGATGCCTATATGCCTCCTGAGGCTGTGAAAGATCCACCTGTCCACACAGTGAAGATTGACTGCTTTGCAATTGGAGCACTCATCATCCAGATCTTGACCAGGTGCTTCCCTAAACCAGGAGATAGACTCAAGATAGTGCACACAACCGATCCTCGATTCCCAACAATTGAAGCACGAGTTTCAGAAATTGAACGACGACAAAATCACATAAGTCAAGTTGATCCCAACCACCCTCTCCTACCAATTGCACTCGACTGTCTCAAGGACAGTGATGTTGAACGTCCTTCAGCTCAAGAGCTGTGTCATAGAGTAGCAGCTCTGAAAGAAAAATCTTCCTTTGCAGAAAGCCTTAGAAGATGGCTAGCTAAAGAAAGACCAGAATCAGCTAGTAACGCAACTGAGAGAGAGAAAGAACTACGACGACAAGTTCAAGACAAAGAGGTGGTCATAGAGCAAAAGGATTACATCATACAATGTAAAGAGGATATCATAAAAGAGAGAAATGAGATCATACAAAATATAGTAGCACAAACGCAGCAAAAAGATGAGGAGATTGATAAGCTGAAACAAGAACATGCTCAGCAAATCCAAGACATGAAAGCAGATCAGTCTGTTGAAGCAAGTAATCAAGAATGCCAACAGCTGAGAGAAACTATCTCTGACCAACAGAGACAACTGCAACAGGTCACTCAACGACTTAAATCTAGCCAACAAGTGACTGCTCGATTTCAGACACGAATCCAGGAACTAGAACAACAGCTGAAGAGAAAATCGCCAACTGAGGTACCAGCTAATCCACAGCCAACTCCCCCACAGACTCCTTCTCCCAGGGCTAGAACAGCCACAGCAACCAGGGACAGCTTCACACTGAGGTGGAGAGAGGGCAAGAAGGCACCATGTAAGTTAGCCAGAGACTGTAATGCTGTTGTTGATGGTGAGATGGTATATCTCAGAGCTGGTAGACAAACAGTTTATGCCTACAAATTAAAAAACGAGACCTGGGAGCAACTTCCAGACTGTCCAAATCCAGATTTTTCTCTAGTAGTCATCAGAAGCTGTCTAACTGCTGTTGGAGGGAAGAGCGGTAGTCTTTGGTTTGGCATGAAGGTGACCAACCAGCTCCTCAGCCTCACTGGGGAAGGTAGCAGTAAGAGTTGGAGTGAGGTGTTCCCACCAATGCCCACCAAGAGATTAGCATCAATAGCAGTGAGCACTGGACAGGCTCTGATAGTTGCTGGAGGAGTTGGTGAAGATGGTACTATAATACTGACAACAGTACAAATCATGGATATTGATAGAAAGCAATGGACATCTGCTGCATACCTTCCTGGGCCACTACACTCTGCCTCCGTAACCATCTGTTGTGAACGTGTCTACATTGGAGGAGGATGGGCACGCCAAGATTCGCCGACGCCTACCAAGTCAGTGTACACCTGCACCCTGGCTGACCTCTTCCAGTCTTGTCAGTCAAAATCCATTGGAGAACATTTAACTCAGTCTCCAACGCTTAGAACCAGTACACCCAGGTCTACCGTGTGGAGCAAAGTTGCTGATCTCCCAGTTACACGATCCACTTGTGTCGCCTTTCAAGGTCGAGTGCTAGCCATCGGTGGTAGTTACGATGTAAGTGGATATACTTCCGATGTACACATCTACCACCCCACTTCCAACAAATGGGTGGTCATCAGCAAGATGAACACTAGCCGATACTGGTGTTTTGCAGCTGTTCTTCCCACTTGTGAACTGATGGTGGTGGGCGGCCATATTTCTGGTGGTGCATTGCCAAGGGTAATCTTGGCGACACCCATTATGACTGACTCAGTAGAAATAGCAACTTTTGTTTGAAAATGACTCAATTTTAAACTAAAATAATGGAAACTGCATGAATGTCATGATGATACATACAATACTGTGCATGCATACATACATCACACACGAGATGCATGCCTACATGTGTATGTACACCCCCTTACAGAGCAATAGACAAGGCAGTGTCAACAACATGCATGCATAGCTACACTCGATCAAGATAATAGCATCTATATACAATACAACAAACACCTATTGTGAGAAATCAAGCACATTGTGAGGTAGTATGCTCAATGGCCATAATTGGTCAAAAATTTATTTACACACAATTTAGAGCAGGTGACACTGTACGCTATATAGCTGCACTGATCACCTGACATTTGTTTTAATAACATTAGTTTTTTTACGTATACGACATGGTTACATTGTTTACATTGAAACTGAAAATGACTAGATTTCAAACTAAAAGGGAATTAAACGGCAAAAGCAATGATAAAAACAACTAATGATAATACAAATTACTGCCTGGGGGTATATAGTGTTCACTGATAATAAAATTATTATAATGATAGTTTACCACAAAAACATGATGATAAATACTCAATTAGCATAACATTATACACGCAATGAACATTAGAATTATTTACTAATATATTTGTACATGCACAGCACCTATAATATCACTTCACAAAATTACTATACATAATTCATAATGTCTCAATATCATAACATTCCTTTATACATACACAGCTGTGCCCACTCTCAGGAGAGGGGTGGGCATTAATTGAATTGTTGTATATCGTAGAGGATGTCCAGGAGGGTGGCCATGGACCACGCCTGGACGGGGCAGGAGTCGGAGCACTCGACTCCGTCCTTATTGGTCAGCTCCGGGAGACCCTTCCAGGGGGAGTCGTGGAGGGCCTGGGCGTGGCTGCTGAGGATACGATGGATGGAAGAGATGGTGTCCTCCACTGGGACTCCATTGCGATGGGCAAAGAGGAGCTTGGCGCGGAGGAAGTAGCCGGCCACCCACAGCCACTCCTGAGGGAGGAGTGTGTGTGTGTGTGTGTGTGTGTGTGTGTGTGTGTGTTACCAGATTTAGATTCTTTGCTACTAGCTAGATCGACAAATTTCAGATAATAATAATATTGAAAAGGTTTATCTGCAGCTAGCCTAGTACTAAATTTGCTCAAGAATAAAAGTATATATATGTACTGCTTTTCAGAGTCCATTCAACAATGAGCTCACTCTTAATGTGAGCTAGGCCTATCTTAAAGATATCTTAACTAACGTACCGGTCCCTGGTGGTAGTTGAACCCCCTGGCTGTGTTGTAGTTGCTGGAGTCCACAGAGTTGATGTAGTAGCCGTTGTACACATAGTCACTGTATAAAGCAACAACATATGTAGGAGAGACACAGTCAGCCAATATATACACCAGCTCCCTTATAACACACACATACACTACCATAGTAATTTAGTGGCCATTAAGTCAACATACTCACAGGCGTTAGGTGTAAAATTCAATGGGCTATATACCCATAGATAGGGAAAGTTTCCTGCTACAATTTTGTTTGATTTTAGTTTTGATCTTTTCTAAACTAGCACTGAGTCACACAATATACACACTAGCTCCCTGATAAGAAATACACATATGGATATATACCCATAGATAGGAAAAATTTTCACACTAAAATTTTGTTTCATTTCATCTTTTCTACACCATCACTCACTGAGGGTCCAGTGTCTTCATGCCCAGAGGTCCCAGCAGTATCTGCTCCAAGTTGGAGAGGGCCTGCCAGGCGTTCTCCGCCGTAAACAGCTCTGGCGCCACCACCATCGCGATGGGAAAGTTGGGGCGGAGCTGGAAGTCCGCGTACCTCTGAGTGGCTCCCACGGAGTCCTTGTAGATGGCCGTACGATGGATGTAGCCTGACTCCTCCCCCTCTCGCTGGCTGGCCAGGTTACGATCGGCAGGGATCCAGAACTTGGCCTCAAAGTTCTCCTTGATCTGTTGACTCCACTTGGTCAAGGAGAGACTGACTGGGACGGCTGGAGGGAGGGAGGGGGGTGGAGCATGTGATGGTAGCAGGGAATGAACATGGTGAAAGATAATATTGAATCACAAACTTTTGACATCTACAGCTATCATTCTTATCGTGCACACACACACACACACACACACACACACACACACACACACACACACACACACACACACACACACACACACACACACACACACACACACAC
>CAXIPT010000001.1:18814422-18830956 GCA_964030475.1 Tethya wilhelma | reverse complement strand
GGTTTGGCGCTGAATGCTGGGAACGAGGCTACACTCCCATCACATTGTACCATTCTCCTCAGCCTTCAGCTTGACTCCGGAGTAAGGGTAGACACCTTGCTTGTGGAGTTTGGCCAGCCAACTCACAGCAGAGTAGCACAGACCCACCAGTTCAACTGCCGAACCATCCCTGGATACAATAGAAGAAATGACATCATAATGACATAATGTACTAACAGAAGCATTATAATCAAAGGGACTATACCACTATAGTAGATGGGAAGTTTTGCAAACAAAACGTCACAATTTCTATTTTATAGTCATTATAATAATATTATTACAGCGACAGAATTCCTTTAAGTACAAAACTATTAGACTTAACTCTGAATTCAGAATTTTAACTTCAATTTCAAATGCTACTTTTCAAATAGTTTTACTCCTATCCACAAAATCATTAACCCTTTCAGCTCTATTGTAGCCAGCCAGCGCTAGTGGTACCCCCCCTCACCTTGGTGTAGCTGGTACCCCCTTGTTGCCGGCCCAGGACGACTCCCCAACCTTGTCCATCCACGTTCCACAGTTGTACACACTCCCCCCGTACACAAACCCCGTCTGTGGGTCAACACCAGCACGAACATTGAACCCCTGGGGGGTCATATCCTTGTCCAACTGTTCCCCCGCTCCTCGCTCCCTGAAGGAGATCCCTTGGACGTGGCTCTGAAGGACCTCCTGGATGATCTCCGTGAGGGGACAACTATCGTTAGAGTCGAAATCCACAGGGGCATCCTCGTTACGGAACAGTTTCCTGACGTCGGCTTGAAGGATCTTATATCCCTCGGGCGCCTGGAGGCAATAGTCCTGGAGGGACTGGAGCCACCACCAGGGGGCGTCGCGACAGTTGTAGCGAGGGTTGGCCCCCCCACTGAGGAGGTTGGGGATGAGACCGTGACGCAGGCACGCAGCAAATGAGAGGAGAGTGTCCCTATAATTAGTAGAGGAGTGGATAGAGTAATTAATAGCAGGTGGATCAAGTTAATAGTTATTATTATTCTATTATTACTTAGTTATTAAGTAATTACTACAACAATAATAGAGTATTAACTTTTGTTGATGAGCAATGCCATAATTGTACATTTAACTTACTTGTACATAATATTTTTACAGAGAATTTGGAAATAAAAATTCTTTGCTAGACAATTTACAAAAGAACTAAGACACGTACCAGGCATCGTGGTAGCGTGCAGTGACCATGAGCAGTCCCCTGAGGGCGATGAAGCTGTCCCTTCCCCAGCACCTCATGAACCCCGTGGAGAAGTGGGGGAGACCCGCGGCCAGGGAGGCTGTGGTGTGCTGCTCCTCACTGGAGGGAGGGGGCAGGCGGGCCGAGCGGACCTCACCAAACAGTTGCACAGAGCCAAGAGCTAGACTCTGAGTGAAGGAAGAGCCTTGTTGGACAAATCTGGGGGGAAGAGAGGATATGATAATTCACCACTGTCCAAACTAAACTTGTATTTCCTTTTTTTTTCCTTTTTTCTTTTCGGATCAATGATATCAAAAAGGGCGTAGCTCAATGGACTAGCTATGGTATGACTTTCAATTCAGCTATCATTTTTTGTCTCACGCTTACTACACAGCCATCATCATTATGTATGTATGTATGTATGTATGTATGTGGTTGCCTTACTTCCCCATGTTGTTGACGGCAGAGGAGACCAGGTGATCGTAGACCATCGAGGTGACGGCCTCGAAGTAGCATGGGATGAGGTAGCGAGGCAGTTTAGAGAGCTCACCGTACACCATGGAGAGAATGTCAGCTAGCTGGAGGGACGGAAAGAAGGAGGCAGGGATGGTGAATGGGTGGGTGGGTATGGCAATACTCAGTTCAATAGCTTGCAAGATGCAACATTAGACTCGTGGGGAGAGCTTGAGCTAAATATTTCAGAAAAAACTATTGATTTTGGATGATTTCTAGAGAAGTAAATCTACTCTTATAGAACAGATTTCTGTCCACTGAAAGACCCATAAAATATTAGTTTTAGTAGAACCAAGAAATCAGAATTTAATTCTTTAAACAAACTATATATCAGTTGAAAATCCATTTCATGCTCATTGCAATAGCACAAGTCTCATTCTCATATGACAAACAACCACCCCATTATTCCAAGATGAAAACACCCGGTCAGTTCCACCCCTCAATCCCACTCTCACCATCTTGGTCCCAGTTCTCAGTCTGAGTCTGTTCACGATGTAGCCGGCCATCCAGTCCCCAGCTCTCAGGTTATCGCAGAGGGGATGCCCCAGGTCGTTATTGTCCCTCACGTCCTTCAGCATCGACATGACCCCCTGGAGGCCACAGTACACCAGACCCCCGGCTCCAGGGACTACATAGGCTCCGCCCCCATTTCCATCGTCCCTCTCCTCAGCATCACAACGATAGAGGGCGTAGTTGAGGTCAAGAAGGTCAAGGTTCTCACAGGTCGAGGAGAGCTTCTGGCGGAGGGTGGTACCCTCGGGAGAGTCAGAGGCTCTACCCAGGAAGGATCGGAGGAGCTTCACGGAGGACTGGGCCTCCTGGACCAATGACACCCTGTGAGGTGTGAGGGTGTGAATGTGGGAGTGTGTGTTTATATGTGTGTGTGTGTGTGTATGTGGGTGTGAATGTGGGAGTGTGTGTGTGTGTTTGTGTGCGTACGAGTGAAGCACTTACAAAACTTCATTTCTTTCATAGGCTCACAATACTCTAGCTATAACTTTGAAAATTGAATCATCAAAAAAAAAAAAAACTTTACACCAATACACCACATCAAACAACCTCCCTCCAACACTACCTTATATCCCTCACACCAACCTGAACACGATGACACTGCCTGGACTGAAGTCGTTGAACACCACCTCCTGGATGTTACCATTACTACCGCTGGAGAGATGGCAGAACTTGGACTCACCCAGCTGGATGTGCTTCCTCATCTCCAGCAGGTGTGACCCCAGGCCATTGATCACTCTCAGCTCCCTCTCAAACTCACCCACGTCGGGGGAACGTTTCACCAACCTAGCCTCGAGGACTATCTCCTGGACCGTACCGGGGACAGTGAGCGGCGGGACGTTGTGGCAGTAGGCCTGAGTGCGGTCCTGGGTCGGGATGGCCCAGTCCGGGGGATGGTTGAAGGCCGTGTGGGCCACCAGGATGACGGACTGGTGGGCCGAGGGGGAGTGGCGGGTGACGGCCACAATCTCCTCCGTCACCTGGTCTACGTAGATCTGAGGGGAAGGGGGAGAGGTGTATGTAGTTTTGAATACTTGAGGTCTTGATAACAACATTCAAAATTGTCAAGTATTTTAGACTGGCGGGAAGGAAGTATTCTGATCGCTCTATTAGCCCTCATTTACGTCAGCTAATACATCCTACCAAATTGTAATTCACTGAAATCATGCTTATATACTACGACCAGACTCCGTCTCAGAGATATATACAAAGCATTTTGATCACCTTATCAGTGTGTTTGTAGATAGTTTTTGTCAGCACATGCATTTGGAAAATACGGCACTTTTTATTTTGAAGTCTCCTTATACATCATTCTAAACCCACATCCCTCTCTCCTCCCTGACCTGGTTGAAGCCCTGGTCGGCCAGCTCCTTGTGGAGGGAGTTCAGCTCAGCCTTGGCCGCCATTATCCCCGTTTCCATGCCAACCTCACTGGGGGTCTTGGGGGCAGGGTCCCACAGAGTGTAGGGGCGTGTCTCCTTCACCACATTGATCTGAAACACAAAATCAGTAATAAAACATCAAAATTATCACAAAATATTGTTAGTGGGAAAATAAGCAAAAAACAAAACAAAAAAAAACCAACTAGAACTAGAGACTTGTCAATGAGCAATAGTCTATCAGGCTAAATGATAGTGCAGTTACAGTAGGACCCTCACATAAAAATAGATATTTACACGATAATACTGACACTAACGAGGCTGGTTATATCAGCACAGGCGCATGTAGTTCCCACCCATCCTGATTATAGCACACAGACATACAGTGGAGTAACAGATGGCATGCAGCAGAGGAGCTAATGACACTCATTAGTCACTAACAACCAGGATACTACCCCTCCCAAGGGAAGAATGTCACAGCCATACACCACTCTCCTCTTGCAAGACTTTCACTCACAACATACATTGTATATACATTATTCCAAATAGCCAAATTAATTGTATTAATTTTGATATAAAATTTCTTACCATGTGAGGAACCAGTTCATCATAACCACGGCAACCACCACTGGCACAGGATGCTATGGAGACGAGAGCAGTGTTAGGAAGAACATCATAGACCGTCCGAGACTGAGAGGGAGTGAGGAAGTGTGTGTGTGTGTGTGTGTGTGTGTGTGTATGTGGAAGTGGAAATGTATTACGAATCACTGGTAAGGAAACGCCGCTCATACAACCCCATTGTTATTTGAAGTCTTCAAAATGAGATCACTAGCAATGCGTCTACAAGTATGACATCTATGCCATATAGCAGGTAAATTTAAGGAGAATTGAAATTAAATTTGGTGAACTGGCGAATTATTCTGCAAATCGCCAAATTAAAAATCGGCAAACAGTTTAATATGCACACGTGCACATATATAAACATTGTAGCGTGCAGAATTAAATTGCCAAATTTAAAATCGGTAATCATGCTAAAATACAAATTCGTCAAATTTTAAGCCTGCCAAATTTACTCACTATACGATACGCTACCAGAATAACACACAGAGAAAAAGAGACTCTCTCTCTCTCTCTCTCTCTCACCAAGATGTGTCCAGGGTCGTTGTCGTGGGTGGCGTCCATGAACATGGCCTGGGCCACTCCTGGTTTGAGGACCGTGTTGGACTGTGAGGGGATGAAGCTGGCTACTGGCTCTCCTCCGTACTTGTACACCAGACGACCCAACTCACGGGCATAGGGGGCAAACATCGCCTCTGGAGAGGAAAATGAATCAAAATAGGTAAACAGGTATTTTAATTTCAGTGTGTACATTAGCAAAAAATGCTTTTCATTTTTTTTGTTTAGTTAGCAATATAACACTGAGAGCCCCCCCCCCCATCAAGACCACTAATGACCCCCCTTACCTCTGACCAGGGAGTTGATCCCCCTCATCAAGACCACTAACGACCCCCCTTACCTCTGACCAGAGAGTTGATACCCAGTCTGTTGACATAGTAGTTGTCTCTCTCCTCAGTGGCCGTGAACAGCTCTGCCACCAGGTAGAGGTTGGGGTTCACCTCCCTCGCTGCGTCCAACAGACCCTCGGCCACGTTGATGGGTGTGTTGTGACAGTTGTCCAATCGGAAGCCGTCAAATATCCACGCCATGGTCTGTGTGTAGCGTCTCATGTGGTCCCACAGCCAGGGAGAGTCGCTGGGAGCATCACCGTAGCGCAGCTTGATACTGTCACCCCAGACTATCAGCTCACGCTGGAAGTACACCTGAGAGAAAGTGAAAGAGATTTTATGTACAGCATAGTGAATGCTTTCAAGTTTTTTTATTTATAACAATAATTCATATACAGTATAACATACCGTATTGCGGGAAATTTTCGTGGGGGAAAATTTTTTGCAAATTTCGCGGTTTGGAAGCTTTCCGCGAAAATTTTCCCCCACGAAATTTATAAGGTATATGTGGTCGTCACGTAATTCAAGACAAAAACGCAAAAATTTTCCCTCAAGAAAATTTCCCACTATACGGTATGGAGTGTAAAATTAGTGTAGAGAAGAATTGATTTTCCTGGCCAAACATTGTTTGCTGAAGTATAGTATTTGAGTACTCCATTGTCCAATGCTCAGAGACAGACAAGTACTACCACAATCATTATAGCATGAGGAATAATCTTAAAACTCGCCAGTAGCAAACATACCGTTGTCACAGTGAAACTGAAATTAAAAGAAAAGTGCAAAATGACGCTAGCATTACCTGACTTCCTGGTCCTGCGAAGTTGACCAGTGGGTCAGCGTTCATGACCCATCCATTGTGGGCCAGGACATACTCCCCTCTCTGGGACTCCATCTCTGTCCAGGTCAGGTCAACACCACTGCCTATGACATGGAAGTACCTAGGGGGGGGGTGGAGAGAGAGAGAGAGAGAGAGAGAGAGAGAGAGAGAGAGAGGGTGGAGTCAGGACAGGAAGTAATTTGTTTATAACAAATATTTGCATACAATAAAAGGACATTAATTTCTTCTTTATTTCTCAACAATCTTACAAGCTATGTACGTACATGGGTATCAAAGATGTGGGTAATGAGATTGAACATCTATGGACATTATTTCAACACGACACAACAATCAGTGGTAGTATAGGGTAGTAAATGGGGACACTTCCAATAGCACATACACAAACAAACCAGCCTAACAGCTGAACAAGGTGCTGCCAAACATTGACAGAATTCGTAAGCAACTGCAGCAGAAACCACAGTTTCTACATGTACAAGACCATCACCACCACATGCAGTGAATGTTTTTGTCAATATGTGTGTATGTTTGTGTGCTCCTGACCAACCCAACCAAGTGGTCATGTGGCTGTGTGTATGTGACAACCAGGCCAGTATGGAATGCAATCCACTCAGAGAGTGGTCTCTCTCTCTTCCCACAACAAACCATCTCACACATCTACATGAGGAAACCACACACACACACACAGGAAGTCATGTCCCTCATCACTACTACCCCTGATGGAGTGGGGGGCACAGTACACATCTACATCCAGGTAGTTAGCAGGCAAAAATTATGCAAAAATAAAAATTTAAGGTTGTTTATCGGTATTAATTGCATTCCTTGGATCTGTTACCTTGGGAACAGGGGTTCGGTGGGCGTGACCCTCTCCCTGTGAGGTCCGTGGTGCTCCAGGAACTCGTAGTGGATGTTGGCAGCGAGGTTTCTGACGGCCTGCTGGAGTTGGCCTTGCACCTTGTCCTCTATGAATCTATTGAGGTGACGCAGCTCGTCACGAAGGTCAGCACAGCACCTCTCGATGCGATCTTCAAAGAGAACCAGGCCAGGCCTAGGGGGAGAGAGAGATGAATGAATTTCATTTCGTTTGATGTACACCTGACTTTTAATCACGGCAATCTCCCCAACAATATACACAATATTAGCTCCATCTCTTTGAAATTCTACTCCTGGCCACATCACTCCAATGATTGTTGGTAAATGAGTTCAGGACCTCAAGGTCTAAGGTCAATTGATAGTATTCATGACACATTGACCTATCAGCCCATCCATCATCTGGCTCTGGTGGCTAGTGGCAGGCAATGAATATCCCACCACCCATCACTGGTGGTGGCAGAGCTCAGGTTTACAAACAGAGTAGGTTTATAGGTGTTGGTGTTCTAATTAAAGCAACTTAATTTGAATCTCAAGTTTTTCATTAATTAACACATGATAATCTATACATCATTTGAAAGCTCTTTTTATGCTGATTACAATGGTGCCAGCTATATTTTTATATGACTAATCACTAACAAACATTAGGCAAAAGTATCTAGTTAGTCAAAAAAAAAGAGAGAATCTTTGATAAGTGACTTGTTTATAGGGGAAAACAGGGAGGAAATGTGCTAACACTATCAATGTAAGGATAATTACAGTTATTGATAGGAACCCACACATTGTATGGCACAGAGGAACTGTTCTGAGAAGGGACCAATGCATCAATCACCACAATAGAATTACATTAATTCTTACATTACAAGGTTAGGAAGGATCCTACAGATATCTCTAGTAACAAGGGCCCAAACATTCACCCAATGATATACCGTAGAGTGGGAAAGTTTCGTGGTATCAAAACTTTCGCGGATGTCTCTAGTCAAACATTTTTGTGCGAGCCCATACGTATATACATTATGAAAAAATTCACGAATAAAAACTTTCACGGATGGATCGTGATCTGCAAAAACTACGAAAGTTAAACACAGCAAAACTTTCCCACTATATGGTACCACTATTTCACCCCCAGTCAGCCTGTCTCACCAGTCAATGTTGAAGAGGTCCAGTGTCTCATTGATGTCCACTCCAGAGCCCAGCCGTCTGTACTGGGTGTCCTGGATCACCCTCAGCCTCCTACCCTCGGGGCGGGGATGGTTCCCACCGTTGAGACGATAGACGGTGCTGCGGAACTCCTCCACTATGGCTTCCACATCCATCGAGAAATACTCGTAGAGACGTGCCCGAGGGAGCACGGTGTCCAGGAGGCGGGCCGAGATATTGTGGATGTCCCCCTCGTTGCGGATGTAGGGAGAGAGGCCCATGTGCTCCCACTTCCCCTCGGCAATTTCCTGAGAGAATTTGTTGAGTGTGGCATCGAGAGCATAGGCAGGACGTAGGTGGGGCGAGTTGAGGAGGTTGTATCCTGCCTCAGGATGTTGTATGAGCCATGGTGTATCGAATGAAGTGTGGTTCCACACCACATCCACCAGGCTGAGGACCCCCCAGTCCCTGTTCATGGACTTGACTAGCTCGCGTACCTTCACGAAGGAGGAGTCCACTTTAAACTGCTTGCAGTCTCCTTCACAATTTGTGAAGCTGGCCATTGACTCTGAGTGGACCTGTCCAGTGGGGAGGTAGGACGTATCCATGCGCTGTTGGTTAGAAATGGAGTAAGCGCTTCTAGAGCTGCCTAGTTGTTGAATGGGAGTGAAATGAATCATGTTGTAGCCGGCTTCTTTGGCCACTTGCAGACGTTGCTTCCACTCTGTGAGGGGTCCCAGTAGCTTGGTGATGTAGGTTTGGCACGAGATGCCATCTGGACTGTATCCAAGGTCAGGGTCCACTACAAAGTAGCCACTACCCTCTTTCTCCTCGTTGCCAGGGTTACCAGTAGAGTAGGTGAATCGGTAGGGACCGGCAAATTCCAGCTCCACGTCAATGTAGCGATCGGGGTCCCAGTTCGGCCAGCGGGTGGAGTAGGACCAGGTTAGCTTCCTCATCTCCCCACGCTTGTAGAGGGTCCCCGGTGAGGGGTAGTCTGTGTAGAGGTGGACATCCTTGGCATAGAGACAGGGGGCCACTTTGAAACGCAATGTCCAGCCTGGGAAATACAAAGGAAGAGGAATTGCGTGCAAAATGGAATGATTTATAAACAATGTTTTCAGACATTGCATAGATAATGAAGTACAGACGCAAGCACATTTACAAATAGTTTGAAAAGTGGTGAAAATTGATTAGACAGCTGGAACAGTCAGCTCACCGGTTTTTAGCTTGAAAAGTTTTGAGTCCCAGTGCCCGTTAGGCTTCAACTCCAGCACACGCAGCGGCCGCGAAGAGCTGTCCATTGCTGCTTGTTGCTTTCACTGTCGCTCAGAAGTGCTCGAGTTTCCTTTAGAGAAAGAGAAATGAATCTCGAGACTTTGCTAGAGGGTCAAAGTGCTCGGCCCTGAACGTTTACTTCCTGTTAGACAGGAAGTACTTAACTTGAACCGCATGCATTGCCGCGTAATTATTAACAATTACGTAATGTTTACATAGCAGAACACGTGGGGTCAAAGGTCAAAGGTCAAAGTAGCAACATGGTGAGTCAGAGAAGATAAGCAAATTCTAGCAATTTTATCTCGTTCTGTGAAATTGTCTTATTCCTACAGGCTGACAGGAAAGCTACTAACAAATATTACCCTCCAAAATGGACACCAGACCAGGTATGATCAACTTTATATATATAATACAGCATAAAAATCACACAATAACACTTCAAGCATTGAGGAAAAATGTGTTTCAACTTTCCTCTCTCTCTGTCTCTCTCCTGTCCAGGGTTCCCTCAACACCTTCCATGGCTCCCACCCTCTGAGAGAGAGGGCCAGGAAGCTGGACCAGGGGATAATGGTGGTACGATTTGAGCTTCCCTACAACATCTGGTGTGGTGGGTGTGGCTCTCACGTCGGGATGGGAGTGAGGTACAACGCTGAGAAGAGTCGCGTGGGGAACTACTACTCCACCCCCATATTTAAGTTCAGAATGAAGTGTCACCTGTGTGATAACTACTTTGAGATACAGACAGACCCAAAGGTATATAGAGTATAGTTTATAACCAGCACACTAAGTTATGCACAAAGTATTTTCATCAATAGTATTATACCATGTGGTTGGTTAGTGCTATATGAAAGTCTTTATGATTCGTTTAGGCAACAAATGATTGTTTTGATCACTGGGAATAAAATCGATTGTTTTTTTTTTTCCCATTTAAAGCAGTGACTCTCAAATTTCAACATTATAAATTATTGCATGCATACCCATTGACATACTAAACACACACACACACCCTCCCAGAACATGGACTATGTGGTGACGGTGGGTGCCTCTCGTAAGAATGAGAAGTGGGAGCACACCGAGGGAGAGACAGTGGCAGTGGAGGGGAAGACAGAGGCAGAGAAACTGGCATCAGACCCGATGTACCGATTGGAACACAACGTGGGGGATGAACGCAAGGCAGAAGAGGCTGCCCCTAGGATTGCAAAGATAATTGTGAGTTGATCACATGATGTACCTTATGGTCATGTGACTAGTTGGCAATGTCATTGTGCAGTCGATGCAACAGGACAATTTGGATGACTTCACCGTAAACCAAATGTTGAGAAAGAAATTTAGAGTAAGTGTGAATTATAACCATCAGTTATCTAGTATATACCCTGATTTTGGAAAATTTAGCTGCTGTTTGTATTTAGCAGTTCGAAGTAACTGCACACAAAACGTAGGTATAATTTTCAAAATTACTGATACAATAACTGTAATTGATAAGTATCTTTGTATTTTGCAGTTTGAGGTAACTGTAAAACACACAAAAAATTCCAGATTTATGATATTCACAAATGATACTGTAACTGCTGAATATTCCTTATCACTTTATCTTCTCTGTAGGAGGAGAAGAAAGAGTTGAAGGCCAAGGCTGAGGAGGAGGAGAGGCTGAAAGACAAGGCCTCCATTTCCATCCCTCTCCTCTCAGAGGCCCCAGAGGACGTGGAGACAGCTAGCAAGACAACCTTTGTCACTGGAAGCTCTTCTGAAGACAGAAAGAGAAAGAGACAAGAGATCAAATCTCAGTCCATGTTTGGTCCTTCTGTCAGCAGTGGCAAGACAGACACTCACAAGAAGGCTAGGCTGACTCTCCTCAAGGCATGCTCTACCAGCGATGGAGGGATCTTTAGCAAGAGAACTAACAGTGGTCTCTCAGGGTTAGCAGTAGGGGGTAAGAAGAAAGTGGCTAGAAAATCGTTAGGCATAAGAACAGAACCAAGCTCATCAAGATGACAGCCTCTGTGTGTGTGTTGTAACTTGTACCTGCAGCTGTCTATATTATGTTATCTCAGATCAGTAAAATAATATTCATTAATTTCCTTGAATGTCAATTTAAAACGATTATATATACCAACATACAAAACACCAGATATGTTCATATAATATATACACAACATTAATATTAATGTGAGGCTGTATGTGATGGAAGAAGTACTGCTGCACACTAACAACTAGTATAGAAGTATAATTTGCTATGAAGAGTCCTTTCCTGCTTGCTGCGCTCTCTTCTGACGAACTCTGTCCAGGTAGCTACAGAGAGAGAGAACAATTATACAACTAGTGAAACATTATACAGTTTTATAAATCAAAAATGCTCTGTAAGATGGCATAGTACTTTCATGTTTGTGCACATCTGTTTGGACTAGAGCATTATCTATCAGTCGATGGAAAATTAGATTACAGTAGAACCTCCAATAGTGAAGATAGAGACACTGCATTATAAACCTCTCAACGAAGGACGATTCTTAGTTCCAAAAAATCCCAATTCCCTATTGTAGCAATACAAACAGAACCTCTGAGAAGAGGACAACCTCTCTACAAAGGACATACAAGCTGAAATTATATAATTTGTCCCCAAAGTGTCCTTTGTTCGGAGGTTTCACTGTATCTGCAGCAGTCTTACTCTTGGAATTGGCACTCATCCCAGTCGTGTTTCTCTCTCTTGCACTTCCAGGGGAGGTAGTAGTTATCCTTGCGACACTTCATGAGAGGAATGAAGTAATGGGCACAGTAGTCTCTGAGATTGAGAGGCACTTTAGCCTCTGCCATTTCTTCCTGGGTCACCTTCATCTCTGGACACAAAGAAAGAGGTGATTTTGTTACCAAATGTCACTCAGCCTATAAACACAGCCCCTATAATGATTAAGCATCACACTAATGCATGCACTAGCACTGTACCTCGCTTGAAAGGAGTAGCCATTGCTAGACAGCTTGCCTTTGTTTTAGAGTTGAGAGGTCAAACTTTATATATTCCAAATAACGAACACCATACGCCTAATCTAAGACGACCCTTTCCATATTATTGAGTGTGCGAGTGAAAAGTGAGTTGTAGGTCAAGATGCCTGCGCCTGATCCCAGACGACCGGAGAAGATCTACCGCTACCAGCCAACCAAAGAGACGGAACAGAACACAACGGCTGAGTCGATCAATGCCGTCGGAATGGTGTGCAGTCTGGTTGGCCTGCTTATCAAGGTGGGCATTAATTAGAATCATCATATCTTTTCTAAATGTTTGCTTGTATTAAATTTGCATCTCCCTGCGCAGCTGAAGTGGGCAGCATGGATTGGTGTGTACTGCTCTCTCATCTACATGGCCAACAGCAAGTCTAGTGATGACAAGAAACAAATGATGAGCTTATTCATGTACGTTTTCATTTTATAGGGGTTACAAACTAACTCCATACACTGTATTACAGAATTTATCTCGTATTATCTCCTCCCAGGCTGGCTACCTCATCTCTAGTGATGGTCTACATGCAGAACCCTGCACCCATGTCACTGCCATTCACATAGCACACACATACTCCATTGTTGCAGTACAAGGCAATGCATTGAAGCTAGGTTTATGTGTATTTATGTATCGTACAATGTCTTTTGTGTTTGGACAATTGTTTTGAAACAGAACACAACATGGACACATACTGTGTGTATGAAATGATGCAATATCAAAACTTCAATAATTTAAAATGGTCCATATATTCCCTACTAGTATTGTACCGTACTCTACCGTACTCTAATACAAGAGTATATATTCAGTGCACACAATTATTATTGCAGTAGCTATGGTCTGAAAGGGGTAGTCAAACACACACACACACACACACAGAGGGGTAGGTGCAAATAGAGGAGGTACAAAGTGTGCTATGAGGAGTTGGCTTTCTTTGCCTGCAGTTCAGAACGTCTCTTCTTCAAGGTGTGGTTGTAGATCCAGGTGTCTCCTTCCAGGTGGAACAGCTTCTGCTGCCATTCCTCCCCTGTCTCCTTCCTGTGCCTGGCACCAGCCCTCTGCTCCTCCTCCAACTGGAGAGAGAGAGAAATGAAAAGAGAGAGAGATGAAAAGAGAGAGCCATGAAATTAGAAAGATGGACAAAAATAGCAGACAGATAGCACATATCAGCATTTACGGTCAAGTAATAAAACTACTTTGAAACTGAATAATCTTTCATTACATGTGGACCATTAGATTTTGGTCAAATTTTTACAAAAATACAGACGAAAACAATTCTCTACCACACTCTTTTACTGGTATCTTTATAACAATATTGACAGCTGGTCTCCCTCCCTCGTCACCATGGTGACGGTACAAAGGACTCACGGCATGTTTGGCATCGGTGGCTGCATCCACGTCCTTGTTCCTCAAAGCTGAGGTGACGTGCTGCCATCTCTTGCGGGACTCGGCTGGGTCCTGGGCCGACAGCTTCAGGAGCTTCTTACGAATAGTGGGGGTGTTGAGAGTGTCCATGAACACCTCCTTGTCCTGAGGGGGAGAGAGGGAGGGAGAGGGTAGGAGACAGGGTGAAACTACAGTGGCCCCGAAGGATCATGTGCAAACTGATTTTGTTAACCGATTTTTGATCTAAGCTATTTTTAACCCTTTCTGAGTGATTTTTATCTAAGCGATTTTTGATCTAAGCTATTTTCAACCCCTCTAAGAAATTTTTATATCTAACTGATTTTTGATCAAAGCTATTTTTAACACCTCTTATTCTTATTCTTACCTCTTACACATTTTTATCTAAGTGATTTTCATCTAAGCGATTTTGTATCAAAGCCGTTTTCATCAAAGCCCTAGCCCCTAGCTCCTAGCCTCTATTCCCTAGCCGCTAAGCCATTTTCGATTTTTTTCAGGTCTAAGGCTACGGCTAGGGCTAGGGCTAGGGCTAAGCCATTTTCATCTAGGTGATTTTTTTCAGGTCTAAGGCTAGGGCTAGGGCTAGGACTAGGGCTAGGGGTTAGGGGCTGGAGCTAAGGCCCTAGCCCTAGCCCTAGCCCTAGCCTTAGACCTGGAAAAAAAATCACTTAGATGAAAATGGCTTAGCCCTAGCCCTAGACTAAAACCGCTTAGATGAAAATTGCTTAGATGACTTTGGAAATCCCATAGAAGGGGTTAAAAATAAATCAGTTAGCAAAATCAGTTTGAACCTTCAGGGCCACCATAAGAAACAGATTTAAATTGTTTCCAATTGTGTAAATTGCTCAGTAAATGCAGCATAAAATTAAATAAGTTGTCTCTTTTTATAATATAATGATGTGATAATATGACTGAATAGCTGTATTTATTAATGGCTCAGTAAAACTTTAGCATAAATAAGTAGCCTTTTCATAGGCTAACAAATCACTGTGAGATAGAGGGGTGTGACTCACTCCATTAGGGTGTTTGACGTACATCACCCCATTCCACTCTCCCTCGATCTTCATGAACGCCTTCTTGTCACTAAGATGACTGGACACACACACACACACACACACACAGGAAGAGAAATAGATAGTTGAATCCACAGATTCAGACAAAAAGAACGAGTCAATGGAATGCTTTTATCTTTCTCTGCCAGAGATATAGTAACCACTTTATGAGCCTGAATGTTCAAACAACCTAGCTATCTAGCCACTCACAAGATGTCTGCAGTGACCCTGTGTTTCTTTCCTCCATAGAAAGGCTTACAATGGAAGTCCAGCGTGGCACCATAGCCAGACTGCAGACACTCCACGTTCACCTTCCCTCCCAGCTCCAACCATGGGACAGTCAGGATGGACCTATAGGACAAGGTTTACAGAGAAAAATAAATTTTGGTTGAGATAATTATTCATTATACCTAGCTACTAACAATGGTACACATCTTACCTTCCATAAGCATTGGGCAGGTTACATGTGTACACCTCATTATAGTCGAGAAGATGAAGACGAACTGTGGATCATGTGATAGTCATGTGATCAAATATACATGCATGCACCACTGGGTAGGAGTTGCCCACTCGAACAACACACTCACCTGATCCTATATTATGGACGCCTAGAGAAAGACCGAGAAACTTAGATTTGGTCCAGATGGACCCAGTCACATACATGTTCCTGGCAGCACACTCAGCATAGAAACCAGACACTGTAGTGGGACGTGTGAGGGTGGATATAGGTCAAGGTCATGGTGGGCTTTATTTAGAATACGTGATAAAATATCTTGTTACCTGGGGGATGGTGAGAGACTTGCTCGGCTGCAAATGTGACTCCATTGTAACTAGCATAGGGAACTGGACCACTGGCATGAATTTCCTATAATTAGAATAAATAGCCTTAATGACCAGGCAATAATTACAGGGGTCTACTCACCTCTGCCTCCTTGCTGGGAGGGGTCCTTGTGGAATTGGGCAGGTCCCAGTAACAATGGAACGTCTCACCGAGGATGGGGTTGTAAGGCTTCTTAGCAACCGTACCCTGTTCAAAAATAACGACCGACTAAAGTCATAACAACATTCTTCACACAATCATGGCACAATTAATGGTCGTTTTTCAGATCTCTTCACATTGATATGTAATGCTAGTATCATTATTGACCTCTGACCTTTCTAGCAGCATGGAATGAGGAGAGGTAGAACCTGACCAGAGCTATGATACGATCCTTGGGATCAGAATGATTGGGCACCCTGGAATGGAGAATGGGAATAGGACACACAAACAAGTACATTTCCAATGCACAAATCATGCAAGAATAAATGATGTAATTTTCAAGGTAGTTTTAATCTAATTCTTGGAACTAAAATTGCAACATGAACTCACTCTGCAAAGATATCGGGATGGGCCAGGAACTCAGCGTACATCTCCAGCAGTGATCTCTTCTCCAGGATGAAGGTGGGCAGGACTATCCTAGTGAGGTCCATCCCCACCCTCACCTGGGAGAGCATGTGCATAATGACACTTTTGTTGGCAGCCACTCCATCTGTTAGGGGAGGGGGGGAGAGAAAGAAATGAAATGAAAATGGTAGAAAGATAGATTGTTTGAAGGGTGTGGGTGGAGGTGGGGTAACAATATCATATATCGATCATTTTCAAGAACATCAAGACCAACCATCTAAAAACTTTAGATCTTATAAAACACACACACACAATCTGACTACATATGGTAGCTATGTAGGACTGTGTGTGTGTACATGTAAAATATCATTTTACACATCATTTAGAACTGAAAAATAAACCTTCAGTTCCTCTTCAAAGCTAACACACACACACACACACACACACACACACACACAC
>CAXIPT010000001.1:18769559-18813269 GCA_964030475.1 Tethya wilhelma | reverse complement strand
GACCAATCAGTGCACAGGTTTGAAGAAATTGCGCAAAATTTGAAGAGGCGGAGTTGACTCCGTGCCAACAGCAAAGAAAGAGAACCAAAAGAAACAGAAATGGCAGCTTTATCTTCCTCAATGGACACCACTCTCTCTCAACCTCCTGCCTTCAGAGCTACACAGTTGGTAAGTCAAGTATTTTATTATAAATGGACGCGCGTAAATAAATATCCTCGCCAAATTTTTCATGCAGTGGCAAGAGTTGATTGTTGCCTTCAGGGGAGGCATGCCCCGGAGGAAAAAGAGAGTGAAGATGAAGAGTTACGACGAGTGCTTCACGGGCCACGAGGCCGTGGAGTGGCTGCACGAACACATGAAGAATTCAGAGTCGTTTGGAAGCACGGTCTCCAGGCAACAGGTTAGATAATTTTAATGATAAACTTTAATAATTTTAATGTAAACGGTGTGAATTATGTCAGCTAATTCCATGATGCTTGGCAGACAAAGTATATATTGCCTGGTTACAGTGTTTTGTAGATATACTGGGATGGCAGATTGCCAAGTTATTGTTTTGGATTTTTAGTCCTCTTCTTTTCTGGGGGGATGGCCTAGTAATGTGGTTAGCTGTTATTGTTTACGTTTGAAATTTTTCGACACTTTCCAACCGTCTTCTGTAATCATGGCAATACACACCTAGAGAGAGGTATGTACATTTACCAATGTTACCTCTTTATTTGTGATCAATACCTGTTGAACATGGAAAGATAATACTCAACACGTCACTGTGTAAATATGCTCCTGTGTGTGTGTGTGTGTGTGTGTGTGTGTGTGTGTGTGTGTGTGTGTGTGTGTGTGTGTGTGTGTGTATCTATCTAGGTGGAGAAACTTCTCCAGAAGTTCCTTGAGAGTGATGTCATACGTGAGGTGAGGGGGAAACTGAGGAAATTTGACGAAGACCCCCATCATTTCTACTCCTTTGTGAAGGAGCCTGGCCCCCTCAACTTTGTGGACCCCATGTCCCCCGCCCCCCTCAAGAGACCAACCTCCCCCCTCGGCAAACGAGACAGAGAGAGAGAAGAACAGAATGAAAATGAGGACATCCAAAACATGAGTTATGATGGTGCCTGCTTCACTAATGAATATGCATTCATTAGATGCGACAATAACGAACCCTCAACGCCAGGGGGCACCTCAAACAAAACCAAGCTATGTTCCCCGGTGAAGAAGTGTCGCAGTGACTGTTCAGTGAAGAGTGACAGATCGGACACATCAGTTGCTAGTAGCCGAGCCATCTCCCAAGAACCCACCGTATCGGGACTGGCTCCATCTCAAGTGGCGGGTGTGTGGAAAGAGCTGACTTTGAATCGTCTCCTCCTCCTAGTGGAGCTTCCCTCTCTGGATGGAGTCCTGGCTTATGATGCTGTGGATGGTAAGAACATTCTAAGCAACGTGTCGCTAGTGTTCAATAAGCTGTTCTCAAGTTCTAAGCCGGCTGCTGCTGCACACACCTATGGTGGTGGTGGTGGTGGTGTAAGGTCATTGGGGTCAGATCGATATGGAGGTGGCGGTGGTATTTCTTATCAGAGTCTCTCCGCTAAAGGTCGTAGGTCATCTTCCACTCATGTTGGTCGTAGCAGTGTCTGTGGTGAGTGTGGGGGCTGGGAGGGCGGACAGGTGATGATCAATGTTAGAATCAATGAATGATCTATTTGATGCATATTGATTTGATACTGATTCATTTTGATGTTGATTCATGCATCCCATGGGTTGGGACTGTCAGCATTAGCTTGCTAAGCAAGTACCAAAGACTGGAGTAATTCATGTGGGCTGTGTATGTTTGGGTATTTAAAAACTTGTATTAATTTTCATGCTAGTTGTGAATAAAACTCTGCTCCATTGAAAGTTCACCCTAGGTGGTCAGTATTGTATTGCCCAGAGCTATTGAGTCAGTGTTGCAAAGTGTCTTCTTGCTGTTGTTTCATCTTGTATGCATTATTTGCAGTATCAAAATTAGTTTTATCATCATTTCCCCACTCCCTAGAGTCAGTCAGTGATGTCCCAAGGTGGGTGATACTGGCCATGAGGTGCCTCTCCAAATGTAAGGAAATGGATAAGTGATTATAAAGTTCTCAATAGAAACTTAGAAATCTATAAAGATGTCCCTGAGTTCACTCCCTACCCCAGCTCTCTCTCTCTCTCTCTCCCTCCCCTCCAGGGCCTAATGGGTGCAGTGAGGAGCTGTTTGGAGGTATGCCCATCTACTGTGGCTATGAGTTTGATGTGCTCAAGTCTCTGGTCAAGTACTTCTCCTCTCTCCCTGAGTCACTGGTCAGCTCTAAGCTCAGTGAACTACTGCTGGCAATACTCAGTGAGTGCTATGTAGACATGTGTTTTAGAAATGTAATTTTCAATTCTCAGTTTCATTATCAGGTATTATACAAATTGCACATATTTAGTCACGTAAACAGAAATGAATGCCATCAATCACTCTGCCTACATGTAGCTTTTAAATTTATACATGATTATCAAACACTAATGACATTATAGTGTTTGATAATCGTGTAAATTTTGTCTGGTCTAGCATGAAATTACCAAAGTCTCCTTGGAAGGTTCCTATTCTAATTCAAAACCATTTCAAGCTACCTACCTATCTCTCTCTCTAGACTTGATCTCTCTCTCTCTCTCTCTCTCTCTCTCTCTCTNCTCTCTCTCTCTCTCTCTCTCTCTCTCTCTCTCTCTCTCTCTCTCTCTCTCTCTCTCTCTCTAGAATTGATCAAGGAAGGCAAACCCTCTGCAGTTGCTGCCCTCCAGCTCTCCACTCTCCTTCTCCCCCAGACCAATCGGATGCGCCTCCATCGCCTCCTCAGACTCATCAACAAGGCTGGTTCCAACAAGCAACTCAGACTCTCCAAGACACACCCCAACACCCACGTCCTAGTGGGGGCCTTCTCTGAGGCTGTACTCCGACCCCCGGGGGGCAACAGGGGGGAGAGGAGTGCCGAGGAATGGTCGGGGGACATCCAGAGACTGGTCTCCTTCATGGCACAGCACTACCACCACATCTTTAAGGTGGGTACACATGTGATAATGAACGATGAATCTCTAAATGTTATGTTGTGTGTGTAAATTAGATAAAAATTAGGAAAGTATGCATGTAGGTATTGGGAGAGGGTTCCTTTAGGTTTGGGTTTGTTTGTAAAGATAAGACCGTTTGTGAATTTTCATGCATCTTCAGTCAGTCTATAAATGACATCTTTGTTGGTCTGTACTTTGTAGCGTAGAATTAAAAAAGCTTTAGTTCTTCCTATCAGTGTCTGTTGTTGTGAACTGTGATTTGATCATCTCTCTCTCCAGGTACCAGAGGATGTGAATGAAGAGGTGCAAAGAAGACTGGTAGCTCTCTCTACCAGTGAGGTCAGAGGTCACAATCATAGGTGTGAGTACAGTCCTATTTACGATTGTATCTGTTTGTTTCCCCCTCAGGGTAAGGATGTGCCCCTCAAGTCCTCCCGTACCTTCTGTGCCCGTGTGTCGGAGAGGGAGTACGAGGAGCAGAGAGAGAGGACCTCCCTCCAGTGTGTGGCCGACCTACTGGAGAGCATCATCAATGATGACACCATGAGTGCAAAGGTCAAGAAACAAAGACTGAAAATGGTATGTTAGTCTAGCTTCATAAACCATGCCTTTCCTCCCTGAAGGTTTGAGCATCAAATACACAATAGCTGTCATTGTTGTACATTCATCAACTTTCCTGCTTTCACAAATTGCTGTATACTGTCCTCGTATATTAATAATTTAGAAATGAAATTAGTAAACAATTATGATTATTTTGGGGTGTAAAGATACTCTTATCACCTAGCTGGGAGTGTTAAATAAATGTTTAAAACAAACAGTTATGGATTCATTTCTCAGCTCATAAACAATGCTCATTCAGTTTGCACCTAGTATTAAACCAATACACATGCATTATTAAATTATATTCTTGTTCACCAACCCAGTATGCAGATTGAAAATATCAAACTTAATTAGACAGGCAGAATTAAAGTTTGATATTTTCAATCTGCATACTGGGTTGGTGAACAAGAATATAATTTAATAATGACTAATACCCAACCAGAAACTCACTTATGAAAATACACATGCATGCAGGCATTATAAAACAGATGGATTTGTTATAATTACCATCTTGCACACACACTTGCAAACACAGTTCCAGAAGCAGTATCCTGCCATCTATGCTGCCAAGTGCAGTGAGTCCTCCTCCCTCCTGACTGGGGGCCCTCAGGGGAAGAGAGAGAGTGTCCCCTCCTCTGGTGGGAGGCCATGGTACCAGGCCTCCTCCTCTCCCCTCCTCACCTCAGCACCTCACCACCAGCTTCACCTAGAGAAAGAGACAAACAGATAGCTCATAGGTAGCTAGTAGGACCTGCCTAGCTCATAATGTGATCATGTTTCAATGGGTACTGTATAGATCATAATTGTGTTACAAAACTCGCAGAGTTACTGCGCATGCGCAGTAAATTAACGATTGGGCTATAAAAGTTTCCCTAGAACTGGAGGCCCTGTGTGCCTGTTCATGTAGTTAAAACTCGATTTCCTTTGAAATCAGCGTATATACCTACTTTCCAATTTAATCGGGGGTGTACTGAAAGTTTGGTCCAGAGAGAGGTAAGTATTAAAAAATGAAAAAGATGTTTTGGCATGACTGTCAGATTGAGGCTGATCATGTTCTTTTGCTTTCGAATGACTGGTACCTAATACCTATATGAATATCACTAAGTGAAATTGGCATTATGAATGTGTATGGAGTGTGCATGACTATCCACCAGTGAATTATGCTTTGGAGTACCCCTGTAGAATTAAATGGAATATAAAACCTAAGGACGAAATAATAATTTATTATACGAAAGTAATATCAAGAATAAATAATTATTTACTCTTAGTAATATTTAACTTTAGAGGATATGCTGTTACCTTTTGCCANATTATTATTATTATTATTATTATTGAACACGCCACGGAAAGGCGCAAATGGGGAAGGGAAACAACACATGAATACAGACAGACACAGCTATACAGTACAAAACAAACAAACAAAAAAACAACATTGAGAAGAGGTCGACAAAATTCAGCATCAAGTTCCATACTCGGAGTCAGAAGGTTTCAGACGAAGGCGAGTTCTATGAGCGATAGGAGCCCAGAACGTATCATCATGTGATTCAACCTCGAATCCAGGAACACCATCTCTAGGATGATAATTGAGACTGAGACAGTCATCAATATCAACGTCACTAGTGCCAGTTTCATCACCAGAGAGAACAGGGCCAACCTTCACAGCGGACTTACACACTTTCACTGGGGACCAGCTGAAAGCACCATCACCACGATCAACGCAAACCCCAGGGGCATCATTCATCTCGTGATAAAACACAGGTGAATCAACATCAGAGGGACTCAGGTCTGATACAGGGATGATCAGATGAGGAGACTGGTGACACAATGTGATGTCAAGAGATTGAGCCTCGGACTCATCCACTTGACTCTGAGACTCATAACTGCACTGAGACAGGGGAGAAGCCGTCCTAGCATCAGAAGTACAAAGACTCAGAGGGGCTAAGGCCGACTCACTGCCACACATGGACAGCGGGGAGACATCATGACAATCAGGAGAAGGATCTCGACACTCAGTCACAGTCAGTGGAGGATGATCATCAGGATGTGGAGCAGGAACAGAACTGGGACACACAGCTGCAGGTGGTTGTTCAGCCAACTTCTTACTCCTCTGTCTTCTCAATCTTCTCTTCATAGACTTACTTAGACCTACTTTACTGGGCTTGGCCTCAACTGAAGTGGACACAGAGGGCCAGAAAAGACTGAAAGACAGTCCAGCAGTAGTCTTCCTGATATTCCAGGAGGCATCTGTCAGCAGGACTCCTGCCTCTTGCATGGAAGCAATGGCTGGGAGAGGAAAGCCAAGCCTCTGGAGGGCTCTAAGAGGCCCATCCACCACCAACACAGATATCTCACTGTCAGGGGCAACTGCCATTTTTTTTTTTTTTAAATATATCAACATGTACATGTACAAAAATTTCCCCGTTGTAAATGAATTAGTTTACGGTGTCTTACTATATAATATATATTATATTATATCATGTGAGAAACTAGCATATATAATTTAGCTAAACATTCACACCAAAATTATGTATCTAGCCCCTCCCCCTGCCACACCCACCCACTCACCAATCTCTCGTTGTCTTTCCTCTCGCTGTAGAAGACCATCAGTAGCCTGGAGCAATGGAGGAGCTCAGGCATAGAAAGCAAGAAATGTAGGCAACTTCATCAGGAAATTTAGGTAAGAATTTCAAACTTAACCACAAAAGATAAAACTTAACCACAAAAATCTCAATTAACTAATTTGAATTTTTTTCCCTGAAAAACTTGAGTGCACAAAAGTATTTTAGTTACTTGGTTAGGTGAGTGTGATTTGCACATGTACAATGAACAGGATTTGAGAAATTTAGGTAACTATATGCATGTTGGGAAATATATAATAGGGAGAGACTGTGAAAAATAAAGAAAGGAAATTTAGGCAACTTTTGAATGATTTGGCCAGGACTAATCCACATCCAATGGCTGGGAGAGGGCCAGAAAAGGGCCCGCCCTTATATCGACCGCTTACCGACCGTCATATCGATCGATCGTATACAGCTGCAGATCGTGCCGAAGATCGTGCACCTCAAAGCTAGCTAGCTGTACTGTCTGAAGATATGGTTCTTCTTGGGAGAGTGTTTGCGTTGTTGAGAAGGCGGCGCACGTTTGATGTATTGCCGTTCTCTGAATCAGATATTGTTCGCGGACCGGACTCCGTCAAAGATATACTGCGCTACACAGTCATGAACATAAAGTAAGTCAGAGGGCTGCAAGGGGCATATATGCATAGTGTGTGAAGGGGTAAGCTAAGCTTAGGCAGCTATGTGAAGACTTGTGCCGCGACCTGCTTTAGGAGTAGGTCAGTGTAGAGATTTTACCTTTCCAAATGAAGCGCACCATTATTTCTGAAGTAGGAAATGATATGTTGAGAGTTGGCATTTTAGGAAGTGACATTTTGGGAGTTGAGATTCTCGGAGGACACCATGCAAATCCTACCTTGACAGAGCTAATATTTCAATAAGTTGTCTGAGCTGATTGTCTGCATCCATTATTGTCTTCTTTGTATAAGCAAAGATGCTCAGTTGTGTGGATATTTTTCAATGTCAAAACAGATCACAGTTACATCCAATTACAACTTGCTATAGCTAGACCAGGCTTAGCACGCTATGCATCCCTAAGCATCACCAATCAATATGATAATGACCTGTCTTAATCCAATTATCCACACATGCCCNGGGGTGGAGGGTGCAGGGGAACATGCCGTCAAACAGTTCCTGTCCATCCGACTCACGTCAAGCAAAGAGGAGGTGACCCTCTTTGTGGGGAACCAGCTGGTGAGATGGTTGCATGTACTTTAATACCGTATAGCTAGAAATTTTCGAGGAGTATTAATTTCACGGTTTTCGCGGATTGTCGGCAATCCGCAGAAATTTTAAGAAATTTTCACGATCATATTGCATTATATAGGTGGGGCTGCTCGATCCTCGAAAATAAAACCATGAAAAGTTTGGCGATTGCCTTTCTGTTAAATTTTATTCCTCGAAAATTTCTAGCTATAATTATTCATGATGATCCATTTACGACATATATAGTGAATTGTTAGCGCTAGCTGTGCTATTAGCTAGCTACATTGAAACACAGAGTGTTAGAAGAGTCCATTGTCTTATATCTCAAGGTGTTTCTGTCACATCTGTTGCTAGAGAATAAAATCCAGAGATACAGATGTCAGTGAGTGATTAGATTTTGGCAGTATGTTTGTAGGTGCAGTTATTTAGTGATTTGCTGATACAGGATTTACATTAGTAGTTGGACACCTGGTGTGATGTTGTGACAACACACTGTAAAGTTTCTCTTTCAAATGTATACAAACAGACACACTAAAACATAGTCTCGTGCATAGGGAGGGGTCTGGGCACTAGACTAACTAAAAACACACACTTGATATCTTGTTACCAGGTATACAGCAGCAGTCTTCCTGAGCAGAGAGGGATACACATTGCAGTCCTCAACCAGGCCACTGTAAGTGTCACTAGTCTTTTTTCCCACCATTTATTTCTCTCTCTCTCTCGCTCTCTCTCTGCTCAGGGTGGTCTGATGGCAGCCAGGGTGTTTGATACCTACATGCCGGGAGCAGAAGAGCTGATGATCCAGTTCCTCAACTCCATCAGTGATGGGAGGATCCTCTGTCTGGCCATCATGGTAGGTGGGCGGAGTTTGATTTATTATGATTTATTCATAAATCATGTGATCTTGTTGCCCCTCCCCCTGACAGGATGAAGGAACATTCTCCCTCAAGGACGTTGGAAGAAGTGCTCTTAAAGTTCTTGGCAGTCGACTCAGCAGTGAGTAAACCCTAATAATCACAGTCCTAATTAAAATACATTCATTTACATATTATCTCATCTCCATAACCACGCCCACCCCCAGCGTCCATCTCGTGGCGTGACACGTGGTCCCTGGTGACCATAAAGGGAGGGGATCCTCTTGGGGAAGACGTGGGTAAATCAGTGGACATCCAGAGCTGGGGACCTCCCGTCACCATCCAGGTCACATTCCCAATCCAGGACTCTGTGGTGGAATGTGATTGGCCAGCCACGAGGGAGAACGAGAGGAGGAGGGGGTTCTGTTCCAAGTACGAGGGATACGGGGCTCTCTGTCACTGTGCCAAGCCCCTCCCACTGACCATCAAATCTCCGAGACTTGAGGGGAACAACGTGGCCAGTGTACCTGTGGCAGTCATCGCTAGCAACAGACCTCTCTACCTCTTCAGGTACCTAGCAAGGGAGAGAGAGAGAGAGGGAGGGAGTGAGGGAGAGAGGGAGAACAGTTTGCACACATTCAATTAGGTGATTTCTTAGTGAAATTTTAATTTACTGCCAATAATTATTTCTACGTCTACAGTAGTTGAAGAAAATATGACTCAATTTTCAGACTGACAATTTTCACTAAACTAAATGCCTGTCCAAGTGTCCTCCTCCTACACCCCTCCCTCTCTCCCTCTTGTAGAATGTTGAGAGGACTGCTGTCAGCACATGGTAGTAATGTTACCATGGTAACAGTGTTTGTGGATGGGTTCTATCAGGAGCCAGTTGACGTGGCTGGACTGTTTGGAATACGAGCAATACAGGTTTGACCAGTTACATGTAAGGTAGTCAGGGAGCCTGGAACAAGGCTAATTTTCTCTCTCTCTCTCTCTCTCTCTCTCTCTCTCTCTCTCTCTCTCTCTCTAGCATGAGCCAAAGAGTCAAAAGAATGGTCGCATCTCTCAACACTACAAGACTAGTCTCTCAGAGACCTTTGACCTTTATCCAGTAAGTTTTCACTGCTTCATGCATTTTGTACTGAGTCAGCAAAAATGCAATCATGCATGGCATTTTTTCAATGACCATTTGACCACACCCCTTGTCCCACCCCTTCCTGTACAGAGTGCTGACTATGCCATTATCATAGAAGAGGATCTTGACGTCTCTAAGGATTTCTTCAGCTACTTCAGCCAGACCCTCCACCTCATGGAGGAGGACCCCTCCGTCTATTGTGTCTCCGCCTGGAACGACCAGGGGTACGACCACTCCTGCCATGACCCCGCCCTCCTCTATCGGGTGGAGACTATGCCAGGACTGGGATGGTGAGTCAGGGGACCACACAATGTAGTACAGCTAGCTGGATGAAATTAATGATCACTTGCTATATAAAATCCACACTTTTCGTGGTTATTGTGAACTGTGGAATACCGTATGTTAGGAGATTTTTGTTTTCACGATTTGATCACAAAAACAAGAACTATAAACATGTGCAGTTGTAATACTGATTCTGGTTTGTCACAATCAACATTCCACGAGAATTTAAATCTTGAAAACTTGATTGACTTCTTGCTGCAATAACTGAAATTTTGACCAGGTTAAATGTCCCACTATAGGGTAATTAAATTAAATTTTATGACAGTGGTTATTTTCTGAAATTGTATTAATTTTACTAATAATTACTGTCTAAATTTATATAAATTTCTTGCTGTTCTCCTCTTGACCTTTGACCCCTGTAGGCTCCTCAAGAGGAAGCTGTTCAAGGAGGAACTGGAACCAAACTGGCCCAGTCCTGACAAGTTATGGGACTGGGACATGTGGATGAGACTGGATGTGATCAGGAAGGGGAGGGAGTGTGTGATCCCTGACGTCTCCCGGACCTACCACTTTGGAGCCTCTGGTCTCAACATGAACCCCTACTTCCAGGAACACTACTTCAAGAAACACACCCTCAACACCATCCCTCACGTCCTCCTCAAGGAGGTGGACAGGTCAGGGAGAATGATAATATGGTCCTCTACTTGTAGATCAGTGTGGGGATGTAGGTCACAGTATATTTGTGTTGTTTTTGTTGTTTTGTCATTTTCCATGTTATCTTTTTTTTGTGGCAATGTATAGTGAAAGAAGTACTGTACATGTGGGAATGGGTCTTTCACGTAGTCATTTATCACAGTTTCCTCAAACTGCAAAATATAAACGAAAGTGAAATTTTCCACATTAGTTTTACTGTTTAGGCATTTCTTAAACATGCAGTGATAAACTTTCAAAATGGCATTAAAATCAGGAAATTTTATCCATGATGTTTAAAAAACAGTTTTGAAAATGTTTGTCTTTAAAATTTGACTCTTTCTCTCCCTCCCTCCCCCCCAGTGTGAAGAAGGAGAGCTATGAGCTGGTGATCCATGGTCTGTTCCGAGAGGCTAGTGTCTTGGACCACAACAAAGACCCATGTAGTGAGGACTTCATACCCGACACCAAGGTAATGATGACATCATAATGACATCATCCTCACACTCCTCTCACCCTCACAGGGGAAGATCTACGTCTTGTACATGGCAATGAAAGATGAAAGAGACTTTGATAATTGGATGAAGCTATCAACAGTGAGTCAGTCTGTCTGTTGGTCACATGACACAGTCAGTTGGTCACATGACAGTACCTCGTATCATGAATATTCATGGTTCTTCTCTCTCCAGTGTTTTCACTTATGGGACTTGGACGCCAGGGGCTTTCATAAGGTATGGGAATGAAAGAATGACAGTCTATAGTCAAAATACTATTAAAATGTTTGGGGACCAGGGGAAGAATTTACTGAGTGTAAAATATGAACACTTTTTCCAGATAAAATTTAAAAAAATTGACTGCCAATATTTTCTGGCCATGGGTGCATTCTGTTCTGTTCTTTAGTTCTAGTATTCTTATCTCATTCTCCATTCCCCTGTCCCTCCCCCTCCAGGGTCTGTGGCGGTTCTGGCTGAAGGGTAATCATGTGTTAGTGGTGGGCCATCCTCACTCCCCCTACTCCCTCAAGTACATGCCCTCAGGCATCTCACCTCTCAGACTGACACCTGCTGATAGACCAGCAGAGGAAAAACAAAGATAGCACTAGCTAGTCAGCTTTCAAACACTTGAAAATTCTTGTAACACTAGTTTTGGTTGTACAATAATGAAAAGTGAAAATTTCAACAATAATGCATGCAAAGACAATGGTAGACATAGACAATGGTCATGATATCAAACACTTGGCATTTCACACACACACACACGCACACACACACACACGCACACACACACACGCACACACACGCACACACACACGCACACACNAGAGAGAGAGAATGATATTTTTGAGACTATTTTTTGCGAATTTTCATGACTGGAAGCTGATGCAAGCATGTGTATATAAACATGGTTGGAACATTAGACCATCAATTGGTGTGTTGTACTGGTATGCTTGTCAAACTAGTTAGACCAGTTATATTTTTCTTCTAAACTAACTCACGATCTGTTCTCTGTGAAGATGAGCTCTGTAGCTGGCCTGGATGAGGAGTGCTGCTTGGTGGCGCCGACGAACAGCCTAGCAACAAATGAGAGGGATGGTTCTAACACTGAATAGCATTAGTTATAATATACTGGTACAGTCTGTATTCCTACCTCTCTGTGTTCTCTCTCCTTGTGTGCTTGTTGTATCAGAGCACCTTTCTCCACCTATGAAAGAAATTTTAAGGTAAACTTTCAAACTTCCTACAAAGAAAGTGAAGTGGTTACCTTCTTGCTGGCTCCTCTCAGTGATACAGTGGGTTTAGAACGGAACTGGCCATCAAAATGTGGCACAGACATGTCTGTTATAGTTAGAAATGGCGTCTTCTTGAATAGTAGGGAGTTTTATGGCGGAAGGTGATGAGACAGCATGCTGAGTGTATACAAATTTTAATATTTCTTTCTAGAACACTCTTTCGGTGAATTAGAGCGGACTAAAATCTTGGTAGGCGTGTCGACACGCCCCCTCTCAACTCAGTGAAGCATGTTCAGTACAAGCTCAAAGAAACCACCTCTAGAAGCTGAAGATCGAGGATGAAGTGTGCTCTGAGAAGACGGAGATGGACGGTGAGTATCCTAACGTAGCAGCTGCCGCCGTAAATGGTTGCTAAGTGTTGCTATGCCCCCAGGTCATGGTGGTGGTGATCATGGTGCTCATGTTCTCTCTCAATGTTCTCTTCATCATCGACCTCACTCTGAACCACGAGGCACACAGTAAGTCCCCCTTTGATCTAGCCTGCTCTGGTATGTGTGGAATGCTTTGATCTTCTCCGTAGGCCATCTGATTGGTGCATTACGGGACCACGATACGAGTGAGAGTCGTGAGGGTGTGGGGGTGTGGAGGGGAGGGGTGGAGGGTGCAGGGGAACATGCCGTCAAACAGTTCCTGTCCATCCGACTCACGTCAAGCAAAGAGGAGGTGACCCTCTTTGTGGGGAACCAGCTGGTGAGATGGTTGCATGTACTTTAATACCGTATAGCTAGAAATTTTCGAGGAGCATTAATTTCACGGTTTTCGCGGATTGTCGGCAATCCGCAGAAATTTTACCCACGAAATTTTCAGGATCATATTGCATTATATGGGTGGGGCTGCTCGAAAATAAAACCATGAAAAGTTTGGCAATTGCCTTTCTGTTAAATTTTATTCCTCAAAAATTCTAGCTATTATTATGGTATGAATAATTATTCATGATGATCCATTTACGACATATGCCGTGAATTGTTAGTGCTAGCTGTGCTATTAGCTAGCTACATTGAGTGGTTTTGAAACATGAAGTGTTAGAATCCATTGTCCTATATCTCAAGGTGTTTCTGTCACATCTGTTGCTAGAGGATAAAATCCAGAGATACAGATGTCAGTGAGTGATTAGATTTTGGCAGTATGTTTGTAGGTGTAGTTATTTAGTGATTTGCTGATACAAGATTTACATAATTACTTGGACACCTGGTGTGATGTTATGACAACACACTGTCAAGTTTCTATTTCAAATGTATACAAACAGACACACTAAAACATAGTCTCATGCCTAGGGAGGGGTCTGGGCACTAGACTAACTAAAAACACACACATCATGTGACACTCATGTGACCAGGTATACAGCAGCAGTCTTCCTGAGCAGAGAGGGATACACATTGCAGTCCTCAACCAGGCCACTGTAAGTGTCACTAGTCTTTTTTCCCTCCATTCATTCCTTTCTCTCTCTCTCTCTCTCTCTCTCTCTCTCTCTCNGAGGATCAGCAATGCCAGCATGTAATGGGATCAAAGTATTTGCTGAGATTTGTACCATTGCAATCAGCATGAAAAGATCTTTCAAATTATATCTACTTTGTTTCTTAATATAATTATTGTTATTACTGTAAATCTGGAGATTGTTGCTGTCACTCATATTTCTGGTTCAAGGTTACCACGAAAAATGAAAAAGCGAAGTAAAGTAAACAATATACGACCCATTCCTGTGATTGTATGTTTCTTTCACTACTTGTGTAAAATAGATAACGTGGAAAAATAAAATGTGAATAATATATTAACACGCAAAAATTTCCAAATTTATGATAATACGTAGGTAGGATGATAATTTGAAACGTACATGTGTGCATTCTGCTTGTAATCTTGTATGTTCATGGTGATCTATCTCTCTCTCTCTCCTTCCTCCCCCCTCGCAGGCAGTGACATGCCTTTCTCCCTGTCTGATCTCACGGCCATGGTGACCCTCCTCAGAGACGTCTTCATCAGCCTCCACCAGGACAGACACCTCCCCTCACAGTCCCTTTCCAGGTCAAGACAAACATCGTCCCGTCCCACAAATCACGTGAGTCACCCTAGCACTGTTGACCTGTAGGTCAAGTAACAGAAGTGATGATTTCCATAAGAATTTTCAACTAAATATTTCTCCATTTTTCCTGTCCTAAGTTGTTGCAGTGATACCGTATAGCGGAAAATTTTCGTTGGTGCAAAATTTCATATAAACGCGCCAGAAGAAATTTTCGTAGTTTTTAAATTTCGTGTAGGCGCGTACAAAGTAAATGCGGAAGTTAAATTTTCGCAGTTTTAATTTTCGTATAATTATTCGAACCGCATACGAAATATACGAAAATTTCCAGCTATATGGTACGTGTACTTTAGTGGTGTCCATATCTGTCCACTAGCAATGTTGGTGTCATTTGGTGCAGTTTCCATGAGAGAGAACACGATATGAGCATGTAAACACAACCACTATAAATGGAATTGGAATTTAGTTGAAAATTCTTTGAGAAATTTCATATATGTATCTTCTCCCTCTGACCTTCCAGGAGTGGGGGTGTCTGAAGGCGGCCATCTTGGAGGTGCTGTGCTCCCTCTACGACAGGGACAGTCGGAGGCCCTTCTGTCCCCCCGGACACTGGGAGGGCAGGGGGCTGGCTCTCCAGGCCATACCCCCGGAGCTGCTCATTGATAATGAGGGTAAGACCCTGTCTTGATAGGATGATGATTGCTCAGTTTTCTCTCAAAGCTGGTTCACTTTTAAAATCACTACCACATAGCAGGAAAGTTTCGTGGCGTTTAACTTTCATGGTTTTTGCGGACCACGATCTATCCATGGAAGTTTTTATTTGTGAATTCTTTGCAACGTATATACGCATAGATGTCACACAGCTCATTCGTGAAGGTAAAATGTTTGACGAGAGACAACCACAAAAGTTAAACCCCTTGAAATTTCCCACTATATGGTATATAGTGTCATGCAATCACTACTGTGATCTATTTATAAGTTTGTTATATTCAATCTGCATACTGGGTTGATGAACAAGAATTATGAGTAATACTACGAAAGTAAGTTTCAAACTGTAACTTTATCCCCTGTTGCTATGCCTACACAGATGACGATGAGGAAATCCCTACAATCAGAGTCTCTCCCTCCGTCCATAAACAGCTGGAGCTGTTGAGGAAGGCTCCCTTTGTCTTTCCCTTCATAGAGAGAGTCAAGTTCTTCATGGAGCTTGTGGCCCACCACAGAGGGACCACTCAGGGCCACCTCCAGGACTTCCTGATGGGTCCCAGCCTCCACGTCACAGCCCGGAGGAACCACATCTATGAGGACGGCTTCTCAGAGCTGGCTCAAGGGGCGGGTAAGACCCTGTAATTAGTAATGCAATCAAATTGACTGGAAAAAAAAGTCATAGGTCCATTTTTTTCAAAAGGAAAAAGTTTTCTAATAATCTTGCTACCGTATCATTGACTTCAGTGTATGTTTCTCTCTCTCTCTCTCNTCTCTCTCTCTCTCTCTCTCTCTCTCTCTCTCTCCCTCAGACCTTCGTAAGAGGATGAGAGTGACTCTAATTAATGCCCAGGGGTTGGATGAGCCAGGCATTGATGGAGGAGGTGTGTTCAGAGAGTTTCTTAACGAGCTGTTGAAGACAGGGTTTGACCCAAACAGAGGATACTTCACCACATCTCAGGAAGGACAGCTCTACCCCAACCCACATGTGAGTCATGATTACGCTGCATGCCTGCTTTCTTTGAACTGTATGCTTGTTGTCATGGTTACATAGTACTGAGGGGGGAAGGTACTGCATGCGAATCTTTTCACTTAATAAAGAAATAAAACTAATGTTAAGGGAAAGTTACCCTTATTATTTGTGTATCAGCTCATTAGTTAAAGTTACCATATAGCTGGAAATTTTCATTGGTGCAAAATTTCGTATAAATCGTTAAAAACGCGCCAGAAAAAATTTCCATTGTATTAATTTTTGTATACATGGAGTGCACTCATGATAATGCAAAAGTAAAATTTTTGCAGTTTTAATTTTCATATATCTGAACGGCATATGAAAAATACAAAAATTTCCACCGTAAGAAAATTTCCCACAATACGGTATACTTCTCACTGTATACTGTACACTATAACAAACTTCACACACCCTCACACCCTCATACCCTCACACACTCACACCCTCATACTCTCACACCCTCACACTTCGCACGCTCACACAGGCCCATCTCTTCAACGAGCACTATAAGCTTCACTACCATTTCCTCGGGAGCATGTTGGGCAAGGCTCTCTACGAGGGACTCCTGGTGGAGCTGCCCTTTGCTGGCTTCTTCCTCTGCAAGCTGAGAGGAAGTGGGCATGGCACTGTTGGTGTGCATCATTTAGCATCTTTTGATCCCGAGCTAAACAGGTAAGACCATCGGAGTAACCATGAGTTGGAGACAGGCTGCCTCTGATTTGTGATGGCTGTTTGTACCGACTGAAAATTAATTACCGTATAGCTGGTAAATTTGGCGGACTTAAAGCATGATTGGTGATTTTAACCAAATTAAAAATGGCTAAACAGTTTTATATGCATGCACACATTTATAAACAATGCAGTGTGCAGAATTATATTGCCAAATTGGCGATACTAACCAAATTTTAATTCTCACGACATTTACCCGCTATACGATATTGAAAGACCTCTTCCCTTCTGTAACTAACCTTTTCCCAGTAAACTACTGGAGAACCCAAGACTTCTGTCTTTGGGATTACCCGCTATCTCTCTCTCTCTCTCTCCCTCCTATATAGGCACCTTCTCTCTCTGAAGCACTACGAGGGAGACATAGAGGCTCTGGATCTCAACTTCACCACCATCATCGAGGAGTTTGACCAGAGCAAGGTATGGTAGCTAGCATCTCTTCCAGAGATACTCTCACAAAGATGGATGCTTTACAATGTCTTCTTCACTGCACAGGTCATTGAATTAAAGCCCGGGGGGGCCAATATACCAGTCACAAGACACAACTGTATCGAGTACATCTATCTAATGGCCCACTACATCCTCAACACTCAAATGGAGGCACAGTTTGCCGCGTTCCGCCGTGGGTTGGAGAGTGTGCTACCCCTCCACTGGCTCCAGCTGTTCAACCAGGGGGAGCTACAGACGCTGATATCGGGGGCAGAGGTCTCCATTGACCTCCGCGACCTCCAGGCCAACACGAAGTATTCCGGGGAGTACAAAGAGGACCATGAGTGTATCAAGATGTTCTGGAACGTCGTGTTGCAATTCTCGGAGCGAGAGAAGCGAGCTTTGCTCAAGTTCATCACCAGTTGTAGTCGCCCCCCTCTCCTGGGGTTCAAGGAGCTGCACCCCCCGCTTAGGATCCTCCCCGGGCAGGGGGAGGAGAGACTACCCTCGGCATCCACTTGCATGAACATGTTGAAGCTACCTGTGTACCACGACATGGAGACCATGAGGAGCAAACTACTGTACGCCATTGAGTCAGGGGCGGGGTTTGAACTCAGCTAGTCTTAGTGCTGTGTGTGCATGTGTATCTCTCTATGTCATGATCATTAGGTTCTCTTTGATGATTTGTGTTCCTTCAGCCGTTCAAAGCAGTACATGTGTGTTTCTATGTCTGTGTTTATGGCTATCGTTTGCTGTTTTAACTCTTCTTTAATGATTTTGATTATTTTATATCATCTGCAGCTGCTCTTCATTATAACATTATTGATGACAAAAGCTAATTAAGTCGTTCACAAAAATTGAATTATTTAAATTCTGTATACATAATTATGCAATTTAATTGATGATAAAAAAATTATACAACCTGTATCTTCCTGTCATATGCTAGTCTATTGTCTAGTGTTGTTAATGAGTCTTGTGGGTGGAGCTCACAGGTTGCTATGGCGCCCCGGGGGAAATCAAAGTGATAGTGTCCGTCCAACACCAGTGTGGCGTTCCAACTAAGAGAGCGTACAGACACCCTAAATAGGGACAGAGATATGGGTGTGTATATAGCTTGGTAGTCACAGTTGTCATGACATCATCATCATATAGAGTCAAACAAATTGCACTACAACACACACATGTATAGATGGATGGATGGATGTAAAGTGTACATGTGTTACGTACCTTTTAGCGTAGCCACGAATGTTCTTAGCTGCAAATATTCCTGCATTTTCAATGAATGGAAGAGTACGTGTGAACACTAACACATGCTAGTCAGTTGCTGCAGTGAACCAATAGATATCATTTCATTCTAAATATAGCCCACTAAATTACCTCTAACAATTGGTTCACGAACTGTGTAGGCCATTCTCTCATCGTCTCCTCTGAACACATGGCCAGAGTTGTACTGCTGGGTCACTGCAACACACATATAGTCACATTCACACACAGAGAGAAAGATGACAAATTGACAATCCTTGATCAATCAGTTGCATCCTCAAATGCACACTGTGTGTGATGAATAAGGCATTACTTGTGTGAGCTACATACATGTACCTCGTGAAACAAACTGAGGGTCTGTTTCCAGTGAAGGAAGTTCAGCTCCCTCTCTCCTAGCGATCCTCAGCAGCTGGTCTACCTCACAACTGGCCAACTTGTTCACGTTATAAGCCCTGCAAGAAGAAGGACAGCCACACAGTGATATGAGAGAGAGATGGATGACAAGATTCTAATATCCAAACATTATTGGACTATGGATGTACTACCATAGGTGCCGGTGCTGAATTTATTATGACTCATTATGACTCATTATGACTTGCTATGACTCACCATGATGTGGACCCTGTGCCGGTATAGATGAGGAGGCCCGAGCTCTTCTGTCTCTCGGAGATACCATGGTCACATGACAGCTCATAGTACGAGGCACTGCATCACATGAGAAAATACACAAGCATTGACAATTACAAGAATGATAAGTGTAGAAGTAATATAACCATTGAAATGTACGTATCTATAAGCTCTTACTTTCAAATGTACGAGTAAAGTAACAGACAATCTTTATTAATGCTATACAAATTAAGAAGAAACTGGTAAAACGTGTTTTCCTTGTACTCACTGTGACAGGTCATTCTCTCCAATGAACACCTCATTCAATGCTCTCACTGGCAGGAAGGTGTGGTCAACACGCACACGGACCCTCGTACGTCTTAATTGGGGAATTTCTCCTCTGAATACTTGCTCCAATAGGTCAGTTAATGACCTCTCACGAGGGGGGCACAGACAAAGATACCCCTCGGATGATAAGGGGTCCGTGTTGAACCCTACAACTGGTTTGTCTGGAGTGTCCACTTTTGACGAAGTGAAGAGGAAATTGCCGTCTCCACCAGCCGAGAAGATGGCATCTGCCCATCTCACATCGTCATGGCAATACGACTCACGGTTCCTGATTCTAACAGCTACATTACTTGTCCTACAGGACAATATTGGAAATTTGCATTCAGGACGTAGATTCTTAGAAATTTTTCAGGTCAAACTCACTTTAGGAATGAGATGATGTCCTGGAGACTTCTACTGTGTGCCTGATGGCGCTGCAGCAGAACGTGATAGTCAGAACCGACCCTGGACAACTGATACATACACACACATATACAGTGTATTTTATGCTTTATTTTCAGGTCATCCACCAACCTTGTCCTGAAGTTGATCTTCGGACAGATCTCTGTTCTTCATTCTCTCATACTCCAATCTGCTCGTCTTGTGCACGAGCACAACCTTGCTAGGAGGGCGGCCGCCGCTGAAGCTCCTCGCTAGCGACACGAGAGACCCACAAGAGGGGCAGACAACTCGAGGCAACCTCATCTTTGAGTGTGGCTATATACTTCTTTTCATTCTGCAAAGGATTGACCACGCCCCCTTTGTATGTTGTGGTTTGTTCCAATTAGCGCCCACCTCACAGCACGTACAGGAACCTAGCAAACACAGCGGTGGTTTAGAGCGGTGTTGATGGGAAGATGACCTCTCACGGCCACAGTCACAGCCATGGGCACAGCGGGCTACTGCCCCAACACGTCCAAGACGTGAGTCTGGACATCAGAGACTCCTCTGAGACGAAACCATCCATGAGGGCCAGCAGGAAGATAGTGAAATGGATGAAGTAAGAGGTAGTGTCAACACAGGGTTGATCTTTGCTGTTAAATAAAGAACTTTCTTATGTCCTAATCTTTAAAATTATGTTAAATTAAGATTGACGATCATCTCTCTCTCTCTCTCTCTCTCTCTCTCTCTCTCTCTCTCTCTCTCTCTCTCCCAGACACATCATGTCAGACCCTGCTACTCGCAACCTGTTCTTCTTCCTCCTCATCAATCTCTCCTTTGCCTTTGTGGAGCTGTTCTATGGCATGTGGACCAACAGCCTCGGTCTCATATCGGACTCCTTCCATATGTTCTTTGACTGCACTGCTCTATTGGCCGGGCTGGTTGCTACCATCGTTGCTAGGTGGCAGTCCAATGAGAGATTCTCTTATGGGTGAGGGTACGGTCGCTAGAAAGTGTCATGTGACTGCTTGAATTGGTCATATGACTGCTTGAATTGATCATGTGACAGTTTGTGAGATTAAGATGGAGTGTGCGACATTGTTGAGTTACAGTGTATGTTCATTTTCGCTGATTCTCTCTCTCTCTCTTTCCTTTGATGTAGGTATGTGAGAGCTGAAGTCATTTCTGGTTTTGTGAATGCTTTGTTTCTTCTCTTTGTTGCCTTCTTCATCTTCTCAGAGGCCATCGAGGTGAGGGCACACACACACATAAATTGAAGTTCCCTAATGTATCGTTAATTTGAGCTACTTGATGAATTAATTTTAATACTTGCCAAATAACCAGTTATACTACTGTATGCAAAGTGTGTCCAATAACACACAAGTATGGTAGATTAAGTATAATTGCTGACGTATTGAGTGCCCCCTTACCTCCCCCTTCTTCTCCCCCTTGCAGAGGGCGTTTGAACCCCCTGAGGTCCAACACGACCGTCTCATGGTGGTATCTGTGGCGGGGTTTGTGGTGAACCTCATCGGGATATTCGTCTTCCATCACGGAGGAAGTGGTAGGGGATCATGTGATCCGATCATCGTTGCCATGGTGACTGATTGATTTTTGTTACTGTAGGTCACGGTCATTCTCACGGTGGTGGATCACATGGGCACTCTCACGGGTCACATGATCACTCACTTGACCACACAAACAACCATTATCACAGTCATTCTCACGGCGGTGGTGGCTCTCAGATCATGCACGGTGGGTGGGCTCTAATGGGTATACATTTTGATGTCAAAGGAAGCTGCATGTTGAATCCAGGTCTTTCAAATTTGCATAACAATGTACTGAGATTAGTTCATTACTGTTGCTATGGCTGTTACAGTTGCCATGGCTTCAATTTTTAGCTAGATCTTTTCCAGTGAACTTTCATAGAATCTGTTGTAAGTTTGATCTCACAAGTTTGTGGCTGCTAAGAAAGTACTGGTCATATTAAATTTCTTACCTCTCTCTCTCTCTCTCTCTCNTCTCTCTCTCTCTCTCTCTCTCTCTCTCTCTCTCTCTGCAGGTATTTTCCTCCACATCCTGGCTGACACCCTAGGTAGTGTGGGAGTCATCATCTCCTCAGCCCTCATACACCAGTATGGTTGGATGTTGGCTGATCCAATCTGCTCCATGTTTATTGCTGTACTCATTATGACAAGGTACAGTATGACGTCATTATTACATCATCTTTAACTTATACAATGATGTCATCATTACATCATCCCTTGTAGTGTGTATCCCTTGATGAACGAGTCCCTGGGGGTTCTGATGCAGCGGACCCCTCAGAAGATGGACCACCTCCTACCAGCCTCACTGCAGAAGGTAAACAGCTGCAGTTGAAGACACACACACACACACACACACACTCACACTCACACGGGTGTTGGTTTCTGTTTAACCTTGTTCCCAGGCCTTGTTCTTCTGTGTTTAGACTACCACAAGTTCAAAAATTAAACAGGCCTGGATACAAGACTGGTTTCAGTCCCATCTTGCTTCTTGATTTGAAGTGTTTGAATGAAAAAAATTTGTTTTTCAAAAGGGAGATTATTTCACGGATGGCTGGCTAAAATTTCAGATGAAATGTGCTTCCATTCATTGCTCCGTCATGTGTACATGTTGCTAACTCTAGTTCAGTGAGGTCCAGCTGTGGTATAACCTATTGAGATAGATCCTTTCTTATCCCTTTCCCCTGTCACAGAAAATACATGTAGGTCGATAGATTGAGCAGTAATTATTGAATGTCAGTTTAGATTGATCTTATTCTGACTCTTGGTTGTTCAAATACTATAGATTGCTTGAAGCTCAAATATTATTATTATTATTACTACCGTATAGCGGGTGAATTTGGCGAGAGTTAAATTTGGCAAATTGCTCTTCGAAAAGCAAAGTTAAAAATCGCCAAACAGTTTTATACACACGCATAAACAATGCAATTAAATTGCCAAATTTAAAATTGCTGATCACGCTAAAATGGGAATTCATCAGAAACTGGTAATAGTAGGGATTGAGTGAGCTCCTAGTAATTAGCTGTAACTTATAACCTAACTCAAGTCCTCCATACATCAATCTCTCCATGGCCATATTGTGTTCCTCACATAGATCAATGAACTGGATGGTGTTCTTCAGATCCAAGAGCCTCACTTCTGGACCCTCTGCTCAGGGACCTACATTGGGTCACTGAGGTTGGACGTGTTGCCAGGATACGATGCAGTCAGATTGGTTGCCATGACAAAGAGCATTCTAAAACAGGCTGATATATCACAAGTCACTGTCGAGGTCAATTTCATGGAGTAGGGATGATGTAATGATGATGTCATGAGGAGAATAATTCTATTGTACATGTTCATGTTTTAATAATTTTGTACAGATCACAGATCAACGAATATTTAAATTGTGTCTCAGTTTGAGAAGAATAGCAATGCTCAAATGCCACTGGTTTCAGTGGTTTGATATTGATAGTTCGCGCATGTGCACATTTCACAAAAGTGGGTGGGGCTGTTTATTTTGCTGAGCAAGCTTAAAATGGCTAACATAAGGAGACAGTTGCGTGCTCTTCAAAATGACAGAAACCTGAGTCGTTTCATCATGAGGGATGCCCAACCCACTGGTAGACAACTGGGAGTAGGATCCTATGGCTCAGTTGAAGAGGTAAACTGGGAAACACCCTCTGATCTAGCAAACACAGTGCTGTTTCAGTGATGTGTGTTTGATGTGTAGATTAAAGTTGGTGGGCTGGTGTGTGCTGGAAAGACCATTCATGAGGTGTTGCTTGAAGGAGGAAATGACGGTGCAGAGGATGTAGCACAGAAGTACGTTCGAGAGTGTCAGCTGATGGCCGATCTTCGTCATCCCAATGTGACTCTATTTCTTGGGCTCTGTTTCCTACCACCAGCAACGTTGCCTGTGCTTGTGATGGAGAAACTTGAAGGGAGTCTGGACGATCTCCTTGAAACTGCACCCAACATCCCTCTGGCACTGAAGAGATCCATTCTAGAGGACGTAGCCAGGGGGCTTCTATACCTCCACCAAAGAGACCCTCCTATCATTCACAGGGATTTGACAGCAAGAAATGTCTTACTGACCTCCTCTTTTGCAGCTAAAATCACTGATTTGGGCAACTCTCGTATTGTCAATCTTCAACCTGGTCAGCTTGCTAGGACGTTCACTCGAATACCAGGTACCACAACATACATGCCTCCTGAAGCTCTGAGCATGGCTTCTCGATACGGTCCCAGTCTGGATATCTTCTCATTTGGTCATCTTGGTCTCTTCACTGGACTACAGGTGAGACAATACCTCATTAGATATTCCTATTGTTTAGCTATCTAAACAGTTGATCAATGGAGTATTGTATCATCTTCACAGGTGTTTCCTGGAGACCTTCTAGAACCAAACTACTCAGATCCTGACAATCTGAGGAGGTTGGTGGCTCGTTCTGAAGTGGAACGTCGTGGGGTGTACTTCGAACAGCTGGAGAGGTCCTTACCAAGAGGAGAAGGGGAGCATCCATTTGTCCGACTGATGAAACAATGTCTTGATAACATTCCTACTGAGCGACCAACGACTGAGGTACTCCTGAGGACTCTGGAAGAGATGAGGGCACAGATAGAAGGACCTTATGGTTCGTATGATGTCATGAAGCTGGATCTGATGAGGCAGGTAGCCATGACCAGGACCCTCAAGCAGTCTGAGAATGAAGTGAGGAGAAAGGACAGTGAGATCAGAAGACTTCAACAAGAGCTGGAGCAAACACAGGTATGCATGTGCTGAGAGAAAGAATGAAATGTTTTATTTACAACTATCTTTGTTGACTGTTAGGAGGAGAAGACAGATGTTGAGGAGAGACTTAGACATGAAACAGAACAACTAACTACCAGATTGAACCAAGCACAGGTTAGTTTAAACATGTTATTCCAATAACTATTATCTAGCTTCTAACTAGCCTCGTCCCTTTTCGAGGAGGGAGGGGCGTGGGGACGAGGCTAGCTTCTAGCAGCGATTGAATTGTATAAACCACTAGCTATACCTTAAAATTCCATTGACTCTACGTACATACTTAGGTCGATAGAGAGAGAGCTGAGGAGAGGGAGGCCAGAGTTCAGAGAGAGTCTGAGAGAATGAGACAAGAAAGTGAGGAGAGAGTTAGCAGTCTACAAGAACAACTGAGACAGCTTCAGGTACTGCATGTGTGTAAGATTTATTGTAATTATTATTATATTCATTGTCAAGAGTATATAATAGTAAAGGGAGAGTGTCGAACTGCCGTATAGTACTGTGTTACAACTGCTTGACGGTTTCATGACATTAATAATGTTATTCATATGCATAAGAATGGCCTACCACTTAATACTGTATGTATGATTGTGTATTGTATTTTAACAACTGAGACAACTTAATGGAGGTAGAGTTTATTGCTTGTGATTAGATGTATATTTTGTTATTATTTTAGGTTTCTCGAGATAGTTTACAGGCTGACCTGAGAGCTAAAGAAGCTGACCTACAGGCCAAGGTAGCTCAGTTAAGGGACAAAGATGCTGACATCAGCAGACTTGTGAGGCAACTACAGAGTTGTCAGTCACCACTGCAAAGAGCTGAGGTTGGTATATACTGAAGCTAGTAATTACTGGGATGTGTTATCTCAGTATTCTGTGTGTATATAGGCTTAGTCTATCGAGCTAGACCCATTTTTCGCTTCACTATTTTTGCCGTGTTAGTCATATAGGAAAGGGTCGTTAAAGCGAAAAATGGGTCTAGCTCGATAGACTAATATAGGCTTAGCTTTAGCGTTGTTTTGCTAATACATGTGGTGCCTTACAGACTATTTTTAGCATGTTGAAGGGGTGTGGGCAACTGCCAGTCACCTAATACTTGTACCCTGCACCACGGTCAAGATCTTGACCCTTTAAAATTTTGACGGTTGACAGTAGTAATGCAATCTCTTATTATAATAATATACCTGCATGGTACTTTGTACAATCTAAATATTATGTACTCTTGTTTATACTAATCCAGATATTCCTATTTATGAATATGCTAATTAGAATGCAACTTTACATCTGCCATCAACCGATGTCCAGGAGGGATGCGTGCTGTGCGTAGTGACAGATGAGACAGACTCGGACTGGAGCCGCTCCAGGTACAACTTCAGCTTCCCTCTCTCCTGGCTTGTCACTGATCTCTACTCCTATATCGCCAAGGAGGTCGGTGAGTGGTATATAGGTTATATTGTATTATTCTGTTTAATTTCACACAAAGAGCCACATAAACATTGTCCCCTTACTTGGTGCGACTTGTACATAAGAGAAATCCAGGGTACAGCAGTCTTGCTAGGAGTGCTATTGGACCCTACAGGAGTGCATTGCCGCTCTAGATACCAACAATGGCGTCTGTCTCTGAACCAAATGAGTTTATCACTGATTTGGTAATGTTTTAACATGACCTCACTCCATTTGTCTCGTTGGTTCTCTTAATGCCTCAGAGGAGCCCTTCTCACTGACTGACACAACTACAGACCCCTTCACCAGCTATGTGTATAGATGAGCTGTGGTTTTTGTTGTTATGGATACGGTCTGTATCTATTAGGTATCTTATGATGTGCATGTGGCAAAGGCAGTGCTAAAGTTGAATAATGTTCAACAGCTAAGAACTAAGTCACATGACACTCCGGCATGTAGTCCATTCATTAGGCTTGAGGCTAATGTGCTCGAAAATTAACTCATCTTGTGTTCAGGTTATGTTGAAGGTTCGTTTGAGCTGGTTTGGAGGAGGCAAGATAGAGAGAGTGCGTCTGAGGAACTGACCACCTTGGACTGGAAGTTGACTGCCACCCTCTATGAGATGGGCATGCCCAGTGAGCCAAAGAAGAGCTACCTCCTCATCAAGGAGTGTGCCGATGGGTCTCAGCCAAAGAGAGTGGGAGACAATAGGGTATGGGGCTATGGTCTGTCCATAAAGGGAGGGATAGACAATTAATGCAGAAAGTTGAGGTATATGTCATGCATTCATTTGCCCATTTTTTTGTTTCTATAGACAAATATCTCATATCCTTGGGTTGTTGGAGCTGCTGGAGGGCTAAATTTTGCAAAAGACAATACTAGAACACGTTATAATATCAAAAGATATTAATTATTGACAATCATTTAATGGTTGATTCAACATTAGTTATTATTAATTCACATTCAATTTTCAATCATACTGATAATGCATGATTCAATTAAGTGGGTGTGTCCCTATCATTAGTTTGGCCCCTCCCACTCTTCTCCTTGTCCTCCAAGTGGCCTAGACTGTGTCTTCTTCCAACAGCACTAGCCACGCCCCCTCCACTAAGAGAGGAGAGGGACGTCTCCAAGTCCATCACTGACGTCTCTGCTCTGGTGTACCTTGACCCCTGGACATCTGAGGGGATGGGGAATTTTTAATGATTTTTGTGATAATAGGAACATCAAAAAAATATATATTTCAAATCATGACTACATGTTCAACAGTTCCACATCGTTCTCACCTTGTTCATTGTTCTCTTGAGGGGGTTCATTGGGTGATTTTCCCCCTGCCCCCCGGAGTTGGGGGACCATGGGGAGGTAGGGTCGTACCACCTTCCCCATGAGACTCTGGAGGAGGAAGAACTGCTCAGAGGGCGGGGTTCGATGAACACTCTGGAGGACCAGCATCATCTGGTGGATTGGAGCTGGAATGGGACCATGATCAGAACTGGAATGGGACATCAGAGCATCTGGGAAAGACAAGATAATTTTAATATCCTTAGAGTAAGCTCCTATCATAATGAAAGTAATTACTCCTTTCATTATGAAATTGAAAGTGTTTCAAACCTTTGATATCTGTTTTTAGTAGAACTATATACTTCTCTGAAACTGAGGAGTGTGAGAGCTCCAATTGCCGGATAGGTTCTTTAGCTGTGTGTGTGTGTGTGTGTGTGTGTGTGCGTGCGTGTGTGTGTGTGTGTGTGTGTGTGTGTGCGTGCGTGTGTGTGTGTGTGTGTGGTGCTCATGCACATTATGAGTTTGAACAAAAAATTAAACTTTGAACTGAATACTAGTAAATATGTCATAAGTAGTTATAAGTACAGAATGGTAGATTGCAGCTATAGCTACATACAGTACCTCAAACCATGGATACCAAAGGGCAATAGCCTATTAGGAAAGTGTTGTTTACATAAATGCATACAGTACTGCCCATGCATGCATTTCTACATTACTTAAAAAATGATTTTAATTTTATTGTTATTCTGTTATAACTTTGTTATATATCACCAAATTATACGATCTACAATTATACCAATTTTGGCATGGAACTATGTAGTGGAGATCAAAGGATGACCATGTCCATTTGCAAACAGTTATAACAGGCATTGTTTGACAATGTAGTGAGGACCTAACGGTCATGGTCCACTGCATGTGATAACAATTAATTGCTTCCAATTCTTTGTCATGTATTTCCTTCCATTGTTTTAACTTCTAGTGCACACAATGAAACCGGTAGAGGCCCAAGAGGCCTGCTCTGGCAAGCCTATTTAAATAATCATAAACTATTCACTATAACCAGGAATAGCACATTTTTTGTATCCTCTAGCTAGCTGTTAGCTACATACAATTAACTAGCTCAGTGTTGCATGTATCCAAAAACTGTTTTCTCTTTTCCCTCTGAGGTTCAAGTTTTACTCTTTCTAACTACAAATACATACCTAACTGCATCTGTTTGCAATAGTCTCATCTAGTATAATTATCTTTGATAATTATTAGTAGCCAGGGCCTGGAACCTCATGGAGTCTGAGAATAAAAGACTTAAACAAGAGCTGGAGCAAACTATAATAACTGGAGAAAATGAGTTTATTTTGTTGTATAAACAATCCCATTATGCATGTCACTTTTATATGATACTCTAATTGTATCATGATTATGCAGGCTCAGTTGAGGGACAAAGATGCTGACATCAGCAGACTTGAAAGAGAACTAAAGAGTTGTCAGGCACAACTGCAAAGAGCTAAGGTTGGTGTCCATGCATGCATCACAGGGACAGTTATTTACATGTCATGTAATTAAGATCTGCATGCATGAGATGAATTATACAATCATCCTATCCTGTATGAGGAGATATCTCAGGCCAGCTTCTCTAGCCTTCACAATCTCATGCATAAGTAGTAACTTGTTGCTACCTCAATATCATGAATTTTGGCAACACCTAGATATTTGATCATCATGACAATAAAACATGATCAGAAAAAGCAAAGATTCTAAGACGTTGACCCTGCATTTGTCTCACACACACCATCTGAGCATATACTCAAGCTATATTAACAGCTATATTAACCACATGTGCAGAATAAGATTTTGTGAAACATGAGGGTTAATATACCAGCAATGCACACATGCTTTTATTATTACTGTACATGGTAATGTAAGCCTGATTCTCTCATCGTTTGTCTCCATAGACACCATTATCTCAACTGAGACATCCTTTGAAGTTGAAATGGAGGCGAGGCAGAGAAATGCCAGTTGGACACTGTCCACGTGTAGTCGTCATTGGAAGTAAAGTCTACATTGGAGGAGGACAGTCTCAAACTGTGATGGTTTATGACATACAGAGTGATGAAATAAAGACACTCCTACCACTTGACAACAAATGTTATGCTATGGCGGCCCACAACAATCGACTAGTGATAGTAGGAGGAAAGCACGCCTCTAATGATAAGTTAACTAATCAAGCCTTCGTCCTGGATCATCAACGTAATGTCTGGACCCAGCCCTACCCACCCATGACCACACCATCCCGTCAACCTTCTATGATCTCTTACGATAGATTCATACTAGTAGCTGGAGGAGCTGGTGAAGAAGATAAGTACCTCTCAAGAGTTGAAGTCTTTGACAGCAGCAATCGGCAGTGGTACCAGACCACACCCCTTCCTGAGACATGCAGTGATCTTACACCATGTGTGATTGGTAACATGGTGTACATGTTAGGTGGATGGTTCAGAGATCATGACAAGCAATCGAACAAGCAAGTCTATTGTGCATCATTGAATCAACTAATTTCTAATGCTCTTTTGCCATCGACTGCAACTCTATCTCCATGGAGTAGACTAGCAGATCTCCCAATGGTATTCTCCACTGCCTTAGCTCTCCAGGGTTCGCTACTTGCCCTTGGAGGTTACAACAGTTCAGCCATTCATGCCTACCAACCTAGTTCCAATAGCTGGTTCAAGGTTGGTTATCTACTAACAGAACGTGACCGGTTTGGCTGTACCATCCTTCCCAATGGAGAGCTGTTGGTGGCTGGAGGAGCAGGAGCATCGTCAAAGGAACTACACATTGCCACTTTTGAGAATGGTGATTAGATTTTATAGTTTTTGTATTCATTGTCTTTTGTCCTATTATAGATGTGTGAACCCTGATAAAACCTCCCCAACCCGTGGTAACAATCATTTGTTGTTGTTCTTTTTACTCTTTTATTTCAGTTATAGTTAGCATATATTTTGAATTATGGTTAGTGTGCAATCCATTGTGTGAAAGTGGCTTATTCGCGCATGCGCACATTGCACAATCGTGACAAAAAAGGGGTGGGGCTGTTACAGTGCTTAGCTATGCAAAAACATGGCTAACATAAGGAGACAGTTGCGTGCTCTTCAAAATGACAGAAACTTGAGTCGTTTTATCATGAGGGATGCCCAACCCACTGGTAGACAATTGGGAGTTGGATCCTATGGCTCAGTTGAAGAGGTAAACTGGGAAACACCCTCTGATCTAGACACAGTGTTGTTCAATGATGTGTGTTTGATGTGTAGATTAAAGTTGGTGGGCTGGTGTGTGCTGGAAAGACCATTCACGAGGTGTTGCTTGAAGGAGGAAATGACGGTGCAGAGGATGTAGCACAGAAGACTTAGTGTAATTGCCACCAGCTTTAATGGTTGTCTTGTCCGGAAAACAAACTATAAGTATATCAAGATTTTCTCTCTGTCTCTCTTTCTTTTCTTCCCCTTCAGTTGGAGCCATGTTGCTGGGTCTTCACATCTTCCGTGACTTCTCAGGAGTGGACAGGGACTTCATTCACTATGCTGTCTACTCCGTCTCAGCCACAGTTGGGCTGGTGTTCATGATAATAGCGTTGTACAACATCTATGCTATCAACTACACAAAGTGTGAGTGTGCAGTCCCATTCCCATGCTAGCTCCTGGTGGTGAGTTCATTCATCCATTCCCCATACAGCCAATCCAAAGAACTACGAGCTGAATGAGATGGCTGCGACCTCCGAACCCCCTGGTAACTTCCCCGAGAAGAAGCCCAGCTACATCGGAGCCAGCGATGATGATGATGATGATGAGGACATGGAGGCATCTAAGGTATGATGTCATCATTATGTAATGAAATAATAGTTATATTATGATCTTGGTAATTAATTCTAATTCCAGGACTTCCCCCTCAGGATTGGAGTGGGTGTGGTCTTACTGACACTGCTCATCCTAATAACAGTAGTCAATGTTGTACTCCTAGTGTTGTCATAGCAACTGTATTGTACGTCATGTGATCCATGCAAGGGATGGAACAATAAAAACCACAAACATATTAGGAAACTTTTAGCGTAATATTTTTTATTAATATGCATACACATCACTGTATGGTAAACATTGAAAATGAAGCTATGTGTTGTCCAATGTGTTTTGTAAGAGTTGACTATCAGTTCTCTTTTTCTTTGCCGAGGGAGTCTTGAAGCCATGAAAGTGTTCAGCTGTCCTCTTTCTTATGGCTTCCACACTCTCCTCTTGCTCCGCCCACTCCAGCACAAGCCGACGCCCATAAAGATGAGTGCTGTGCGAGAGAGAATTGAAGGCTCTCTTTGCATTTTCCTTCGTCATGAACTCCACAAACCCAAACCCGCGATGCTCTCCCTGAGAGAGAGAAAACTTCTGTGGCAACCGGACTGACTTGAGTTCACCGAATATCCGAAACAGCTCCTTTATTTCTTTCTTGCTTGCCTCAAATGGTATGTTCCTTATGAGAATCTTGGCTGAAACTTGTTCAGTTGGTTTGGCAGTCTTTCTCGAGTGACCCAACTGCTGTTGATGATTCTCTCTGTGGGAGAGCTTCAGTTCTAATTGATGCCCATCAAGTTCGACATGTTGCAGTGTCTTGATGGCCTTGAGGGCGTAGCTGGGGGTCTTGAACTCTACGAACCCATATCCCATCGAGAGGAAGTGGGTGGAGCTTCCACTAGTGCTGTGTTTCTTAGCGATAGAGACGCTAACGACCTCACCAGCTTCAGAGAAGAGCTTTCTCAGTTTATTCTTGGAAGTTGAAAAGTTCAAGTTTTTCACAAACACTGTCACCTGTTCAGTTTCACCTACTGTTCCCTTATGGTCCTTTATTGCTGAGTCAGCAGTGCCCCCCACAGCCGACGAGGGGGTTCCAATGACCCCCACGGGGGCCCACTCCAGGTAGAGGGGGAGGTGTTTGAAACTAGTATAAGCAAGTTTCTTGAAGGCTGCCTTAGCGTGGGAGTGATCGGTGAACTCCACGAGTGCTGATATGCCAGAGGGAGGGAGGACAATCTGTCTGAGAGTGCCAAATGGAGAGAACAGAGAATGGAGTTCAGAATCCTTGGTACCAAATGCCATGTTCTTTACCAAGATGACTGTCTTGCTTCTCTTTGGTTTCTTCTGCTCAAACAGCTCCAGTTTGACTCCATGGGATTCAAGGAACTCACGTGTCTCACTGATGAGTTGTGTCTCCCCGAGAGCCAGGCGGACAGCTGCTGATCCTTGGGAACTGGGATCCAGAATGGCACCTTTATCAGCCGAATATCGATCAGCCATGGCATCGACGACAGCATTGGAGCCAAGGAAGAGAGTGTTCCAATTGTGGCCCACCCCAGACTCGTCCTTCATCTTCTGCTCTTTCTTCTTCTTAAACGAACTCCCAGCTGCTGATGGTTGAGAAGATGGTGTGCTCTCATTAAAACCACGTTTGGTCTTAGCTGGGAGGATGTGAAGGAGCCTTCCTTGGAAGATCTGTCCGTCCAGAGCTTCAAACGCCTTCACAGCGTGTTCTGGTAACATGTAGGTAATGAATGCAATGCCAGTGGGTTTGTTGGTGACCTTGTCAAGGTGCAGCATCACCTCTGTCAGGGGGCCGTGGCTCTCAAACAGTTTGGTCAGCTCCTCCTCACTGGTGGTGTAAGAGAGATTACGGACAAACAGTCGTCCCGACTCGGCAATGCTTTCAGTTTCAGTATCGCCAGTCCCTTTCACTTCCCATGGCCTCGGTTTGTCCCCACCACCACGCCCGTCTCTCCCTCCTTTCTTCTCCTCCGGTCCTCTGTCTTCAAAGAGCTCAATGTAGCGCCTCCCGATGCAATCCTTGTGCCTCTTCAGCCCCTCCTTCAGGTCCCCGTGGGTCTGGAAGTCAACGTAGGCTCTTCCCGATGGCCGACCCTCAGCGTCTGTTGTGAACCTCACTGACACCACTGTCAGAGGATGGAAGAAGTCCTGGATATCTTTCTCAGTAGCTTTGAAAGGAAGGCCTAGCATCTTGAGTGTGTGAGGGGTGCTAGCCAGCTGGGTGGAGTCTTTTTCGATCGGTTTACTATCATCCTCCATGTCGTCTTCGTCACTGTCTGATTCCGATTCCAGACTACTGTCAGATTCCATTTCATGATGAGACGAGGTCATTTTACTTCTCAAATAATCCATGTCACTTGTTTCAGCATTAATTGCAGGGTTGTCCTCATCACTGCTGCTAATTGTAGGGTCTTCCTCATTGCCACTAATTACAGGGTCATCCTCCTCTTCGCTGTCATCATCCAGGCTATCCCCTTCACTGTCCACAGACTTGCTCGTCTTTTGTTTGCGTTTGCTCCTAGCGCTGCTATCCTTCTTCCTAGCCTCCCCAGCAGCTGCCTGGTCCCTCCATGTTTGAACTTGACTGCTGTGTCTGTGAAGATCAAGGAACTCTTGAAACTCAGGCTCCTCTTCAAGTTCCTCACATTCTTCCAGTTTCTGTACCAGCTGAGAGGATAGCTTCTCAACTTCTTTAGCAGACTCCCCTTTATCATCCTTGCTACCTGTCTTCTTGCCCAGAGCTCTCTCGTGTTTGGTGTGAGCAGAACTGCCCTTGGAGTACTTGCTCCATGGCCTAGCCAGCTGGGGGTCTTGGTAAGGTCTGGCTATCTCTACCTCCACCTTAGAGGCATCAATGAACGTCTTGTGAAACTGACTCACGGCACTCTGCGCCTGCTCTTCTGACGAGAAACCAATGAACCCAAACTTCCTGGACAATCCTTTCCTTGTTTTCATCAACTTGACGTCCGTTACCTCTCCACACGAGGAGAAGAGCTCCCTGAGACGTTTCTCAGTGGCTTTCACTGGCAAGTTCTTCACAATAATCCTACTGGACATGGCTAGCTCTGTTCCAAGTTTGATTTTTATTTTTTTGTAGCTTTGTTTATCGGTTGGCCACGTGGGAACATGTGGTAAAGGGTCGTCAATAAGATTTGGGAATTAATTAATTGCTATTGTGGTTACAATACAAATGCTATAAAAAGTAGAAAACATTAGATTAAATAGCTATCTAAATAAAAAGAACTGTACATGGTCCTGCATGAATACTGAAAATATTAAAAAACAATGACATCATCATTACATCACCATCAGTCGATGCCGACATAGGACTTCCAGACGGTGAACATCCCGGTGCTCACCACCTCCCCATCCTCACTCCTCTCACCTATCACACCCTCACCAAACGTCATCACCTCGCGATCGTTCAAGCATACGATTGTGGTGACAGTGGTCTGTCTCTGATGGACCAATAGGACGTCAAACGAGAGAGGGTTGAAGGCCAACAGGTGACCTCCGCGAGTCCCCACCCACACACAACCAGCACCCGTCTCTATCTCCATGACAACGGCCTGCGCTGTCAGTACACCACTGCGACCAAGGATAGTTCTAGAGACAGGAAGAGAGACATCATAATAATTACCATCTTGAAATTCGTTTTTTATTCCTAATTCCAATTCCAAATCAAAAGAAATTATAGAAATGGAACCGGAATTGAAAAAAAATAGTCATTTATGGCTAGAAGGATCCATTCCATCTGGTTTTGAATTCCTAGTTTCTAATTCCAGTTCATTATGGTGCGACAAAGAAGTATGTCATTTGCATTGTTTATCACATTCATTAGTCTCTGTTTACAGAGAAACCATAGCAACAAATGTTTGTTTGCTTTTCCCTAATAATTACCAATCAACAGAAGACTTCTATATGGAAACAGAAACCATTGAAAAGATGGGATTCACTGAATTAATCTCAATGTGTCATACAAAACCAAAGCCTCATTCATCCAACAACTCGTGCACAACATATTTGTGTGTAAACAAGTGAAGAGAAGATGCCTGGCAATGAGGCAATAATAACCTTTGTAACCAAGTATCGAATTTACATTATAATTAAATTTTATACAGATGATAGAACTATTGTATAGCGGGTAAATTTGGCAAGAATTAAGTTTAGCAGATCAGAAAATAATTCTCAAAATTGCCAAACAGTTTTATACACATGCGTACATGTATAGTATGCAGAATTATAATACTAAAATTGCAAAATACAAATTTACCAAATTAAGGAACTGTTTCACTATAATAAGTTTAAGCAGCATTTTGTTTCTAAAAATGAACGTGACCATCAAAATGCACAATACACGAAGTAGTATGCAAACGTTACCAAATGTGGTACCCACCTATAAACAAAATACGTCACAAAATGTCGAAAATTTTATTTTTAGTAACAAAACACCACTTACAATTTCATAGTGACACAGTTCCTTTAAGCCCATGCACCAAATTTACCCGCTATATGTATCTTATAGCATGTACCACTCACTGGCAATCAATGGTGTCCGGAATAGCTCCCCGCACGAGATCACACACCGCCATCACACTCCGCTCCTCAAATCCCACCCATATGAAACCATGGCTACCTGTTACCATGGTGATGGGAGACTGGTCTCGCAGTACAGGTTTGTAGTACTTCATGAGATAATCATTAGGGTCTAACCCAATTAGATAGCGGCCACACCCACACCAGACATAGCGGTTGTGGTAGACCCCGCAGGATATGGCTGTCTTATGAGCGTCTGGATTGTTCATAACCTGAGAGCATATGTATGTAGGTATGTGTGAACATGAGTGCATTAATTAGAATGCGTGCATAGCAGGTTCTACAGAATAAGAAACATTTTCCTGTACAAACACATAAACTTCAGTTAGTCCCATTTTGAAACTGAAACTGAATGTCTAATTAGCACAATGACATCACAGCTAGATACACTATTATTACGTACATTCAACATCCATACTAGCTAGTTCCTCTCATGTACCTGTGTGACATAGGGGGGTTGTTCCAGTATATGACCCCTGATGGGGGGTGGTGAAAACACAGCCAGTCTCCCCCCACTCATGCCCACAATGATCCTCATCCCATCACTAGCAGGCTGTCTAATTATACACAGGGGCGTCCCCACCAGTGGCTGAGGGGAGATGTGCCCCGCCTGCAGCGAGGGAAGCTGGAATGAGAAGACGAGGTTGCTGCTCTCGGAGGCAAAGAAGACCTCCTTCCCAATGACAGCTAGTGCACTGATCTTCTCCTCGCTATAAGGAATGGCACACTGTTGCAGCTGCCACGTCCCTCTGGGGATCAGCGTCACCTTGTGGCACCCCTCCTGCACTGCTACCACTTGTTCCGTATCCCTACAGTAGGTTGCACACTTCACCGGAGTCGTTATGTAGTAATTAGCCTGGGGCATCCCTCCTGGGCACACTAGGAGACGACTACACACCCCCTCGGCCGCGGGTCTGTCTTGGGGGTTACTAGAGAGACAGTCCTTCATTAGCTGTTGCATGCACACAGAGTGGCATGATGTTAGGATCTCTGTACGTGCTGCAGGATGGACGCCATTTTCCAAGATGTTGGTCAGCTTCTTTGGAGGGTTCTGTGGCTTCATCTCAGTCATTGATTCGGCCAGCGCTGAGCTCAGTCGAGGGATGTCACAGTTGTAGACGCGATGAAGCTGATCCTTCTTGCTAATGAGACTAGGGAAGAGCTTCCGTCCTGTCACAACGTAGTGAAGTACAAGACCAAAGGAGAAAATATCGACCTGAAGAGAGAGAGAGAGAGAGAGAGAGAGAGAGAGAGANGTATTGATAAATGGATTAGTTACAAATAAAGATTGCACAGTTGTATATCTTTGGAAAATAATGAACTTCTGCAAGTAGCAACACAGCTATATTATAACGACTTAGTTGCTGTACTCACCTTTTCATCATAAGTGATTTTGCCATGACTGTGAAATAGTTCGGGGGCCATGTACTCCTCGGTCCCCTTGGCTGTTCTCAGCCCCCCGGGGGTGTAGAATTGAGACACACCATAATCTGCTAGTTTAACATTGACCCCGTGGTCTGGATGTATCGACCAAATAAGGACATTGCTTGGTTTTATGTCCCTATGTACGATGTAGAGAGAATGAAGGTAGCGGATACCATCGGCAATCTGGAGGGGGAGGGGCATGTGAGGTCATGTGACAGTCACATGATGTACATACACTGTCATTATAATAATAATAATTGGTAAGATACTAGTACTTCTATTCTATGCTTTCACAGCTAATGTGTTCTAGTAGCTCAGTGGTAAGAGCATTCGAACTCCAGTCTATAGATTCTGGTTCGAATCCAACCAACTACAAGTTCTTTTCTCTGAAAAAAATTCACACAGTACATGTATGCATCTTACAAATAGCAGCTTAATTCTTTACAGTTCAGTTGTGACTAAGCAGCTAGACACTGAAAATGGATTAATTTATCTTAGTTGAAGATTCTTTCATTGTCATAGACTAAACACTATGCTATCTTTACATTCAATTTGAACATCCATTAAAAGTCCATTAAATGTGCTACCATGGCAAAAAGAACATGTGACTATCATGTGACCAGTCTATACCTGAAAGAGGAGTCTGTGTGCCATGTCTGCTTTCACCCCACTGGGACACAGTCTGAGGTGGTCTGACAGGCACCCCTGGGGGGCCAGGTGGAGCACCATGCACAGGGGTTTGAAGCAGACCCCCACCAGCTCCACCACTCTCGGGTAACTCAGGTTGCTCATGATCGTCAGCTCTTCTCGGAGGTTCTTGTAGCGCTGGAGGAGGATGGCTTGTGAGTAGCGTCTCCTGAACACCTTCACTGCCACCGGGACGTCGTCATAGGTACCTTTGAAGACCTGGGAAATGGAAGAATGGAAACATTCAATAACCAAATTATGGCCAGTGTATGTGTGTGGTTGAATCTCATGAATCTATATGTATGAAAATAGTAATGTATATAGTTACTTAACTAGCTTTAAACTCAAGAAATTAACATTAATAAACAGAAATAGTTAACCCATCATCTCACCTTGCCAAAGCCTCCACTACCCAGCCGAGATGCTTCTGTTTCGTCAAACTGCAGCAGGCGTGATTTAAGGAGGAGCTTATCTTTGAAATCGACCAATAGGACGTGGGGCGAGATGGCCTGGAGGGGCGTACGGTTCTCACACTTCGGACACAGTATGGTAGAGGAGATGAGGGACTGCTGGACAGTGGTTGCCAACGGAAACAGCGTCAGTGTGTTCTCGAGAACAGCCACCTTTGGGACATCATCGGCCAGATGAGGTGAGGCAGGGGGGGAGGGGCTTTGACTGAGAACGAACTTTGACCCCGAGAAGGTACGAGAGTGTGCACCCGAGTTGCTAGGGTTACAGGTGTAGGCAATGGTCTCCTTGAACTCGTTCAAGATGATGGAAGTGTTAATGCTGTAGGACATTTCAAGATCCGACGTTGCAAAGGAAAGATGCTGGCTGCTAGAAGACGTCTCCTGCCAGAACCTCTTCAGGCAGGAAGGACATGGGCTATAAGACGTGGTCTCGAGGCCGCTGTAGCACTCCTCCACCAGGGCATCGATGCTGGACGTGAGGAACGATAGCACCTTCACACGCTGGATCACATCACCCGATATCACCAAGGCAACGGCACTGGCACACGCCTCCATCCAGAACTTGGTCCCACATGGGAACTCGACGTAGAGGCCGTTCTTCCAGAATATGTAGGAACCGAAGCTATCGGAATGGGACAGAGAGGGGCTGCTGTTCTCTGATTGGTGGTCGACACTAGAGGGTGGAGTCGACGAGAGACGCTGAAAAAGGGGCGTGGAGATGGCAACAAGTTTCTGAGTGAGACTGCGGTGGCGGATGCTGGGTGTGGCAGTGAGGTTGGCGGTCGAAAGAGCCCACAGTTTCCTGCTGAGGGGCTGGGACTCGGCCGGGTCGTCATGGACAACGTATCCCTTGGAGTCAACATGGAAGGAGAGGCTGTGTTTGATTAACGAACTCACCGGTTGCAGCAGTGAGTCTACCATCCTGGAGGGGAATCCCCCATCAATGAAGTCATCGTCATTATCATCGAAATCAATGGCCAGCAGCTGTCCCGACAGTTGGCGGACGTAGAGGATCACCCGCGATATGAGCTGAGGGAAGAGGGCAGATGGAAGGTAGCCAAACTGGATGTACTGGGTGATCAGGTTGGGGTCGGACTGGAGGAGGTCGTACGAGGGATAGTGTGAGGGTGGGGAGCGTGGGAGGAGGGAGGGGATGAGGTACGACTCCTTCTCAAAGTCCAAACTAACAATGATATCATACGATTCAAGCATCACCAGGAAGCTCGTATAGAGACTGGGTGGGATCTCTGCCGATTGGAACACACGGGGTAAGTCTCCACTCGTTATCACGGGGTTAGGAACACTCCCAATGGACCATGACCTGATGACGGAGGCCAGCGTGTTGAACAGCCATTGCGGGTCAAGGAAGTACAGGTCACTGATGCCTGTGACCTGAGACTTGAAGTGCACTATGGCGCCTGTCTCGTGCAGGAAATGACAGGCCAGGTCGAACTCTTCCTCGTCCTGCTCCAGGTCGTTTGGATTGTGCAGTGTCAGCGATCGCACGTAATCTACAAACTCATCTCTACGAAGGACGGGTGCAGCTTGCTTGTTGATGCACAGACTACGAACTTTGACCTCTACGAGGCTCTGCAGCTCTTGGTAGGAGCGTGGCACCATCTCTTCCAAGACCAGCGCCTTAGAACGAAGCTGTTTCATCTTGAGAGCTATATCATAGATGTCTGTCATCAGCATCTCAAAGTCGTCCTTCCTCTGAGAGTCCAACACCACCGACTGTAAGATAGGGGGCAGACCAAGCTTAGCGGCGTAGGATCCCGTCTGGAGCTTCGCGACGTCCCCCAGTATCTCCTCCTCCCACTGTAGGATGGTGGCACCACTCAGTCCGGGCCGCTGGTCAATGTGCGTGGCCACGAGGATAGCAGAGGATCGTGGTACGCAGGCCTGGATCGATCTTAACCACGGCAACAGCTTCTGTAGCCCCTCCTTCCCCTCAGTGACGTCCCAGGTGCAGAGGTAGATGGATCGGTAGGTGAGGAAGCACTTGTGGATGCAGCTGTAGATGTGGTCCCCGGCGAAATCGACTACATGGAATGTTACCCTGGGCCTGTCCCGTTTCACTTTCGATTTCTGAGGATATTCAAACTTTGCCGTGTCCATGTGAGGGGTGGAGCCATCACTGCGAGGGGAATTTCCCAGGAACTGGTTGAAGAGGGTCGTCTTTCCAGTTCCTTTCTCCCCCACCAGGACGAGCTTGATGTGACGATAAGGGGTGGAGCCTCGCAGCCGACACCTGAGGTACGCCATGATGACCCTCGTTCCCCTCTGGGCCTCCTCGGGAGGCGGAGAGACGAGATTTTCTGGATCCAATCTTAAGACGCAGAGAGAACGACAGTGTGCTAAGTGAGGGGTGAGGGTGGTGAGCCTGGGGAGGGACTTCAGCTCCAGCAGGGTGAGGTTGGGCAGCACACACACCCACTCCGGCACCTGGGGGACATGAATATATGCATAGAGTCAACGTAGGGAATACAGTCATACATAAAAACACACACAGAGACTTGCCTGTGTCAGTGAGGTGTTGCTGCTGATGTTGACTCTAGTTACAGCACACACACAGGGATAGAGGTTGTAGCCGGTCAGTCTTAGCAACCGCTGGGCAGCTGTGATGTGCTTGCGTTGGTCCTCCCTGTTTGGTGGGTTCCTGTCCACATTGACATCACGAGGCTTCTTCCCCTCGAGGATGGAGTAGTCCTGATCGACAAGATGGTTGAAAGAGAGATCGAGTTCACGTAGCTTGGGACAGTTCCACTTGAGAATGGTGGGGATAGCTTGGAGGCAATTGTGGGAGAGGTTTAGAGAACGCAGGAAGGAGAGCTGAAAGAGACAGGGAGGGATGGAGGAGAGAGAGTTGTTGGAGAGATTGATGTGTGTGTAGGCGGTGTCTTGGATCCATCGTGTAGGGAGAGCAGTGAGGCTGACCCCCGTCATTGTGAAGTGCTGGCCCCTCTCAGTCTGGGTGTAGAACTGGCCCAGGAGGTAGAGAGAGGCCTTGGGAAAGGTGTCTGTGAATCGCACCACGGCAGACATAGCCATGACGGGATCAATGTTGAAGGCGTAGCGGGCCACCTCCGTCAGCGCCACACGTTTGGAGGTGTTTGTGTGGTCCAGTTTCTCCAGACTCACCATCGTCAGCTCCAGCCAGGAGAGAGGAGAACTGTTGGGCATGATGCTGAGGAGGAGCTTGAGGACCTTGAGACGACCTTCGGAACAAGCTGACTCGATGAGCTGATGTGTGTGTGTGTGTGAAATAGTGAACTGCATCCAGTCATATGACAGAGAATGAAGTCACATTACTAAGAGGAAATTTGCTTTGTTGGAATAAAAATTTGATATAATTTCATAATCACAAAACATCCCAAAACATTTAAAATGCATGCATGTATGATAGTCATGTGACAGTGATTGAGATCACATGACTGAGATCATATGACTACCTAGTGCCACACCCACCCTTGTCTTGCTATGTTCATCCAGTGCCATTAGAAGTGGTCTCCTAATGATCCGATCAAAAACAGCAGAGAGGCGTACGCTATCAGCGATGGGGACCCTCCACAGCTGGAGGGGGGCGATGGAGCCGAGTCGCTCAACCAGAACAGAACTCAGGGGGTACTGGAGAGGGAGAGAGAGAGTAATTTGAGGAGAAAACCTATTTTTGCTAATAATGTAAACAGTATGACTCAGTATATTGATAATACTACTTGCTGTGTGGCATACAGTCATTATTTTGTGCCATATAAATAGAAAATAAAATTACAGGTAGCCAAAAACTGAAACTTGCTTTCGTTATTGTCATGAAATAACCTCCATGGCATGCACGGTGAATGGATGGACAAATTCCTTACATCTCTCTCTCAAAATGGCCACAGCAATGTCCCTGAGACGGTCACTTATGGACATGGTCAGCTACAACATGAATGTTTACAGAGAACCACTAACAAGCTAGCCTGCCAAAAGGAGTCAGCCATATTTGAAACAGACAATGGATTTCATTGGCTAGAGATTCATTAATGGTATGCCTCAGTCACTGTTTTATAGGGGATATTTTCGGAGTTGAAAGAAGTAGTTAAAGACATCACATCATATATCCGGCCAGCTAATTTGGAGCAGCTGCTGAATATAATGCATATAGCATCAGAATCAGTGCCATCCAAAGAACTTGTACATGGCTGCTTGGTATTTTGTACATCTGATATTTTGGCAGTATTACTAACATTAGAAAGTGTCTTGATGAAAATGTAAGGTCAGAGTCAAATTGACTAAACTTGCATCATTTATTTTTTCATCAAAATAACGTGACATTGATATTAACACCAGGGGACCAAGGTAGCTGCCATGTTACATCATGGCATATTTATGATCTCCTAGTTGTATAACCACACACACACACACACACACACACACCTCTGTGGGTCCTTCTATGTGGGGTTTAAAGGTCGACTCGAAATGGTTCTCCACAACAACGATGTTAGGATGGTAGGTGTGGTCAAACTGCTCCGAGATGAGCTGAAGACACTCCTGACTGTAGTCAATACTTTCCTGTAGAGCAGTAGTGCCGTGTGTGTGTGTGTGTGTGTGTGTGTGTGTGTGTTGTTCATTTCATTCTCTCTTATTAATTTTAGTCTTGCGGGTCATAATTGAATAACAAAGATGCTAACAATTTGACTGTGTTTGTGGGTATGTCAAACAAACAGACACACACAAGGTATGTACAAGATCGAGATTAGCAGTCACTTTGAGTAACTTGTCTATAACAAGAGTGAGTCATGGATGACTGCACCACTGGTATGGGGAGGACTAGAGACAGACAACCTTGTCTCTCAGACAAGCAAAACACAGGCTACAGCTTGCTCAACTACTTATCTCTGTGTTGGCAGGTAGAGAGAGACTTGTTTTGTCGCGGCAGCTCACACACCAAGCTTTGGTTGACTGATCAACAAGCTCTTTGTGCATGCAAAGAAGATTGGTTTCAAGATGTCTGTCTGTCTATTACTAGCTAAAACAACAATACTCTTGAAGCCAAGGACAAAAGATACTGGAGGCAATGAACTATAAAACACACACACACACACACACACACACACAAACACACAAACAGTCGTGACTGATAAAGCCTTGATAAAATTCAAGACCACTTGAAAAACAAACATACAAACAAACATACTACGCCACGAAGATAGATTGGCACTAATTGAATTAGCTCTCTATCACCGGCAAGATGAGTGGTGACCCAACTATCGCCATAGTTACAGCACAGTCTCACTCACCTCTTTATCAGGTCGATACATCAGTACAAAGGTATGCATCATCTGCGAGTCTGGGAAACCAGACCTCTTGATGGTGAGTAGCACCTGGGAAGAACACTGCCTCTGAGAGAGAGAGAGAGAGAGAGAGAGAGAGAGAGAGAGAGAGAGAGAGAGAGAGAGAGAGAGAGAGAGAGAGA
>CAXIPT010000001.1:18756657-18769532 GCA_964030475.1 Tethya wilhelma | reverse complement strand
GAGAGAGAGAGAGAGAGAGAGAGAGAGAGAGAGAGAGAGAGAGAGAGATTTGAGTCAAAAAAATTAAAGAAACAATAAAAAAGGTGGGAAGGACTGTTGATTGAACCCCCGAGCTACATGTAGGGACTGATATAATTATGCTCTTACTTCCTACCAAGAGTCTCCATATTTTAATGAATCACACAACATGAAACTTGTCAGAATCCACCAACCACTGGTACCTCACAAGATGACAAATTATAGTGAGTATCTTCTACAATAAAAGATGATTTAAAAGCTCCTTCACTAAAGTACCTTTCTGTGTTTGCAAGTTGGCCTGCTACTAGCTGTTGACAAGCATATGGCATTCATGCTCACACACACACACAGACACAGACATAATAATACTACATATTTTATCCCATTATTATATTTTCCATTTTATAATACAGTGGGAGAATTTATCTTAGAACAGAACAATAGCTGTTTGTTTATTCACGATGGCGATAACCTCTGTTGCTACATTGAAACCAATACAGTGTTATGGTTTATCTTCATAACACTGTACAGTGGCATACTACTAACATATACCACAGATGGCTTTATACATAGCAACCATTCTTCACAACCAACACAAGTTAGGGATGGTTGATAAACAAGAGATAACTGGCAGATGGACAGAGTCAACACAGTTTCTCTACAGGCTATGTCGTTTACCAAAGATTACACTTCGTGCAGTCTCTCTCTCTCTCTTTCTTTCTTGAAGAGAGAGAGAGAGCCTGGAAACGAGGCACAAGGGGTATATATATTGTCGTGGCGGTATAAATACTTGTATGATTTGTTCGCTGATGCATGCAAACCATTGGCACTTAGAGAACCTACTAATTATCAACATTTAGTAAGAGTACCTGGAGCCGCTACTCCCAACCAACAGACATTACATGTATGCACAGACTTGAGTCTCTTGATAGTGTGCATTTGTGCTGAGTTAGCATCATCAAATGTAGCATGTCTCTCTCTCTCATACACACACACATACATGCACATGTCACTAACTTGAATTCGAATGTGCACATCCGCTAACTCGGACATGACTCTGGAGTGGGAGGAGTCAAACCACTGTTTCTTTAACGAGGTCTTGCCACACCCCTCACTGCCAAACACATGGAGGGTCAACGAGGGACGTACCACTTCCATCGCCATGGTAACAGTACCTTGATGGAAAAGAAACAGTGACCAGTAAGGAGTGGGCGTGGCACTGAAGCCATGTAGATGCAAACTTGTAGTAAAAGTCAAGTTGAATAATCAATTTACAAGACATCTCAACAACCACTTAGAGGTTTTGTTTTCCGCTGTCTTGTTTACAACCTACCTTTATCCAGAGTGCTTCTGTTGGTCAACAGTCTTATCTGCTTCTCTCAATCAGCGCTGCTCTCGATAGATCGTGGCATGGCAGCCATTGACCGATACATATAAAGTGTGTTATTCCAGCTGTTTGTTATTAGCGCTGACGTGATTGCGATCCCGATAATTTAGTGCGAAACATTTGCGCACGCGATCCTATGTCACGTGACAAAAGTGGGTGGGGCTAATTAAGATCGACCTTTGCGAGCGAGGGTACCCACTGCGCTGGATCGGTACAGCTGTCGGCTTTTGGCTTTCGGTTGTTTGTGAGAAAGCGATCTCTGGACTCATTGCGTGAGGTAAGGTCACAGTTTCACTGATGACTCCTGCGTACGTTTTATCATGCTTCGTTTGTCCGGTCAATACAGGTACACTAATTAGTGTACGACAATATGTATTAAACGAAGTTATCCTAATTTGACTTCTATTCATGGTAATCTTCACCTCGCCTCATTAGCTCACCAGGTGGCCCGCAAATGGCGGCAATCACCGGAACAGATACCACGGGGTTCCCATCACCAGTAAATGATGTCATAACTCAAGCAGATGATGTAATGTCCATTATTGCTGAGCACTGTCGAGAGAGAGGACTTGAAAGCCACACCTTCAAGGTTGGATGGTACAATGAAACTGTGGATAAGGTGTTTCACTTGAACTTTGAACCCAACACTCTGGCTATCCTAGTGATCAGCTCTCCCTCGATGTTTGATAAACTGTTCAAACCATTTATCTCGTCAGACGAGTATAATCAGTCGGCCAAGATTGACCCCCTGGACCAGTGCCTCAAGAAGCACTTCCAATCACTGAGAGGGCTGTTTCCTAGCAACGACGTGGAGGTCATTCAAGACTTTGAGCTCCTTCCGACTAGGAGACCCAAGATACTGGTCCAAACGGCAGGTCATGTGACCGGGGCAGCTCGCTACTATCAGAGGAGTGACGTGTCACCTGACCCGTGGGACAAGGGGGAGAAGATCTATGGAGTGTCGGTCCATCCTAAATACGGAGGCTGGTTTGCTCTGCGGGGGGTGCTAATATTCAAAGATGTACTGGCCCCCGGACTGGCCCGTAAGGAGCCTGTGGACTGTGTGGCAACACGAGAAATGAGAATAGAATTGTTAGAGAAGTTCAATCGTAACTGGAGAGACTGGAGCTATCGGGACGTGAGTGGTTGTGAGATCACTGAGAGATACTCAGAGGAGCAGAAGACGTACTTTGGAACGGAACCAAGTGAACGATTCACCATAATCGATTCTATGTTGTCCCACACTGCATATTAATGACCTATCGTATATCATTAGACAGAAGACCAAGTCACACAATGTTGATATGTGTTGGGTATAAGTTAGCAGCTTCAGATTGCACAAGTGTAATTTGGTCTGGTGGGAGCAATTAGGATTTTCTCAGCCTCCCCCTCAAGTTTTCCAGGCATCCACTAAATCAAAGTTGGTGGTTAAACACAGGTGCAAGTCGTATGGGTTGGAAGCAGTAGAATAGAGCTCATGACATTAAACGTCAGTGTGTGTGTGTGAGAGAAGAGGGTTAATTGAATCGAAGGTCTTCTTGTTTGAAAGGCAGCTGCTAATTGCCTCCAGCACCAGTCACATCAACCTTACACACACAGCCTTATATACGCAGAAACAACATGTAAATGTGCCTGTCTATCCTGCACCAGTTTCCACACACACATACACACACACACAACAGTCCAGTGTAGTGTGTGTGTGTTTTTCACTGTGATGTGTGTGTGTGTGTGTGTAAATAATTACTGATAATTCTAAGTTTACTACCAGTGGAGTTGATATTGTATTTCTCTCATCTTGTGGTATGGGATATATAGGCTATGTGGACAGATACTGTGGCCTTTATGGGAAGATCATATGTCCCCATTAGCAGTGCACTGTGAGCAGGATGTAAGATATACCTTCAACAGCTGTCATTTAAACCATTATTTACAGCTCAATATGGAGCACAGAGAGTCCAAAATGGAGAGCAAATCTCTCGGGAGAGGAACTCCATTTGTCTTAGTTCCCACAATGCACAATATAAACACACCATATGGTGGTAGCCTTGGGGGTTTATTCTTGAGCTGAATGAATAAACATGAGCAGCAGTGTTCATGCTCTACTGCATGAGAAGAGTGGGTAGTAAGAGTGAGTAGCATGATTGTTGTGTGCATCATGTGGATGAGTAAGGCTGCCTAGCAACACTTAGATCAGGAATCCTGATAAGGGCGTGGGAAGATGCCACATTTGGTTGGACACCAACAAATAGCACTGTTTTATGTGCAAGTCTTGAAAGGATACTATCCACTCCACATGCAATGTGTCCTTGAGCTTCTTATACAAATCACCTTGACCTCAGGAGGGGAAACTTGGACCATGATTGTGAAGTGGGGGAAGCACTAATGGCTTCCACTTCACTTACCCTCTTTAGAAGAGAGGCATTTTTAAAACTCTTAATACTCCTCTTTGTGAAGTGCTGTCTTTAATTCAATTATAGCATGCCTACTCTTGAGCAATCCTAGCCCAGGACTACTAACAACTTCAACAGCTGTCCTTCCATGCCACAAGCATGTATTTACTCCTTTCAAACTTCCTCCTTTCTCTCTCAGATGTGTCATTGCCAAATGAAGCTCTAAATTATTGAGACATGCTAAACCTTATGTTTTGGTTGCAGTGCAAATTAGGTGAACAACTTTCCCAGCAAACTCACTTAACTGGAGACTGATTTTCACAACTGCTCCATGAGGCTGAAAACCGTTCCAGAACAAAGACACCTGGCCACAAATCTCGTTTGTAAGATAATGGAAACTTTCTCTCTCCTTCTCTCTCTCTCTCCCTCTCCCTCTCTCTCTCTTTCTCTCTCTCTCTCTCTTCTCTCTTTCCTGTTTTGCTGCCTGTCACTAGAGGGACTAGTGGTGTAATTGGATCCATGTACGGTAGTAAACAAACTAGTAGTATACACCGTGTTGTTGAAGTGAAAGTACATGTTATACAGGACAACAAAACATGATGAAAGTGGAATTAAAGTGATTGGTTAATTTTCCCGTGAAACAGGATTCTTGAACACATCCTACTGCCACTAATTTGAGGAGATGTGGCGGTTGTTTGCGGGAAATAATTACGGTGGTTTTGAGTTTCAGTGGTTAGCTTTAGCGTCTAACATAGCTGAGATTCCAAAAGGATACAGTGACTGGTAATCTCTAACAATATCTGCTACACACACACACACACACACAGTCAGCATCACTGACGCATGCCCGACCTCATGAGGAGCATATGTACCTGACACTCGATAGCAAGGGCATAACGTACGTTACGTTACGTAACCTTAACACACGGACACAAGAGATATGGTGGAGCATGTCCATTAACAATGTAACTTGACGCCGGTTTGAACACCAGCAATGTTGTCACTGGTTTAGTTCCAGTTGAAGGAGTCTAGCCTCCTAGGCATACTGCTATCCTATACGTCAGCCATGTTGAATTTTTCTCTCTTTCTCCCCAAAAATCTGAGAACATGTAGCTCAAATTGCATTACATTGTGTGGTATGTAGTTGGTTGACCATGCAATAACAAGCCCGGTGTTGTTTGAGGCGTATTTCTCATTTTAATAGTGGTTTAATGATTTGGAAACCAATTTAATGGAGCATGACATATATACCGACACACACACACACATACTCATTAATACGTACACGATCAAGTGATAGATAGTGCAAGTGAAAATAATTAAAACAGTCACACACACACATACATACGTACACACACAAACAAAAAATAGTTAATAAATTTCAAGTGAGTATCTCAGGCAAACATTAAAACAACATGAATTAAACTCGTTACAAATCTGTTTTTGCATTTTTGTGGGCACATAATAATAATTAAAACATAACAATATATTAAGAGCAGATCCCAAAGGATTGCTATTCTGTGGTTTAAGATATGTGCTTCTGAAGTGAATTGCTCAAATTTTTTCTCTCTCTCTTTTTTTGAAATGTTTTTGAAATGATCAAACTAGAACAGAAAACATAAATAATAATTTTGCACTAATGAATTAATAATAATTAAAGATGGATGAATTATTAATAGAGACCAATAAATTTTCTTTTTTGTAACAATTGCTCTGATAATAATAATAATAATAATAATAATAATTGATAACCTGCCGTATACCTTTTCACGCTGCGGGGTTGACTTGGGTGTGGGGGTGTGTNTTCTTTTTTGTAATAATTGCTCTGATAATAATAATAATAATAATAATAATAATTGATAACCTGCCGTATACCTTTTCACGCTGCGGGGTTGACTTGGGTGTGGGGGTGTGTGGGGGGAGGGAGAGAATTTACTTGAACACACACAAAGACCCCCGAAATAGTCTCTTAAATTTCTTGAATTTGTGCTACGTTTTACGAAGTCGGTCATTTCTATGTGATTCTATGTGAGGGGGTCTTTGAGCGGGTGGGGGGAGAGAACAAATGACGGATAAAAAAGGTGTGGGGGGGAGGGGGGCTGGGCAGGCGATGAGATCATCTTTGAGTCAACACTGTTCTTGTCACACACACTAAGACGAGAGTCAACGCTAGGAGAGTCCAGGAAGGAGTTCTTAACCTCGCTGAGCTGCTACTGAGAGTAAGGTCTCTGAAATTGTTTGCAGGTAACGAAGAAGAGGAAGGAGATGACCTCTGTCTTGAAGCTGTGGGAGAGGAGGGTGTCACAGCAGCTGCGGCAAGAGGAGGAGGCAAGGCTGTACACACTGACGTCGTGTTGTACTCTTGTGTGCACTGATGGGTGGAGGATTCTATCCTACAGTCGTGGGAGCAGCCATCTTGGCTCTGAGTGTTGCCATCGTCACACTGTTCGTGGCTAGATCGTACTCCATCTCCACACGTGCTTCTCCAGCACGCCGAGGGCTCCAATCTCTCCGTGGTGCAATCATACCACCCCTCGTCAGAGCTGGTCACCTGACACGTTAGACTGCACCCCTCCTCCAGATTGGTGTAGTCGCACTCCTCTCCTGCCTGTCTGATGCCGTCTCCACATGTTGTGTTGTCACGGATCTTTACATCGTTGTCCTTTAATTCCCAGAAGAGAATGAAAGCGTCTTGGGTTGTTCTTGCGTTGCGTTCAGAGATCTGACCAGAAGTGATGTCACGGTGGGAGTGGTTCGCAAACCAAGTGACAATGTGTAAATCTTGGTCGAGATCTTCCACGTTGATTAGATTAGGTGGATTCTCTTTGCATCTATCGATCCCGTCGATCCCACTGTACCTGAACTGGGATCGAGGGACATCAAGCTCCCTGGACAAGGTGTCCAACACTTCAGAAGGTGCATCGCCATCTTCTAAACCACTCTCTGAAAATCTTACGTGAGAACAAATCACCAATCTCAGCTCAGCTACGTCCGACTGCAGCGAGTCTGCTAGCTGGTCATGACCACACTTGCGGACAGTCTCAGGCACGCCTCTGTTCACCATAGAGTCGTAATAAGCTCCACCTATTCTGACGGCGTCCATGACTCTCTCCAGCTCTTGTCGTGTGGAGCTTCTTTCACTCTCGTCCGATGAAGAGAGAGCATGACAGAGCTTGTTGTGATGATGGTTGTAGCAGTCGTTCATTGCCTCAATGGCTTCTCTCTCCAATCTTAGACAGGTGGAGGGGCAGGGAGGTGAGCTGGAACTGTGGAATTGCTTAACTAACTTGTGCAGTTTTCTTTGGAAGCACTCCTCTGCGCTGTGCAGCCATGACATGAGTCGATCGTTGTGGTTTAGCTTGGCAAATTGATGGCATCTCTTTTGAGCATAGTCCAAAAGAAAGCCGGTCTCTCCACAGGGAAACATTGGCTCTAGGCAGTGATCGTAGAAGTGACATGTTGAATTCGAGCGATGACACTCAGTTCTGAGGTTTTCTACTAGTCTTGGTGATTGACGCCTGTGGACTGTCACTGTGAAAGTAAGAGAGTGTGTGTGTGTGTGTGTGAGAGATGGGATGGGATGGTGGATTAGCATATTCATTAACGGAGTGTTACAATTGTTAACGCAACTACTGAAGACAATTCCCAGTTGTAAATACACTGTTGACAATCACTGCGTCAACAGCTCCACAATAAAGCCTTCAAAATCACACTGGAGGCTACAATGTGAATCATTTGTATATTATACAAGTTCGCATTGTTTTTGCTCGTATATTCTCAGAATGTTCTACTAAACAAAACATGGCCAGATTTTCCTTTTGGGGGGGGACAAATTTGATATGAAAAGCTGAGTTCAGAACTATTCAGCTAATGGCTTTCAACTGAAGAGCGTTAAAGCTTTTAATTACTCCACTAAGNTCTCTCTCTCTCTCTCTCTCTCTCTCTCTCTCTCTCTCTCTCTCTCTCTCTCTCTCTCTCTCTTCTCACTCTCTCTCTCTCTCTCTCACTCTCTCTCTCTGAGTCACCCTATACAACTAAAACACACACAAGAAGCTGTCTAAGCAAACTAGAGGCTGCCTTCAGCTTCCATTCCCCATTGGTGGTTTAGCTATCACTCCATCAGCGGCACGTGTCACTATGTCAACCAGACCACTTGTAGTGATGGTTTTCCCACAGTCGGAATGCATTCCATTGGGCTGTGTAAGCTTTCACATTGAGAGGGCTCTAACTAAACTTGGTTCCTACAGCCATACATACAGTGGTCTGTATGCTGCACCACCTATATATACCCCAAATGGCACAATGGTGCATTAGTGTGTGTTAGAGGAATACCAAAATACATTCCTTCAACACAAGTTGCATGGAAAAAATTTGTAGCCCCACATTGCATCATACTAGTTGGTTATTACACCCCAAAGTTACAGCAGCAATGGCTGCTAGGTGGCCCACGGCTCCAAGCTAACACGGTGATGAACTAACTGGAAAGAAACACCAAAGAGAAGGAAGGAAGTGGAAGGAGACAGAGAGAGAGAGAGAGAGATGGCTAGTCCCTGCAGCTATGAAGGTCTTCCTTAATCCATCCCGTCTACCATTGTTGGAATCAAAAATTTGGTGATTGGCTGACGTTTGGTCAAATTAGTATTAGAAAAAAAATTCTATGCAGTAGTATTGTTGCAGATTATGTATGATAGCAGGGGCTGTTTCATCACACTCACACACACACACACACACACACACTGAGATGCCTCCTGCTATAACGAAGCTCTATATAGTGTCTCGACCAAAAGGTTTCACTTCCCAACAACTCCACGTCCTTCCCTCCAGCCAACCACCATAGCACAGCCTTCAGTCTACCCTGAGCCTTCCATCAGTCAGACATTTATTTATTGCCAGGTCAGCTAAATTAATAGATTATTAAATCAGGAGTTAACTGGAACCATTTTATCATTTTAAAAATTTAACAATTCCACGAAATTATGGGCCTGATCTAGTCAAAGGTCCATTAAAGAAGCTGACCTCCTTCCACCTGGTGTAAGCTCCCAGCTGGTGGAGGCTGCTTCACAGAGAAACCCTCACACACAGACAGACCAACAAAGGAACAGACAGACGCTCAATGACCTTGTTTCAAGAGGCACGCACATTTTAAAACTGTGTGTGTCCTTTTTCCTGAAGCCTAGCAGTCAGTCTTCAGTGCTAGCTAAGGAGGAGATTCATTAGCTGAAGCTTTATAGTCTCTGTAGCTCAATGCAGCAGTCACTTTAGGAAGAAGGTCACACAGTGCACTTGGGGAGCACACAGCGTGAATGGCATTACAGTTAATGTGAGCTGTGCAAAAATCAACTCTTTGTGTGTTTGATTTGATTTCTGGACCAACTGCCAAAACGACTAAATTTTTTTAATATCATCACTTTTGCAGTAATGAATAATTTATAATAGTGCACACACACTCATTACGTCATAATTACCTCATCATTTCTTCCATATCACTCTTCTTCACACCACTGATGACCTCATCGGGAGAAGTGGGCGGGGCTTCACCATCTCGTTGCATTAACAGACAGGCTGTCTTCATATAGAGGAAGGTTGCCTAGGGAACAGAGGGGGAAACCCTCAACATTACATCATAATGATGTCGTCGCATCGTACCTTGGACCACTTGCTGTGACTATACAGTCTATTGGCATACTCTATAGCCTTGGACCATTCACCCTGCAGACTGAACATGAATTATTCAACAACTCATGAATAATCAAAGTACCCTAATTACAGGGGTTCCCTCACCAGTGGCACCAGTACAGCTCCCACCAGCAGAGGTGATGCACCTGGGCCCACTCCCGCTGAACACTGATGCTGCGTTCAAAACTCACCGTTGCCTACACAACAGACAAAAAACAAACATTATCATAAAACCACGAGTCAAAACCCGTGAATATCCTTTCATCGGGAACCCCCCCTCTGTCTCTCTAGCAAGCTAGCTAGCTATGCGCACCATCAGCATCCAGCAAGAGAGGATGTTGATGGGAAATAGCACGATCAGGGGGTGCAAGGAGCAGGGGGGGGCTGGGAAGAATGGTGACACAAGCACATAGCTTCTCAGGCTTTGTTTTGAATAGCTCTGAGCTGATAACAGAATACCACACACCAGAAAGTAATTTTCAATTTTGTATTATGTAATGTGCAAATAATGCTGTGTTTGTGCTAATAGCTATGATGTAATCTCTCTTGAGGCCCTCATGCAGAGCNCACACACACACACACACACACACACACACACACACACACACACACACACACACACACACACACACACATAGAGGCGGGAAGAGGTTGTTCACCAACAGCCATTCTACAAGGAGAGCCATGGCTTGTATTTCAACAGCCATGAAAGAGAGGGAGCCAATTGTCTTTGATTCCAGGGAACAAGCAATTAACATTACCCCCAGCTCCTGAGTGCTATGGCTCCTGGTGTCTAGAGGCATGGATGGCATAAGAGTGAGCTGTTGTGAGGCTGACAAATAGAGAGAGTGCTAGCTGCATTCTTCTTGAATATTAGAGCAAGCGTAACAGCCCTCAGATATGTGGACACACCACACACACACACATGCACACAAATTAAATAATTTTTTCTAAAACCTTGCAACCCTCAAGTCACTAAATGCACCACATCACACACAGAGCAACACATGCACAAAATGGCACTCTAACTGAAGCTGCAAAGGCTGCAATACCTCTCTATCCCACAGACCACTACAGAGATATCGGCACAGCTCCTGAGAATATAGTTTTACCAGCTGAGGTATAGTCCATTATTAATGGGGGGGGAAAATTCTTTAAAATAAACCACATTAAAACATTGCACACACACACACACACACACACACACACACACACACACACACACACAGATATTTGCACTGCTCCTGAGCATACAACAAACACACAACAATTCTGTGATCTTTACTAGAGCTATTCCGTCGTAAAATAGAGGGGGGGAAATCCTTTAAAAAATAACCACATTAAGAGATGCTACACACACAGACACACACACTCGGACACTCTACAAAAAATGAGAGAGAAAAAAAAACAGCGCAGCAATTTCCCAAACCTAACGACCCACATCACACAAACTACAGGAACACATGCACACAACAAAATTCACCTAATTTTTCAGAATCCCAACATTAAAACTACCCACAACAAAAACACACACACTCACACACTCACTCACTCACACACATCTTAACGGTCTGGTCAGTCAGTCACCACCTGCATCAGGTCCAGGACAACATGCATGCTAGCTATTTCAAAGGCGGCACAATTCTTTGCTCCCAAACAAATACCAGAGGAACAAACAGATCCCACTAACAGTTGTAAGTCATTCATTGCCACGACAACAAGGCGCCACATTAATCCCAGCAACCAGAGAGAGCGGTAGGCGGCCATTACTAGCGGTGAGCCCATTGGCGCAGGAACAATACAGTTCAAAGAATACTAATGCATTGGAAAAAGTAACCACATTTTAGAGTAGGTGAGATACCTTTTGAACCGACCCCTTCATCAGCTCTATCCTGCCTTTGAAGAAGAGGAACAACACCGACTGTGGAGAGAGAGAGAGAGAGAGAGAGGAAGGAAGGAAGAGAGAGAGAGAGAGAGGATATTAACAAGAGGAGATCAAAGATAGCCATCAGTGGTGTGGTGGGGGTCATGACAATGTGGTCAAATCAATTCACAATGATCTCACTGGTGTCAAGTGTGTAATTAGTGACATCAACAAAGATACATATATACATATCCAGGATAGGGTACTAATTGAATTAGGAGGTTAAAGAGAAAACACACACACAAAGCTTTAATGGGCCTAGAGATCCAAGTTATGGTCTACAGTCACCGGCCATTGGAAGTGATCCTAAGGCCTCTTAGCCATTCCATACTCCCACAGCTACAACATATGGAAGTTATAATTCAAAGATGCCTTCTTTTCCATGCTATTCAAGCAGTGATGCTTTCTGTCCTGTTCTAGCTTCAAACAAGGAAGAGCTGTACCAGTATGTGTGTGTGTGTGTGTGTGTGTGTATGTGTATGTGTGTGTGGTGAAAAGACTGAAAGGATGTGTTAATCCATTTAAACCCCATTAGGAGACAACTAGCGACCAGCTGAACTGTAAATGCCAAGCCATGCAGAAAGTAATAGCCCATATAACACACACACACACATATACACCCACATACATACATACATAGACACATACATATATACATATATACGTACATACGTACATATACCACATACATACATACATACGTACATACGTACATACATAGACACATACATACATACATAGACACATACATACATACATCCATCCATACACACCACATACACGGCTCATATAGCAGACCAGCCTAACAAGTGTTGACACCTGCATCAGCTAATGAGGGGTTGCTCTCTCAAGTCATCAGCATCAACAGTTTTAAGCCAAACTAATGACAGTAATTAGATCCAGGACACACACACACACACGGTAACAAACGCAAGCCTTCTAAATATCGTATGCTAATCAGCAGCTGTTGAGAACAAATCTGAGCTGACTACAGCACAGCTCTAGTAAAAACAGACCACTTGAAAGATAAAAAAAAAAATATTTTGCATCATGGTTCAACAATGCCTGCAGTCTGGTGTTGTTGGTTGGCCAATAGAACTACAGGATGAGGTAATACCATTACTAAATACTGCACCACGCTCTCTCACACACACACTGCACTAACACTCGCAAGAGGGGACAGAGGTTTGGGATTAGCTAACTCCAATGGTAAACTATAACAGTCCACAAGAATGCTCAATTAGCAAACGTAACTGCGACAGTTTGTCATCTGTGATCTCCGCAGGGATCCCCTGAGACGTGAACACACTGGAGGGAAGAATGTTTAAAGTTTACGCTTACTTACATCTGGGTATTTCTCCAACTGGGGAGTGAGGAGGACTTCGGCTGGTTCCACTTGGCCTTCTCCCATCCCTGGTGTGTGTGTGTGTGTGTGTGTGTGTGTGTGTGTGTGTGTGTGTGTGTGTGTGTGTGTGTGTGT
>CAXIPT010000001.1:18689411-18756633 GCA_964030475.1 Tethya wilhelma | reverse complement strand
TCTCTCTCTCTCTCTCTCTCTCTCTCTCTCTCTCTCTCTCTCTCTCTCTCTCTCTCTCCTCACGTACCCATGACGACCTGGGCAACAGTGTAATAGAAGAGGAGGAAGCAGGAACACAGTGACGATCGGAAGGTCCCACTGGCCACGCCCTTCTCCAGCTCCATCAGTCCGAGGGTACGGTCACACGAGAAGCCAACAAATTCCAACAATCGGAGAACCCTATTGGGCAACATCGACAGGTACTGTGAGTGGGTGAGTGTGTGTGTGTGTGTATGAATGACATTTTAAAGTCACACATGAAACAAAGCATAGGGCCAAAACATGGCCATGTGGCAGAAATACCAGAAATTATAAGCAATGCAAGCAGTAATGAAATTATGCATGTGTGTGTGTGTGTGTGTGTATGTGTATGTACAACACGAACACGTGTGCTTTGCATATCAAAACAGAATCTTATTGAATTAGTTTACACAACATTAGGAGATTAAGGACAGGGGTTGCCATGTATTTCCCATAGCAACAATGCAATTAGCAGCTGCACAATGATAACAATCATTGAAGGGGCGGGCCCACAACAAAACATAGAATCTAATTAGTCATTACTATCAATTGCCTGTGTCTTAATTAACACACACAAACACACACGAGCACACACACACGCTGGGTGTGCTGGTAGTACCATTCGTTAGTTGCTAGGCTATGTGTGTCTAAGAATGGAGGGTTAGTAGAAGTTAAATGATTAGCAGATGCAGTGAAAGAGACACTCACACAGGAAGATACATTGGTGGGTCCACACACACACACACACACACACACACACACACACACACACAGAAAGAGAATCAGAACTAACCATTGAACCCAGCTACATATAATAGCTAATTGAATAGGAGAAAAAAAAACAAAAAAAGCATCTTTCTCTTTATGCAAATTACCTCCAACCTCAAAAGGCACATCTACTGTTTTAGTAAGAGGCTCAAGACTAGCTTCCTCCTGGTATTGTCTCACTAACACACTCACTCTCAAGTGTTGATAAACACACAGCCCCCTAATCTATGGACTACATTACAGAGCTGATCAGGTTTGATAACCAGCCACTGTTTAGCTCTGGACCTGGCATCAAAACACGTACACACTCTATTAAAATTCCATTCGGAGAATGTGAGTGACTTTGTGTGTGCGTGCGGAACAGAGCAATCTTCTAATCAGTGGTAACCACGGTAACAGGCCAGTCTGGAGTCGGATGAAAGACTCGCTTGCACAAACTTTTAATTGAATTCGTCTCTGAAGGTATGATGATGGTCGCGCTAATCTCATCAGCCATGGCTGTGGTCTCAAGGCTCAGAGCAACAACAAAAACACACAATTACATTTTAGCATGCGTGGTCAGCGATAACAGCGAGTAATGCGGTGGAAAAAATGATATTTTTGTTTCTTTGTAGCCGCCATGCCATTCCTGTGGCAGGGAGGACATACCAGGTTGAAGCAGCCTATGCCCATCTGAACACCAGCAGCGAAGTTTGTCTCTAGCTGGACTCCTTCCTCTTCACAGGTCTTCACCCACTGATACAGCTGTCTGGGAGGGTGTGTGTGTGAGTGTGTTCACCAGTCTCCATGGATATACCTAATGAATGCATGTACACTAACTCCTCAACAGGCATACTTTGTGTGTGTGTGTGTGTGTGTGTGTGTGTGTGTGTGTGTGTGTGTGTGTGTGTGTGTGTGAGTTAGTGTGAGAGATACATCTGACTTGTTAAATTTCACTGGCTGGTCATTCAGTACATTTCTAAACCAGTTTTAATCAACTTCACATTTCTAACATACTCTCCCTGATTGGACGCTGTAGAGAACACATTGTACTAATTACTATCACAAAACCACACTAACAACCCGGCCATGAAACAGTCTGTCTCTCCATCAACACCACTACAACAGCCACTAGGTCCAAACACTGGAACTACACTAGATAGGAAATGCCACATGAGAGGGAACATGTCGAGTACATGCTAAATCTTTTTGAGTTTCAATTCAGTGAATTAACATGTACAGCAACCAGAACAAGACTACCTGGAGGAAACCACCTCAGCCACACAATACCAACATTATACCAACATATTATCATTCTACAGAAACACACACTTCAATGCTTTGTATGAACACTACAACTCTATTCTTCCTGTTGCCATGGCAATGGCAGTAATGGCTACCTTGACCACAAGGATAGCAACCATCCTTCAGAGAGGAAATGTTACCAGCGATATCATGATGACCTTTACACCATCTCTTCCACTGCCTTGTAAGGAAGTTCTCTCACTCCAGCTAAGGAGCAGAGCTAAAGAAGGCCTGTGCATTAGTGTCCACTAGTCCATGTTTAAAAACCTCTAGCCACGAAAAGGGAAGTCATTAGCTATACCCGGAGAAAATGGCTTCGCCTCAAATATTTCAACTTCACTCTGTTCATGTCAACAGTGGCTTGGATGTGGCAGGGAGCAGAAACCACGGGCAGGACAAACCATTGCAGTGTTTCTCGCTAATTCCTGACTAATTCCCCAGCGTCGTGAGAGGGCTGATGCCTCCCACTCACCACAACAGCACACACAGAGCACAACAAGAGGCATTTCTGGTTGTAGGGGAACAGAATGTGAGCAGGACAACAAGACAACAATGTCTTTAATGAGAACAGAAGGACAATGGGCCCAGCTAACCCACACACTACAAGCGAGGTTAGTTAACTTCCAAAATGTAATCCATTCCCAAACCAAACAAGGTAACTAACCACAAACTATTTCATCGACACACCCACTCTCCNTGTGTGTGTGTGTGTGTGTGTGTGTGTGTGTGTGTGTGTGTGTGTGTGTGTGTGTGTGTGTGTGTGCACCTTTAGCAGCCAAACGTATTCCTGCCATTATTGATCTTATCAACACATTTGTTTAAAGGATTCTAATCATCTTCTCTCTACACCAGCCACAATGAAGAGGTCTGGTTTCCCGACCTATTGTTTGCAAGCTAATCACCTCTGATTGGACTGGCACTAATTGCATCCTGGTTAGAGCAGCTCTTAACGAGATTAGCTCCAGAGTGGCTCTAACAATGGACGTCTGGATGTGATAATTCCACCAATGAACACACTGCAATACCGCACACACACACACACAAACACACACACACTCACACATGCACACACACACACACTCTCTCTCACACAAACACCACCTGCTTGTCTGATGGTGTGTGTGTGTGTGTGTGTGTGTGTGTGTGTGTGTGTGTGTGTGTGTGTGTTTGTGTGAGTGTTGATCGAATCATTATATTTTTCAACTCTGCACTCAAAAGTCTGCCGTGTGTTGGCAACCAAGTGATCCACCATCAAAGCCCTCTGCCTCACAAACTAGATCAAGATGTCTTTTTTCATGAGGTAGGAATGGTTTTCACCCGGTGATCTACCCACATGGATTCTATTCCTGCACCACATAACCAGCAAACCATCCATTCAGTGTGCTTCCATTCCAGCCTGCCCCTCTCTCTCTCCGACCATCCAAGCTTCTGGTGTACGTGTGATGTACCTGTAATCAGATTAGGAGCCCTCTAGTTACCGTGACGACACTGCTTTGACTGATTATGTGGTTGTTGAGCTATGCCGCTACACATGTTCCCCGAATGCCACAAAACACGGCAAAAACATTGCAAATAATTTGTCCATAGTGGAACTCCACTCCTACTGGAGTGAGGTGTTGTGATCCATTGATCGAGGCCGAGCTATGTGTGTATGTATGTCCTTTTAATTCCAAACACGGCTTGCCAATAGAGGTGACGGTGTTGAATGAGGTATGTTGTTTGGAGCAATACCAGCTGTTGAGAAGATATCGGGTGGAAATCAGTCAACAATGGCCTTGTGGTTGAGTTCCGATTTTCATGCATTCCGTGCATTTTTCACATTCCGAGCATACCTTGTCTTTTTATCAGTTTTACACACGTTGTGGTTGACCCTCTCCTTGTTTGTAGTTTGACAGGACTCATTTCTCGCACTGCTTTGCCACAACACGTAATCACAACCAGTTAATGGTCGTTTACCATTACATGCCTGGAATGTAGTGGCTGTGCAATTAATAGACGTATCACAGTCTCGTAGGCCTGTGTGTGTGTGTGTGTGTGTGTGTGTGTGTGTGAGGAGGGGAGAGCTAGATATGACTGATTGTTCTGTTGTTGTTCTGTGGCTCCACTAATTAACAGCTGGTATGTTCTAGGTCCGGAATTTCATTAGCTTGTATACAGTAAGCGTTTTCAGGCCATGTGCTGAGAGCATGGTAGCAGATTAGTGGTCTTGACATCTAACAACCTTCTCTCTCTCTCTCTCTCTCTCTCTCTCTCTCTCTCNTGTCAGTGTGTGTAATTATAGTACTCTGTCTATTTACCTGTGAAATCCTATGAGAATAGTATCTTGAGCTAGGCTGTTTGCAAATCCTGCGGGAAAAAAAAGGGCACACAAAGCAGTGTCTCACTAATTTAGATTACCTAATCAAAATTGAGGTTTGTACAAGTTTTACTCATAAAAATAATTTATTCATAGGTACTCTGTTTCACGTAGAGTACCTACCGTACAGCCGGAAATATATTGACCGGGATTTTAATTTGACAGTCAAAGTCACAAAGCATCAAATTTGAATCCGTCAATATTTTGAGTGCCATCATAGCCCTACATTATCTATGGTGCCATATATGAATGTATTATGCGCACACGCAAATCGTCAAATTTAAATTGGACAATTAATATTTAAATTTAACGTTCTTCAGAGCAAACCGTCAAATTTTTTGATCATCAATATTTCCGGCTATACGGTATATGAACAGGTCGTCTCTACATGAAATTTAGAGATCTGTAGCTGTCCAATCAGATTACATTATTTAGAACTTATAATATTAATACATAATCAGGGTGTCTCAGTAAATTTTATTAATAAGCAATCTATTAGTAAGTACATACCGTATAGCGGGTAAATTTGGCGAGAATTAAAATTTGGCAAATTGGGGAATTATTCTTCAAATCGCCAAGACTAAAAAACAGCCAACCTGAGGAGAAGATGAGGCCTAAGGGTCCCACAATAAAAATCACGTCGAGCAGAAAAATGGCGATGCAGAACGGTGGACAGGAAGCCATCCAAAATTGCTCTAAACTGGAAAGTATATGATACCAGTTAGAAGCCAGAAACAAGAGATTGTCAGCCAAACGATACCAGAAGACCGAAACGGACCTCAAAATCTACAGTGGCAGCAGCCTGGTACACTCGACCGTCCACTCTTGGTGACCCTTTACCAACAGCTACGAATGACAACCAAAATGAGGAAGAACAAAATAACTATAATCAAAACCATTGAATCGTCTATGGTACTGGGAGAAATGCCAAACTGGGCAGATACTTCACCAAGTGTAGAAGATATTCAACCGTAGTGCTATTGCTTACATTGCTAAGTTTTTAATGTTTAATAATACCTCAAAGCACTTGCTTGATAAGGTTAGTTTGTCTATGTGTTTGCTTGTTTATCATGTTCTATTACCATGGCAATTTCCAGAACAATCGTTCTAGCCAGTCATAAACAAATCGGGATACATATATCCTAAGTCAAAATTGCATGCAAAAGATCAATGACTAGCTGTTACTATACCATTTTGTAAAAACTGTACTGTGGCCATAAAGTATCTTCATGCAAGTGCTTTCTTTGTTTACCATGCTTTTTTTTTATCAGTGCACACCCTCAAGGAGTCAATGACAGTGTGCTAGTGCAAGTGTGCAGAATATGTTCATCACATGAGCTCTCACTGTTGCAAACATGTTAAAGTCCCTCTGCAGATTTGAATATGCCTCTAGAAAAATTGAATAACTTTCTGAATATCCAATCGGTTTCAAATTTCAGGCACCATTGGAAATTCGAAAGCGCTTGTTCTCCCTGTTCTTTTGATTGCTTTTCCAGCTTCCTACACCTTACCTGTAAAAATTAAGTTAGCTATAAGAAAAATATTGCATTATTTTACTTCCAGTGACATTCTTAAACCAGATGAACTTAAGTGTAGTGAGATAATAACACATAATAATATATCAATAATAACTATTATTACACACAGGAAACATCTTGTTATAAAGAATTTAATAATGTTAGACAACTGTAGCTATTTCCACTGAGTCACAGCTGCCGCCCACCACCACTATTTCATTGGTGGGGAGAACAGCTGCAAAACACAATCTTCGTCTAGTTTTCATTTTGCTGATGACCTCCCATGTGTCAGAGGTGGGATGGTAGATACGGACATCTGAAGTGGGTACGTTCCTAGAATCACAGCCACCGATGGCTAGCAGTCGATCTTGAAATGTGACACAAGTGGATCCTTCTACTGGGAGATTAGCAACTTTGCTCCATGTAGTAGGCCTGGATGGAGTATAGCTGGTATGTGATGGTGATCTTGACAAACAAGATAGGAAGAGGTCAGTCAGGATACAGGTGTAGACTGATTTGGTAGTTCTACTATCACTAATTCCTACTCCAGATTGAGATTGACACTTCCATCCTCCAACATAGTAGATACGTTCACGACAGATGGTCACTGAGGCATTGTAGAGTGGTTCGGGAAGGTCTGCAGCAGACGACCACTGTTTTGTATTAATGTCCATGACTTCTACTGTTGTCGTACTCCTCCAATCATGGCCCCATCCACCGGCAACAATCAGAGCCTGTCCAGTACACACTACCATTGATGATGCTCTCTTGGTGGGCATTGGTGGGAACACCTCTCTCCATTTCCTATTGATACCTTCCCCAGTGAGGCTGAGGAGCTGATTGGTCACCCTAACAGATACTCCAGTGCATTCTCCACCAATGGCATTTAGACAGCTTCTGAAGACTACTAGAGAAGAGTGTGAATTTAGACAGTCTGGAAGTTGTTCCCAGGTCTCGTTTCTGGAGTTGTAGGCATAAACTATTTGTCTACCAGCTCTGAGGTACACCATCTCACCATCAACAACAGCATTAAGATCTCTGGCTAACTTACACGGTGCCTTCTTGCCCTCTCTCCACCTCAGTGTGAAGCTGCTAGTAGCTCTAGGATGAGGCTGTGGGGGGTCTCTGGGACTTGTTTTTGGTTTATTTGGTGCCTCAGTTGATGATTTTCTCTGTTCCCAAATGTGTGTGTAATACTTGTAATCTTCTGTTTCTTCTTTTAGTTTCTGGATTCGAATTCGTGTCTTAAATTCATCCATCTTTTGTTGACTAGATTCAAGTTGCTGAGTGACCCTTTGCAGTTGTCTCTGTTGGTTTCTGATAGTTCCTTGCAGCTCTTGGCATTCTTGTTGACTAGCTGCAATAATGTGATCTTTGTTTTGTATCATGTCCTCCTTTTGTTGCAAGCGTTCGCCAATTTTTTTTGTTGAAGTTCTTGGATTTGATGAGCCCATTCTTGTCTCATTTGATGAATCGTTTCATCTTTGTCTTGAATTTGTTGCATATGTGCTTCTATATCTTGTTCTTTATTTCGTATGATGTCATTTTTCTCTTGTATGATGTCATTTTTACATTGTATGAAGTAATCTTTTTGCTCTATGATGTCATCTTTGACTTGAACTTGTTGTCGTAGTTCTTTCTCTCTCTCAGTTGTAGCTGGTTCTGGTCTTTCTTGAGCTCTCATAACACTTTCTGTGAACTGAGGTGTTTTTTTCAGAGCTACTACTCTATGACACAGCTCCTGAGCTGAAGGACGTTCAACATCACTGTCCTTGAGACAGTTGAGTGCAATTGGTAGGAGAGGGTGGTTGGGATCAACTTGACTGATGTGGTTTTGTCGACGTTCAATTTCAGATGTGCGTACATCAACTGTACCACCAGGGAACTGAGGATGGTCTATTTGTACGGTCTTGAGTCGATCTCCTGGTTTAGGGAAGCACCTGGTCAAGATTTGGATGATGAGTGTTCCGATTGAAAAGCAGTCGATCTTTTCTGTGTAAACAGGTGGATCTTTCACAGCCTCAGGAGGCATGTAGACATCTGTACCTGGACACATTGTAAAGGACACACGAGTAGCTTGAGGGTTTATGTCACCAAGCTTTGCCATTCCAAAGTCTGATACTTTGGCTATCACATTTCCACACAGTAACACATTGTTACTGGAGAGATCCCTGTGGGTGATTCCATTCAAATGGAGGTAAGAAATGGCCATGGTGATGTCATGGCAAAAGTTGACTTGGATGTGGTAGGGGAGTGCATCCTGTGAGCTCTCCAGGAAGTGGGTCAAGCTATCATCCATGAGCTCCATTAGTAGAACTGGCAGTCTAAACTCGGGATCTTGGTGTTTGCCCAGGAACTGTACGATATTGGGATGCCTTATTGCACTCATGAACTCACACTCCTGCATGAAACGTTGAATGGGTAGTCTGTGTTTTCTTCGGTGAACAATTTTCTTGTGTGCTTTTGGATCAAATAGAGTTGGGTGAATGATCTTAGCAGCACAGAGCAGATCATCACACAGAGCCTTGCAAACAGAGCCATACGATCCAATACCAAGAGTTTGATCCTTCAGGAGTTGAATTGATTTAAAGCCAATTGTGGGTGTGTCTCGATCTTGTTGCTGAGCCATAGCCTATAGAGTAGACAGCAACAATTGTGAAGACTATAAGATTTGACTAGTTATTATGATTTTTCTTACCTTGTTGCTAATAATCAACTTGTAAACAGTGCTCTTTTACTGTTAAAGCTTATAAGTGTTTTTTCAACTCTGCCTCTTTTTGCAACAATTAATGCTGTAAACAGGATAGTGAATCTATTTAGAACTGCATATATTCACTGATGGAAGCCAAAATAAGGTTTAAGATAACTAAAATTAAATATTATTCATTTGTGCTTGCTAATGAATATTACACATCAGGCCATATATACCTGTTTGTAATTGAAGGGGTCAGTGGAAAAAGGGGATAAGTAACATTTTTATCAATTTTCAGTTTTCATTATCATATGAAACTTACAACTGTCTGCTATCAGTATACCGATCCTTTTCTCGCGCGACTTTAGTTTTAGTGCTGATCAGAGGGGTCAAAGTTCAATGCTAGCTCACGTGATATTACATAATAACTAACTGCACGTGATCATACTTCTGCCCTCGAGCTTCTAAAGTAAGATGGACGACAGCCTTACTGTCGAGACCGGAGAAGCTGGACCTAGCAAATCAAGGCGCGGAAGAAAGCGCTTGCGACAAGAAGAAGAGTGGACAAGAAAAAAAAGAAAACTAGCCAAAGATAAAGGTGAAAGCTACACTACATACAAAGGAGACGAAAAAAATTGTAAGCAACAAGTCAAAATTACGTGCAAATGCTCTTATAACTGTTCTGAAAGTCTGTGTGAAACTGAGCAGCTTAGAATTTTTGAAGATTTCTATGCTCTAGGAAACCATGATGCTCAAAATAAATATCTGTATGGCTTACTTAGCACAACTAGTATAAAAAGGCATACCACTTCTGAATTGCATCAGCAGCGAAGCCACAGTGTTATATACCGTGTGCGGCTTGCTAATGGTAGTCACAAACAAGTCTGCAAAAAAACCTTCTGTGATATACATGCAATTGGTAAACGCCGTGTTGAAGGTCTCGTAACCAAAATCACAGATGGTGTTCTTATTGCAGATGACAAGCGGGGCAAACATACAAGCAGACCACATGCAATCTCAGAGGAAGCGAAAGACAAAGTTCGTGAGCATATTAAGTCATTTCCCTGTAGGAGAAGCCACTATTCTCGTTCGTCAAATTTGAAACGTGAGTATCTTGACGAAGGTCTTAGTATTTCTCGAATGTATCTACTCTATCAGGAAAAGTATGAATCGCAAAGTGGAGCTGAGCCAGTAGTAAAGGAATGGCTATACCGAAAAATATTTAACGAAGAGTTCAACTTAAGTTTTGGGTATCCACGAAGTGATACGTGCGAGACTTGCGACCTACTCAACACAGCTATAAGAGCCTCCACAAATGAGGATGAACGTGTTGAGAAGCAAACTGAATTGTCTACTCACCAAGAAATGGCAAGCCAAGGTTATCAGCAATTGCGTTCTGATGCTGAAGCAACAAAAACAACATCAGACAACTCACTTATCACATTTGACCTCATGCAAAACCTACCTGTTCCTACTCTCACCCATGGATCAATGTTCTATTCACGGCAGTTGTGGGTTTATAACTTTGGTGTCCACAATGCCACCACTGGTGATGCAAACATGTACATGTGGAATGAATCTGTTGCTAGTAGGGGTGCAGATGAAATTTGTTCCTGTGTTCAATCTTATCTTGACACACTTCCTGCCTCTATTAAAAAGCTGACAGTGTATTCTGATAGTTGCTTTGGGCAAAACAAAAACTTTCAGATGATTTGCTTTTGGAGTAAGCAGGTTCTTTCTCGTTTCGAACAAATCGATCACAAGTACTTAGTTCGAGGTCATACTTACCTTCCCAATGATCGTGATTTTGCTCATATTGAAAAGAGAAAAAGTAGTGCTCGTGTGTTTGTACCAGTAGATTGGGAGAAAATCGTAAGTGAAGCTCGGCCAAGGCATCCATTTAATGTCATACATATGGATGGATCAAAGTTTCATGATTTTACTCCACTAACCCAACAGTTTACACATAGAAAGACAGACACTAACAAGAAGAAAGTCTTGATCAGTAAAGCACTCTGGATGAATTTTGGACAAGGAGAAGACACACCTGGCAAAATTGTTAAACATCCAAATGAAGTCTGGCTGAGATATTCGTACGATTCTGAACCATGGAGCAAAGTGAACATCCTTAAAGGACGTAAGAAAATACCTCCAACATGCAGTGTACTACTGCCAGAGAAGTATCCTAATGGGCGCTCCATTAAGGCAGCAAAACTTCGAGATCTACAAGCAATGATCCCATTTCTACCACTTGAGAGCAGGCAATTCTATTCTGATTTAGTGTCTACTGACGACTGTGTAGACTCAGATGAAGACTAAAGAAAATTGTTCTTTGTACTAGCTATTGTAATTGTATTGGAAACTAATATATGTTCTTAGTAGTAGTTGGTACTGTCAGTTGATATTGTTGTACATTCAATTGTTTTTAAATGAATATAACAAATGTTTATGTAAGTGTAGTAGTGATTGTAGACCTGTACCTATAAAAACAGCTTTGTAACTTTAACCTCAATTATCTCAAAAGTACACTTATGTTAGTTATCCCATTTTTCCACTCAGCCCTTCAATTATTCTTAGCTCTTAAGTTTATGTCACATGCAAAGGTTGGCATTAGCTGTGATAGTCTGCATGGCTGTATGCATTCTGACAGTTTGAACCCATGGTCCAACTGCTATATAGCCTTGCATGATCAGTTGTAAGAAGCTTAAGGTCAGTTCTTGATTCCACTAAGTATATACCCATGGTTATGTCACAATGATATGAGTGTACCTCAATTGCTTAGCTATAGTATGTACCAAAACTTGTGAGTGCACTGATAAGCCTGTGCATGCATGCATGGGGAGTCTCTGAGCCTTGTTTGGGGTCAACTAGTACCTCAGTTGGAGATTTTCTCTTCAGCTGTTGTTCTAGTTCCTGGATTCGTGTCTGAAATTGAGCTATTGCTTGTTGACTAGATTCAAGTTGCTGAGTGACCTGTTCCAGTTGTCTCTGTTGGTCTGTGATAGTTCCTCTCAGTTGTTGGCATTCTTGTTGACTAGCTACAATAGTCTGTTCATTGTCTTGTATGATGTCATTTTTCTCTCGTATGATGTCATCTTTGTCTTGAACTTGTTATTGTACAGCAGAAAGTTAGACTTCCTATAAGATCTGTATAATATCTTACTTTGTTAGTCATGTGATATCACTTGTTGTCTTTTTGGTGGTCTTTTTTGCTCTGAACTCAATGTTTTAGTCTTTCCTTCCCTTTCAAATTATCATTATTATATTATTCAATCAAGGATGCATTTCATGATGCATGAAATTTTATACCATGGCTAATACCTTAGAGTTTAAGAATTTAATTATCAATGCCTTTTAATTGCTTCCTGAGGGTGTAATTAATGATGCATGAAATTGTGCATAACTAACCTTATGTATAGGGCATCAGTTTAATTGACCCGAGATAGTATTTCACATTTTGGCAATGACAAAGATCTGAATATAATAATACAGCATTAGCTCATGCGTCTGATTAGTTTTTATATGACACAACAGAAATACTGTAGTTAGTCAAGATGGCACTGACTCAACAGTTCCTATTTCTACTGAGGGAGTTGTACTGTTATCACTACTAGTGGTGTAGCCGCCCACCACCATTACTTCATTGGTCGGGAGAACAGTTGCAAAACACAGCTGTCGACTAGTGTTCATCTTGCTGATGACCTTCCATGTGTCGGAGGTGGGATGGTAGATACGAACATCTGAAGTGGGTGTGCCCCAGGAATCACTGCCACCGATGGCTAGCAGTCGACCTTGAAGTGTGACACAAGCGAATCCTGTAACTGGGAGATCAACAACTTTGCTCCATACAGTAGACCTGGGTGGACTGGTTAGTGTTAGTGATTGAGCTAACTGTTGTAGTGATTTCGTCCAACAAGATCGGAAGAGGTCAGCCAGGGTGCAGGTATAAACTGACTTGCTAGGTCCAGAGCTATTCGATCCTCCTCCAATGTAGACACATTCACGACAAATTGTTACTGAGGCACTGCAAAGTGGTACAGGAAGGCTTGAAGCATATGACCATTGTCTTGTATCAGTGTTCATGATTTCCATGATTTTCAGTGTGTTCCCATCTTGTACTCCTCCAGCAACTATCAGAGCTGGTTTAATGTATACTGCTATTGGTTTTGATCTCTTGGTAGGCATTGGTGGGAACACCTTACTCCATTTCTTATTGCTATCTTCCTCAGTGAGGCTTAAGAGCTTGTTAGTCACCTTATCTCCCAGCAACCCAATGCTTGCCCCACCAACAGCAGTTAGAGTGCTTCTGATGACGACTAGAGAAGAACCATAATATGGACAGTCTGGAAGTTGTTCCCAATTCTTGTTTCTTGAGTTGTAGGCATAAATGTTCTGTATACCAGCTCTGAGGTATACCATCTCACCATCAACAACAGCATTAAGCGCTCTGGTCATCTTACGTGGTGCCTTAGTACCCCATCTCCACCTCAGTGTGAGACTGTTCCTGGGGGGTGCTGGGGGTCTTCGTTGAGTCTGTGAGGGGTCTTTAAGGGTTGGTAGTGATTTAGCTCGTACATTAGTTAAGGATTTTTTCTTCAGCTGTTGTTCTAGTTCCTGGATTTGTGTTTGAAATTGAGCCATCACTTGGTGACTAGATTCAAGTTGCTGAGTGACCTGTTGTAGTTGTTTCTGTTGGTCTCTGATAGTTCCTCTCAGCTGTTCGCATTCTTGTTGACTAGCTACAATAGTCTGGTCTTTGCTTTGTATGATGCAATCCTTTAGCTGTAAGCGGTTGTTCTGTGACCCAATGATTTCCTGAAGTCCTTGAATTTGCTGAGCATGTTCTTGTCTCATTTGATGAATCTCCTCATCTTTGTTTTGAACTTGTAGTAACTGTTGTAGTTCTTCCTCTCTCTTAGTTGCAGCTGGTTCTGGTCTTTCTTGAGCTCTCCTAACACTTTCTGTGAACTGAGGTGTTTCTTTCAGACCTGCTACTCTATGACACAGCTCCTGAGCTGAAGGACGTTCAACATCACTGTCCTTGAGACAATCAAGTGCAATTGGTAGGAGAGGGTGGTTGGGATCAACTAGGCTGATGTGATTTTGTCGTCGTTCAATTTCAGATGTGCGTACATCAACTGTACCACCAGGGAACTGAGGATGGTCTATTGTTATTGTCTTAAGTCGATCTCCTGGTTTAGGGAAGCATCTGGTCAAAATCTGGATGATAAGTGTTCCGATTGAAAAGCAGTCGATCTTTTCTGTGTAGATAGGTGGGTCTTTCACAGCCTCAGGAGGCATGTAGGCATCTGTACCTGGACACATTGTAAAGGACACACGAGTAGTTTGAGGGTTTATGTCACCAAGCTTTGCCATTCCAAAGTCTGTTACTTTGGCTTTGACTGTTCCACACAGCAACACATTGTTACTAGAGAGATCCCTGTGGGTGATGCCATTCAAATGGAGGTAAGAAATGGCCATGGTGATGTCATGGCAAAAGTTGACTTGGATGTGGTAGGGGAGTACACCCTGTGAGCTCTCCAAGAATTGAGTCAAGCTATTGTCCATGAGCTCCATTAGTAGAACTGGCAGGCCAGTTTGAGGATCTTGGTGTTTGCCCAGGAACTGTACGATATTGGGATGCCTTATTGCACTCATGAACTCACACTCCTGCATGAAACGTTGAATGGGTAATCTGTATTCTCTTTGACGATCAACTTGTTGGTGTGCATTTGGATCAAAAAGAGTTGGGTGAATGATCTTAGCAGCACAGATCAGATCATCACACAGAGCCTTGCAAACAGAGCCATACGATCCAATACCAAGAGTTTGATCCTTCAGAAGTTGAATCGATCTAAAGCCAATTGTGGGCATAATATCTTGATGTTTTTGTAGAGCCATATATCATGTGGAGTATCTCTAGACAGCAAAAAATATTACAACTTCAAAAGATTTGTATTACTTTTATAATTATCTTACTTTGTTAGTTGTGTGATGTCATGAACTTCTAGTCTTATATAGTTGGTCTGTTACTCTCTGAATTCGATATTTTAGTCTAAGGTTACTTTTCCTATCAAATTATCGTACATTCAATCAAGAATGCATTGCATAACTCATGAAATTGTATTTCATACCTTTAATTTAAATATTAGTGCCTTTTAATTGCTTTCTGAGGGTGTAGTAAATGATGCATGAAATTGTGCATAACTAACCTTAAAAGGCATAATTTAATTGACCTGAGATAGTACGTCACATTTGGTGATGCAATGCACACAAGATATTGATATAGATCAAAATATTATCTTATAATGATACGTTTTTTGCATTTCCACATCGTGAATTCACCTTAACCTTTTTGATGCCGAGTTACCATGGATCCATGGACAGTGCATGAATTATAATAATATTATTTGAGTGTCAATATAATAATTGCACCTTAGCTGTTTCATGTTTAGTAAGAGGTCATCAATAATATTTCAAAGCGAAGTATTAATGGCTGAGGGACATATTAATTATTATAGAGAAATACTATAGTATTATAGTAGGTGTGACTTGAGTATCCTTTTGCTATGCTATAGTCTGTCACTGTTAGTTGCCATGCATGCATGTATATAACTCATGAAGTGCGAATTGATCACATACACTTATATAGCTATAAGCTTAATGACTCATCGAAAGCACATTGTGTACAGTATATATATACTTCATGAATAATTAACTACAAAGCAATAATATTATTATTATAGTTAGTCAAGATGGCACTGACTCAACAGTTCCTATTTCTATTGAGGCAGTTGTACTGTTATCACTACTAGTGGTGTAGCCGCCCACCACCATTACTTCATTGGTCTGGAGAACAGCTGCAAAGCACCGCTCTCGACTAGTGTTCATCTTGCTTATGACCTTCCATGTGTTGGAGGTGGGATGGTAGATACGAACATCTGAAGTGGGTGTGTGCTTGGAATCACTGCCACCGATGGCTAGCAGTCGACCTTGAAGTGTGACACAAGTGAATCCTGTAACTGAGACATCAGCAACATTACTCCATACAGTAGACCTGGGTGGAGTGGTTAGCGTTAGTGATTGAGCTAACTGTTGTAGTGGTCTTGTCCAACAAGACTGGAAGAGGTCAGCCAGGGTGCAGGTATATACTGACTTGCTAGGTCCAGAGTAATTTGATCCTCCTCCAATGTAGACACATTCATGGAAAATGGTTACTGAGGCACTGCGAAGTGGTACAGGAAACTCTGCAGCAGGTGACCATTGTTTTGTGTCAGTGTTCATGATTTCCATGGTCCTCAGTGTGTACCCATCTTGACTTACTCCTCCTGCAACTATCAGAGCTTGTCCAGTGACAACTGCTGTTGATTTTGATCTCTTGGTGGGCATGGGTGGGTACACCTTACTCCATTTCTTACTGCTACCTTCCCCAGTGAGGCTGAAGAGCTTGTTAGTAAACTTATCAATAAGCAATCCAATGTTCCCCCCACCAACAGCAGTTAGACAGCTTCTGATGACTACTAGAGAAGAACCGGAATATGGACAGTCTGGAAGTTGTTCCCAGGTCTCGTTTCTGGAGTTGTAGGCATAAACTGTCTGTGTATCAGCTCTGAGATACACCATCTCACCATCAACAACAGCATTAGGCACTCTAACCATCTCACATGGTGCCTTCTTGCCCGCTCTCCACCTCAGTGTGAAGCTGTTCCTGGTTGCTGTGGCTGTTCTAGCACTGGTGTCAGAGTGATGTGTCTGTGGGAGGTCTCTGAGGCTTTGTTGAGGGTTAGCTAGTACATTAGTTGAGGTTCTTTTCTTTGTACGCTGTTCAAGTTCCTGGATTCGTGTTTGAAATTGAGCCATCACTTGGTGACTAGATTCAAGTTGCTGAGTGACCTGTTGCAGTTGTTTCTGTTGGTCTCTGATAGTTTCTCTCAGCTGTTGGCATTCTTGTTGACTAGCTACAATAGTCTGGTCTTTGCTTTGTATGATGCAATCCTTTAGCTGTAAGCGGTTGTTCTGTGACCCAATGATTTCCTGAAGTCCTTGAATTTGCTGAGTATGTTCTTGTCTCATTTGATGAATCTCCTCATCTTTTTGCTGCATACGTGCTACTTTATTTTGTATGATGTCATTTTTCTCTTGTATGATATCATTTTTACATTGTATGATGTAATCTTTTTGTTTTATAATGTTATCTTTGACTTGAACTTGTTGTCGTAGTTCTTCCTCTCTCTCAGTTCTAGCTAGTTTTGGTTTTTCTTGAGTTCTCCTAACTCTTTCTGTGAACTGAGGTGTTTCTTTCAGAGCTGCTACTCTATGACACAGCTCCTGAGCTGAAGGACGTTCAACATCACTGTCCTTGAGACAGTCAAGTGCAATTGTTAGTAAAGGGTGGTTGGGATCAACTTGACTTATGTGGTTTTGTCGTCGTTCAATTTCAGATGTGCGTACATCAACTGTACCACCAGGGAACTGAGGATGGTCTATTTGTATGGTCTTGAGTCTATCTCCCGGAGTAGGGAAGCACCTGGTCAAAATCTGGATGATAAGTGTTCCAATTGCAAAGCAGTCAATCTTTTCTGTGTAGACAGGTGGATCTTTCACAGCCTCAGGAGGCATGTAGGCATCTGTACCTGGACACATTGTAAAGGACACACAAGTAGCTTGAGGGTTTATGTCACCAAGCTTTGCCATTCCAAAGTCTGTTACTTTGGCTTGTATATTTCCACGCAGTAACACATTGTTACTGGAGAGATCCCTGTGGGTGATGCCATTCAAATGGAGGTAAAAAATGGCCATGGTGATGTCATGGCAAAAGTTGACTTGGATGTGGTAGGGGAGTGCATCCTGTGAGCTCTCCAAGAATTGGGTCAAGCTATCATCCATGAGCTCCATTAGTAGAACTGGCAAGCCAGTTTGAGGATCTTGGTGAGTGCCCAGGAATTGTACGATATTGGGATGCCTTATTGCACTCATGAACTCACACTCTTGTATAAAACGTTGAATCGGTAGTCTGTGTTCTCTTTGACGATCAATTTGTTGGTGTACATTTGGATCAAAAAGAGTTGGGTGAATGATCTTAGCAGCACAGAGTAGATCATCACACAGAGCCTTGCAAACAGAGCCATACGATCCAATACCAAGAGTTTGATCCTTCAGGAGTTGAATTGATCTAAAACCAATTTTGGCTGTGTCTCGATGTTGTTGTTGAGCCATAGCCTATAGAGTAGACAGCAGCAATTGTGAAGACTAAGATTGGTATAATTGTCTTGTATGTTACTGGAGTGATGTAATTGCTTTCAACTTGTAGACTGTAAAACAGTCTTAAGATAAGACTTAATTTCTCTGCCTCTCTCTTGTAATTATTATCATTTACAAAGGCACCTCCTTCAAACAAGATTGTAAGTAGTGTATGGATTATGAATAGCATTGTGATAATTTTATTCACTGATGTAAACCAAATAAGCACACAATCCCTGAGGGAGTCAATCCCTAGAGTATTCATACCCTGTGTTTATAGCAACTGTGGTTGCTAGCATACCAAGTTATTATATGTCAGTGCACTAGAGTGCCAAGGCTTGCTGACTTATATAGGTGTTTTTTATTGGTAAGAGGTCATAGAAAAGTGCTTCGTAATACTATATAAGAAGTCTGATATTTGTTTGATGTCAAGATGTGAAAATCCAAGTTGTGTGACTCCCTGCTCTCTCTCTCTCTCTCTCTCTCTCTCTCTCTCTCTNTCTCTCTCTCTCTCTCTCTCTCTCTCTCTCTCTCTCTCTCTCTCTCTCTCTCTCTCTCTCTCTCTCTCTCTCTCTGCATACTACCACATTTGCTTTGGTGTGGTCACAATATATAAAAGTTGTGGGACATTTTGACTGTTCAAATTACACATGATCTACCTTGCACTTGATTGAGGAATCAGTTGATTGGTCAAGTTATAGTGGATCTATTTTGTCTCTCTCTCTCCTTGTCCAGATGACCTGGTGGACTGGGACCCCTGGCATCACCATGGCAACACTACTGAGGGGGCGGAGCCTCACTGCGAAGACCCTGACTTCAATGTAAGCCAATCTCCAACAATAAATGTATAATTGTGGGGGGTTCCCCCTCATTTATTTTTGATATAATTATAACTGTTCTTAAATAATTTCTTGATTGTGTTCAGATGGATGTGGACTTTGACCCTGCTGCCCAACCCGGTCCCAGTAGCTCTAAACTTCGAAAGAGAAAAAAACTCTCAAAATTTGCAAAAGTTGTGATGCATTCCAAGCCGACCTTTGACCCTAAAGAGAGGTCGTATGATGAATATTTAGAGGAGCACTACAAACTGACCTCTGACCCCCTCAACACCTTCAAGTATCGATCAGTTGCACCTAATGACTTTGGACTCTCTACTGATGAGGTGGGTGTGGTTTGTTTAGTGTTGCCTAGCAACTGTTATACCGTAGATCCAGATATTTTCATGTTTAAAATACCATACAGCAGGAAAGTTTCGCGCATGTCTCTAGTCAAACATTTTATGCAGTTTAACTTTTGCGGATCAGCTGTGTGAGCCCATACGTACAATACAGTACGGAGAATTTCATGGATAAAAACTTTCACGGATGGATCATGATCCACGAAAGTTAAACCCTGCGAAACTTTCCCACTATAGGGTATTTTGTAAATAAGGATATTTAATTTTCATAAAATTTAATAGGGTACATACGAAAAATTTTTAACAGGTCGTCACATTCAAAAGTTCGAAAGTTCACATTTAACATTTTTGCTGATTTTAATTTTCGTAAATCATTGGAACATTAATTTTTTGGATTTCCCAACCTGATAATTGTATGCAAGGCCTAGGTCTATAGGACAAGTGGTTATTAATTAGTTTCCTTTAACCATAATATTAACTATAGCCTGTCTTGTAAACAAGAGAGGCCATTCCTTTATCATCTGGTAGATGATTCACTCTGGGATCAACATTGACACTACAAATTACCTCTGAGCTAGCTGTTTATAAAGAGCAGGTTGTTCAAAATGCTTGTGGGTTTAGCTAGTATTTCCAATTCCTATAGCAATAGGATAGCCTCGTTCCCAGGCTCCTCCCAGCTCTTCAAGTTACACGTTGAAAAGCGGGATCCGGGAGGGCCTGGTATATGTATATGACGGCACGTGAATGATGTCAGAAGCGCATAGAAAATTTTAGCATTTCCATGGATTCTCCTGGCAAGTAGTGGTAAAAATGGCAGAAAGCACAGTCCACCAAACTCTGATATTTACAAGGCGTTCAAAGACAGCAATGAAGATGGCATTAGCGTACAGTAACTATATGCTCTGATTTTAAACACTGAACGATATATTCGAGTCTATCGTAAGTTGTCTGACAAACTTACACAGTCTTAGCTAGATCAGCAGCTGGTAAAATTACCTATTACTTACTTGGAAAGTTGAAAATTAGGGTGAAAAACCACGTTGAGCTGTACTGGCAATGGCTAGCAACTTCCCTCAAGTAGTCTCGCTAGCGAGATGAGCTCCAAGGGCTTGTTTTTTGCCAAAATTTCTCTTTTCCCCAAAACAGAAGTGACGTTTTTCGGTTTGGCTACGTCACAACTATATGATACGGTTCGACCACTGTTCGACCTCACGTGCCGTTATATACCAGGCCCTCCCGATTCTTAGTGTGTAACACTAAAAGAGGGTGTGGCCTGGTACGAGGCTAGCAATTGGATGTAATTATAGGTGTAGAGAGGAGTGGCTAACCTTATCTCCTTATATGGATGGCCCATGCAGGTGCTGCTGTCCAGCAACAGGGAGCTCAACAGCTGGGCCTCCCTCTCCAAGTCAGTCCAGCTGCTCACTGAAGAGGAGGAGGCCAGACTGAAGAGGAGGTACAAGAAGAAAGGAAGGAACTGGAGGAGAAAGAAACAAATCTTTACCACTTTATACAGGTGAGGATTTTAAAAATGTATTATAATTAAGCCTCGGTGCGTGCATAGCACGTGCAGAGGGTTACGGTAGTCGTTTTGTCTGTCTGTCCCATCGAAATCTCAAAAAAGACAGCTCTAGCGACAAAATTGATGGTACTTACGTTCATAACTCTGAATGATCTTGTAAAAATATATTTTTTGCTGTCCAAAACACTGTAGTTCTTGAGTTTTGCCATTGAGTAGTTTTAATGAGAAAAGGTTCTTGGTTTCTCCAGTAGTTTTAATGAGAAAAGGTTCTTGGGTTCTCCACTAGTTTTAGTGGGAAAGGTTCTTGGGTTCTCCACTAGTTTTAGTGGGAAAGGTTCTTCACTAGTTTTAGTGGGAAAGGTTCTCGGGTTCTCCACTACTTTTAGTAGGAAAGGTTCTCGGGTTCTCCACTAGTTTTAGTGGGAAAGGTTCTCGGGTTCTCCACTAGTTTTAGTGGGAAAGGTTCTTGGGTTCTCCAATAGTTTTGTTGGGAAAAGGTTCTTAGGTTCTCCAGTCGTTTTAGTGGGAAAAGGTTCTTGAGTTCTCCAATAGTTTTGATGGGAAAAGGTTCTTTTGTTCCCCACTAGTTTTAGTGGGAAAGGTTCTTGGGTTCTCCAATAGTTTTGATGGGAAAAGGTTCTTGTGTTCTCCAATAGTTTTGATGGGAAAAGGTTATTCTCCAGTAGTTTTAATGGGAAAAGGTTCTTGGGTTCTCCAATAGTTTTGATGGGAAAAGGTTCTTGGGTTCTCCAATAGTTTTGATGGGAAAAGGTTCTTAGTTTCTCCAATAGTTTCAATGGAAAATCCCCAATATTTTTGATGAGAAAAGGTTCTTGGGTTCTCCAGTAGTTTTGATGGGAAAAGGTTCTTGGGTTCTCCAATAGTTTTGATGGGAAAAGGTTCTTGGGTTCTCCAATAGTTTTGATGGGAAATGGTTCTTAGGTTCTCCACTAGTTTTAGTGGGAAAGGTTCTCGGGTTCTCCACTACTTTTAGTGGGAAAGGTTCTCGGGTTCTCCACTAGTTTTAGTGGGAAAGGTTCTTTGGTTCTCCAATAGTTTGTTGGGAAAAGGTTCTAGGGGTCTCCACTAGTTTTGGTGGGAAAAGATTCTTGGGTTCTCCACTAGTTTTAGTGAGAAAGGTTCTCGGGTTCTCCACTAGTTTTAGTGGGAAAGGTTCTTGGGTTCTCCACTAGTTTTAGTGGGAAAGGTTCTCAGGTTCTCCACTAGTTTTAGTGGGAAAGGTTCTTCACTAGTTTTAGTGGGAAAAGGTTCTCCACTAGTTTTAGTGGGAAAGGTTCTCGGGTTCTCCACTAGTTTTAGTGGGAAAGGTTCTCGGATTCTCCACTACTTTTAGTGGGAAAGGTTCTCGGGTTCTCCACTACTTTTAGTGGGAAAGGTTCTCGGGTTCTCCACTAGTTTTAGTGGGAAAGGTTCTTGGGTTCTCCAATAGTTTTGTTGGGAAAAGGTTCTTAGGTTCTCCAGTAGTTTTAGTGGGAAAAGGTTCTTGGGTTCTCCACTAGTTTTGGTGGGAAAAGGTTCTTGGGTTCTCCACTAGTTTTAGTGAGAAAGGTTCTCGGGTTCTCCATTAGTGGGAAAGGTTCTTCACTAGTTTTAGTGGGAAATGGTTCTCCACTACTTTTAGTGGAAAGGTTCTCGGGTTCTCCACTAGTTTTAGTGGGTAAGGTTTTTGGGTTCTCCAATTGTTTTGATGGGAAAAGGTTCTTCAAAGGTTCTTCTTTTAGTGGGAAAGGTTCTTCACTAGTTTTAGTGGGAAAGGTTCTCGGATTCTCCACTACTTTTAGTGGGAAAGGTTCTTGGGTTCTCCACTACTTTTAGTGGGAAAGGTTCTCGGGTTCTCCACTAGTTTTAGTGGGAAAGGTTCTTGGGTTCTCCACTAGTTTTAATGGGAAAAGGTTCTTAGGTTCTCCACTACTTTTAGTGGGAAAGGTTCTCGGGTTCTCCACTAGTTTTAGTGGGAAAGGTTCTCGGGTTCTCCAATAGTTTTAGTGAGAAAGGTTCTCGAGTTCTCCAGTAGTTTTAATAGGAAAAGGTTCTCGGGTTCTCCACTAGTTTTAGTGGGAAAGGTTCTTCACTAGTTTTAGTGGGAAAAGGTTCTCCAATATAGTTTTAGTGGGAAAGGTTCTCGGGTTCTCCACTAGTTTTAGTGGGAAAGGTTCTCAGGTTCTCCAATAGTTTTAGTGGGAAAGGTTCTCGTTCTTAGGTTCTCCAGTAGTTTTAGTGGGAAAAGGTTCTCAGGTTCTCCACTAGTTTTAGTGGGAAAAGTTTCTCCACTAGTTTTAGTGGGAAAAGGTTCTCCACTAGTTTTAGTGGGAAAGGTTCTTGGATTCTCCACTAGTTTTAGTGGGAAAGGTTCTTGGGTTCTCCAGTAGTTAAGCCTCGGCACGTGCATGCAGAGGGTTATGGTAGTCGTTTTGTCTGTGTGTCTGTTACTAGATTATCTGAAGAATGGCAGCTCCATGGTACAAACAGAAGGTACTTACATGTACTTTCATGAATTAGAATTATCTAGAAATTTTTTGTGTAGAATCTTGCAAAACGCTGTAGTTTCTGAGATTTGAGGCTTTTGTGCTTCCCAGAACGCTTACATGCAGCTTCGAAACCGCACTCACAATCATGCCCTATGTAGTGTGTGTTATCTAGAATTACAGTTGGACCAGATATGCTCAGTTCAGTTCAAAGCTCTGGCTCTAGCTGGATGTGATGTGCTTGGTTCAGTTGGCTTAGCTGCTTGCACAAGTAAGTAACTCAATTGATTGTTTTATATGCTGCAACCTGTCTCTTGACTGCATACAGCCATGATGCAGCATCATGCAGTATGGCCTGTCTCAGTATGGTTCAGGCTAGCTGAATATCTGCTTTCGAGCAGTATAACTAAGCATTACTGTTCAAAATTTTACCACTGGTTCAATGGATTTTCTAAACTGAGTTTTCCTAACTGAGATCATTGTACTATCGCAAGGGGTGGTCACGACCATACCCGCTGTACTAACACCCGCGACCGGGGTCAAAATTTGATCCGTCCAATTTTTAGGCCTTTACCCTTGATTTCACCACTTTGGAAGGCCTTGATCGTGATAAATTTGAACTTTGACCCACTAAAACATGCTATTTGCAGCTAATGACGTTTGACCGCTGATCAAAAGCGAGCATTAGAGCTTTCTTGACCCTTGATGGGGGCAATTTTCGTTGCTTTGACCCCTTGATCGCATCTTGATCCCGGTTGTGGATGTTAGTACAGCGGGTATGGTCGTGACCACCCCTTGTATCGGCTAGCTGAGACCACTGCGGATCATGATTGATCATCAGTGCTAGGCCGCTGACACAGATCAGGCATACTGAGCTGGGACTTGTTGCATGAGTCTCGATACTAATGGTCTTTTGTACACATGCATGTTTATTTATGCATGCTATAGTTGGCCTGCTGCTTCATCACAGAGATGTGGTGGTGGCTGTACGCACAGTGTCACTGTGTGCCTATAGGTGATTATTTTCTAATACATTGACTCATAGTACTCATACATGTAGCTATGATACACTCTTTTACACAGCATAATATGCATACAAGTGCACTAGCTAGTTGTCAATGAGTATGCCGAGGCTTGTGCACCATCGGTGCTTTCATTAAGCCTCGGCACGTGCATAGCACGTGCAGAGGATTACGGTAGTCGTTTTGTCTGTCTGTCTGTCTGTCTGTCTGTCTGTCTGTCTGTTCCATCGAAATCTCAAGAAAGGCAGCTCTAGCGACAAAATTGATGGTACTTACGTTCATAACTCTGAATGATCTTGTAAACATATATTTTTTGCTGTCCAAAATGCTGTGGTTACGGAGATTTGAGGCTTTTGTGCTTCTTTGAGCGCTTAGCTTCGAGGCCACGCCTACTGATTTGGTGTGCGTTATCTAGAATTTGTGTTGAATAGAAGCACAGAATTGAGTCATAGCTGCTGTGTTAGTCAGTGTTGTTTGGCAAGACAGGCAGGAGTTGGCCTGCTTTCTATGTAAGCATACAGGGCATGCATACATTTTTACATAATTGTAGCCTGTGAGCTAATGCATCAGTGGACTATCTGACAGCAGGTGAGCATCCCAATACATGTCATAGCAAGCTCATCTGGTTCATCATCTGTGACATTTGCTGCTTCATCACAGTTAGCTATATGGCTAACCTGGGCCATATGTATAAGCGTATTGTGACTGGACAACTCAGTTTCTTTCAGGCTGGCCTACATGCATACCTGGGCCTAGGTGACTACTTATGATGGATGATACATTCTTTTACTGAATGTATGCATATAACTGTGCTAGCTAGTTGAGTGTGCCGAGGCTTATGCACCATCGGTGCCTTCATTGTATAGGTAGTAGCTTTTGATATGAGGGTGTTTGCATGCATGTTGTTGAAACTTATGATATAATTTTAGGTTTATTTTAAATTATAATTATTGCTAACCTTACGTGAAATTACCATGCATATGCCCCGCCCCCTCACCACATGCACACATCATGTGACAGTCATGTGACAAACAATGAAACTGATGAAACTGAGGCAGAGGTGGAAAAAAACAACGTGAAGGGTCAACAGTCAAAGAAGCAGATGAAACACACGGACAAGGAGTTACCCAAATCATCAAAATCTGGTGGAAAGAAAACTAGCAAACAAAAATACAAACATGATAAAAATTCTACTCTATCAGCAACTAGACTGAAGTCGTATGGATTATAGCACACACACTTTCTGTATAAAGTTAACTATTGATTGATTGTTGCATTGTACATGTTACACAAGTGATTGGTGAGTCTCTGACCCATCAGCATGTAAACACATTACATCCTTATGACATGACAAACCTCCTGACACCCTTTGCACAGTATACGTATTACTAGTACATGTTTGAGGTCATATATAATAATATTATTGTGCATAGGCCCTAAGGGCACTTATATAGTATTATAATATAATACAAGGAGTGTGGCTCGCTTCGCTCACCACGCTCTTTGCATGTGTATAAAATATACTGGTGTTTGACTGCTAGATGCATGCAAGCACAGGCATCTGTACATGTAGAGTAATAACTGTGCGATGAACGATAACCTGTTACCATGCTGCATTGCATGCATTTTAGTGTAAACTGAACTTCTCTTGAAGCATTAGAGTCATGAAGCCTAACATCTAATTTTGCTGTGGCATAGAAATAGTTGCAGTCACTAGAAAGCTTATAATGTGTATATAAACTTAGATCTCTTCAAGCTTTGCTGTGGCATAGAAATAATAGAAATATATATCAGTCATATATGCATAGTCACTAAAAAGCTTAATAATGTGTATATAAACTTGGATCTCTTCAAGCTTTGCTGTGGCATAGAAAATATGGAAATAATATAATATATAAACTTAGATTTCTTCAAGCTTTGCTGTGGCATAGAAATAGTTGCAGTCACTAGAAAGCTTAATAATGTGTATATAAACTTAGATCTCTTCAAGCTGATCGCAATGGTACCAACCCCAGGTCAATACGACCTTCCTAGACTGAGATATGACTAATACTGGTCATATACAACAGCTATAGGAAAATAAGGGAAAAAAAAAAAAAAAAAAAAAAAGTTAAGCGGGGATTTCTAGTACGAGCCTTGACCTTGTCATTATGAGTGATACATTCAGGATGGGTGGGAACTACATGCGCCTGTGCTTTGTAGCCTCTACTCCTTGGGTGTGTTTTTATTAAGCCTCTGCACGTGCGTAGCACGTGCAGAGGGTTATGGTAGTCGTTTTGTGTGTGTGTGTGTGTGTCCGTCTGTTACTAAGTTATCTGAAGAACGGCAGCTGTAGAGTCCAAATGGAAGGTACTTACGTTCATGAATCAAAATTATCTTGAAATTTGTCGTGTAGGATCTTGCGAAATGCTGTAGTTTCTGAGATCTGAGGCTTTTGTGCATCTCTGAGCGCTTAGGCTTCGAAACCGCGCCCATCGATCACGCCCCATGTGATGTGCGTTATCTAGAAATACAGTTGAGCTTGCAAAGAGTGGCCCGGATGTACAGGCCAGTTCACTATATTTAAAATCAGATACAGCTGCTTTGTCAGGTAAGTAACTCAAGTGAAATAACACTTTGTAGAACTGTGAATGTATGATCTAGTACTGTTCTTACTGTTGGCAGTGTTGCTTGGTCAGACTGCAATGATGAGCAGATGAGGAGGCTGAAGTTCAGAACTGTGTCATAAAATTTTAATTATATGATCTAGTACTGAGCTTAGATGTGTTGTTTGTATCAGTGAGCTTCACTACATGCCTGACTGGCTACTAAGCTGAGGAGCCTGGGGACTATAGGCTAACTTGGGCCTCAGTACTATACTATGATTGGTAGATTAGTTTTGTTGATACACCTGGGCCATACATGTAGGTATAATACACTCTTTTACACTGTGTATGTGTATGTGTGCTAGCCAGGGTGCAGAGGCTTGTGCGCCACACAGTGGTGCNTAATTAATGTTAAACATTCTAGTGTCTAAACCTCTGTGAAAATTACGCTAAAACTATTTCAGTGCTGAGCCCGCATCTCATTAACAATGGGCTATATTATACACTGCCTTCACTTGAGAGCATATAATTATAGGCTGTATATAGATGATGTCTCTAGAGACAGCACGGGCTGCTTGATTCCATGTAGCTGAGGTTGTAAATATGATGTAGACTGGCTGCATCGCTAGTAAACAGCTCACACCATACCATGTGTTTATGGAATGAGCAGTTGTTTGTCAGACAGTACGTCTAGCTGCTACTTCGACATAAAAAAGTTCCAGGAATGTAATTGATGTGTGTGTGTATGCTATACACAGTGTGTGAGTTTAAACCAGCTCAGCAATACACTCACTGTCTATAGCTATCAAACACACACACACACACACACACAACACACCTGGCTGACCAACTGACTGATAACTGACTGACTATTTTTGGTTGTTTTGTGAGTGAAGGGCCACATCAGCCATTCTCAGTGTCTAGTCATCCACACTACACAGCAATGATGGCAGTCAACTATCCATTACTAGCTAGTGTTACTGTTGAATCATCTTGCTGATGAATACTTTAGCCACAGCTGCCTAGACAGCTGGACTAGGCCAACCAGCCATTTTATGAGCAATTTGTCCAAGGGACATAGTTAACAAATTAATAATGAACCCAAACTACCAACATGCATAGTTTCACTATAAAGGACAAAAACAGGTCATTGTAATTGAACCATGTACATGCTAACTTCATGATCTACAAAGGTTTAAATAGATGACCAGTTGTTTTTTTTTCATTTGCTAGAACTTGAGCCAACAATTATGAAGACAGAAAGGATTGTTTTGTAAGAGCAAAAGTAAAGGATTTGGCACAATGGCCACTTCTTTCCTTTAGCCTCTCAAACATTAGACGTTTGTATATATTGATCAGTATAAATTCAATTGTATGTAAGACCTACCTGTATTGTGAGGTGTCTCTGAGAGGTGCCTGGAGCCGACAGCTCTCCTCCGCCCCCTCTAGGAACTGGCTGTCATGGGAACAACCACTAACATTCACCAATAACATCTGCATGGGAAGGTCAAAGGTCAAACAATGAACACATGTATCACTTAAGAGTAATTACCCACTTAATTAACGAATGAATGGTGATACAATTGAAGACATATCAAGGTTTCAATTTCAAGCTGCGTGACATCTGTTAACCAGTTCAAGTAAATCTCCCATTTCCTTTCTATTACTGACACTCCTGTTGCCATGGCAGCACCACAGTGGCAGCTGCTCCTATCGCTATACACTAATTACACTAGCACTGAGATGAAAGGACAGAGATGAAAAGATGTTCCAAACATGACCTCTGACATGCCACATGTGCCTCTCAAAGCCACTCCATACCTACCAGCTGATGGCGGCAGGGATCACAAACATACGTATGCTGTGAGATAACAACAGGGTCATTATCTTAAAATGCAAAAAGCCATAGTGAAAAAAAAAACACATTTTTAGTGCGAGCAGCTGTTTATTGTCTAGATATGTACGTCTGTCATAGTCACCAGTCTGTGTTGTATAATATTATGCTAGCCTATAGTACATGAAGTATGCTACTCCACTGCCAAGAGCTCTAGTATGTAGCTTAGTGGCAAGACAGAGCACTTGACTGTTAGCAAACTATGTTTTGAAAGGCCCAGGTTCAAATCATTTACTAGGCAGATTTTTTCTCTCTCACACACTGCACAAATGCAAAACCACTTCGTAAACACGTTGGTGTCACTACCACTGCCACACCCCCATAGACCTCACCTGGTCCCTGATGGAGATATCCACGGTGTGCCACTCCCCATTGTTCAGAGTCCACATGGAGGACGTCCTCACCACTGTGGCTTCACCTCCAAGAGACACTCCCACACTGAGCTGACCAATGACCAGCTCCACGGTGATGTAATCCCTCCCTCCTCCTATCCTCCCGTTGTAAAGGAGGATCCCGTTGGGAGAGACTGTCGCAAACTCCAAGGACAGCTGCACCGCGGCAGACTGACCCAGGCTGGGAAAGGCTATGAAACTACCCGTGGTGAAATGAAGTGTTGTCAGCTCACATCTCTCTCCTTGGTTGCTAGCTGACCATGGACACGCCTCACAGACAAAGGAGGTGGGGTCTGAATTGGGAACGGTACATTGTCCCCCGTGAAGACAGGGGTCGGGGGAACAAGGCTGACAGGAGTGGGAGGGACAGACGAGGGAACAGTTCTTCCCCGAGAGTCCAGTGGGACACTCACAGCTGTAGTCCCCCAGGAGGTCGGTGCAGGGGGCACCAAACAGACACGGTGATGGATCGCACTCGTCAATCTCAGAGGTACAAAGGTCGTCCAGACTGTAACCGTGGGGACAGGAGCAGCTGTAGCTCTGGGAGAAGGGGTGAGAGAGATAGAGGTGGCTGTTGACAGTAATGGTCCTGAGACGAGAGGCAGGGCTGTGACGGTAGAGTTCCACGACGGGAGTGCACAGCTGCAAGTTGGAACAAGGCTCATTGGTGCAGATGTCCGAGCCAAAACTGAGCAGTGTCGAGGGTCTAACGTTAGACATGTTGGCTTGGAGGAGATGGAGGAGGGTGTCTTGTGAGATGTAAGATAGAAAGTTGGGTTGGAGGACAGAGAAGGCAACAGAGACCATTTCTTGGCTCTCTTGTCCTCTTCTCTGTAGTCCAAACAGCTGCACTTGCTCACGAGAGCAAGGGACAATCTGTGTGAGGGAGTACGCAAACTGCTCCAGCTGGATGGACATGAAGCTAGCTTCTCTGACACCACCGAATGTAGCAACCATGGCATTTCTGAGAGTATTGTTGCTCACCACGCGGATGTAAGCATCCACCAGTCTGTAGCCAGTGCCAGCTGTGTTACTGACGGACACATTCAGGGTGTAAATACTGGACACCACTCTCCTCAGCACGGACAGCTCCCCGGTGGATCTGGTGATCTGGAAGTACCTTTGTACGATCGGGGAAGAAGACTCTAAAGAGAAGGAATAGTTAGCGTTCTCCTTTGGCTGGACGACTCTCACCGTTCCAAGGTAGTTGGTCCCTTCCAGCTGGGTGTCCAGGGAGTTAAAGTAGACGGTGAGAGGCTGGAGGTGGGGGATGCCATCGTCTCTCATTATCGTGATGATTACAGGGGCGCTCTCAGACAGGTGCTCATGCTGAGCAGTCACACGCAGGTTATAGATGCCAGCGTGTGTGACTGGGTTGATGTTGGTGTTGGCATGAATGGTACCCGACTGCTGGTTGATGATGAAGAGGGTGCTGTTAGCTCCGCTGGTGATGGTGTAGAGGATCCTGGACAAGGGGACGTTGTCTCTCGTGGTGGCACTGACGGTCACCAACTGGGTCCCTCTCATTCTCTCCGTGGTGATGAGAACATTGTACGATATCTGAGAGAACAGCGGGGGATCATCAATCTGATCGCGAATGTCGATTGTTATGGTAACAGTACGAGATAGAGGCTCCGCCCCTCCATCTGTTGCCTGGACAACCACCTGGTATTGGCTCCTGACCTCCCTATCGAGGGATTGGAGGGTGTAGATCTGCCCTGAGGGGGAAATACCAAACACATTAATGGCTCTGGAGTCGCCTACAATGGAGTAGCTAATGATTGCATTGGTTCCTGAGTCAGCGTCTGTGGCAGTCAGCTGGATGATGCCCGTCTGAGGGGGCTGGTTCTCCTCTACACTNGACGCTTCAGCGCCATCCATTTTCAGGGCTAGTTGATTCGGCAGGTGAGTTGTTACACACTCCTTAGCGGATTCCGACTTCCATGGCCACCGTCCTGCTGTCTAGATCAACCAACACCTTTCATGGTATCTGATGAGCGTCGATTCGGGCACCTTAACCTGGCATTTGGTTCATCCCACATCGCCAGTTCTGCTGTAGTAAACAGTGTAAGAAAAATTGATAAGATTCTTAGCCAAGTAGAATGTTAAGCCATGTTTTAATAGATTCCTATATATACCATCTTTGCCCCCTCAGGCTCCATCAGTCGTGAGTGTCTGGCTGGAGGTGTGTGGGGAGAAGTGGACGACACCTCCTGCCTCTCCATCTCAGCCCAGAATCTCCTCACCATGGCGATGGCTCTAGAGAGTGGTCAGCACCTCCTCTCATTAGACCAGTTGGACACGGCCGTGGGAGAGCTGGAGGAGCTGGTGAACCGTGACCGAGGTCAGCTGACGGGGGGTGATGTTCACGTGAGTGGTCGGCTGCTGGAGGGGTACATGCAGCTGCTCCTGGGTCACGTGAGGAGTGGCAGGGTCACTGAGGGAGCCGGACCAGTGATGGACGTGAGTCTTTGATCAAGTGTATTTGTGGTGGTGTTAGTGGGGAGATATAATCAGATACCATAATATATTATTGGATATTTTTTTTCTTTTCCTGAGGGAAGCAAACTTTCACGGATTTGCTGACAAAAGGTTTCACAGATTTATTTTTTATAGATTGTCTTGCTCATAATTGTAATAATAATTATTACATGGAGAAATTCACAGATTTTATTTTCGAGGATCATCCTCAAATCTGTAGAATTAGTGAAAATTGCTTTCCATGAAAAAAGAATGCCCAATACACAGTACATGATCTAGATATATTGAAGTGTGTTTGCCATTGTATAGACTCTTGCCAAACTTCTTAAAGAATTGCCCAATAGTTTGTGCCTGTTTTCAACTGAGTCAGTTCCAATGTCTTCCTTTGTGTGTGCCCATCAACCATGGCTATTATTCTAATCTCCCTGATTTCGTGATGTTTGTGACAAGCCCCACCATGGTGATGAAAGGAGGGGGGCCATGGGAGAGACTCCAACCAGGAATGCCTTGGCAATACACAGCTTGCTGTGTGTGTGTTGCTCAGTTGCCATTCAAAGCATAGTGATTCAACTCTCTGTGGTTATGTAAATTTAGTGGCAACTGTACGAGTTATGTAACTAATGTAGTTTGTAGTGTGGTTTCGTGGTTGGTTGAGCACAGTATGTAGTGGTCATGGTTGAGTGAGCATGCCATTGTGTTTCTCCATGGTCCACTGAGCACACAATGTACACTACCATTGTGGTTTCATGGTTGAGTGAACACGTGGCATTCTTTACATTCCAGAGTATTGCTGACACAGCAAGTAATCTTCTCGATCCTGACCTCTCCTCTCAGTGGGTGGGTGTGGTCAAAGGGGTGGAGTTTCAAGTAGATGACTTCCTGTCCACCATTGAACTCATCACTAGTGCTGTGCCTGCTGTCAGTGAAATGTCATCCAACTCATTAGACAGGGAGAACCTCGTCATTAAGACATGGGATCTATCCGATGGGGACCTGGAGAGGATCGGAATCTCGTTAAGAGGAAGAACAGCTCATGTTAGACTGCCTGAAGAACTGGCCACACCCACTACTCACGTTACCATGGCAATGATGGGCAATCTCGGCCAGTGGCTCCCAGAGAGGTACACCTTTGACGCAGACAACGTCACTGTGGCCACGCCCCTTTTGTCAGTCCAAATAGTTGACGAAGGAGAGGTTACCATGGTAACTGGACTGACCACACCCATCAATATAACATTACAATACAGAGAGGCGGTGCATCGCACTGAGCATGTGCAGAGTGCCATGTGTGTGTCATGGGAGTATGGAGAAAGGTAATTAAGTTCATGGAATAAAGGTTCGGAATGTAAGGGTTTTATATGATTTCTTTTCCATCCAGCGGAGGGTGGTCTCTGGCCGGTTGCAACACCACCAATGTTAACCACACCCACTGCAGCTGCCAGTGCTCCCATCTGACCGTCTTCTCTGTCCTGGTTCCCAACATCACCTTCAGGGTGAGTCATCTCTCTCTCTCACCGCACACTTTAGATGTATCATTAAGCCTCGGCGCGTGCGTAGCACGTGCAGAGGGTTACGGTAGTCGTTTTGTGTGTGTGTGTGTCTGTCTGTCTGTTACTAGATTATCTGAAGAATGACAGCTCTATGGTCCAAATGAAAGGTACTTACGTTCATAAATCGAAATTATCTAGAAATTTGTTGTGTAGAATCTTGCAAAACGCTGTAGTTTCTGAGATTTGAGGCTTTTGTGCTTCTCTGAGCGCTTAGCTTCGAAACCGCACCCATTGATCACGCCCCGTGTAGTGTGCGTTATCTAGAAACAATCAGCTTGAATCATGGACTGGAGTTTGGCAGGCTGGCTTAGCCTGCTGCTTGGACAGTACAGGTAAGTAACTCAATGATTGCAAGTTGAATTAATATAGCTTTGTGTAGAAGTATCTCGAGCTGAGCATTAAAGTGCAAGTACTAAGTACTACAAGCATCAAAAGTATTCCAAACAGCGGTTAAATATAACTAGGTTAATCACAGGTCAATTGCAGCAGGCTTGAATTTGCTAGGCTGCTGACACCTCTCAGTGGACCCTGCTGGTCATATGTCATGCATACATGTGAGTGCGCCGAGGCTTATGCACCTTGGTGCTTTCATTTTTTTGTGTGTTTTTTCCCCTCATCCTTCCCTAGCCTGTAGAGCCTCCATTCTCTGGTTATCGTCCTGAAATTTTCACCTATGTTGTCCTGAGTGCAGTCGTCGTGCTACTGCTGGTGTCTTGCCTCATCCTGACCTGTCTCAGGACGATCCAGGACCTTCACAACACAGTTCACATTAACCTTTTCGTGGCACTGATGGCCTCCACATTTGTCTTCTTGGCCGGGATAAACAGAACAGAACACAAACTTGAAGTAAGTAAGAAAGAAAGAATCTTGTTATTCCACCAAACCAATGATCACGTATCAGTCACTATCCCAAATTACTTTGCTATGCTTAGCTAAGAAATCAATTATAGTAACCCAATAACAATAATTAATTATTGTAGTTACAGAACAACAATTTAATTTTGTTACTATTGGGCTGGTGGAATAAAAAATGAACTAGAAAATATGTAACTCCCAACCAAGACTTTTCTAAGACCAATCTTATTATGTACTCACTCACTCTTTGGCCACGCCTCTTCCCCCTCAGCCTCTCTGTGGTCTGGCCGGTGTTCTTCTCTTCTATCTCCTCCTGGCCTCCCTCAGCTGGATGGTGGCCGACGCCCTCATCATAGGCCGCCTCCTCATGTCCCCTAGCCCACGCTCCAACTTCTCCATCTACCTCTACATCATAGGATGGGGTGAGTTGTTGACCTTATATGGCATACATTGGTTTGGTAGCTCATGTTTTATTCATATTGTGTGTGTTTATCTCTCAGTGTTGCCTCTCCTGTTGTGTGGTATCCCGACTGGTGCAGTGGGCATTATCAGGAGCTCCTTCATCCAGGACTTTGGCCACCCAGAATTGTGAGTTCATGTTTCTCTCATACTAGCTAGTCTTAGCTATGGTGGATAAAACACTCTGTAATACGTAGGCCTGGAAACATCAAAGATTGAGGCTATTATAATGTTTGATAACTTTAATATTACGTGTACTCTTTTTTCAATATTAATTTCTTCCAGCTGTTGGTTAGCCAGTGAAGTGGTGTGGGCCTTTGTAGCACCTGCTGTGCTACTCCTACTGGTAAGACACAAAGAGATATACCTGTAGAGCCAGGCTTCACACGCACACACACCCACACACACACCCACACACACACACACACACACACACTGCCCCTCCCCAGCTCTATACCGTTGGCATTCTGTTCTCAATTGTCACTCTCTCAAAGATGACCAAGGGCACCAACGACACCACGCTAGTGGGCGTGGCCATGAACAAACACAAAGTCATGTGAGTACAGGCATTGCTATCTCAATTAACCCATTTTAAAATTACATCATCATTAATTCTTGTACTCTGACCCCTACAGATTGGCACTATGTGTTTCCATAGCGACAGTGGTACTGTTTGTGGTGACGTGGGTGTTTGGCCTCCTAGCCGTCTACCTCCACTCAACCTTCAGCCAGCAGTACCTCGACTATCCCTTCGCCATCTTCCAGGCCACCTTTGCCACCTTCCTCTTCATAGTTCTCTGTCTCAACAGCAAGNACTTTGCTATGCTTAGCTAAGAAATCAATTATAGTAACCCAATAACAATAATTAATTATTGTAGTTACAGAACAACAATTTAATTTTGTTACTATTTGGGCTGGTGGAATAAAAAAGAACAAGAAAATATGTAACTCCCAACTAAGACTTTTCTAAGAATAATCTTATTATGTACTCACTCACTCTTTGGCCACACCTCTTCCCCCTCAGCCTCTCTGTGGTCTGGCCGGTGTTCTCCTCTTCTATCTCCTCCTGGCCTCCCTCAGCTGGATGGTGGCCGACGCCCTCATCATAGGCCGCCTCCTCATGTCCCCTAGCCCGCGTTCCAACTTCTCCATCTACCTCTACATCATAGGATGGGGTGAGTTGGTGACCTTATATGGCATGCATTGGTTTGGTAGTTCATGTTTTATTCATCATATTGTGTGTGTTTATCTCTCAGTGTTGCCTCTCCTGTTGTGTGGTATCCCGACTGGTGCAGTGGGCATTATCAGGAGCTCCTTCATCGAGGACTTCGGCCACCCAGAATTGTGAGTTCATGTTTCTCTCATACTAGCTAGTCTCAGGTATGGTCGATAAAACACTCTGTGATACGTAGGCCTGGAAACATCAAAGATTGAGGCTATGTAAAAAAAAATTATGTTTGATAACGTATACTCTTTTTTCAATATTAATTTCTTGCAGCTGTTGGTTAGCCAGTGAAGTGGTGTGGGCCTTTGTAGCACCTGCTGTGCTACTCCTCCTGGTAAGACACAAAGAGATATACTTGTAGAGCCAGGCTTCACACACACACACACACACACACACTGCCCCTCCCTCAGCTCTATACCGTTGGCATTCTGTTCTCAATTGTCACTCTCTCCAAGATGACCAAGGGTACCAACGACACCACACTAGTGGGCGTGGCCATGAACAAACACAAAGTCATGTGAGTACAGGGATTGCTATCTCAATTAACTGGAGAGTTTGAACTTATGAGGTGCTTATGCATTAGTTTGGGACATCTTCGAACTTATTCGAACCACATGATTGCATAGTTAGCAACCCGTTTTGAGATTACACCATCATTATCATCATTAATTCTTGTACTCTGACCTCTACAGATTGGCACTATGTGTTTCCATAGCAACAGTGGTACTGTTTGTGGTGACGTGGGTGTTTGGCCTCCTAGCCGTCTACCTCCACTCAACCTTCAGCCAGCAGTACCTCGACTATCCCTTCGCCATCTTCCAGGCCACCTTTGCCACCTTTCTCTTCATTGTCCTCTGTCTCAACAGCAAGGTATGTGAACTACACTCCTAGCAATGGGACATAATTATACTGTATACATAGCATAAAATATTGGCAGGAAAAAATTTGGTGAATTGTCAAAATTTTCAAGATTGGCAGATTTTATTTTGGCAGTAGCAAATACAATATGTGCTGTGCAAAAATGACTGTTTGGCAAATTTAATATCAGCAGTCCTTAATTGTATCAAAACCGCCAATCCACCAATATTAAAATTCACCCAATTTTTGTGCTATACAATACATGTAGAGAGGTCACTCATCTTGGGATGGTTTTAACAATGGCAAAAACAAGAGTCCATAAGAGTTTTGGTAATAATGGTTCCTTTATATATGGTGACCCTGAATGTTCAAACTGATTTTGCTAACTGATTTTTTATCTAACCTATTTTTAACCCCTTCTAAGTGATTTCCTATCCTATTGCTATTTCTAAACAGTCATCTACGTGATTTTATTTAATCTATCTATTTTATCTAAGCCATTTTCATCTAAGTGATTTTCTTCCAGGTCTAAGGCTAGGGCTAAGGCTAGGGACTAGGGGCTAGGGGCTGGAGCTAGATGGTCTAGGGACTAGGGGCTAGGAGTTAGGGCCTAGGGCTAGGGCTAGGGCTAGGGCTAGGCCTAGGCCCTAGCCCCTAGCTCTTAGCCTCTAGTTCCTAGACCCTCTACTCTAGCTCTCTCCCCTAGCCCTTATAGTCCCTAGCCCCAGCCCTAGATGAAAACGGCTGTGATACAAAATCACTTAGATGAAAATCTCTTAGATAAAAAACACTTAGAAGGGGTTGAAAATAGCTTAGATCAAAAATCAGTTAGATAAATATCAGGAGTAGCTGAAATTTGCAGCTCAAAGCTGAAACAGTTGAATGCTAAGTTTATACTCTCTCTCTCTCTCTCCCTCCCTCCCTCTCTCTCTCCCTCCTAGGTGAAGGATGGTTGTCTCAGTTCCCTTCAAAGTAAAGACAGAGACCTGGAGCTCTCTCTGGAGAGCACCATCAACAGTTCCTCAATGGTAGGTGACATGGTGACAGCGATATATACATTGTATATGTCAGGTCACACATTCAAGTTTAGTGTAGTATAAAGACCAGTGTCTACTCATGGCTACATACCGTATAGTGGGTAAATTATTTTGGCGAATTTGCATTAATTTTTAGCATGATTGGCGATTTTGAATGTAGTGATTTAATTCTGCATGCTGTATTGTTTAATGTATGTGCATGTGTGAGTATAAGACTGTTTGGCGATTTGCAGAATAATTCACCAATTAGCCAACTTTAATTCTCACCAAATTTACCTGCTAATTATGGTGGTTTGACTTTTATGCTTACCCACCCACATGTCCTCAGGGTCAGTCGAGCTTCAACCACCATCGTAAAGCGCCCTCCAATCAGAAGCACTACAATGCCCAGCAACGAGGCTTCAGAAATGAGATGACTCTATTGGCTGCGCAGCAGGACAGCTCCTCCTCCCTGGCCACACCCACCTCCACCCACTCACATCTCACACATCACTCAAGAACAGAAGAGACACCGCTAATGAGGATTGCAAGACTTCCCTCACACCCTCCCCCTCCACCCGTCCCACTGTCACACCCTCCACCCCTCCCAGAGTCACGCCCACCACCCCTCCCACAGTCACGCCCACCAACCACAGCTCGCAGGAACCAGTCAAGCATGTCGATCCAACAGGAGCCCGATTCCCAGCCATGGTTCGTGGTTCCTGACCCCACCCCCCTTTCACCTCTGACCTCTGGCAGTGATGCTGATTCAGAACACTCGTACGGGTCACCTGACCACTCAAAGGTATCACGTGATCAAGACACAATGTCACATGACAAGAGAGATTTGGCAAATGAAGAAACGGTAGATCACGTCCCAGTTCTGCAGTCACATGATCCAGATGCTGGGTCACATGATCATCAAGAATACAGTAAAGTAAATCGCAAGAAAACAAAAGTGAAACAAACCTCAAGGTCAAAGGTCAATAACATTAGTGACCATGAGGACATTGATGTGCCCCCTGTGCTTCCCTCGAGAACGAAGATTGATTCTGACCGAGAGGGGGTCAGTCCCAGCCTATCAGAACTCTACCAACAGGCCAGGGGGTCCATGTCTCCCGAGGGGTTCCTGGAGTATCCCAAAAGAAGCACCCCCCTGCACTCCCCCCGGGGACCAATGGAGAAGTCGGCAGAAGAGGACCCCCTGTGGTACTGTCCGAGGGACTCTGTGCAGATCGACAAACCCTCTCCCTATGAGACAGCTGTGAAGACACCTTCGTCGCTTCATTTGGCGGCAAAATGGGAGGGAAACAGAGAGATGGAGTCTCCGCCTGCTTTGAGAGAGGCTCGCAGGAACTCCAACACCAGCCACGCCTCCTCCAAGCACTCCAGCTCCCATTCTCACCTTGGATCCTCTGGCTCCACAGCCGTGAGCAGTCCACCCAGCGCTAGGAGACAACCCCCGCGATCAGCAGCTGGCTCTCCTGCCTTGACCTCTGCACCAGTACAGAAGAAACTGAGCCATCCATTGCTGACTAGCTCCCCCCAGGGGGCCCTCCCTAGCAGCAATGGAGCTGTGGGAGGTGAGTGGAGCAACAGTTCCCCCCTGACCAAGAAGAGACTGGCCAGTAGAACGGACTCTGATTCCATTCTCAGACCATCAGCACACCACCCTCCTCTCCATCGTATGGCCTCAGGGGGATCGTCCTCGTCATATACAACTCCGCCCACTTCCCACGTCGGAATGGGAGCATCGGTACTGACATCGGCACAGGCTGGGAGAGGTGAAAGGTCAAAGGGAGGCGTGGCACCTTCGGAAGGAAGTGTGGATAGTTATCATTCGAACGGTCCATCAGCCGAGGGTAACATGAACCAGATGATTATCAGGTATGATGTCGTGATGATGTAATGCTTATTGATAACTTAATGTGATGTCATTATGATGTAATGTGTTTATTGCAGGCATGCGGATGGATCAGAGACTCACCAATCACTTGTGTAACAAGCGATGCAACAATCAATCAATTAATTTTCTCAATAGTTAACTTTATACAGAAAGTGTGTGTGCTATAATCCATATGACTTCAGTCTAGTTGCTGATAGAGTAGAATTTTTATCACGTTTGTATTTTTGTTTGCTAGTTTTCTTTCCACCAGATTTTGATGATTTGGGTAACTCCTTGTCCGTGTGTTTCATCTGCTTCTTTGACTGTTGACCCTTCACGTTGTTTTTATCCACCTCTGCCTCGGTTTCATCGGTTTCATTGTTTGTCACATGTGTGTATGGGGTAATTGAGGGGGCATGGATTGACAATATATAATAATTATTAAGTTATAAATAATTTTAACTTAGTTATTAATATAGTAAGCCCAATACAATTTACTCATTAAAAGCTATGGTCTTGCATGCATGAATTTAGTACCGAGCTTTCTCCTGAGAAACAAAACAAGCATGCATGTGCACGTGATTTTGATGACCTCATACCAAATCAAAGCAATGATGAGATCGAGGTAGCACAGCCATCACACCATAATGAAAATCCAGGAACCTAAAACCACCATACGGTACCATGCATGATGGAACCCAAGCTAGAACCCAAGCTAGAACCCAAGAACCTATAAAATCATCATACCGTGATGGAACCCAAGAACCTAAAACCATCATCCCATGATGAAAACCCAAGAACTTAAAGTTATTATACCATGATGAAAACCCAAGAACCTAAAACCATCATACCTTGATGGAACCCAAGGACCTAAAACCATCACTGATACCATGATGAAAACCCAAGAACGGTTAAACCATCATATACCATGAAACCCAAGAACCTATAACCATCATACCATGATGGAACCCACTGAAGTGAACCTAAATCCAAGCCCGGGACCTAAAACTTTATATCATGCCTGATGTTTTTTTCCCCACGTTATTGAAGGTTTCTCAATGGATGGTTGAAAGTTCAAGCTCAACATAACTGATTTATTACAAGGCACAGAGCAGCTGGCAAGATAATACGTACTCAATCACATTTTAAACCCGAATACATCATTAGCTGCTACAAAGTTTATTTGTGTCTTCCTGATTGTGCTGCGGTATATAGTGTGGTCTCAGGGTGAGACTCTAGGCTAAAATCATACTTTCTCTGGTAGCAAGGTTGTATATCAGTCTGACCTTGGAATCATTCTATTCTTGTCTGGAAGAATGCATGCATGGTCACCTTCTCAAGTCTTGGATTATTATTTCAACAAAACTTATTATTTTGTAAACAATATTATCATGTATGAAAAGAAGAAAATTATCAATCATTTCAGACCATATACAGTACACACTAAATATTACCTTCAGTGCACTGAGCTAACTCATATTGCAATGTACAAATTAAGCAACAAAAATCATAAGTCTTGGGATCACTGGCCAGTAGGAGAGTCTCCAGGCTCTGTCTGAGATAGATAAAAAAAATAAAATCTAAATAAAACTCACTTATTATATTAAGCTCCACACACAAATAGTAGCACTTACGTCTGATAGCCCGCGCGATCTATGCGCAAATGGGCCGTTTCCAATCCTAGTGACTATGCCGGCTTTTCTAGCCTTGATAATCACGGTCTTCACCAAGAAATCAGCTATCCAAGTTTATTCTTTTAGCTAGAGAAGCTAAAAAGCCTTTGCCTCATACCCAGGCTCCTCCTTCATGTAGCTAAGCCATTATTCTATTGCCCATTGCCCAAACAATACACTTGAAACCTTTATTCACAGAATTAGACTGGAAATCCTTGATGAAACCAAACACAAACAAACAAAACTAGACAATATGACAAGAAAAGAATGAAGAGCACTGAACGAACTTAAACATAACAAACATATTGTTATAAACAAAGCAGACAAAGGATCAACAGTGGTAATTCAAGACAGACAAGACTACATAAACGAAGGACTAAAGCACCTAAGCGACCCCGAAATATATGAACAACTACCCTACGACACAACCAATAAACATAAAAACCATATTGAAGAAAAACTAGAACGATTATATGAAAACGGATTCCTAAAAAAAGAATGGTACAACTACTGCAAACCACCAACCGAAACACGAACATCCAGACTGTATTTTCTCAAAAAAATCCACAAAAATCCAATGTCAATCAGACCAATTGTATCAAGCTGTAATAGCATCACAGAGAACATCTCAAAATTTGTGGATACATGGATGCAACCTTTTGTTAAAAGCCTACCATCACACATCAAAGATAGCACTGACTTTATTAACCTCATCGAGAAAACTAAGATCCCCACAAACAGTATCCTAGTATCAATAGACGTAACATCCCTATATACAAACATACCCCACCAGGACGGCTTGGAAAAAATAACCACATTCCTAGCGGAACACCCGGAAGCATACAAACATCCGGAGCAACCACATGCATTAGTAATCAAAGAGTTAATGAAGATGGTATTAGAAAACAACATCTTCACATTCGACGGTAAATTCTACAAACAATTGCAGGGAACAGCTATGGGGACAAAAATGGCCCCGAGTTACGCAAACATTTTCATGGGAGTAATAGAAGAACTCATGAAAAACCTAGCTAAACAAAACATCCAATTATGGAAACGTTTTATAGACGACATTTTCCTAATATGGGTAGGATCACGAGAAAAACTAAAAGAATTCATCTCAGCCATAAACAGAATCCACCCAACAATCAAATTCACATTCGAAGCAGATGAAAACAAACTAATATTTTTAGACTTAGAGCTATACAAAGGAAAAAGGTTCCACTCTACAAACATCCTTGATGTGAGAACACATATAAAGAAAACCAACAAACAACTTTATGTACATGCAGAATCATATCACCCAACAGACACAAAAAAAGCCATAATGATCGGCGAAACAACGAGATACCTTAGAACAAACTCGAACAAAGACAATTTCAAGGAAATGCAGGATAAACTAATATCCAAACTCAACGAGAGAGGCTACCCAACAACTGAAACTAAAGAAACCATTTACAAAACTAAACACAACAACAGACATCTCACCCTAAAAAGGAAAAACAAACCCAAACGACTAAACCAAACATTCCTAGTTACAACTTATAATGATGACACCAAAAGAATCAAAAACATAATCAGAAAACACTGGAAATCAATCAAATCAGACCCAACTCTCACACAAATATTTCCCAACCCACCCTTAATAGTAACCAGAGGAAACAAAGCACTAAGGAACCTACTAGTAAGAGCTAAACTAGCCCCACTGTCAGAAAACAGCGAAACAACATCAGAACAGACAGACAACAACCCTAAACCAATTACTATCGATGACAACTACCCCCTGAACCTTTTTCAAGAAAAACTAAAACATTTCAGAAACCCGATCAGTAAATGCAAGAAAAACTGCTTCACCTGCATGGGACAGGCAGGTTTATCGGGTGTTTGGTTTTATTATAAGTGCTTGTTACAAATGTTTTGGTTGACACAAAAAATGTTATTTACCTAGCCACCTGCACACACAGAGACTGTAAAGCTCAATATGTTGGAATGTCAACCAGACCAATCAAATACAGAATATTTGAACACTTACAATCAAATAGTTCTGGCATTGGCAAACACATACAGATTAGCAACCACAAACGAGAAAATATCCAGTTTCAAATCCTCGAAACTGCACCCCCATACTTAAGAAAGGACAACCTAAACACATGGTTGAAACAAAGAGAATATTACTGGATATGCAAACTAGCAACCTTAACCAAACTGTCAAATAAAGGCCTAAATATAAAAATCTATGACAATGACAACTAAAATAAAATAAAAACTCACCCAAGAAGTAGAAGCTACAAAGCACAGGCGCATGTAGTTCCCACCCATCCTGAATGTATCACCAATATGTATATACAACCAACATGAAATAGCAGTACCAACTCTTACAAATAAACATGGTGAAGCTGATTACAATGTGTGGTATCAATCAACAGCAAGAAATCTTTTAATTGTAGGTAGTGACACATTTGGGTGTATGGATTGGCTTTAATGGAGAGTGGATGGCTAGGAAATAAAAACATATGTAGAAAAGACAATTGGGTCTGAATATTTACATATAAATTCTTTATTAGAAAACATAAAATTGCATCCAAAATTGTCAGTGATCAATTATCCTTGTAATTCTTTAATGGCCATATATTTACTCACAGGTTCCGATTACATTAGTTCTTTCTATAAAACATCAAAGCAAACATTTGTAAATGCATATCTTGAATACAGCACATATGTTGGTACATTGGTTCATATGGACCAAGTGACAATTTTGGGAATAGAAGGGTGTGTTTTAAATAAAATAAACTTTGATAATTGAATTAAGTTAATGTGTTGTGTGTACTTATTAAAGCATAAAACATTGTTTAATTCAGAAGCCATAAATAGCTTACATGCATCATTGTCCTGTACTACACTTTCTACAGAGAAAGTTCGTCTTCTTAAATGGTGTGCATACAAGAACCCAGTGCCCTTAACAACAATAGCTGATTGGCATGATTTTTGTAGGAGAGTGTACTTTTACCATTCCAATGGAACAAAAGACCATGAGTTCCTTCTTGTTCCATCACTATGCTCTTCTAGATATCATATGAAACGAGTAGAATACATAGTTAAAATCTTATATACTAGAACATCAACATACGACTTAAGTACAATAAGTTCATTTGATTTTGGTTGGAAGGAGGTGAATGGTTGTATACAAGTAATGTGGGAGGAAAACGTTAACCTTGCAGCCTTCATAAGTAACAGCAAGGGATGTGGTTGTAAGGGAGGGTGTGATGGTTCAAGAGCAGGATGTAAAAATTGTTTTAAGCTCTGTAAACCATGCTCCTCTAAATGCAAGTGTAAATTCAATTGTAACAACCCACACAATAATTGAGGAACATGTCCTAAATGTATCACAGAACAAGTACAAAATGATCAACAAATAAATAATACAAGTACACCACAAACTAATGACGAACGCACATTGCCAATAAATACTACAATCACAAACAATAATGTACAAAACAATAATGAAATTGTTGAGACTGATACAGTACTGATGATGAAGACGAAGATGACAATACACTACCAAATATTGAGAAACAGACGACACAGATTGTTTCTGACTCAGAAAGTGAAGATAATGATACTGACTGATTTTTTAGAGACGGCTATTTTTTACGGTAACTGCTATTTAGGTCTTGTATTCTTCACTTCATGGTTGCAATACATATGGATGACAAATGCTGTGGTTGGTTCGGTTTCAAATGTGCATGTTGTGTTTGGAGAAATACATAGTTCTGGCATCTTGGTCACAGTGTAGCTAATTTTTTTACAACATTCTGGTTGTTTTTATTAGGTATAAAAATATAAAATGAGAAAAGAATACTAAAGGGAAAAAATTATATATATAGAAGAATTTTAAAACAGTGTTCCATATCTTGCTCACCTTGAGGTATGTGTTCTAGCTGATTACAAGTCGCTGTGTGTCTTAATGCGTATAGCTTCCTAGATTGCATTGTCAATGCTGTAAGCCTAGCTGGTGCTAGAATGCTACTGGCATAACTTCTCAAGTCTGTTCTAGCTGTGGTTATCTTAACGGCATAATCTGCATAGTATACAGATTTGTCTATTCCTATATCAGAATATCTTGTGTATTGTGTTCCGTCTACAAAATCTTCTGCCACAAAAGCTCACCATCAGGGTATCACTTGGGACTCAATGAGAAACAAAACCTCACAAAAGTCTTCATAATCAATGTCTACCTAATTTTATAATCTTGATTAACAGTTACTGTACTTAGTGATTCAATTCTACACCAGTACTCGATCCTTAAGTTTAGGGATGTATCAGATTACTTAAATTGTTATGAACCGAAAGAAGGGTTTAACAAGAATTCTATTTGTTGTGGAAAGCTGATGTTCACATGCCAGTACTGTATGGAGTGCCATTTGTCTCAAAACTCCAATTTTAAGCATGCAGTATAAACAACTGGCTGCTTTTAACTAAATGTCACAGTCTTTTACTAAAGATCATTGCTTTTTATTAAATATCACTGCCTTTTATTAAATATCTCTGCATTATACTAAACAGCACTGCATTTTAGTAAATTTATCATTGCATTTTACTAAAGATCACTGATTTTACTAAATATCACTGTTTTTTTATTAAATATTACTGCTTTTACTAAATATGACTACTTTTTAATAAGTATTACTGCTTTTTACTAAAATTTAATATTACTGCTTTTTACTAAATATCACTGTCTTTTACTAATATCATTACTTTTTACTGAAATATCACTGCCTTTTACTAAAAATCGTTGCATTTTACTAAATATTACTGCTTTTTACTAAATATCACTGCTTTTTATTAAATATCACTGCATTTTACTAAATATCACTACTTTTTACTAAATATCACTGTCTTTACTAAATATCACTACTTTTTACTAAATATCAGTCTTTTACTAAATATCATTACTTTTTACTAAAATATCACCGATTTTTTACGAGCTATGCCACTGCATGTTTTTATAAAATTATAGTTCAAAATTAATGTTAGTTTTTGTGACGACCATTTCCACACTTAAGTTTACTCCCAATCACGTGACACGTTTAGACCACCGTGCGCGCCACGTGCACAGTATAGCTGAGCAAAATGTCTAGAGAGAAAAGAGCCAAAGAAAACAGTCTTGAAAAGGCGCTCTCTGGAGCTGTTAACAAAGTCCTTTCAAAATTTAAGCTATCTACTCAAGGGAATTCTGATGATGATGATGACGACGATGATTTTCAACCAACAACCCGGGGCCGTCTCATGCTCAGCCACCTCCTGCAAAAAAAAGTATTTTAACTGTAAACTGTTTCAGTGCACTTCATTAGGAATTCAATAGCTAAATTTCTTTCCTATGCCTTTAATAGGAAAAAGAAATGTGGCGGAACAACAACTTTACCATCAGCGTTCCTTGCAGGGAGGAAAGGCTCTGGCAGTAAAACTGTGGAGAGACTGTTTACTTATGATTATTTGTCTTCCAAAGTCATTTGTTGATGAAGAAGGTCTAATTAAGATACCACGCAAGCAAGCCACCCGTGACTATCTTGCAGCAAACAGGTTGATTGGAAAGATTCGTCTTACGTCAGCTATGTCAGAAGATGACATAATGGATGAAATATTCCATTCCAATGGACCACGACCCATTATTCAGGTTTAAAATCCTTCAGCCATCAGGTGGTGGAAGCAAGTCCCTTGCTGTTCCCGAATTATCGATGTCATATAAATGGTCTGCCTCTTCAGTGGCTGGCAAAAATGCCCGAGCTTATATATATATTGTAGCTGAAGACAAGTTGAAAGTAAATGCAAGTCATAAAATATTTTCATTGTTGCATTTACCTCTATTTTTATTACTTAGGTTGTTGATAGTGAGTCTGAAGAAGATGAGAAGAATGACCTACTAGATGTCAGCCGTACATTGAAAAAATGTACACATTCAACTCATAATGATGAATTGGCATGTACTTCACAGCAATCATCAAGTATTTACAGATATGTTATTTGTTATGCATGGTGCGTGTATATGAATGATGCATGCATGTAATTACTGATTTGCAGTGCCTATATCAACCTCCTGTCGGATGATGAGGATAACACTACCTGTCCTAGCCCCAACCCCTCAGAAATGTCCCCTTTCTCAGTGTAGTTAAGGCATGTCCTTAGTGTGGGTATTGATTGTTTCCCTCAACAAATGTGTAAGATTTGGAAGCTACTAAAGACATCAGTGGAGGTTAGCTAGCAATATAAACTGTTATGTGTTTTCTATCGTTTGAGCGCAGCGAATTAGATGGAAAAATAGCTCTCATTGTTGCTGTCTGTCATGCATGCAGTGATATTGTTGTTTTGGTGTCAGACTATGTCAACATGTGTTCGGGTTGCTGGGTTGCATGACTCTTTGGATGGAATGTTGATTGCCGCATGCTGATTGGTCAAAGGTCTGTAGTTGTTGACTACTTTAGCTACTGGCTGGAGTCTGGCAGTCACTCTCGGCAACTGTTGCGCAGGACACTATACTTCCCTGCCGGAAATTTTCTCTCTTAAGTTTAGTTTCTTTCAAGCTCTTGTTTCTTCTCCGCGTCCCTGAGCAGTGATGAATCCTCCGGCTCCACCTACTTCCGCTGGTACTGGTTCTGGAGCTGGCATTAGCGACGTACAGTTGCAGCAGGTTATTGCGGCCGTGCAGCAAGGCATGCGGACGGAGGTGGACTCCCTCAAACGTATGGAAGCCGAGAAGGGCAACTCCGCCCCCGCTTTCCACCCTCCGCTTTGGCGGAAATGACTTCCGCCAAGGCGGAGCTCATTATCCGCCAAAGCGGAGGGCGGGCCGCTAAGGTGGAGCTACTTTCCGCTAAAGCGGAAAGCGGAAGCGGTCCGCAAAGGCGGAGATGACTTTCGCGGTCCACCAAAGCCAAGAGTCTCGTGATTAACTTGCAACTTATCAATGCCTCACAAATCAGAAACTGACTACTGGGAAATGAGTCAGTGATTTTAAAACGTTGAAAGAAGACCCTATTAACACTGTCATATAGACTAATCATTATGTCTACGTTATTTAACTATTAATCTTGACCATAATTTATTAAAAGCTTCCCTTAATTATTATGCANCCCCCCCCAGAAAATTTTGCAAATTTAGGTACTCTGAGAGCCATTCTGGGGAGATTTTGAGACAATTTGCTACAGTTTTAATCGTATAATAACTTCTTGAACGCTCTTGCTACTGACTCTGCCACGATTTCCAGAAGCTAATTTCTAACGTTGACGATCATTACCAGTAAACGTTACGACCATAACCGATTTCACGTAAAAAAAGTGGTCCGGTCGCTAGTATACTGTCTAGCTTCACATAGCTCCCAATGCCTGGCAGTAGTCAGGTATAAGAGCTGAAGCACTGTGTCTGAAGCCATTTCTAAAGTTACTACCTTGTTTGAGCTGAGCTCCCAAAGTGTAACTATGATTTTGTTTCAACCAGTGTCTGGAATGTATACTACTCGTATAATAACTTGAACGCTCTTGCTGCTGACTCTGCCACGATTTCCAGAAGCTAATTTCTAACATTGACGATCATTACCAGTAAACGTTGACGACCATAACTGATTTCACGTAAAAAAAGTGGTCCAGTTTTCGCCGGACCAACTGGACCGGTCGCTAGTATACTGTCTAGCTTCGCATAGCTCCCAATGCCTGGCAGTAGTCAGGTATAAGAGCTGAAGTGACGTAAACAGAACTGTGTCTGAAGCCATTTCTAAAGTTACTACCTTGTCTGAGCTGAGCTCCCAAAGTGTAACTATGATTTTGTTTCAACCAGTGTCTGGAATGTATACTACTCGTATAATAACTTGAACGCTCTTGCTGCTGACTCTGCCACGATTTCCAGAAGCTAATTTCTAACATTGACGATCATTACCAGTAAACGTTGACAACCATAACTGATTTCACGTAAAAAAGTGGTTCGATTTTCGCTGGACCAACCGGACCTGTTCTGCCGGCCCTGATATATGTATATACGTGTGTGTGTGTGTGTGTGTGTGTGTGTGTGTGTGTGTGATCTGATTAGGAAGTCGACTATTGTCTTCACTAGTATACTGTCTAGCTTCGCATAGCTCCCAATGCCGGGCGAAAATGCTAGTAGTCAGGTATAAGAGCTGAAGTGACGTAAACGGAACTGTGTCTGAAGCCATTTCTAAAGTTACTACCTTGTCTGAGCTGAGCTCCCAAAGTGTAACTATGATATCGTTTCAACTGAGACCAGTGTCTGGAATATGTATACTACTCTGAAAGACAATGGTTTGCATCTGAGTTAGATATGTCAAGTCACTGTGTGTATGTATGTATGTATGTGACGCACCAATCAATTGTATGCATGTACAACAATAATACTGTATGCCAATTCAACACAATTTGTCTCCCCCCAAGGTGTGCCCCCTTGGAACGCAATGCACTAACTAACCGGTCCCCGCATTATCATTTTATACCGGTCCCCTTCCAAGGTGTACCCCCTCGGAACACATTTCAACCACCATGCACTCTCCCCCCAAGGTGTACCCCCTTGGAACACAATGCACTAACCGGTCTCCATGCACATTTTATACCGGTTCCTTTCCAAGGTGTACCCCCTTGGAACACATGTCTCTATTTTGTCTATATTGTGTGATATGTATTTACTGCTCTTTTCTCTCTCTCTTCCTATAGCTTGTGATGTCTTAGTCTGAAGGCTCAAAGACTCTCTACCCACAAGAAGCTTTATTCTAGTGCACACACTCACTCTTAGCCTCATGGCACTGAGCATGAGAGAGAGAGAGAGAGAGAGAGAGAGAGAGAGAGAGAGAGAGAGAGAGAGCAGCAAAGTTAACATCCTGTAGTAATACAAGCTCTATCTTGTACATTACATACAGGTTTATATGGATTTAACACCTTTGTCTTGGAATGGAACTGAATCGCAGTTCCATTTTCTATTCAAGTGAAATTGACTGAGTCCAATTTCTTATGTAAGAAGAATATCTTAACACTAAAACAGTAGTATTAATTGACACCTAGCCCTAAGAGATTCCCTGGAGACTGCAGATCAAGTCATCTTGGCAGTGTGTCTGTCTCTCCTTATAAATTAAGTAAGAAATATAAGTTAAATGTTCCACCTATCTTGTTTAATAATACTGTACAACTTGCACACACTGATTTGAATTATGAAGGTCATCTTGTGTACCATGTGTCCTAATTAAGGTAATAAAAAGATCTTTCAATTGCTCACAACTATCATTCTTGTTTATTCTCTCCACAATATGTTTGCTACAACATGTGCCTGAACCTCTGGAGGTCATCTGGTGCAACCGCACATGTCATTAAAAGGGAAGTAATGATTCAATGACATCATGACTCATTCTTAAATGCTCTCTCTACAACATACACACATACTAGTAAGTGAACATGTCTTCTTGCAGTTTGTCTCAATGCAAGGTCAGAACTTTTCAAGCTGCTCACAACTGTCCTGTTTCAGTTTAATCTGTACAAATACACACACCACCATTGAGTTTCAGAGCCTGGTCATCTTGTGTGTCTGCACTGATGTCCTAAGGTAATGTAAAGCTTTCTCAATTGCATACAGCTATCATTTTTGTTCATTCTCTCCACAATATGTATGCTGTGGCATGTGCCTGCACCTCTGGAGGTCATCTTGTCAGTGCAACTGCACACAATGTTGTTTAGTTAACCCTCAAAACTTTTAGTTAGTTATTGATTAGTTACTAAACTTCAAGAAAAATTTTAGTTAGTTTTAGTTTAGTTAACTAAAAGTAAAAATGGCCTAACTAAAAGGGTTTTAGTTTTAGTTAACTAACTAAAACTAGGTATTTTGGCCATTTTTTGATTCAGTTTAGTTGCTGTTTTGGCCAATACGTTATGATTTAGTTTTAGTTAGTTAAAAAAAGGCCATTTTTGCTAAAACTAAAAGGGTTTTAGTTTTAGTTGTAGTTAACTAAAACAACACTGACTGCACATGATTGTTAGTGACTCACAACCAGTATTATTCTAATTAATGTTTTCTCCCCCTCTCTCCATTTTGCCATGTATTTTTCCTTCCAAGCCAGCTACCAAGCCAAGTGAAGCCGTTGAAGACTGTTATTGTATTGAAATGGATGTGAACTCACTTCTCTAGCTGTAAGTTTCTCTTATGTTTCATTTTTCCAGATATTTTTCTTTCCAAGCCAGCTACCAAGCCAAGTGAAGCAGTTGAAGACTGTTATTGTATTGAAATGGATGTGAACTCACTTCTCTAGCTGTAAGTTTCCCATATGTTTCATTTTTCCATGTATTTTTCCTTCCAAGCTAGCTACCAAGCCAAGTGAAGCAGTTGCCATGTAAAGCTGGTTACTAAGCCAACTGAAGCAGTCTACTAGCTAATCATAAGACCAGTCTATAATTAGATGGATTTGAGCCAAAGTCATATCTTTTCTTTGTAAGTTCAAGTTCTTATTTCATTTTGCCATGTATTGATTTTGCAGGCAGCAATTAGCCAAAGCAGGAGACTCCACTGGTAAGTTTTGCAATTTCATTTTGACCCCAGTAGTATTGACACCTGGCCCCTCCCACCCCATGCTCACAACTCATGAGTTGGCCTAGGAGATTCCCTGGAAACTGGAGATCGAGTCATCTTGGCAGTATGTCTGTCTCTCCTTATAAAGTAAGAATCTAACTTGCTCACACCTATCTTGTTTTATAATACTGTACAACTTATGCACACACTGATTTGAGTTATGAAGGGCATCTTGTGTACCATGTGTCCTAATTAAGGTAATAATATTATAAAGACCTCTCAATTGCTCACAGCTATCATTTTTTTGTTCTTTTTACAATGTGTTTACTACAACATGTGCCTGAACCTCGGGAGGTCATCTGGTGCAACCGCACATGTCATTAAAAGGGAAGTAATGATTCAATGACATCATGACTCCTTATTAAATGCTCTCTCTACAACATGCACACATACTAGCAAGTAAACATGTCTTCTTGCAGTTTGTCTCAATGCAAGGTAAGAACTTTTCAAGCTGCTCACAACTGTCCTGTTTACATTTAATCTACAAATACACACACCACCATTGAGTTTCAGAGCCTGGTCATCTTGTGTGTCTGCACTGATGTCCTAAGGTAATATAAAGCTTTCTCAATTGCATACAGCTATCGTTTTTGTTCATTCTCTCCACAATATGTTTGTTGTGGCATGTGCCTGCACCTCTGGAGGTCATATTGTCAGTGCAACTGCACATGCGATTAAAAGGGAAGGATTGTTAATGACTCACAACCACTATTCTAATTAATGCTTTTTCTCTCTCTCTCTCTCTCTCTCTCCCCCTCCATAACACACACATCCTGTGTAGTTAACAAGTCATCTCAAGACTTGTGTATTTAGCTAGTCCTCCAGTCCATGGCTAAGGTAAGAACTTTCAAGTTACTCTCTCACTCTCTTGTTCAAACACTTAAAATGCACACACTGATTTAAATATTTACTTGTGGAAACTGCTATATGTGTGTCTGTACATACCTATGAGGTAAGAAAATAATATCTCTCAGTCACAAATCATTCTTGTTTCACATTCTCTCTCTAAAACATGAACACTGTTCCCCTGTGCATATAGATGAATTGTGAAGGTCATCTTGTGTGAGATCTGACAAGTTAGGTGAGGACTAGCAATGACTTGGCTCCTCATTCTTGTTATTTAAATACCATGGCCGTACATGTGCATACACATTTGAGTCCTAGAAGCTGTGTGTTGTCCAGCCTGTAAGGTAAGGATTGTCGTAGTTAACATTACATCGTTTCAATCACTACTACATGCACACACACACAGTTGTGTTGTGGGAGCCAGTCTCAAGTCTGTTCTAAGGTATGGAGCCTCAACCTTGCACTCCCATTGTTCACAAACTGTTACATGTGCACACACCATCTTGAGATTTAGAGCCAGAGGTAAAGCTAATCCATCCTGATGGTCCATCAGACACAAGTAGAAAGGAACACAAATATAATGCTGTTTTTCAGTGTATAAAGTATGATGAATGTTCCAGAGAAATTAATCTTTAAAAAGAAAAAAATTAATTATAATACTAGTTCTCATTGACGCTTTATGATGTGCGCATGCGCATTGAATAGAGTTGCCGTGAAGGTGTGGTGTGCTTTTATTGGAAAGTGGAAACACGCTGGATAAATTGACGACCTTTACCTACAAGTCCGCGTGGATAATAAATAGTCAGCAGCAAGCATTTGGCGTCATGTTCTCTCTTCTAACCTCGTCCTGAGTCCTTCAGGATACCAGGGCTGGATTTCTCTGAATCAAGATCAGACCATGGACGCTGTTCCAGTGTGTGGGCAGTGCTTCGAAGCCTACTCATTGAATGGTGATCAAATTTTATGTCATCTGCCAATGAATGCAGCATGATTTTATGACGTATTGTTTGACAGACTTTGTGCAAATCTAGTACATGTTCAATGATTTTCTCTCTCTCTCTCTCTCTCTCTCTCTCTCTCTCTCTCTCTCTCTCTCTCCCTGTGTCTCCCCAGGAGGTGCCCCTCTGATGCTGAGGTGTGGCTGCACCTTCTGTGCTGCTTGTCTCAAGAAGCAGGCCCGGCCTCTTCAGTACAACTCTGTCATGAAGTGTCCCAACTGCAAGGTGAGTTCATATTAAGCCACACACATCAACTGGTGCTCCTTTGTCTCAGCTACTCCATGAAGACACACACTCCTTTTCACAAGTGTCTAGCTCAGTTGTAAGAGTGTGGAATGAATGTCACATGTGCACATGTATCTGGCTAGTTCGCCTACGTTGCAATAATGACAGCACCAGTAAAGGGAAACAGCAACCATACTTAATATGAATGCTCCACATCAGTTAGTAATAAAAGGATACATAATATTAAAAAACAACAACACAGTACCATATAGCGGGTAAACTTGGCGAGAATTAAATTTCTTCAAATCGCCAAACAGTTTAATACGCACGTGCGTCCATATAAACTATACAGCATACAGAATTGAATCGCCAAATTAAAATCGCCAATAATCTCAAAATGGGAATTCACCAAATTTTAAGCCCGCCAAATTTACCTGCTATACTGTAATCATGTTCTCTTTCCCCCCCCCAGGTGACCACTCCCTATCAGTCTGAGGTGGAGGTGGAGAGACAGTTCCCTACTAATGTCTACTACCTTGGATTGGTCATGGCCACTGAGCTGGGACTGCTGGTGTGAGTTGGTTAGCGGTTAGCTGGTTTTATTTATGTGTGTGTGTGTGTGAGAGAGAGAGTAACTGATCATTGTACATGTCCAACATCACACCCTCTGCTTGTTACAGCAGGTAAATTTGGCTAGTGGGCTTGACAAAATTAATACATTATTTGGGCAATTTTATTTTAAATTCTGCATTATTTGGATGTGCATGTGTGTGCATATAAAACTGTTTGACGATATGAAAAATATTCACCAATTTGCCAAATTCACACACCCACCCTCCCTCCTTCTGTAGCTCCCCCTATCCCAGTGCTGAATGGACCTATGAGAAGGAGACTCTCCCAGCCTCCATCAATGGAGTCACAGCTACAGCTGGTAGGTGGTTCACTGTCAGTCCATGGACCAGCCTCTCTCTGTAACCACAGTAACCAACCATCTTGGCTTGTTATTCCCACAGAAAATCAGTTTAGTAAATGTTATTGAATAGACAGTGGTTATCAAGTGTCAATGTTATACACATGGCCTGCAGCTGTTGCTACTGCAGATGCCCAGCTGCCTTTGTTTTTTAGTTTGTTGACTAGCCATTGGTCTGGTGGACCAGCCTCTCTTTAACCCACACAGTAACCACAGGAGGAGCCAAGCTAGAATATCCTATCTTTTTAAACCATTGAAATTAATTTTTTGGGCAATGTTATTTTTTAGGAACCTCTAGTTACTTTATAATTCTGTTAAAGACCAGGGTCTAACCCACTGTTAATAAATTGTAATAATTCCATTAACGACCAGGGTCCATCCCCCACTGTGAGGAGTGTCGTGCTCGGGAGGCGGTGCTCCACTGTGTCCAATGTGTGGGAGACTACTGCCCCTCCTGCTTCACCACGGTCCACGGCGCCTCGTTAGCCATGAGGAAACACAGGAACATCCCCATAACACAGACGCTCTCAGCCCCGCCCACCTGTCACACCCACCATGGGGAGCTGTTGAAATACTGGTGCACTGATGACGGTGTCTCTGTGTGCAGCGAGTGCCTCCTGGCCGGAGAACACAAGGGGCACACCAGCATCACTGTCACGGAGAAGGTTAGGGGGTGTGGCTATGATGTAATCATGTAGCAACTTCTAATTTACTTTTTCAGGCTGAGATGATTCGTGGCAAACTCCACCCACTAGTTGATGTTGCCATGGAAACAATGACCAACATCAAATCAACTCGGAAGGTAAATTGCACATTAATAATAATTATTGTCAAACAATGGTGATGTAACGATAATGTAATGATGACGTAATAATGATGTAATGCGCTGCAGGCTGTGGACCATCAGTTGAGGGAGGTGTCTAAGGTCTCCTGTGGCCGTGGGACTCACCTGGCCAGCGTCTTCCACTCCCTCCACACCTCCCTCCAAGTGAGAGAGATGGCCCTCTTCCAAGACCTCTCCCGGGCTGTCACCAGCCATGGCACACAGCTGGTGGAGGCGGTGAGTGAGTTTATGGGACAATGAGGGCAGACATCATTGGTGAATTGTACTTCACCTCGTTCTTGGAATGTTGCAGTGAAAACAGTTAACAAAATTCTAGCTAGAATGATACTACAAAAATGACACAATATTTTTACTCTCTCTCTCTCTCTCTCTCTCTCTCTCTCTCTCTCTCTCTCTCTCTCCAGCGCTCCACTCTCACCTCAGCTCTAACCAAGGTTCAGTCCACTCTCCAGAAAGTTCAAACCACCATCAATGATGACTATGGCATCCTCCGTTGTGAGAAGGAGCTCCAGAAACAGCTCTCAGATGTATCAGCATCACCTCTGGTGGTCAAGTCCTCGGCTGTCCCTTCCATCATGGTGGAGCTGGATGTGCCTTCATCTCTGGACTACCTTGCCAACCTTGGCACCGTCTCCTCGGAGGGAGGGACAAGGTGAACAACATATTGATTTGCCATAAACTCAGAGCTGAGTATGAAAATTTTTGAGCACGAAAATTTAATGCAGTAAAATATGTTTACACAAAATTTATCGTAGTATAACATTATAGCTAATTGTTTGCAATAGCAAGAACCATACTTTGTTTCATTATGTCATTATGATGTCATCTATTTTCCAGTCCTATCCTGCTAACGTCTACTGGTGACCCCTGGGTGACCCCTACTGATAACGAACCCTCCTCTCGTAACAGGCTCCTCCCACCATCACCTCAGCCTCCTCCCACTGGTAGCCGAGGTCCCTCTCCTAAACCACACCCCTCGTTAAGAGCTCGTAGTGCCAGTCCAAGGTTCATAGGTCGTGCCCACCTGCCAAACAAAGGTGACACTATTTATCTACCGTATAGCTGATAAATTTGGCAGGCTTAAAATTTAGCTAATTCCTATTATTTCTTAGCATGATTGGCAATTAATTCTGCATACTGCATTGCTTATATATGTGCGCGTGCGTGCATGCGTATAAAACTGTTCAGCGATATTTAATTTGGCAATTTGCAGAATGGTTTGCCAATTCACCAAATTTAATTCTCGCCAAATTTACCTGCTATACAGTGATAATTATGTTTGCTACAGTTAGTGAACATTTTAGCACGAGAAGATGAGATCATCATGTTTGTATTTTCATCTTTCTAACAGGTCACCTCCGTGTGTTAGGTGGGCGGAGTCTGACTCCTAGAGGGACTGGTGGGCGGAGTCCCACTCCCCGATCGTTAGAAAGGCGGAGTCAGACCCCAATGACATCAGGAAGTGGGCGGAGTCCAACACCAAGAGCAACTGGTGCACGCAACACCAGACCAGTGCGACCTCTGACCCCTGTTACCATGGCGGAGACTGTGCCAGTAACTGTGGTCCACGTGGAGAGTGTGGGCGGAGTCTATGTCCGCCAGGAGGAGCAGACCCTCAGGGCACAGGAGGTCATCAGGGAGCTGAATGTCCCCCAGAGCCTCACCCCCCTCACCAGAGAGGGGGTGGAGAAAGGTGAGAGAGACACACAGTGGACTGGAAGGCCATTAATTTAATAACTTTGTAGAATGAGAGAGTTTGGGTAGGTTCACAGAACTTCCCGTTGCGTTGCAATGCATCTCGTAAAAATTATTCGCGTGCAAAAATGCAGCAAGCCAACTTATTGAACGCAATACTTAGAACAATTTCTAAAGTCTGTGTCAGCGTTGCCAATTAAAAGTATTAATATGCAACGCAATGCAAGGTATGTGAATTCACCTTTTGTCAAATTATTGTGAGCATCTTAGATCCTTTGAAAGCTTTTGGCCATCCACTGGATGAAGAGTTGAGCTAGCCAAGTGGGACCTGTTTTAGTGAAGATCTTGTCAGAGTGTGTCTGAAGAGAGACTACCACATAGCGGGAGAGATTTGCAGGGTTTAACTTTTGCAGTTTTCTTGAATCACAACCCATCTGCGAAAGTTGTTATTTGCACCCAAAAATTCTTTGTGACATACATAATGTATGGCCGTTGTACAACTCATCTGACAGAGAGAGAGAGAGAGAGAGAGAGAGAGACTGACAGAATGTAAAAATATGAATCAACTTGTCTCCCTCCAGGTGCTCTGGTGGCAGCTCTATTCTCAGCAGACAATCACTGGTACAGAGCCGTCATTGAATCAGTTGACACAGCAACCATTGCCATGGTTACAGTCTACTATGTGGACTTTGGCAACACTGAAGATGTCAGCATAGACAGGTACCATGTGTTTGCTATAATTATGTTAACGCCTCGAAGTATGATGTAATGAAGTAAGAGTGAATTAGTTTAATTGTATGTAAATAGATAAAGTCAAAAGTAAAAATTTTCCACCATAATATTGTTACCCCCTGCCCATGTGACCACACCCCTCCCTCCAGGTTGTGTGTCCTCCCTCGTCACCTCTCCTCGGTCCCCGCCCTCTGCTCCCATTGCTGCTTCAAGCTCATCCAGCCCCTCCCCCTCAAGATGCTGAGGGGCGTGGCACCTGTCGGCTGGACCAACAAGGACAAGATGAAGTTGGAGAGCCTCCTCTACTCCCACCCCTCCGTCAGGATGAAGGTCAGAGGGTGGGGCCACAATCACCAAGTTACATGAACACAATTGGTTTTCTGTACTACTTGAGGGAAAATGATTTAAATTTACAGTGCCTCCAACTAAAGTACATCTAGTTTGCAATTTGAGAATACCACCAAAAGTGAAATAATGAGATTTGTGCAATACTCTTCATATGGGACAAAATAGCCAACTTTTGATTTGTAAGGTGTAGGAAGCTGGAAAAGCAATCAGAAAAATGGGGAGAACGAGCACTTTCCAATGGTGCTTGAAATTTTGAAATCGGTTGGATAATAAGAAAGTTATTTGATTTTTTTCTACCAGTATTCTCCAACCAGATGGACTTTAAAAACTGCCTCGTTTACATACACTGTAATTTGTTCCTATTTTCAATCAGCTATTACATTGTATGTGTTTCTGTATTGTCATGTGATCTCCCCTGTGTGTCATGTGACTCTCGGCAGGTGTTGGATCGTACCCCAGTTGGTCTCCTCCTGGTGGACCTCTATCTCCCCTCGGAGGGGGAGGGGATCAAAGGTCACCTCAAGTCTGTCAGTGAGACCCTCGTAGAGATGAAGGTGGCTGCTTGGGGGTGTGACAAGGGGGTGGAGTCTGTCATTGAGAAGCCCATCCCCCTGGCCAAGGGAGACAGTATCGATGTCGTGGTCCCAGTGGCAGAGAACCCCGGAGACTTCTACATCCATCCTGTGAGTGTACACATATCGTCACAAAAGGTCGCAGAAAACAAAACAGTGCTTACAATTATAGTGACACAGTTCTTTTAAAAATGTATAAAGATTTCTAACAATTCAAGACAACAGAAAATCTAAACTATACGATAGAAGTAGAGATTTTGCAGATTACTAGTAATTCAAAAGTTAGTAAAATAGTCCTCTGTCTAGTAGGTTAATTACAGTGTTTGCATTTTCACCATTAATGACTGAAACCAGGACAAGTAACTTGCAATACTGCTAGATTGTCACTTCAAACCTTGTCCACCCCCCCCTCCCATCAGGTGTCCACCAGTCATGAGCTGGAGGCTCTCTCTGACCAGATCCAGCGGACTGTAGCCCGGGGGCACCTCCTCCCTCCCCCTGCACCCTACGAGGGGATGCTCTGCTGTGCCTATTACCATGGTGACGACCTTTGGTGCAGAGCAAGAGTAATCAGTAAGTGAACCCCTGGCAATTAGAGTACAACTTTGTATCTTAATTAACTAAAGTTACATAATGAGGTGGTTTTGTATGAAAAAAGAAGTTGTGTTAAATTTATAAATGAATTATTAATTGTATTACATCATGATGACATCATAGAGATCCTGGATGCCACCACCTTGGAGGTCCACTTCCTGGACTATGGCAATGAGGAGAGGGTGTTCACCTCGGGACTGCTCACCATGAACACTGCCATGATGCTACCACGGCAACAGGTAAGATCATGATGTCATGATAATGTAATCAAAGCATTGGCAAGCAGTACATACAGCTTAGCAAGCATAGAAACAGTTTGTAGAACACTGTAATTGCCGTGAAGAAATGAGATTTAAGTTCACATTGTAATATGATAGTTTGGACATACTGTAGATTGGGAAATTTTCATCAACGACCATTACTGATGAAAATTAAACTCAGGGAAAATTTATTTTGTATCGCAATCTTTACTGGATCATCCGCAACGACAAAAATTAAATTACACGAAAATTTAACAGGCGAAATATTTTACCAACAAAAATTTCCCGATCTACCATACATGTATTTGCTGAGTTTGTATTGTATTTTCACTGGTAATTCGAGGGGTTCACGCCATTTCCCCCCTCCCCCCTCAGGCTCTCCACTGCTGCCTCTCCCTGGTGGGCCCCCTCCAGGGGGCAAAGTGGTCAGAGGAGGTCTCGGATTACTTTAATGACTACATTGGGGGGCGTGTCCTGAAGCTGTCGGTGTTGGGAGAGGGGAACCCCCTCCCTGTGGAGCTGAGGGAGACCAGCCGAGGGGGGCGGAGTGTCTCCTCCCATCTCGTTCAGGAGAACAAGGCACAGTAAGAGACATGCAATAGAATGTTTGTAGTACAATAGAAATAGGACTGCAATATTTATGGTACATTATAGCGAGTAAATTGGTGAACTCTTCAAATTTTTAAATTTACCAAATAGTCTTATAGACACAAGAAAAGTATGTGAGTGCAAAGAATAAGCTGAATTATTTTAATGTTCGCCAAATTACCCACTATGATGTCATGGTTGGATTGACTTGGTCTTCTTAAGAAGCAACAAAGAGAGTGCATACAATTAAGGATTAAGATTGTAGGATTAGATTAGCTNTGCACACAGGTATTCTATGAAGACCATGATTGCCGGCAGGTCAGGGTGGTCATGTGACGTGATACAAGGGACAGTTTGCAAGAGGAAATTAGACTCCACCCCTCCAATTCCCGCCACGATGGTCTGACCACACCTCTCAGTAGAAAGCAGCAGTTGGTTTGAGGGAACCACAGGAGGGAGGTCGCTGGGAAGAACAGCACTGCAACGACAAGAGAACCAAGTATGGTAATGTGGCAATAAAATACTATAATAATTACTATGGCTCCAAATTTTCGCGGCACACAAAGATTGCGAAAAGTCTGTCTTTGCTGTTTTGAACTAGTATTTGTGAATCACGATCTCTAAAACTATATTGCCAACATACTGTAATTATGGTTTTCTAAATTTTCGTGGAGAAAATTTTGCAATTATGGCAAAATATTGTGCCATGAAATTTGGAGCCATATAGTACATTGGAAATGAGCAATTCAACATACCTAGCCTGTGGTGCAAACCCTCGCCAGGGTTCAACAGGGTCAGGAAGAGTGTTAATGTCAGTTGCCATGAACACACGAAGATTGCTAGGCAATGTGACTGTGTCCCTAACAGTTGCCATGGTAGCAATGACATCATCAGAGGAGACAGGGTCTTTGAGTTTGTCGTGGAGTGAGTTTAGGAAGGAGAGCTGGGAGACCATGTTGGAGAGGTTGGAGATGGAGTCGGAGGAAAAGAGAAGCTTCCTTTGGATAGCACGGACAATGTCCATGCCAGTGCGCTTCAGTCTGGGTGTACATGTGTGTGTGTGTGTGTGTGTGTGTGTGTGTGTGTGTGTGTGTATGTGTGTGTGTGTGTGTGTGTATGTGTGGACAATTATAAGATTGAACTACCAAAAATTATAAAGTCACTATAATATTATAAGCACTGTTTTGTTACCAAAAATAAAATGTGTGACGTTTTGTGATGTTTTTTATTGACAAACCCGCAATATGCATATGTACACGGAGCTAGTATCTGGACGTGATACCCAAATCATGCTAGAAACAAAAACGTCAAAAGGTCATAGAACGTCATAACACGTACGGTGGTTCTGAAGGTTCAAACTGATTTGCTAACTAATTTTTGATCTAAGCTATTTTCAACCCCTTTCAAGAGATTTTTATCTAAGCGATTTTGTATCAAAGCCATTTTCATCAAAGCCCTAGCTCCTAGCCTNTAGGGGTACGCTATTTTCCTCCTATATATATGGGAGGGATTTAGCGTAGGGGTACGCTATTTTCCTCCTATATATATGGGAGGGATTTAGCGTAGGGGTACACTATTTTCCTCCTATATATATGGGAGGGATTTAGCGTAGGGGTACGCATGTAGAAATGAGCACTTATACACTTACACTAAATCCCAGTACTTTATATTAAAATATAGGAGGAAAAATAGCGTACCCCTACGCTATATCCTACCTATATATAGGAGGGATTTAGCGTACCCCCCACACTATATATATGGGTGGGAGAGATCAAATAGTGTAATTTTATCTATACCCATGACAATCACATGACAATCACATGACCAACTGAATTACCATTGTCTCTGATGTGTCCATAGATCACTCCTTCCTTGGTTACCACGGTAACCAAAACTGTGAACTCCTCTGTACCAGGTAGCACTGGCGGGAGATAGCCTCCATTGTGGGTGTGGTCAGTGGGTGTGGCATGTCCCTCCTGTACGAGGGCCTCGGAGACGTTGGTCCCATTGAGAGAGAGAGCCACCTCCACTACGGAGTCACCGACCAGGGACTGGAGGGAGACAGAGAGAGAGAGAGAGAGAGAGGGGGTACAACATACCGTATAGTGGGTAAATTTGGCAGGCTTAAAATTTTGCCATTTCCCATTTTAGCATTATTGGCGATTTAACTTGGTGATTTAATTCATGCTGCATTGTTTATTAAATTGTTTGACCATTTTTAATTTGGCAATTTGAAGAATAATTCGTCAGTTCACCAAATTCACCCGCCATATATGGTAGTGGATTAGTGGCCAGTTTGTGAACAGTCCATTGGAATTGAAAGCTGGAGTTACAAGGTCCACCTTCACACAGTAACCAACCAGCATGTAAAATGATGAGACAATACAAAGGAAAATGCTTCGCCTAAGACACGAGTGCACCTTTGCTGAGCTGGCAAGTTTGCTAATTACATTCCAATCATGTGACCGCAATACTTCACAATGAGAGTTGATCACATGCACCCAATTGCCAACTCAGCAAAGGCACACTCGTGTCGTAGCTCCTCTGGCTCTCACTTCATGCAGTGGTCAGCTCATACAACATACCAGTCAGTAAAATTGACTACAACTACATATAGGCCCAGATAAATTTTGCTGGCATTTTTTTGAGCAAAATAGGTAACTGAAAGCAATGAGCATTTTTCTGGAAAAATAGGCATAATCTAGCATCTCATAGAAATAAAAGATCATTATTCATTTCTAGCATCTGTATATGTACTGAGTGGTAGTGTTATTTGAGCAATTAGACTACTAGTAGGCCTGAGGACAATGTTGAACTGTCTATAAATGTTTCGGTACAACAATCAATGTGTATAGCTTTGCCTACTATTGACATCTCATTATTCACAGAATTACATTAGCATAATTGAAGCAAAATAGGTAGAATTTGGGAAAGAAAAACAGGTGTTCCTTCAAGCAGAAGAGAAGAGAAAAATAGGTAGGGAAAAAAGCATAATTTATCTGGGCTTAATTACATGAGCCAGCCAACCTACCATGATGGTGGCTGTGAGGGTCTTCTCAAGAACAAGTTGACTGAAGTACAGTGAGGCTTCATCACTCCAGGCTCCACCCACTGGTGCCACACCCACCAGACGACACGGTACAGCCAGTGGAGGGTGGATGGACAGTGACTGGGGGATTTCCCTCAGCTCCTGAGCCAGCACCGTCACTTCATTTCCAAAGTCGATGAAAATGACGTGAGCCATGTCTCCCTCCACCAGCCCCCTCAGGAGGACCCGGTGCCAGAGGGTGTCCCCAAAGTGAGAGAGATACAAGTGGCCCTGCTCCAAAGATGGTGGCACTGGAGGTGACTGTATCTCTGCCAGGAGGGCCAGAAGCTGGTGGTCTATCTCTGTAGGCTGGGTGTGGAAGAGAGAGGGGGAGGAAACATGAACTGGCTTCATTTTCATTGCTACCCCCACGGCAGGTAGGGGGGCGACTGGTAGAGGAGGTGGTGGTAGGGGGGCCACTGGTAGAGGGGTCACAGGTAGGGGGTCTGTGTCAGTGGTGGGGGTACAGGGAGGAGTGTGGGGACTGCCATTGGTGAGAGATGATGATGAAACTGGAGAGGGTGGATGCTTCTTCTCTTTCTTCCTCTCTGAGAGATATCTGACGAGAAGAGACAGAGAATGAACCATCACCACAAACCTGATTGGCCAGATTGACAAGGTTAGCTAATCTAATCCTACAATCTTAATCCTTAATTGTATGCACTCTCTTTGTTGCTTCTTAAGAAGACCAAGTCAATCCAACCATGACATCATAGTGGGTAATTTGGCGAACATTAAAATAATTCAGCTTATTCTTTGCACTCACATACTTTTCTTGTGTCTATAAGACTATTTGGTAAATTTAAAAATTTGAAGAGTTCACCAATTTACTCGCTATAATGTACCATAAATATTGCAGTCCTATTTCTATTGTACTACAAACATTCTATTGCATGTCTCTTACTGTGCCTTGTTCTCCTGAACGAGATGGGAGGAGACACTCCGCCCCCCTCGGCTGGTCTCCCTCAGCTCCACAGGGAGGGGGTTCCCCTCTCCCAACACCGACAGCTTCAGGACACGCCCCCCAATGTAGTCATTAAAGTAATCCGAGACCTCCTCTGACCACTTTGCCCCCTGGAGGGGGCCCACCAGGGAGAGGCAGCAGTGGAGAGCCTGAGGGGGGAGGGGGGAAATGGCGTGAACCCCTCGAATTACCAGTGAAAATACAATACAAACTCAGCAAATACATGTATGGTAGATCGGGAAATTTTTGTTGGTAAAATATTTCGCCTGTTAAATTTTCGTGTAATTTAATTTTTGTCGTTGCGGATGATCCAGTAAAGATTGCGATACAAAATAAATTTTCCCTGAGTTTAATTTTCATCAGTAATGGTCGTTGATGAAAATTTCCCAATCTACAGTATGTCCAAACTATCATATTACAATGTGAACTTAAATCTCATTTCTTCACGGCAATTACAGTGTTCTACAAACTGTTTCTATGCTTGCTAAGCTGTATGTACTGCTTGCCAATGCTTTGATTACATTATCATGACATCATGATCTTACCTGTTGCCGTGGTAGCATCATGGCAGTGTTCATGGTGAGCAGTCCCGAGGTGAACACCCTCTCCTCATTGCCATAGTCCAGGANGTTTAGAGAATATTAACAAATTCGGTAGCTGCTACAAAGGAAATTAAGAAATTTGGGTGTGGGTGTGCCCACACACGTCCTATATCTGTATAATAATGATAAATGAGGCTTCTGAAGTATTTTCAGCTATTTATTTGCTTATATATTTACCTTTTTTGTAAACTTAGAAGCTATTGTAATTGGTTTCTGTCTTCAAAACACCTTGCTCACTGAAACATGAACTGATTGTTTTGTGTTGTTTTATAGCGCACGAGATCAAGAGTGGGTGGGGCTCGCAATATATTTCATATCGCGAAATTTAATCATACATTAACATGATAAAATTCAGTGTTTGTGAAGTTCATTCCAGATGGCCTGTTGTCCTTTGACCTCTCCTCTGTCCCCCAGCGCCCCCTCCCAGGGGGTCATCATGTCAGTGACCCCCTCTCTCGCTCCAGGGACCCCACACACCAGCAGAGAACACACCACAAAACACCCTCTGTTGCTCTGAACCCACAAATGAATCTCATCAGTCGATATTCTTTCCAATATCAGCTCAGCAAAGCTCACTGCAATAGATGCAAAATACTGAGTTATACTGAACAGTTTGACATGAACATTTACTGAGTTACGGTATAGCCGGTTAGTCTCGTGAAGCCAGACCCTCACAATTGGGAGCGTATGGGCACTCAGAGCAAGTGTGAGGGTCTGGCTTCGCGAGACTAATAGCCGGTTATTTCGTCAAAATTAAAGTTCGCCAATATCGACTGAGCTCCCTTGGTGAACTTTAATTTTGGCGAATGAAACATAGAAAGTGCATTACACCATATGGCGAAATTAGTATAGTAACTACACGTATGCTTTTACTAAAGTAGATAGTTTATTAACAAAGCTTTTCATGTCATGAAGCTAAGCAACAATGAACTAACTGTACTGAAAGCCTTCGTGCATTAATAGTGAAGATTCTGGCAGTGTAAAAAAATACGGGAGGGGCTTATGCACTACGATATCGCCGCACAAGAGATACTATTGCTTTAGAGCCTAAAAACACCTGCACCTACGTAGCAAGTTTCAAGCTTTTCATGAAGGACTGTATAGAAAACGACCCTTCTATCGCGATCGTGCTAGCACATAGTCAAATATTTATATTCAGGCAATAAAATTTCAAGTTTAAACCTTTCAATGATGTGTTCTAACAAGGTATAGTTGAGGAAGTTCCAGTATTGGTTCAGTTGTACCCACAAGTCTCTCAATGTGGCCCCTTCCTTCACTGTCAGGAGGTGGTCTTTGATGAACTCTTGGTGCTCCTGTTTCAGAGACTCAGTAAGAGCTGTAGCTCGCACACAGAATCTATTCACATCAATCCTACGTTCAACCAAGGCATCGTAAGATTTGTTGGCAAGATTGAAGAATTCTTTTTCAAAATAAGCAACGTGAATATGAACAGGATCTGTAATAAAAGATAAAATTGATGAGTTAATCATGGAGACATTGTTGTAAAGAGAGCAACTTTGGCTAGTGTAAAATTGGTACAAATTGTTCAAAAAGCACCAGGAATTTTTTTCGGGTAAATTTGTACCATGCAAAAATTTTCCGCTATAAAGCCTGGTTCACAATATTTTGGGTTGCGTTGCGTTGTATAACGGAAAAAAATTTAGGGCGCTAAAACACAGCAACGCAACGTATCAAACGTGTACTTAGAAACTTTAATCTAATTCTGCGTCAATGTTTTGCGTCACCAATATAAAGTACCACTACGTGCATCAATGCGTCATATTGTGAACCAGGCTTTAGAGTTTTTCTCCACTCACCAGTCTTAGATGNACTGAGAGGCTAAGAAGATGCCTTCAGTCTGTAAAGACTGAACTCAACAAGATCTCTCCTGATGATGTCCAATCCAATCTGGATCGCCTGAAGAGCACACTGGAAAATGCTCAACAGTTTGCTGCAAGCTTGGTCCAGAAAGGCATGAAGCTGGAGTCATCCCTGCTGCTCAAGAGAGTTATTCAGAGAATGTGTACCATGGCAACAAAGTTGCACAAGAGGGATAGAGCTGCCTATCACCCTCTAAACAAAGCGAGACACCTCTTGACTTTAGGACGACGCTTGGCATCTCTTCTCTATGGAGAGCTGGAGACATTGACCACTTCCTCTGAAGAAGACAGCACTGATGATGAATCCAATGAGGAAGAGAAAATAGATGAAGACTCCACCCACTTGTCTCTACCTTCAACCTCTGCAGTGCAATTAGGATCCTCCTTCACTCATTCTGGTCTCCTAACGAC
>CAXIPT010000001.1:18668209-18689199 GCA_964030475.1 Tethya wilhelma | reverse complement strand
GTGTGTGTGTGTGAGTGTGAGTGTGTGTGTGTGTGGGTGTGTGGGTGTGGGTGTGGGTGTGAGTGTGTTCTGTGATATGTACTGTAGATTCGGAAACTTTTGCTATTATAAAAGTATTTGCCACTAACTAAAGTAGAAAAAAATTAAATGCACGACAATAATATTTATCTCTACCAAACTGGTCAAAATGGCAAAAAAAATTTAGCAGTGTAAAAATTTCCCGATCTACTTCACTCATTGTGTATGTGTGTCTCTACCCCCTCATACAGCCTGGTCCAGGAGCCACCAACAAGGAGAGGGTGGCATGGGCCAAGAGAGAGAGTGAGAGGGAAGAGGCGTTTAGAAAACTGAGAGAATTCAAAGAAGAGGAGGATCTAGCTAGAGCCATCAAGGAGTCCATGGCAACATGACACACACCAGAATAGACAGCACCAATTATTATAATAACCCCCGTGTGTGCGTGTGTGTGTTTGTATGTGTGTGCTGTATATTTCACTTTTACAATATTTTGTGTCCCAGTGTGTGTGTGTATTATGGTAGCTGAAGTCATCCTCTGTTATTGAGAGCATATTGAGTTGACAACATTTAGCACTGCGTACTATGAGTATAATTTGTTGATGAGTAGGGGCTTACTCATTGTGTACATATGGTGTAATATTTCAAGTCTGTAGGAATTATCAAAGTGAAGTGAGTTCTACGTATTTTGTAACTCTGTGAACCTTGAGAGCATATGGCATGAGTGGGGAATACAGTCGGGCCGATTGCCACACGCATCATTTGTTCTGAGTTTGCCAACAGATCGTTTGTAGTCATATAATTGTGAAACAATAGATCGGTGATAGATGTATCACTGATGTATTGTTTGTCAAATTATGATTTCAGTATTAAATTTGCTATAAATTTGCACATTATAATAAATGCTGCTCTGTGACGTCCAGCTGTCTATCTGTCTGTCTCTGTCCCCAGCCACCATGGTGTGGAGTAGCAGCCGAGCTAGAAACATCTTCAACAGTTCCACTCCTGACAACAGCTCTCCCCTCATCTCAGCCGAGGGGGTCCTCTCCTCGGACCAGTCCTCTGAGGGGGAGTTTGTTGAGGGGGAAGAGAAGCCATGGCCCCCGGAATCACACTTCAGTCGGTCCCGGGACAAGAGACAGGAGCCACGCCTACCTAGACCTCATTCCCATCTCTTCCGTACAAAGGACGGTCGGAGCCGAGGCAGCAAGCACACCAGGAGGTGGGAGAACTGTAAGTTCATGGAGAGAGTACCAGAGGGGGCTGCTTCACATCAGTGTTAGCAATATAGAGAAGCAGGTAGCTGTTATCTGTTACTTCCACAATGGCAACAAAAAATATACTTTAAACATTTTCTTCTAGAATCTGACAGTTGATATTACACACTCACTTTCACTTTCACTTACAATCTCACTCTCACTCACTCTCTACTATATAGCTCTGTATCTTCGCTCCCTCCATGGTATCCCAGAGGAGGAGCTGGGCCATGACATCACCATCAATCCCCCCCACAACTCCCCCCTCACCAGACTCCACACCTCAGACAAACACATGCAGGTAAGGGAGGGAGGATAGCCTAGTTCCCTGGCCTTCTTTGCACATATTAATTTTATACTCTCAACACGCACTTTACCAACTGACCTTCAGAAAGATATTAAACATGTTTTATCATTTTTTCTATTTCAGATTTGGTGTAGCTACTCTGCTCAGAGTGAAACGGAGCAACCAACAGAGACTGGCAGTACTATTGTGACAACTATGGGGGGTGGAGGTGGTGAGGCTGTGAGGGGTGAAGGTGGTGAGGCTATGAGGGGTGGAGGTGGTGAGGCTGTGAGGGGTGAAGAGGCCTATAGGAGGATTGACCGTCGAATACGATCAATCTTAGCACACAACAAACACATACCCATGGTCAGTGTTACCATAGAAACACACATGTGCATCACCATAGCAACACCCGTATCCCCTCAGGGTCTGGTAGAGGAGGTGGAAGATGAACTGAGGGAGGTCTTCTCTCTGGACAGGACCTCTGTTGTCATCCTACTGCAGACCAACCCGTAAGATAATCTTGCAGTTAGAATAATTCACTTCTTTCATAAGTTTGTAGAATCCATAGATTGCATGTAGCTTTTGACTAGCACAGTTTGTAAGATGAACCAAATGCAACACGTGATAATAAGGGTTTGAGTGTTTTATTCAAATGCAGATCAGCTCATGCAGCCATAGATAATATAGCAGGGGAACGGGATTGGAAACGAGCTGTTTTTCACACTGATAATCAACAAATATCACCATTACATTATCTGCCACTGTCCCCCTCTTCTCTCTCTCTCTAGGTTCTGTCGTCTTCTCCTCCATGGTGTGAGCCAGTACCTTGGACTGTCATCAACAAGTAGGTGCTCTCATATTAATCGTGCGTGTACACTTAATGTTGCTAGGCAACACACTGATCATGTGACCATGTACATACACACCTTCTCTGATTCATGCAGCGGAGGTGTTTGGTGGTGTTAGTCTGATGGTGATAGTCTGTGAGAGAGATCAGTTCACCCCTCCCAGGACAACACTAGTGAACCACTACCAGCAGCAGAGGTGACGTCACATGACCAGTCATGTGACACACACCTCAAAATTTTATTTATTTCATTATAGCAAAGTTTTACTTTATGATGTTTAATTATTGAATAAATTATTTATATTTTCTCAAAGCAACAAAACAAGTCATTTTATACAGAGTGGATGATGGACAATAATACAGTGAACTTGTGTCATGAATGGCAGTAAAAATCAATTTCAACATGAGATACGAGTGTGTGTGGCGACAGCTGCTATACAGAGAAGCTCTCTCCACAGCCACATGTGCCAGTGATGTTAGGATTGTCAAAAATGAACTCGCTAGTTAGTTTTCTCTCCACATAATCCATTGTTGTCCCTAACAGAGAGAGCTGGGCCTTGGCATCAATGTAGAGTCTGGCCCCTGGGGATATTGATAGATCAAACACTGAAGTGAATGTTTGCTTCAGGTGCTAATTGCTACCATAATATGATAACTGTTGGTGCCATTATCTGTCTAATACCAATACACAATCTCTGATATTTAAAACCAACAATGGCAACTTTACTAGCCCTCATAAACCTGGTCCTTGCCCCCTACTTTATTGCTAGTGACTTAGCAATGACCATGGCAGAGAAGGCCTGGTTTGGACAAAAACTTCACTAGACCATTTCTCTGAAGACATGCAGCAGTAGAGGTGAGCCCTCTCTTACCATCCTGCACCACCTCCTCATCAAACTTGCCCTTCTCTCTGGCATACTCCAGTGTGTAGGAGAGACCATTGCACCCTCTGGTCCTTACACCAACCCTCAGGCCAACCTGGAGAGAGAGAGACACACACACACACAGAGGGAGAGTGAACTACTATGAAAACATAAACAGTTAGCAGATTGTTGGCAACTATAAAAGAGACTCACAGTTTCTTTGTTGTTCTCTAGAAGTGTTCTCACTTGAGTGACGGCTGCCGGGGTCTGTTCCCAAGGAAGAGAGAGTGAGAGTGTGGGGGGAGAAAAATCACATGAGAAAATGGACACAATATTAAACTTTATTAACCAGGCCTGCCAACTCTCAAGGTTTTTCAGTGAGACTCAAGGTTTTTGGTGGTTCTTAGGCCAATATAGGCCCATATAAATTCATTTTTCTTTTGTATATAAACCGCATAATTTTGACCAATCTCAAGGTTTTTTATTGGCAGCTCTGTAAAACACAGTTCATACTGAGTGTAAATATATCCCTGTAGCCTACACCCTCACCATGGTGATGGCCGCCTTCCTGGGAACGAACTTTCTGCTGCTCTTGACAGCTCTTATCGTGGCTCGTACAGTTTGAGACATCTTTGCATCATGTATGCCTAGTCAGCAGAAAAATATTTACCATTCGTTGATTTAGAAACAACATCAAATTGGGGGCGTGGCTGCAGATTGAGAAAATAACGCGCACCACACATGTTGCCTTTATGATGGCTGATAATTCTGAAGCTATTCTACTGGACGGGATCTTGGACTCCCTTGAAGACATTGGGTGAGAAAAAATGATAGATTTACCAAACTACAAACAATTTTAACCTTAAAGTAAGTCATGTTGTGTGTGTTCCTCCCTCCCCCCAGCTACTCTGGCCCCCTGCAAGATGATGTCACTCTTGAGACTGCCATAGACCAAGGCCTGGAGTCCTCCCTGTTCATTGACCTTTGTACCTCCCTGTGTGATGAAGTGAAGCAGCTGCTCTCCCTCCAGGAGGCGGTGTCTCGTCCTCAGGGCAGAGAAGACAGCGACTCCTTCAACCTAGAGATGAGGTCATTCCTCAAGGAGCTCCACTGCCCCCACCCCTCTCTCACTAATGACAGGGACCTCCTTTCCACCCCCAGACAGAAGCTGCTCATGGTGGACTACCTTCTCTCTGAGCTGCTCACAGCCAGACTGCTCTCCTCTAGGGAGAGAGAGAGAGAGGAGGAGATGGTGATGGAGGTGAATGGGGACCACTCTACCAGTGTCCGGGGGAACCTGGAGGCCATCCTCACGGCCTATGGTATCCCCCACCCTCCCCCTCACGTCACTGTGAGGCAGGTGCTGGAGAGGATCATTGGAAAGGTACACCATTACATCATAATGATGTCAGTAGTACCATTTACATAGAAAAATTTTCTTCCCATAAGCTTAGTGTGTTGAATTTGATACCAGATGTATAATTGTAGATCAGGTAGTTTTTCGTAGTTCAACTGCATAAATTTTATGAAAATTAAAATATGCAAATATTTCAAATAATTATGAGCTTTAAATGTGATGACTAGTTCAAAATTTTTCATATGATACTGTAGCTAATTATAAAAATTAAAATGTACGAAAAAACTTTAGGTTCAAGATACAATTTACACCTAACGTCTTCATGTCTTATCTGCATCTGTGTTGTATGACATCATAATGACCTCATTCCTTAGACTCGAGAGGTGGTGTCCCAGTGTCCGGGGGGAGCTGGTGCCCCCCTGGTGACCCAGCCTCTGACGGGGGACCAGTGGGAGACCCTGGAGGGGATCAACAAGGGCCTCACTCAGGAGTACTCCGTCAGAAGGAGGATGCTCCTCACCAGGTGTGATGTCACCGTCCAGTCCTTCCAGTGGTCCAATAGAATCAAGGTATGGTAATTATAGGGGGTGGGGTCGTTAATGGTCTTTATGGTAGGCTAGTAATTCACTGGTTTAAATAAATGAAGGAAAACCAAATGATGTGTTTACATAACCAGACTTTGAAGCAATTGATACTAAATGCAATAGCCTCATTCCCAGGCTCTCTCCCAGGTACACGAAATAACGTGAATGACGTTACCCGTAAAAAGACAGAAGAGAGAGTTGGTATGGTTTCTCTACTACCGCATACTAGTAATTATTCTACCCGCTATGTTATTCACATGATTCCCCATACCAGGCTCTCTCCCGGCCCTCCTATTTTTCAGCGTGTAATATTCAGGGAGAGAGCTTGGGAAAAAAATTAAAATGTAAAACGTTAGGTCCCTTGTCAAAAGTTGGAAGTAATTGACAGGTAGTGTTGCTCTGAACATTAACCTGCATTAAGGTTTTGTCATCATTTCCATCTCTCTCTCTCTCCCTCAGTCCAAAGAGGAGCAGTTCTTGGAGGTGTACCAGTCTCATCGTGGGGGACTGAGGGAGGCTGCTCCAGTGGGTGTGGCCAGGGTCCTGGCCGCCAGAGAGGACCTCTTGGAGATAGAGAAGACCACCAGTGGAACAGTGAGAGCAGCCACACAGTGTGCTCTAAATAGAGTCCTCATTGGAAAGGTCAGCTGGGGGTCATGTCCCCCCATTTATGTACTATTAGTTCGGTCTAGTCCACATGCTGATTGTTAAAAACTAATTTAAATTTGATGATTTAGGAATGACCATCAAATAAAATTCCCCATCAGTATTCCTGGTTATGTATATCAAATCAGCAACTGAGACAATTACTGTATAGCGGGAAGGTTTCATGGGGTTTAACTTTCGTGGTTTTCACGGATCACAATTCATCCGTGAAAGTTTTTTATCCGCGAAATTTTCGGTACCTAATGTATTAAAATCATGTGTATATAGCCCATCCGCAAAAGTTAAAAACGCAAAACTGTTTGACTAGAGACATCCACAAAACACTGCAAAACTTTCTTGCTATAATATGGTATTATGATGTGATTGGTTGTTGTTTCATTAGGTCCCTGATAGAGGGGGTCGTCCCCAGGAGACACGCCCCCCTCCTGAGATGCCAGCATTTAAGAAGAGAACAGAACCACCTCAGGACCAGCGGCAAGGGGGGCGGGGCAGAGGAGGGAAAGGGGGCAGGGCAAGAGTACAAGGAGGTAGGCTGGGCTATAGTAAGGAGTTGTTATTAGTGATGTAATGATGACATAATGTGTCACAGGTTGGTCTGGCCAGGGAGGTCATGGAGGTCACAAAGGAGGAGGCTGGCATCAGAAGAGCAGTGGTCACCATGGTTACAGCAACAGAGGAGGACACAACCAACAATAGTTATCATAGGAAACACAATTTACAATAACAACAGTCAATGATAATGAACACACAATAATAATATTAAAACCATGTAATTCTCTGATCATCAACTTCTCTCTTGTACCTCCATGAAAGCACTAGATGTCTCAAACTGGTATTGTTTTTCATTCCACTGATGAGTTGGAGGACACCCTCTTCCCCTAGGGAGTCATCATCCCATAGCCATAGTACATCTAGTGACTTGTTCTCTTCTATCATCTTAGCTAATGCAGCTGCTCCTTCTGGTCCAATAGTGTTCCCTGAAATGTCCAATCTCTTCAAAGTTGAGTTCTTATTAGTTAGCACTGCTGCTAGTTGGACTGCTCCTTGAGATGTGATCTTACAACTTCTTAACTTCAGCTCCTCCATGTGTTTGTTCTCTGCCAGCATATCTGCTAATGCCACAGCTCCATCATCTCCTATTGGGGTGCCTGATAGATCCAGTATCCTTAGTGAGTGGTTGTTGGTGAGTCCTGCTGCTAGTTGGACTGCTCCTTCAGAGGTCATAGTACACCTCCATATGTACAGTGTCTCTAGTTGGCACTGTGGTTGTTGTAGTGCTGATGATAATGATGCTGTGGACTCTAACGTGAACTGTGAGTTCCACATGGTGAGACGTTCAAGTGAGTTGTTCTTACTGAGACCATTCATTATGGAGATGACACTGTCTGAGGACATACCATGACCACCGATCCCAAGTGATGTCAGATTATTGCAAGCCAGTAGTTCTCCTAAAGCAATGCTGTCTTCTTCTCCAATATCAGTGTCAGTGAGATCAAGGTGTCTCAGTGTTGTGTTGCTGGTACACAATGACTTGAGCAAATCAACAGCTCCTCCATTTCCAATAGGGTTCCTACTGATGTTCAGTGTCTCTAACGATGTCATTGATGGTATGGCATTGGCTAGGTGAGATAGAGCAGTCTGGTCTAGTTTGTTCCCTGACAGGTTTAGATATACCAGACCATGTAAGATTCGCTGTGGGAGTTGTGAGAACCACCTCATACCATCTGCAGTGATGGAGTTGGAGGATCCGATACCACCAAACATAGCTTGTGAAATGTGCCCTTTGTATTCAGCAAGTTCACTGTTCACCATCACTCCTCTAGAGAACATCTTCAACCCATCATCATCAATAAACTCTCTGAACTGTAAACTCCACCCACAGTTTGAGAGTGAAAGGCAGTAGCCAGTGACATAGAAATCTAGAGGAGTCCAACTGTATGATGATTCAACTCTCATCTCCTCCTCTCCTAGAATGGTAGCTACAATGGAGGCCTCACCAGCTTCAAAGAGCCAATGAAAGAGGGTCAGTTTATCACCAATGAATGGATACAGTAACTGCTGAGTCAGCTCTCGTGAGAGATGGTGTGAGTGAGTTATGCCGGCCAAGAATCGTAGAGGCATCTTGAAATGGCTGGATCGGAGATGCTGGTGAACCAATGTATTCTGTTCTTCTAATGGTAGTCGACTGACGTACAAGGCGGCTAGATACTCCTGCAACGTGAGGTGGATGAAGTTGTATGACTTGTGGGTGTGCTCTTCATCATAGAGCTGCTCCACTGCCTTCATTAGTCCAAGAGACTCAAACTCTGAGGGAAGGTCACTGAACACTAACTGCCGTTTTACTACTCCATTGTATGCCAGTTCACAGAGAGACCACAACTGCTTGGAAACACCAGGAGGTAAGTCAGCTAATCCACGCAGCTTCCACTCACTGGATCCCTCTTTGCTGGAGAGATGCTGTGTCAGCAACTTGAGGGTGAAGCTTGTGTAGAGCTGGGTCACTGTAGTTGGAGGGGGTGAGTCTGTTTCTTGACTCCATTCAAACACCTCTGCAGCAATGTTGGCAGTAATGGGGGTATGCATGCTGGCTAATATGGCTGCATTGGAGGAGGTGTACTCAACAAATTGTTGGGATAGTGAACTGTTCATCTTTCCTCCTCTAAGCACACGATCTAGTTGGATTTTTGGTGTAGTTAGAATTTCAATATGTTGGTCAGTCTCTTTAGATATCTTCTTTGCAATCTCTTGACTAGCCCACGGTCTGCTGGTCACAAAGATGGTAGCTTTTGGTAGAATTCGTCCGTGAATCAGGTCTAAGAATACTGAAGACTTGGTACGGCGGTCTTCATCCAGTTCATCGAGTCCTTCCAACCACAGGATGACCCCTTCACCTTGGCTGCCCTCCACCTCTTGTGCTACTGTGTGTTGGAGTTGAGAGTGATGGAAGAGATCAGCGATGGTTTTGGCTGATCTCACTCGGTTGTCTCGTAGTGGGAGGAGGACCAGAAGAGAGTACTCTTGAAGAACTTCTCCTTGAGACCACTTGTAACAAAACTGAGAACTAAAGGTCGTCTTTCCAACACCAGGTGCTCCCTCAATCAGTACTAGCTTTGGTTTACGATTACGCCTGAATGTTGTACCTACTTCTTCTTCAGTTAGTTGATACTTGGTATAAATCACATCATCCACATCACCTCGAATGCTTGATCTCGTGAAGTTGTCCATAGTTTGGTGATGAGCTGGTTCCTTTACAATCCCTGCTAGTTTGAAAGGAGCAATATTTTTCCCCTCCTTGGAGGAGTAAACTCCTTTGAGGTAGGCTGCATACTTCTTCACGGGGGAGTAGTAACACTCTCGTCCATTTATGGTAATCACCTCGATCTGGTTCTCCTTATAAAACTCTGTCAAACTCTCTGCCATATTTGTCATGTCTTCTCTCAAAGCAGCAGCAATCGGAGCAGGGATGGCCCAGGTTATCACAAACGAATTAGCTTCAGTGGCGGCTTTCAAGATCAAGACAAACGATGGAAGGAAAAACTTGTGAGTTATTGTTCTTTTCAGCTCCTCCAGGTCCTCTAAGGTGGTCTCTTGCCAGTTTCCCTCCTTCCTCACCACAAACTCTTGCAGCTCTGTTTCAGGGAGGGAGACACCTTTCTTTGACCAACAATCAATAAAATCACAGAGACGAGTGTCTTTACGAAACTCTTCCAACTCACTAATGTACATATTCATCTCGGTTTGCAATTCTTCGAGTTTAAAGGTTTCAATGATGTGTTCTAACAAGGTGTAGTTGAGGAAGTCCCAGTACTGGTTCAGTTGTACCCACAAGTCTCTCAATATGGCCCCTTCCTTCACTGACAGGAGGTGGTCTTTGATGAACTCTTGGTGCTCCTGTTTTAGAGATACGCTAAGAGCACTAACATCTGCACAAAATGTTTCCACATCAACTTGTTTTTGAACCAATGCTTTGTAAGTACGACGAGCAAGCTGTAGAAACTTATTTTCGACACGAGTAACTTTGGCATCAACAGATTCTGGTTCAATAGAACAGTTATGAAAAAAAATGTAAAACTTAACCCAAGAAATTAGGCGTCACATACATACTAACCTTTTGTTGAAGATGATCCTTGAGAATTGTCCTCACCTACAGAGAGAGAGAGAGCACAATACAGTGAGTCACTGATACACCTGTTAAACATGCACAGACTGTCCTCTCACCTGACTCACTGGGGTCACTGGGGTCACTTGGAGGAAGGGTCTGTTCCACAGGGTGCTCCAGACCAGGTGGTTTGTGAGGAGGTGTAATGGCTTGTCTCTTTGTTGAACCGACTGAACCAGAGTTTCCATCTTCAGTTGTCACCTGTCCATCAGGAGGAATGGCTGAAGCACCACTCTCTCCCTCACCACCAGCTGGGTCAATGTACTGCTTCTTGATTTGTTCCACTACGTGACTGAAGCCAACAGTGGGTTGTTTCAAAGCCTCCACCAAGGCTGACCATGTCGGGTGGGGGGCGGTCTGTTTCAGCCATTCTTTCAACATGGCTGTAAGTCGACTCTTGATGTTACTGCTTTTATGATCTATAGTCTCAAGGGTCATGGGGTCAAGTTTCAGTTCCAGTCCGATGTCCTCCCAGCTGGTACGAGCATCCCATACAGCTTTTGTTACACAAGCCAAGTCCTTTAATGCAAGCTGATCTGTGAGATAAATAGCTACATCAATATAATGCCTATAGATCATTTTAGGATTATTGTTCTGTATAATATGTATACTTTCTTTGCCTGTTAGAGTGTTGCCAGACTTACCCACAGGTCCAGGATCCTGATCTGCTATTGTTGAAGATGATTCTTGAGACCTGTCCCCACCTACACAGTCACTGATATACACTGACATGACACTGACTATTAATTGTCTTATTCTCCTCACCTGACTCACTGGGGTCACTGGGGTCACTGGGAGGAAGAGTCTGCTCCACAGGGTGCTCCAAACCAGATGGTTTGTGAGGAGGTGTAATGGCTTGTCTCTTTGTTGAACCGACTGAACCAGAGTTTCCATCTTCAGTTGTCACCTGTCCATCAGGAGGAATGGCTGAAGCACCACTCTCTCCCTCACCACCAGCTGGGTCAATGTACTGCTTCTTGATTTGTTCTGCTACGTGACTGAAACCAACAGCGGGTTGTTTCAAAGCCTCCACCAAGGCTGACCATGTTGGGTGGGGGGAGGTCTGTTTCAGCCATTCTGTCAACATGGTCGTGAAGCAATCATTTACATCTTTGTTCATATTCCTTTGAATAACAGCCAGTGTTGCAGGGTCAAGGTTCAATTCCAGTCCGATATCATACCATTTAACCCGAGCCTCCCACAAAGCTCGTCTCACATGAACCAGGTCCTTTAACACCAGATGATCTATGTGGATGATGAATTAATATATTATAAAGTTGGAGAAGATATCAAAGGAAATATTTCCTTACCCAGAGGTCCAGGATTCCGTTCTACATTCCCAGACTGTAGTAGTAGTCCAGCTACAATGATGAGGAGAAACACTGCTAGCAAGGTACGACCATTTTCATTTGTCTTCCCAAGACGGCAACCAACACCACCCACCTCAGAGAAACCACTCACAACTGCTGCTAGGAGAAAAACATGGAGTTTGGTAGTCAATGGAAAGGGGTCGTCTCATTCTGTTGCTAGTTGGGAAATGGTGGTCAATACTAAAACCTCTCAACTTACATTGGTGTTGTGCTGGTTGTGCCTCTCCAGACCACCACTGTATGAGCATCATGAGAGGAGAGGCTAGCAGGTCCAACAAGATGGACCATGGACCACATCTCACAACATTCCTGCTCACAACAGGGATGTGGTTATAACAGAGACCAATGGACACTCTCCACTGTTCTGCACTGATGGGCATTATCCTTTACACACCTAAAAAGTAAAAATAATTATATAATCTTTACAAGATATCGTTTCAAAGCTTCCACCAACGATGACCATGAAGGTTTTAAGTCATATTATTAATTTAATGGCAAAAGGTAACAGCATATCCTCTAAAGTTAAATATTACTAAGAGTAAATAATTATTTATTCTTGATATTACTTTCGTATAATAAATTATTATTTCGTCCTTAGGTTTTATATTCCATTTAATTCTACAGGGGTACTNGGCCTGGTAATGTGTTGCTGGGTTCTTGGTTTCTCATCACGTATGATGGTTTTAGGTTCTAGGTTCTCAACAAAATATCTCAGCCTAGGAAGGTCTTATTGAGCTGGAATCGGTACCATTGTGATCAGAGAACTTTCAAATGATATGGTTTATTGCCAGATTTGAATTTTGTGAAAATCATCAAAAACCAGAATCCAGCAACACATTTCCAGGCTTATCTCAGCCTAAGAAGGTCATATTGAGATGGGACTGGCACCATTAATATTGTGGTCAGAGTGATGAGAGCTTTCAAATGATATGGTTTACTTGTCAAATTGGAAAATGGTAATTTTTGTCAAAATCGCACTTGACCAAAGGCTATAATCCATGGTTTTTGATGATTTTCATAAAAATTTAAATCTGCCAATAAACCATATCATTTGAAAGATCTCTTTGTGCTGATCACAATGGTACTGATCCCAGCTCAATACGACCTTCCTATATAGGCTCGAGATATTCTTGATAATGTGTTGAGAACCTATATCATCATACAGTGATGAGAAACCAAGAACCTAAAACCATCATATGTGATGAGAAACCAAGAACCCAGCAACACATTAGTAGGCTTATCTCAGCCTAGGAAGGTCGTATTGAGATGGGACTGGCACCATTGTGGTCAGAGGGATGAGAGCTTTCAAATGATATGGTTTACTTTAATACCAGAGAATGGACGGATACAGAATGTTATTATGAAATCAGTGGAAAGACTAGCGTCGGAAGATTAAATACCAACTGAAATGTACCATTCACAAAATTTACCGATGATTAATAATAATAATTATACTGCACATAATAATTATGTCATTTTCTATTTCACAAAGGCAGAAGCTACAGAAATGATCAGCCCCACCCATAATATGCATGCTAATCACCTGGATTATCAGCAGGATCCAAGAAGACCTGTACCACGGAGAGATTTAGGTGGCTTGGCTCCCTCCGTTGGTCCACTATCCGAGGACAGCTGGCAGGCTGAGAGCTAGCTCTGCTCACGACCAGGAGGACACACAGAGTCACCAGAAAGACAGCAGCCATGGTCACGTTTTATATAAATTCATTCGTTGTTCAGCTGTTGCAAATGACCACAAATTAATGCTCAATGAATTCAATTAGAGGCAGTGCAAATAAGTACATGCAAGAGTACTCTTGGTAGGTGTATATGGAGTCATTGAGGAGGTCTAGCTAGGGTTCATTGTTCTGCAGTGACTGCCATTGTCTCTTTAAAAAAGAAAATAAAATTTAATTATTCTGACAAATGTACATCAATCAGTCATTAGCAGAGTCATTAGTTTCCCTCTGATGATCATGATCCACCTGGGGGGTTAAGTTAGGAGTGGGGGGTGTCTCACTCTGACCCCCTGACTGAGGGGTAAGAGTCTGGCCCCCTGATACAGTCTCGGGGAAAGGGGGTTTAGAACTTGAAGCTAACGTTGTTTCACCCTGATCCACTGTCTCTGAATTAGGAGGTGTAAGGTCAACATAGTCCACAGCTGGAGGTGGGGGAGTCTCTCTCTGACAATTGACGTTAACATATTCGCTGTCACTCTTCGTCTTGTTTGACAACTCACTGTCAGTATAAGCTGTCACATGACCTACATCTTCAGTCATGTGACTATTTTCTGTTACCCCTCTTTCTTCGGGTGATTCATCACATTCTTCTTCTGTCACATGATTCTTATCTGATATCACATGACTTGCTTCTTCTGTCACATGACTATTATCTTGTGTCACATGACCATCTTCCATACTGGTTTCCTTGCCCTCCCCCTCAGCGTGCTCATTCTTGATGACCTCTGTGACCCCTCTCAGTTGGTCCTCCCTCAATGCCGCCTCCATCTTCCTAGCCTCCCTCACCTCCTCCTGGGTCACTGTACTGCCAAAGGTCATGTTCAGGTATCCCTCGGAGGACCCCATCACAGTGTAGTCATCCCCAGCCCTCCTAATGACACTGGAACGTGCCAGGTGGCTCAGGCGGGACAGGATGGAGCTGATGGGAGGTCTCTTGGATGGCACCCTTGTCCAACAGCTCCTGGCAATATCGTAGATGGAGGCGGGGCATAGCTCGGGGCACTCCAGACTCCCTCCCTCTTTGATCTTATCGATGACCTCATAGTTGGAGAGGCCAGCGTAGGGTTGGTGGGCGTAGGTGTACACCTCCCAGAGGAGGACCCCGAAGCTCCACACGTCACTCTTGAGGGTGAACTTGCCATAGAGCAGGGCCTCGGGGGGCATCCATCTGACGGGGAGGCAGGCCTTGGCACTCCCGATACGATAGTAGTCGGAGGTATTGACCTCCCGGGACATACCAAAGTCAGCAATCTTGATGATAAAGTTGTGGTTGACTAGACAGTTCCTTGTGGCAATGTCCCTGTGTACGAACTTTAGTCCCGAGAGGTAGTTGAGCCCACTGGCCACCTGTACAACACAGGAGAGGAACAGCTGGGGGGTGATGAGGATGGTGTCCGTGTCGGGACCAGGGTAGGCAGGGCCGTCAGGGTCGGAGAGTCTGAGGAGGTCGCCTAGACTACCGTGATCCATGTACTCAAATATCATACATCTCTGAGAGGACTTGGTACACACGGCCAGCAGTCGGATCACATTGATGTGCTCAAACTTGATGCAGATTTTCACTTCATCAGCAAACAACTGCAGCAGGTCTCCTTCTGCGTCAGTCTTGAGAGTCTTCACTGCCACGATAAAGTCCTCTGGGTAGTAATCACCTCGATGAATGCCCGGGGCTCTTGCCTTATATACCTGTCCAAAAGCCCCCTCTCCTAATTCCGCACTCACCTCCAGACTGGCGTAGTTGTACTCAATGTCGTACTCCTCCAAGAATTCCAGGGGATCAGTGAAGTGAGTGGCCAGGTAGGCATTGCTGGTGGGGAGGCCGGCCAGTGCCACCTGCTGCTCTATCTCGTACTTCCTGCACTTGTGACGACGGGTGAATAAGAGCATCACTATGGTTACTGTTGCCATGGAAACAATGATAAAGATGATGAGAGCAACTGGTAGTCCTGCAGTCAGTCCATGGTTGGTGTCGTCAATGACCTCTGAGGAGGAGGAGTCTGAACGAAGGAGGAGAATAATATTATGAAATATGTAGCCAGCAATGCCACGGTGTGTGTGTGTGTGTGTGTGTGTGTGTGTGCGTGTGTGTGTGTGTGTGTGCGTGTGTGCGCGTGCGTGTGTGTGTGTGTGTGTGTATGTGCGTGTGTGTGTGTGTGTGTGTGGACCTACTATCAGCTGGTGTGCAGTTGCGGTAGAATGAGACACGGTAGTCCTGTCCATAGAGAATATCATTGATGAACACTGATGTGTTGTACTCCATGTTGACCCTAGTGAACCCCGGGTTAATGCAGGGCAAGTACATCTCCATGACTGCAGAGGGAGGGAGAGTCATGTGAAAGTCATGTGACTAATAACGACATCATGTGACTAACAAGTATCTCCCATGATGGTATTCTGCAGAGGTAGACTCAGAGTTGGGGTAGCCAGGACAGAGGTGTTCTCAGGGAGAAAACCCAGGGAGTAGGAGAACTGCATGCAGTGAGAGAGAGAGAGAGAGAGAGAGAGAGAGAGAGAGAGAGAGAGAGAGAGAGAGAGAGAGAGAGAACATAAAACCGACAAAAATAAATGAAGTTAAAGAAAACAAACAAATACAACAAAAATGAAATATAATACCACATAGCTATATAGAAATATTGATGGTCAAGAAATTTGATGGTTTATTTCGAAGAACATAAAATAAAAATATTGACAAATTTAAATCTAACGAGTTGGACTTTGACCATCAAATCATTAAATTAAAATCCCTGTCAATATTTCCAGCTATACAGTATACCGTGTAGCGGGAAATTTTCGTTGGTGCAAAATTTCGTATAAACGTGCCAGAAAAAATTATTGTAGTTTTAAATTTCGTATACGCTGTGCACGCTCATATAAAGTAAATGAGGAAGTTAAATTTTCACAGTTTTAATTTTCGTATATTCGAACCGCATATGAAATATACGAAAATTTCCACCATACAAAAATTTCCCGCTATTTAAAGTGTATGTGTTCTAACTCACTGGTGCAGTGTCAGGAGTGGCTGTCCTATTGACTGTGATGACCATCTCTAAACTGGAGAAGAACTCAGAGATATAAAACCTCCGATTGGTTTCATCATCTGTGACAATTACAGACACACCATTCCCCCTCTCAGTTACATCTATGAGACAGTAGCCTTGTGTCTCTCTGTCATTGGAGGAGATTGAACTGAAGGCAGCTGTGACACAGTGGAGAGAGAGAGAGAGAGAGAGAGAGAGAGAGAGAGAGAGAGAGAGAGAGAGAGAGAGAGAGAGAGAGAGAGNAGAGAGAGAGAGAGAGAGAGAGAGAGAGTTAGTTATTAGTGAGCTTATCATAGCAGATAATTTCTTAGAAATATATGTTATATAACTGATGAAGGTTTACAGACTAAAACGTCCTATATTTCTAAGAATTTATCTGCTATGACTAGCCCACTATTAACTAGCAGTCTACACTACATAGCAATCAGCCTATACGATATAAGAGAGAGTGAGAGAGAGAGAGAGAGAGAAACACACTCTTATTAGTGTTTCCTACATTACAACAAGCAGCACACACACAGCAGTATATGGTGCACTCACAGACAAGGAACTGCCACGCTGATTCCTCGTGGTCGACTAGAGCTCTAGTCTGCCTGAGAGTGAAACAGAAGTCCGCCAGCACACGGATGGTGGGGATGTCACACTGAGACTGGGTGGGGCCTAGTGGGACCAGGAGTGACAATCATTATGGAATGCTGACATGTCTTTTATTGGTGCTCATCATTAATGCATTGTTGATACAGGGAATACAATTATAGGTCCATTGGGAGTTCTTAACATTATATATGGTCAATCATTATGACTAGGTGGTATAACCTCTAGTGCCACGCCCCCTCCTAGGGACCTACCTGGACAGGCCCGGGGGAAGTAGAGAGTGAAGGTGTGGTAGGTGCCATTGGTTGGGGAAAACCCCTCTGTGCCAATGGTCAGACAGAGCTGCATATAGACAGTGCCTTCCCCACTGCAGCCTAGGGACANTGTGTGTGTGTGTGTGTGTGTGTGTGTGTGTGTGTGTGTGTGTGTGGACCTACTATCAGCTGGTGTACAGTTGCGGTAGAATGAGACACTGTAGTCTTGTCCATAGAGGATATCATTGATGAACACTGATGTGTTGTACTCCATGTTGACCCTAGTAAACCCCGGGTTAATGCAGGGCAAGTACAGATCCATGACTGCAGAGGGAGGGAGAGTCATGTGAAAGTCATATGACTAATAACGACCATCATGTGACTAACAAGTATCTCCCATGATGGTGTTCTGCAGAGGTAGACTCAGAGTTGGGGCAGCCAGGACAGAGGTGTTCTCAGGGAGAAAACCCAGGGAGTAGGAAAACTGTAATGAGAAGAGAGAGAGAGAGAGAAAATAAAAACCGACAAAAAAAATTAAGTGAAAGCAAACAAACAAATACAACAAAAATGAAATATAATACCACATAGCCAGAAATATTGACAGTCAAAAAATTTGACAGTTTGCTCTGCAGAACGTAAAATAAAAATATTGACAAATTTAAATTTAACGATTTTGACTTTGATCATCAAATTAAAATCCCTGTCAATATTTCCAGCTATACAGTATGCTAAGTGTATGTGTTCTAACTCACTGGTGCAGTGTCAGGAGTGGCTGTCCTATTGACTGTGAGGACAAGGTCTAAACTGGAGAAGAACTCAGAGATATAAAACCTCCGATTGGTTTCATCGTCTGTGACAATTCCAGCCACGCCATTCCCCGTCTCAGTTACATCTATGAGACAATAGCCTTGTGTCTCTCTGTCATTGGAGGAGATCGAACTGAAGGCAGCTGTGACAGAGAGAGAGAGAGAGAGAGAGAGAGAGAGAGAGAGAGAGAGAGAGAGAGAGAGAGAGAGAGATCGAGAGAGAGTTACTTATTCGTGAGTTTTGTCATAGCAGATAATTTCTTAGAAATATGTTATATAACTGATGAAGGTCCACGGACAGAAACATCTTATGTTTCAAAAAAAATTATCTGCTATGACTAGACAACTATTAAAGGAACTGTGTCACTATATAAGCGGTGTTTTGTTACTAAAAATAAAATGTGTGACATTTTATGATGTTCTATGACCGTTTGTGACGTTTTTTGTTTTGTTTCTTGCGCGATCTGGGTACCACGCCCGGGTATTAGCCCCGTGTACGTACGTATATTGCGCATTTGTCAACAAAAATGTCACAAAACGTCACGCATTTTATTTTCGGTAACAAAACAGTGCTTATATAGTGACACAGTTCCTTTAACTAGCAGTCTACACTACATAGCAATCAGCCCATACGATATCAGAGAGCGAGAGAAACACACTCTTATTAGTGTTTCCCACATTACAACAAGCAGCACACACACATAGTGGTATAATATTATATGGTGCACTCACAGACAAGGAACTGCCATGCTGATTCCTCGTGGTTAACGAGAGCTCTAGTCTGCCTGAGAGTGAAACAGAAGTCCGCCAGCACACGAATGGTGGGGATGTCACACTGAGACTGGGTGGGGCCTAGTGGGACCAGGAGTGACAATCATTATGGAATGCTGGTTGTTTTAAGAAGACATGCTACTCATCATTATAATGCATTGTTGATACAGGGAATACAATTATAGGTCCATTGGGAGTTAATATCATATATGGTCAATTATCATGACTATGAAGTTAGGTGGTATAACCTCTAGTGCCACGCCCCCTCTTAGGGGACCTACCTGGACAGGCCCGGGGGAAGTAGAGAGTGAAGGTGTGGTAGGTGCCATTGGTTGGGGAAAACCCCTCTGTGCCAACGGTAAGGCAGAGCTGCATGTAGACAGTGCCTTCTCCACTGCAGCCTAAGGACACTGAGAAGGCTGGGTGTGGGTGTGTGTATGTGGGAAAGATAAATTTATTAAAAAAATTGCTTCACCATATGAAGTGATAAAACGTACATTTATAATTGTACGTGCTTCAAAGTATATGACTAAATGAACATATTATGTGATAGATCTAGTGATTGTCTGCACCTACTCTGGTTCTGTCCTGGTGAGATGGTTCCAATCCTGGGAGTGGGACAGCCAGGAGGGGCCACATCGCTGTCCAGACTCCACATACTCACGGCAAAATGAAGTCTCCTGTCTCCTCTTGCGATGTCCATGGTTGCCATGACAACAGTAAGGTCGGGAGGGAGGGGATCCACTGCACCCATGGCAATAATGAACTGAAATGCTTCTAGTGAGTTAAATGGAGGAACAACCACACCATTTCTGATAAGAGTAAGCCTCTCAGGAAGACCTGTGTGAAATAATAGGTCACATCTTGAAACCTTGAAAGATCGACAGCTAGATTCCTGACATCTAGGCATACAAAAGAAATATGGTAATATCTTAGCCAGAGAAGGTCGTATAACGATGACACTTGCACCATTAATTGTGACCGAAAAAATAAAGTTCAGAATCTATATAAAAATTAATTATTATAGATACAGTGAGACTATAATATCAGTGAATGGATGGATCATAATGTTACTACGGAGTCAGTGGAAAGACCAGATATAGTATATCAGTGTTGGAAGATTATTATAATACCAACTAAAATGTACCTTTCACAAAATTTACTGATATTTTAAAATGTGCATTTTAATAATTATTATTAAAATGAACATATTATGTCATTTTCTATTTTACCAAGGCAGAAGCTACAGAAATGATCAACCAAACAGCCCCACCGATGCATGCTATAGTCACCTGGATTATCAGCAGGATCCAAGAAGACCTGTATCACAGAGAGGTCTAGGTCGCCTGCCTCCCTCCGCTGGTCCACCGGCCGAGGACAGCTGGCAGGCTGAGAGCTAGCTCCGCTCACGACCAGGACGACACACAGAGTCATCAAAAAGACAGCAGCCATGGTCATGTTTTATAATTCATTCGTTGTTCAGCGGTTGCAATAATGACCACAAATTAATGCTCAATGAATTCAATTAGAGGCAGTGCAAATATATAAGTACATGTAAGAGTACTCTTGGTAGATGTATATGGAGTCATTGAGGAGGTCTAGCTAGGGTTCATTGTTTTGCAGTGACTGCCATTGTCTCTTTAAAAAAGAAAATAAAATTTAATTACTCTGACAAAATTGAAATGTACATCAATCAGTCACTTGTTTCCCTCTGATGATCATGATCCACCTGGGGGGTTAGGTTAGGAGTGGGGGGTGTCTCACTCTGACCCCCTGGCTGAGGGGTACTAGTCTGACCCCCTGATACCGTCTCAGGGAGAGGGGGTTTAGAATTTGAAGCTAAGGTTGTTTCACCTTGATCCACTATCTCTGAATTAGGAGGTGTAAGGTTGACATAGTCCACAGCTGGAGGTGGGGGAGTCTCTCTCTGACAATTGAGGTTAACATATTCGCTGTCACTTGCTGTCTTGTTTGACTCATTGTCAGTATGAGCTGTCACATGACCTACATCTTCAGTCATGTGACTATTTTCTGTTACCCCTTTTTCTTCAGATTCTTCTTCTGTCACATGACTATTATCTGATATCACCTGACTTGCTTCTTCAGTCACATGTATCTTATCTGGTATCACATGACTTTCTTCTTCAGTCATATGACCATTTGCCACATGACCATCTTCCATACTAGTTCCCTTGCTCTCCCCCTCAGCGTGCTCATTCTTGATGACCTCTGTGTCCCCTCTCAGTTGGTCCTCTCTCAATGCCACCTCCACCTTCCTAGCCTCCCTCACCTCCTCCTGAGTCACTGTACTGCCAAAGGTCATGTTCAGGTATCCCTCAGAGGACCCCATCACAGTGTAGTCATCCCCAGCCCTCCTAATGACAC
>CAXIPT010000001.1:18649731-18668204 GCA_964030475.1 Tethya wilhelma | reverse complement strand
AGAGAGAGAGAGAGAGAGAGAGAGAGAGAGAGAGAGAGAGAGAGAGAGACTCTTATTTAATTGTTTTCCCACTGTAATGTGGCACATTACAATGTGCAGTATATATACACACAGCGATATATACTGCACTCACCAAGAAGGAACTGCCATGCTGATTCCTCATGGTCTACTAGAGCTCTAATCTGACTGAGAGTGAAACAGAAGTCCGCCAGCACACGTATGGTGGGGATGTCACACTGAGACTGGGTGGGGCCTAGTGGGACCAAGATTATCATATCATTTATTATAGAATGTTGATTTTTTAAGAGTGCGCGCCTCGATCTACACATAGTATTGTTGATATTGGGCAAATATATATATATGTCCATTGGGAGTTTTTAAAAATTATTTATGGTCAATCATCATGACTAAGGTGTCAAATGGTAATTATAATCTCTAGTGCCACGCCCCCCTCCTAGGGGACCTACCTGGACAGGCCCGGGGGAAGTAGAGAGTGAAGGTGTGGTAGGTGCCATTGGTTGGGGAAAACCCCTCTGTGCCAACGGTCAGACAGAGCTGCATGTAGACAGTGCCTTCCCCACTGCAGCCTAGGGACACTGAGAAGGCTGGGTGTGTGTGTGTGTGTGTGTGTGTGTGTGGGAAAGATGAATGAAATTACTTCACCAGATGCCATGATTATAAATTAATTGTACGTGCCTCAAAGTATATGACTAAATGAACATAATAATTATTATGATAGATCTAGTGATTGTCTGCACCTACTCTGGTTCTGTTCTGGTGAGATGGTTCCAATCCTGGGAGTGGGACAGCCTGGAGGGGCCACATCGCTGTCCAGACTCCACGTACTCACGGCAAAGTGCAGTCTCCTGTTCCCTCTAGCGATGTCCATGGTTGCCATGACAACAGTGAGGTCAGGAGGGAGGGGATCCACTGCACCCATGGCAACAAAGAACTGAAGTGCTTTCAGGGAGTTTATTGGAGTGACAACCTCACCATTTCTGATAAGAGTAAGCCTCTCAGTAAGGCCTGTGTGAAATAATAATTATTGGCAGGACATTTGGCGATTTGTCAATTGTCTCAGAAATTGCATGCCAAATTTAATGTACCACCAATTTCGTTATATTTATATGCAATTCTGCGAGTGTTCAGTCAATGACCGCCAAATTTAAAACCACCAATATTTTTGTTGGAGGCAGCCAGACCAAAATCGTCAAATTAAATATTAACGCCAATATTTCCACATTTACGGTAGGTCACATCTCGACAAAATGAAGTTCAAAATCGATAGTTAGTGCACGTGAGACTACATCAGTAAGTGGATACATATAGTGTTATTATAAAGTCAGTGGAAAGACCAGATATCAATGTTGAAAGATTAAATATCAACCAATTAATGAACCATCGACATGCATTCATGAAAACAATTGATATTGAGTTGACATAAAATTTAATTATGCCACTCTATATATTTCAACAAGGCTACAACAGCCACTGTTATCATCACACTCACACACACATACACACACACACACGTGCACACACACACACACACACAAACTCATTGAGCTATCTACTTCAATAATGGCTCCTTCAGCTTCAACAGCCCCACCCACCTGGATTATCAGCAGGATCCAAGAATACCTGTACCACGGAGAGGTCTAGGTCGCCTGCTTCCCCCCGCTGGTCCACCGGCCGAGGACAGCTGGCAGGCTGAGAGCTAGCTCCGCTCACAACCAGGAGGACACACAGAGTCACCAGCAAGACAGAAGCCATGTAATGCTTAATTTACTGGCTGTTCAGTTGTGGAGGAGTTGCAATAATGACCACAAATTAATGCTCAATGAATTCAATTAGAGGCAATGCAAATAAGGAACACTCTTGGTACATGTATTACATATGTGGGGTCATTGAGGGGGTCTATAGCTAGGGGGTCATTGTTCTGCAGTGACTGTGCCATTGTCTCCATTAGTAGCAGTCTCTCTTGACTCCTCTGTGCACTGTCTCTTGGCCTGCTTGTCAGTGGAGTCAACCTCAGGCTGGTCTGGAGCAGGCTGGAGGGAGGGAGAGAGAGAGAGAGAGAGAGTGGAACATGATGATGGTCTCGATCATGTAGCTAGCTATATATGAGAACCTCACACAGTGAAATGACATTGTACTGATAAAAATCTACTCCACTAGCTATGAATAAACAATATAATGTGTACACTATATTAAACTATAACATTATCATACATACACACATGCATTAAATTTTATCACAATAATTGTATCTTCTTATCATCAATTCATAGACTCACTCTCTTTCTCACGAGATGAGATATGTCAGTGACTGGGACATCCTTCCCTGCATCCACCTGCACACAGACACACATACGATTACATCATAGCGATGTCATTGTGAGAATTACATCATCACTAAGGTACCTTTCCATTGCCATTGGTTGTCCCTGTACCAAACCCAGAGGATGTCTCTCCCTCCATCTCCTTGGCACGCTCCTCAAGAACACGCTTCAATGCTTCAGCATCTCCCACCTAATATGGAAGAGATCATAGAGATGAGGGCTGAGTGCAACATAAAACCAGTGTACAGACTTTCATAAGACAAATATTACTATTGTAGCAGAATATTTTTAAAATCATAAACACTTCAGTTTGCGATCAATATTACTACTAGCGATTTCCAACCTACGTATTTTGCATTATGCAGCTATTGTCTAGTACTGAGGTTAAACTGAGTAGCGCTTGCATTTAATAAGTTGGTCACAAAAATCTTGAATATCAGGCGAACATCTCAGCGTTATGTTTTGTATGGCTTTTTGCGGTCACCTGATTACGCATGCTCATAACTTTACGATAACTCGACCAATTTCAAAGCAACAAACTATGGAGGAAAATGTTTACGGGAAAATCAATGGACCACGTGGCACGGCTGACAGGCTGATTTTGAAAGCTATTCCACGGATGATAAAGATACTACTGGTTAGTTTGACACTTTCTGATGTAACTTGGGGTGCTGATTTCAAATTTGTGCACTGTTTTTGCTCTAAGTATAATGCTAGTATAGAAATTGGGCAAAACTTAGGGAAAAGTTAATAATAACTAAAATTACAGAGGAGTTTGAAAAGTGTTTCAAGCTGGTATATGTTTCATAGGTTGAAGAGACTGTTTTTATGGGCAAAAAGCCAAAGGAAATATTTTAGTAGCTTGCAGAATTTGAATAAAAGGAAAAAAATGTTACGTTTAATTGGTTACTCGATCTATATAGCTCCAGGGTGCATGGTGGGAGGCACTATTAGAAGTAACCATATAACAGTAGAAGTGTCTAGTCAGCATCGCTGGCCCAGTTTGTCAAGCCGCTGCATGAGTGAGTTAATATGGTGTATTCTTTTGCCGAAGGGTATTTGAAGCTGTAGAATTGCAATCATTGGTTATCATCTGAAAGTAGAATCTTTACTGAACATTTTGGTGAAAGTTTGACGTTCGTATCTCAATTCAAAATTGCAATAGTGTAATTTTTGCTGAGTCAGCTTGAAGCCATAGAAATTTTGGTGTTAAAGTAGAAATCTTCCTGAACATTTTGGTAAATTTTTTATAGTCATTGCTTATCCGATGACTTAGTTATGATCGATTATAGTTATGGTGTTTTAGGGTGTTATGGTGCCATATTTTCAATGGAGAATCCCGTAAAACACCTATGTGCAACTTTGTCCCATAACTTTTGATTGGAAGCAGCTAAGGAGGTCAAATTTTTAAAATTTTGGTCGCATAGACATGTAGAACGCATTTGTAGTACTTATGTTGCATTTGTATGGTTTCCTAAAAAGGGTTGGAAATCGCTATTACTACTGACTAAATCTGATGTTCAAGTCTGGGGACGAGGTAGTCTCGCGTGCCCGCAAGACTAGGGACGAGGCTACTAGACTCAATTTATCTTGATTTATATCACTGCAAAAGAGAACTGAAGTGAACAAGCTGCATGATTGCTCATTCATTTCCTCGAATGCAGGAAATCAATGGTCAATTAAATATTAATTAAAAAAGGGCGGGAAAATTTCAACTAGCTACCAAGTTCAAAGATGGCTTCCACAAAGACCAGCAAAGGAAGGTTTTCTGAGACGTTCTCGCGGCGAGACAACTTCACTCAGAGAGTCATCATCATCCTGTACCGCCGAGCTGGCGGGAAATGCTGCCGTTGTGGCGCTCCAACGTTCGGTCCGGACACAAATCCTTACAAATCGGTCAACATCGGCCAAGCTGCTCACATCGCGGCAGCAGCGCCTGGAGGGCCGCGCTACGACCCCGACATGAGTCCCGAGACGCGCAGCAGCGCCACCAACGGCATGTGGATGTGCTCCAACTGTCACGACATCATCGACAGAGACGTGGACGAGTACCCGGTCAAGAAACTAGTGGCCATGAAGAAAGAGGCGGAGAAACGAGCTAAGAGAGAAATAGGCGTGTCCAAACCCGAATCAAAAGTAAGTGAAGTGTGCCTGTTAATACCGGTATTAAAGACCACACTGCATTTGTTTGTGCTCTATTCTACAGGATGGTGTTGTTGAATCAAATGCCTTGTCAGCGTGTGTGAGTGCAGCCACCATTGTGGAGATCAGGAAGTCCAAGGCTGAGCTGCTCCTCCTCAACGGAGCCAAGATGACTCGCAGCAAGGGAGAAGAGAGCCTTGACTCCATCAGCTTCATTAACCTAGACGTGGATAGCTATCTACCCGAGGTGGGCTCAGAGCTGGTGGCCCATTTCTCCCAGCTGGTGGGCCTGTGCAGGGACCCCACTGTCCTCATGGAGGTGACCAGGAGGGTCAAGTCAATGGCTGACGCCTTCCACCCTCACTGGAAGAGGGAGGAGGTGAGGAGTGTCTGTGAGCTGATAGGGAACATCTCCGGTGGGTTTGGACGGAGGAAGCTGGTCTACCAGTCGGCCATGGCGCTGCTCAAGGACCTCTCCAGCTACCCCAATCTCAAGAAGAGGGGGTTACACACAGTCCCCCTAGAGGCACTGAGGGGGGCAAAGGGGCTGGATGAGCCTGACATTGGACCCCCTGCTGACAAGAGGCCACGCAGCGAGGGTGACACAAGTGAAGAGGACTACATTGCTAAGATGGAACAGCTCTCGACTGCTAGCAACCCAGAGGAGGTGTGGCAGCTGGAGGCGGAGCTTGACCAGATGGGATACGAAGCTAACATTATGTAACACTGAGATATGAAATAGATTTTATTTTTTCATTTTTTACCTTTGAATCCATTTCTGGCAGTAGAGACTCCAGCTCCTTTATTTCATCAGCTAGTTTCTCATCTTTGTCACCACCACTTTTAGCTCTCTCCTCTAGTTGCTCTGGAAACATACAGATCTTTGATAGACCAATCTAGACTTAAGATTCATTCACCGTTAGTTACCTTTTCTCTTCACTAGAATTTCCTTTGACTTTTTGTACGACTGTAGAAAGAGACATTCATTATTAAATTTTTATGCGGTATAATGGATATAAATTGTTATAGTTCAGGCAATAATAGCAAAATTATTGTTCTAACCACACTGACTGACTGACTGACTGACTAACCTTGATGGCATTGTCCACCTGGTTGGCTAGACTGTAGGCCAGACCAAGATTGAAATGACTGCAACAGAGAGAGATCTGTATCATTATTGTATTGTTCATTTTCTCCTGAGGAGATGCCAGTGGCTTACACTTCAGCTATCTGTCTGTCCTGAGGTTCCAGGACAAACTCCTTCAACTGTAGGCTGGCCTGCAGGTCAGAAATGGCCTGGTCGTACTGGTCTGACTCCATCCCAACCTCAGCCAGGGCCATGTTGATGTCAGCCAGCTTCAGTCTGTACTCATCACTGTCCTCTCTACCAGGAGGGATACATACATCCATGGGTTGTCCTACAGTAATTAATGCCCACCCTACCTCTGACAGATGACCCTGGCCAGCTCCAGGACATCCCAGGCGATCTGGAGATCACTCTCATCCTCCTCATCTTTACTAGTCCCTGCAGCTGCCTCGTTATCAGCAGGGGCCGTCCCATTTCCACCCTCATTAGGGGTAGTACTGGTTCCTTCACTGCTACCAGGTTGATTGTCAGGGACATCCCCGTCGTCTTGATTATCAGGAACATCTCTCTTATCAGCTTGACCATCTTCATTATCATCTTGATTGCCAGGGATCTCCCCATTATCATCTTGATCATCAGGGGCACTCTCCTCCTCCTCGTCTGACGACTCCTTATCTTCAGGTACTGTAATGAAACAACCATCCTCAAATCTCAAACCCACCCACCCTCTTACCATCCACCACTCACCAGGGATCCCACTGCCCAGGACAGTGCTCTCTGCCCTGGCTACCTCCAGGAGGGCCTTGCCATAGAGGTAGTAGGGCTCTGCCAGCTCCTTACTCAATTGACCGTGAATACCAACACTGATTGTGGTATGTGGACACACACACACACATACCGTGAAAGAGATCGTACTGTGAACTATCATTTTAAATCAATGCAGTGTTACACTCACAGCACAGAGCAGGCCTCCTGGAGGTGTTTGATGGCCCCGGCGGGGTCACTGGCTGCCAGACACCTCTTCCCCTCCACTAGCAACTGGTCTGTGTCACTGACCCCACTGACCCCACTGACCCCTGGTGGTGGTGGCGCCACTGGAGGCTGCTCCCTGTCAACAATTATAACACACTCAATCACTCTGTTAGTAATGGGACACACCACAAATGACAAACTCAGCAGCTCTTACTGTTTTTGGTTCTCTTCTTGTGCCATGATTTGAAGTCTGAGTAAAAATCTCCCGCCAATCCCGGGTACACAAATCACGATGTTTTCTGCGCATGCGTAATAGTAAAAGGGACACATACACACACAAAACGTATTAAGAATGCCCCCTGTGAAGATAGCTCTGTTTCAAGGTGCTGCAAAGCTAGGAGATGTCCCTCACAACCTCATCAAGATGAAGGAGCAGATGGCAGCAGCCAAGAGAGGGGGAGCAGTGCTGGTGGTGTTCCCTGAGCTGTTTCTCAGTGGCTACCTCCTCACCAGTGAAGAGATGACAAGGGTGGCTGAAGAGAAACATGGTTCCTCTTTCCAAGAACTCTCAGCAGCTGCCAAAGACCTAGCTATAGCAGTGTTGTATGGCTACCCAGAAGTAGAGACTGGTTCAGGCACTCCCGTCTATTACAACTCAGTCCAACTGATAGACAGAGATGGGAGTCCATTGGTCAACTATCGTAAGACCCACCTCTGGATAGACAGCGATGGACACGAGAGGGTGTTCACAGCAGGGGAGGAGCTACCCCCTGTAGTGGACTGCTGTGGAATGAAGATCGGACTGCTCATCTGTTTTGACGTGGAGTTCCCAGAGACTGTTCGTGTCCTAGCTCTCAGAGGGGCCAATGTTGTCCTGGTGCCTACTGCCGTTGAGTACAGCTATGAAGGCACTAATCTCTCAAGGACCCTCATTCCAGCCAGGGCCATGGAGAACAGGGTCCATGTGGCCTATGTGAACTACAGTGGCCCCCCATTCTGTGGCACTACTGTGTGTTGTGACCCCCAGGGGGCAGTGGTGGTCAGGGGGGAGGCCACTGACGAGGAGCTCCTGTTGGCAGACATTGATCTTCTCTCTAAGCCATCCTATGAGTACACCAGTGCCAGGCGACCTCACCTCTATAGGGAGCTGGTGGCTTGATTTCAATAGCTAGTTTTTTTGTTGTTGTTTTTTTTTGTCCTTTTTTCTTCCTTGTGCTTTTTTGTGAATATTATTATAAAATCAGTGTATGTTTTTATATCTGCGTGTAGGCTTTAACATCACAGATTTTACCAGCCCAGCTAGTACTGTTACCTGTCATCTGTAATGACTCTGGTCATGACTGCATTCGTAAATTCGAGCCCCACCCCCTAAAATCACGTGCATTCTTTTGTCTGTCACGTGCTCTCGTAAAGCAGAAAACTGGAAAACTGAGTTTTCTCTCCCAGTTAGGCGAAAAGAACTGAGGGGCTAAGCGTGACTTTCAGAGAATACAACAAGCAAGTTTAAAGTTAACAGACAGGTATGGATAACTCTTAGGTTTGGCAATTTTATTTAGAAAGGGAGGGGGAGTGTGTCTGAACAAATTCTGTTGCAACAAATAACTCAGAATTTGCAAAGCCGTAGGGCTTTTTGCACACTCCAAATCATACTGTAGGCATAATATTATGTTAGTCAGTACTGCAAAATACTATTAAGTAGTTTTTAACTTAAGATTTTGGAAATTATATTTTTATCCAATGATTTGACAGCCTGCGATTAGTTTATATAAATTTCTGTGTAAGTTATTCATTTACTTTAATAATATCAAGCCTGTATCTTGTCCAGGTGTCACAGTTCACCAAAGAAGAGAGGGTCTGATAATGCCCATCAGTGCAGAACAGTGGAGAGTGTCCATTGGTCTCTGTTATAACCACATCCCTGTTGTGAGCAGGAATGTTGTGAGATGTGGTCCATGGTCCATCTTGTTGGACCTGCTAGCCTCTCCTCTCATGATGCTCATACAGTGGTGGTCTGGAGAGGCACAACCAGCACAACACCAATGTAAGTTGAGAGGTTTTACTATTGACGACCATTTCCCGACTAGCAACAGAATGAAACGACCCCTTTTCATTGACTACCAAACTCCATGTTTCTCTCCTAGCAGCAGCTGTGAGTGGTTTCTCTGAGGTGGGTGGTGTTGGTTGCCATCTTGGGAAGACAAATGAAAATGGTGGTACCTTGCTAGCAGTGTTTCTCCTCATCATTGTAGCTGGACTACTACTACAGTCTGGGAATGTGGAACGGAATCCTGGACCTCTGGGTAAGTCTGTCTACACTCTAACAAGCAAAGAAAGTTTACATACAGAACAATAATCCTAGAAATGATCTACAGACATTATATTCATATAGCACTGTTTTTTTTATTCATATTGCTATTTTTTATTATAGACCAGCTTACGTTAAAGGACTTGGCTTGTGTAAGAAAAGCTGTATGGGATGCTCGTACAAGCTGGGAGGACATCGGACTGGAACTGAAACTTGACCCCATGACCCTTGAGACTATAAATCTTGAAAACAGTGACATCAAGAGTCGACTTACAGCCATGTTGAAAGAATGGCTGAAACAGACCTCCCCCCAACCGACATGGTCAGCCTTGGTGGAGGCTTTGAAACAACCCACTGTTGGTTTCAGTCTCTTAGCGGAACAAATCAAGAAGCAGTACATTGACCCCGCAGCTAGTGGTGAGGGAGAGAGTGGTGCTTCAGCCATTCCTCCTGATGGACAGGTGACAACTGAAGATGGAAGCTCTGGTTCAGTCGGTTCAACAGAGAGACAAGCCATTACACCTCCTCACAAACCATCTGGTCTGGAGCACCCTGTGGAGCAGATCCTTCCTCCGAGTGACCACTGTGACCCCAATGAGTCAGGTAAGGAGAATAATACAGCAACAGTCAGTGTCAGTGTGTCATGCAAAATAACTACTTATATTGGATATTATAAATTATCCACAATAGTACACCTTTTCTCTCTCTACTCAGGTACAGAATCTGTTGATGCCAAAATCACTCATATTCATAAAGTATTTCGAAAACTTGTTTGTAATACGTACGATGCATTGGAACAGAAGAAAGTTGATGCAAGGAAATTCCGTGCTTATGTTAGTATGTTGGATGTACCTTTACAACAAGTTCACAAAGACTTCATCGACCAACACCTCCTGTCAGTGAAGGATGACACCACACTCACCGAACTGTGGATACGACTCAACCAGTATTGGAACTTCCTCAACTACACCTTGCTGGAGCACATCATTGAAATCTTTGAACTTGAAGAATTGAAAGCTCCGATACAAACATATATTACTGACCTCCAAGAGTTTCGTAAATCAACTCATCTTTGTGATTTTGTTGACTGCTGGAAAAGGAGAGCAGATCCTCTTCCTGAAACAGAGCTGAAGAACTTTGTTGTTCGAGTAAAAAAAAGCTGGCAAGAGACCACCTTAGAGGACCTGGAGGAGTTGAAAAGAACAATAACTCACAAGTTTTTCCTTCCATCATTTGTCTTGATCTTGAAAGATATTGCCCAAACAAATTCGTTTGTGATAACCTGGGCCATCCCTGCTCCGATTGCTGCTGCTTTGAGAGAAGACATGACAAATATGGCAGAGAGTTTGACAGAGTTTTATAAGGTGAACCAGATCGAGGTGATTACCATAAATGGACAAGAGTCCCCTGTAAAGAAGTATGCGGCCTACCTCAAAGGAGTTTACTCCTCCAAGGAGGGGAAAAACATTGCTCCTTTCAAACTAGCTAGGATTGAGAAGAAACAAGTTAATAGACAGACTATGGACAGCTTCACGAGATCAAGCATTCGAGGTGATGTGGATGATGTGGTTTATACCAAGGAACCACTGACTGAAGACAGAATAGGTTGGACTGACTACTGGAAAGAATATAACTGGTATTCTCATAAAGCCAAGCTAGTACTGATTGAGGGAGCACCTGGTGTTGGAAAGACGACCTTTAGTTCTCAGTTTTGTTACAAGTGGTCTCAAGGAGAAGTTCTTCAAGAGTACTCTCTTCTTGTCCTCCTCCCACTACGAGACAACCGAGTGAGATCAGCCAAAACCATTGCTGATCTCTTCCATCACTCTCAACTCCAACACACAGTAGCACAAGAGGTGGAGAGCAGCCAAGGTGAAGGGGTCATCCTGTTGTTGGAAGGACTCGATGAACTGGATGAAGACCGCCGTACCAAGTCTTCTGTATTCTTAGACCTGATTCACGGACGAATTCTACCAAAAGCTACCATCTTTGTGACCAGCAGACCGTGGGCTAGTCAAGAGATTGCAAAGAAGATATCTAAAGAGACTGACCAACATATTGAAATTCTAACTACACCAAAAATCCAACTAGATCGTGTGCTTAGAGGAGGAAAGATGAACAGTTCACTATCCCAACAATTTGTTGAGTACACCTCCTCCAATGCAGCCATATTAGCCAGCATGCATACCCCCATTACTGCCGACATTGCTGCAGAGGTGTTTGAATGGAGTCAAGAAACAGACTCACCCCCTCCAACTACAGTGACCCAGCTCTACACAAGCTTCACCCTCAAGTTGCTGACACAGCATCTCTCCAGCAAAGAGGGATCCAGTGAGTGGAAGCTGTGTGGATTAGCTGACTTACCTCCTGGTGTTTCCAAGCAGTTCTGGTCTCTCTGCATGTGAACTGGCATACAATGGAGTAGTAAAACGGCAGTTAGTGTTCAGTGACCTTCCCTCAGAGTTTGAGTCTCTTGGACTATTGAAGGCAGTGGAGCAGCTCTATGATGAAGAGCACACCCACAAGTCATACAACTTCATCCACCTCACGTTGCAGGAGTATCTAGCCGCCTTGTACGTCAGTCGACTACCATCAGAAGAACAGAATACATTGATTCACCAACATCTCCAATCCAGCCATTTCAAGATGCCTCTACGATTCTTGGCCGGCATAACTCACTCACACCATCTCTCACCAGAGCTGACTCAGCAGTTACTGGATCCATCCAGCGGTGGTAAACTGACCCTCTTTCATTGGCTCTTTGAAGCTGGTGATGCCTCCATTGTAGCTACCATTCTAGGAGAGAAGAAGATGAGGGTTAAATCATCATACAGTTGGACTCCTCTAGATTTCTATGTCACTGGCTACTGCCTCTCACTGTCAAACTGTGGGTGGAATTTGGAGTTCACTGAGTTTATTGATGATGATGGATTGAAGATGTTCTCTAGAGGAGTGATGGTGAACAGTGACGCTAAATGCAAAGGCTACATTTTGCAAGCTGACTTTGCTTACAACACCACCATCACTGCAGATGGTATGAGGTGGTTTTATCAACTCCCACAGCGAGTCTTACATGGTCTGGTAGATCTAAACTTACGGCAAAACAAACTTGTTTCATCTCACCTAGCCAATGCCATACCATCAATGACATCATTAGAAACACTGAACCTCAGACAGAATTTATTTGGAAATGGAGAAGCTATTGATTTGCTCAATTCATTGTGTACCAGCAACACAACACTCAGACACCTTGATCTCCTGAACACTGATATAGGAAAAGAAGGCAGCATTGCTTTAGGAGAACTATTGGCTTGTAATAATCTGACATCACTCAAGATTAATTGCCTGTCCTCAGACAGTGTCATCTCCATGATGAATGGCCTCTGTAAGAACAATTCACTTAAAGATCTTAAAATATGGGTCTCACAGTTCACGTTAGAGTCCACAGCATCATTATCATCAGCACTACAACAACCACAGTGCCAACTAGAGACACTGTACATAGAAGAGTGTACTATGACCTCTGAAGGAGCAGTCCAACTAGCAGCAGGACTCGCAAACAACCACTCACTGAAGAGACTGGATCTATCATGCAACCCAATAGGAGATGATGGAGCTGTGGCATTAGCTGATATGTTGACAGTGAACAAACATGTAGAGTGGCTGGAGTTAAGAGAATGTAAGATCACATCTCAAGGAGCAGTCCAACTAGCAGATGTGCTAACTAATAAGAACTCAACTTTAAAGACATTGGACATTTCAGGGAACACTATTGGACCAGAAGGAGCAGCTGCATTAGCTAAGATGATAGAAGAGAACAAGTCATTACAGAAACTAGCCCTCCACTCAATTGGAGTCAGTACACGTCATGATGATACCTGTCTAGGGGAAGAGGGTGTCCTCCAACTCATCAGTGGAATGAAAAACAATACCAGTTTGAGAGAACTATGGCTTTCAAGGATGTACCAGAGAGAAGTTAATGATTGGAGAATTAGATACTTATGAGTGAATTTGTTGGTCACAAGTAGTGCAGTCTCTTAAAAGATTTATTATGGATGCTATTTATAATAATTGTATTATAATGTTTGTAGAAAATTTGACACGTGGTAAAGGTGATCAAATGTATAAATAGATAAAATAATTTTTTCCTATACCGTAACTTGGCTTAAAAAGCACGTGTATTAATACCTTAATGCGACCATCTCATGGCCGGGATCCTACGGTAGATTTTGTCCTCTCGTTAGTCTCAGCCTCTCAGAAACTATGCCAGTGAATCAGAGTAAGCTCGATAGGATGAAAGAGGAGTCCTCGCGGGCCCGCATCGGAGGGAAGGTAAGTATATAAATTATAGTGTGATACAGGGTATGGGAAGGTACTTATGGCAGGTAGTTTTGTTATAACAAATCTCGGCTAGGGTGACTTTTATGATCTACCCGGGGCTACGGCTAGGGCTAGGGCTAGGGTAGATCATAAAAGTCACTCTAACCCAAATCTCAAATTATCATTCCTCTAGTCTAGGCTTAGGTTGTGCTTATATTAAACCTGTGTCCATCTGTGTGTCTGTTGTCCAGGGTACTCAGCGGAGGAAGAAGAAGGTTGTTCATAAGACGGCCACTGACGACAAGAAAGTTCAGGTGAGAAAATGAGTTTCAGTTTACCAGTTTGCTCATAATTTTGTGTACGCTGTGTGTGTACGTAGTCCTTGTTCCCAGACCTCTCTCTCCATTACCAGGATATTTATATGCTTTGTAATATCTATGATTTATAGGCATCTTTTGGCCAACATCCATTGCTGGTCTAGTCTTAGACCTCGACTTTTCTACCCAGCAAATAGTGGGTAGTCTAAAAAAACTGCCATACTTTCTGTAAAATTTTCTTCACCCACACGTGATATTATAAACAATAATATTCAAGTTAGGGCATGATATAAAATCTACCAAAGACAGGTGCTACCGTCAAGGCTGGTTGTCTTCGTATCCTTGCTGTTTTTTTGCTATTCATTGCTTGTTTACTCTGAACAGCTTCACAAAATCTGAATATGGCTGCACACTCATGTGGATAGGTTGGGTCATGTGACAGAAGCAATCTGATTGGCTGTTCCTGATCTTGAGCTAGTACAAATACAAAATGTGTGCCAGTTTTTCTAGACTCCCGTTTATTTTGCTGACCTAACCACTGACTGTTGTAGATGTTGTGTGTTGATAATGTTGTAGAAGATATTATATTAATGTTGTAGAATGTCCTGAAGCGGCTGGGTGTGAATGGCATCCAGGGGATAGAGGAGGTGAACATGATAAAGGACGATGGCCATGTCCTCCACTTTGCCGCTCCCAAGGTCCAGGCCTCCCTCACCGCCAACACCTTCGCCATCATTGGCACACCAGAGGAGAAACGTGAGAACACATTTTACTTTATCTTGTGCTTGTGTTTGATAGTGAGATGTTTGTTTGTGTCCAGCTCTCACTGAGATCCTACCAGGGTTCTTTAACCAACTGGTGAATGCACGGGTAAGGCATGGTTGGTTGTATTGAGGTTTATATACTTACACACACACACACACACACACACACACACACAGGGTGGTGAGGGTCTAAGTCAGCTGCGTCAGTTGGCCCAAACCTACCCAACTCAGGAGACAGGGGAACTGGGAGGCATTGATGAGGACGATGAAGTACCAGGTGAGACAACCATTATCTCACAGTAGCTGATAGCAGGACGTGTGGCAGAAGATTAGCCTCCTACCCAGGCTCTCTCTTCCTTTCTCTTAGTGTTAGGTCAAAGGGGAGAGCCTGAGTATGAGGCTTGCAAAAGATGCTATACCGTAAATGTTCTAATTATGGGTCCAATCTAATCTAAGATCCAAAGTGTCCCAGCGTGTTCTCTGTGCTTCCAATTAATGATCCCAACGAAAAATTGGAAAAAAATATTTGTGTGTGTAGTAATTGGAGTCACGTTCGATCTAACAATTCTTGGAGAGACATTTAGATCATTCAACTAATGTGAGCACGAATGAAATTGTTGTTCTAATTATAAGGACCAGATTTTAGACTTCATATTCGCTCTTGGTGCTATAAATAGATGCATTAAAATTATAGTGTATCCATAATTAAGCCTCGGCACGTGCAGAGGGTTACGGTAGTCGTTTTGTCTGTCTGTTCAATCGAAATCTCAAGAAAGGCAACTCTAGCGACAGAATTGATGGTACTTACGTTCATAAGAGTGAATCATCTTGTAGAATTACATTTTTTGCAGCCCAAAACGCTGTTTTTGCCGAGATTGGGTTTTTGGTGCTTCTTTTTAGCGCTTAGCTTCGAGGCCACGCCTACAGATTTAGTGTGCGTTATTTAGAATCAGAGCAAATGATCACTCCGTGGCTCCGTGGTAGACCAGGTGGTGCTCAATGAGTCAGTCTCTGCTGCTGCTAGTCAGTGTTCTTTCAATATACAGACAAGAGTTAGCCTGCTTTCTAACCGTTTCTATGTAAGGATGTAGATGTATTGGCATGTGTAGATTTTCAGCCACGGTCTGCCTGTGGCTGACTATTTGCATCAGGCCATGGAAGTCCCAGGCTATATATAAGTCTCAGGTCAGGTCTATGCTGCTACTGCTGTTGGTCAGTGTTCCTTGGAAAGACAGACAAGGGTTGGCCTGCTTTCTATGCAAGCACCTAGATGTATTTGCATGTATAGATTTTTTTTTTTAAAGTGACTCAGTACTGGAATCAGGCTCAGGTCGGCTCCTGGCTATACTCCGACTATTAATTTTTACCATAGATTCTACTATCTAGGATTTTACAACAGTTGAGCATTACAGTACAATCATGTATAATCATAGCATATCTTACAGCCTGTGACTTGCATATTCTGCTCCATCACAGAGTTATATCAGTGGTGGAATTTGGGTTGGCTTTGAGTGTCAAGACACATGATATGTTGATCATACTGTGTATATAGCATTATAAGTGCACTGACTAGCTAAGTGTGCCGAGGCTTGTGCACCATCGGTGCCTTCATTAAAACAGTTATGGTATATTGATCTATCTGTTGTTCTCTGTCTCTGTATTCTCTGTGACAGTAGATCGATGTGTTTATGACCTGTTCCTGTCTTCCCTCCCTTAGATCTTGTTGGTGATTTTGATGAACCCTCGAAATCAGAGGTCTAATGAACACACCCTCTTACAGTTGCCATAGCAACTGATCGCTAAAAATTAATGCCAACAATTAATATCAATGACAATATTGAACTTTAATAGTTATTATTGCAATGTGAAATAGAAAGTCATGTGTTATACAAATAATTGAATTACAAAATACATCATCATGACATCATTCCTAAGATGTCCTAGCTGAAAGTGATCTTGCTGGGAGGCATGTGACCAGCATTCCCCACCTCCGTCACATAGACCTTCCCCTGAGGCTTGATGACCACCTTGGTGATGGAGCCATTGGCCAGAGAGAACCTCAGCCAGGCTTCAGGAGGCAACTGGAGGGCCCTGAGGTAGGAGAAAGGACATGGCAAACATTTATTACATGAGATTTTACAGTTCGGAATAGCTATTTATAATCCTGAATTAAGGTTGTGATTCTCCAGTTGGCTCTGACCACAAGCATGACATTGTCTGTATATTGTACGTTATTTCAATGTAGAACAAATCACACACTCGTCCCCCAGCTGTGGTTGCACACACACACACACACACACACACTGATGGTTGGCCTATGTACCTGCACACAAAGTATCTGATGACGTTGGCATGGCAGACTAAGATCTCGGTGGAGCTCTCCTTCTGGGTGGGTGTGGCCCGGTGGAAGTACCTCCTGAAGGCGGCCTCTATCCTGGCTCCATCACGATAGAACTCCTCAAGGGAACAAGAATGAAATCAGTCATTAACACACACACACATTGTTGTCAAGAGCCTATTGACTGCATTCAAGAAATGTATGTGCAGCGTGTGTCTTCAGGAGCTGATATATAGGCCATTGTTGTATAAGTCAATGTGAAACATTACAATAGGTTTATCCTCATAAACTGGGCATTCAACACTTTGCTTGTTGCTAAGCATTAGTAATAAAAGCACATGGGGAGGGCAAGGTTTACGACACGTCGACACTCATGGATTATAATATGTTAATGACATCATAATGATGTCATCGTTGAACCTCAACTTACATATTCCTCTGGCCTCCATGTCTTATGAGGTGGCTCCGGTCGGATGGGTGCTCCCTCACGTAGCATGTCGGAGCTCTTCATGGGGACATTGGGTAAACTCCTACTAATTATCTCGGCCGTTTCCATGGCCCGCGGCATTGTGGAGTGATGGATGATGAGGTAAGGTTTGTTGAACTCCTTCAGTCTCTCTCCCGTCAGCTTGGCCTGCTCCCTGCCCAGCTCGGTCAGGACGTGCTTCTCCTTGTCCTCGTGCCAGTGCTCGTACTGGCCGTGGCGGATGAGGATGAGGGTCCTGGTGGCCGACGGCTCCACCATGGCCTGCTTGTCGCCTGGTTCAGAGGTGGACAGTTTCTGCCTTCTATCCCAGTCAAACTGCCATTTGGTGCGGCCGTGCTCCGAGGGATGGTCTTTGGAAGATGCAAAGGCTCTGAATCGTTCCTTGTGAGTCACTACCAGGGCTGCTAACAGCCCAGAGCCAGTCGCTACTGCTGCTCCTATGCGATACATCCTCGGCCTCAAATTGAGTCAAATTGGGGAACCCCCGCTAATTATTTCACACAACGTGTGGTGTAAAAATTTGTAAATTTTTGCAGTTTGAAGGGTGTTCTGATAAAAGATGCCGAGGTTGACTGCCGAGCTGATTGCTGATTCCCCTCAGTTCACCAACCCCGTCAAAGACTGGGAGCTGGATCTCAGAGGTGAGGATGGAGGGAGGTGTAAAAGATGGAAGTGTATCTTTCTGTCAGTTTACTGATGGAAACGACTATACTAGCTGTCGAGGGCCCATTGGTACGGTCTCTCACGGTCACTCTCACGTGCTTCTTGTGTGGAGAGTCGCTGTGAACTGTACTGAAGGCCTTCCAGCTTTCTCATTTGTGTTGGTTGATGTGAATTTCTATTTAATGCACACCTTGTTAACCTGTTCTGGAATCTTTGTCTTGTAGGGAACAAAATCACAGTTATAGAAAACCTAGGTGCCACATTGGTACGGTTCCAATCACTAGCATCAGAATATCACCAGACTTTGATTTAGTTGACACGATTGATTGATATTGATTGAGCAAAATCAAATTTGAAAGAGTGTGATCTTTACCAATACTATAGGCTGAGAAGCTAATTAACTAGTTAATGAATAGGGTGTCTCTTTCATTGATTTAATGCTCTCTCTGTGTGTCTCTGTTCCCAGGATCAGTTTGACACCATTGACTTCTCTGACAATGAGATACGTAAGGTGGATGGGTTCCCAGTGCTACACAGACTCAAGAGTGTCCTCGTCAGCAACAACAGAGTCTGGTATGTTGAGAGTCTACTTAGTTACCTCTCTCTCCAGTTGAATGTGGCTCAAGTATAATAGTAGCTGGCACTTAACCATTTTTTGCGATTCTCTCTCTCTCTCTCTCTCTCTCTCTCTCTCTCTCTCTCTCTCTCTCTCTCTCTCTCTCTCTCTCTCTCTCTC
>CAXIPT010000001.1:18611318-18635764 GCA_964030475.1 Tethya wilhelma | reverse complement strand
CACACACACACACACACACACACACACACACACACACACACACACACACACACACAGGGTTACAGAGAGAGACGGAAGAAAACGTTGGTTTATGACATATGATTGCTGAAGTGCAACAGTATAAAACAGAGTGACAACAGAATAATTTTGGTAATGCTTGAACAAACAAGAAAGCCTTTAATTTACTTAGATTGCCCCCACTATCAATCTCATTCTGGTGTGCCTACCTTGTTGGTGCCCATGATGGCCTCCTTGGTGGTCTTGAGCGGCTCAGAGGAGCGCTGCTCGCCCTCCCCACCCAGTATGTCCTTCACATCACTTTCCATTATGGTGCGCGTCAATTAGAATAAAGCTATGAACTTTGACCACCCCGTACCAAGTGGGTGTCTCTCTCCAGATGTCTGCCTACAGAGCTCTTCTTAAAGGAAGCAACCCACGATCATGAACATGGTGGGGACTGAGGTGAGTAGTGTCATCAATAGCTGAGGACATAAGACACACGTACAGGCATTGATAGAATCATGCCAGCTAGCCTGCGCGTCATGACACCAGCTTGATCATGCACACATACACATACACACACACCCATTCACTTGTGAACTTGATCATGTCAATTGGTTGTTACACAGCATCATGTCATGTGAATGCACATATTCACAGTCAAGTATTCCACACACGCACACACACACACAGCACAAGTCCACGCCAGTCGGGGAGTCCAGTAGCAGGCTGTATGTTTCCCTGAACAAGGAGCATCGTGTGTCTCGCAGCTTCAGAGCCACCTGGTTCATCAGGACTCTGCTTCAGACCATTGAGCCCTCCCACCTCCTACAGGTAGAGCCATGGCAACAGCAGCTAAAAATAACATGCACACACGCATCTCTCTCTCTCTTTCTCTCACAGGATGGTGGTTCAGGGGGCGATGATCTGGGGATATTATCAGTGGTGGGGGGCACCACAGTGACCCCTGGTACCCTGGTCTTCTACATCTGCCCCCAGTACAGCCTGGTGTTTGTCATTGACATGAGTCACAACATGATGAGAGTGGTAAGCCGAGGGGAGGGGGGTGGGGTGACCAACATCGGACCATCATTGTGCTGTTATTGTACCCTCAGAGTAACTCCACATACAAGGCCAAGATAGATGAGGCGGTGTCCTCTCTCTGTGCTTGCCTGCAGCTGTTGACCCGACCGGTAAGATACTCATAATGCAAAGATACTTTTGTGACTAGGTCGAGACATTATGGGTTGTTCTTAAACATTTCACTAGTCAACTTTGAAACTTTTTATTCAGACGTTTTTCAGTTGCTAGTATTCATATTCACTGGATATGGTCTGGTGAATACTAGCGACCGAAATGTCAGAGTAACAATTTCAAAACTGACTAAAGTCCATCTGGTTTGAGAATGCTGGTAGAAAAAATTGAATAACTTTCTGAATATCCAACCGATTTCAAATTTCAAGCACCATTAGAAAGCGTTCTCCCCGTCCTTTTGATTGCTTTTCCAGCTTCCTACGCCTTACCAGTCAAAAGTTACACCTGTAGCTATTTTGTCCCACAAGAAAAGTATTGCATGAATCTCATTATTTCACTTCTGGCAGAATTCTCAAACCAGATGGACTTTAGTGTAATAATAATCTATCATTCTCATAGTGATATTTTATAAAGAGAATATGATTTGATAAGTGATATACAATATACATTGTGATATATCAGTTCAAGCCTCAGGGTAGTCTGGTGGTGTGCCAGCCACAGCTCTGGGTCACTGTCCTCGCCTACAGTGGAACAGACACAAAGAAGGTATTGTCAATAAACTGACGTGTTTCCTACACAGCAGATGATACATGTGTGTGTTTCTTACAATGACTTCCTTCCAGCCAATCAAAGTGTTGCTTCAAGGAGTTTACATAACAGAGAGCATCTGTGAGCAGCTGGTGTCTCAACTGAAGACTGACATCAGTCGTTATGAGAACACACTGGCACAAGGTACGTCACTGATGGGAGGGGGAATGACACAGAGATTAGTGAGGGGAAGATAGCTGGGAAATATTTTGATGGTAGTGATTTCTCTTCCTGTGAAATCAACTCATAGACTGTAGTATTTTCACTTTCTATTTCAACAATCATTTCAATGAGAGTGAGTGTGTTACATCTTCAAAGTGATGGCACTGTTGGAGGTGCTGGTTGGTGGTAGATTGCAATGGGGACATGGTTTACAATACATGATGACTCTCTCAGCACAGCTGGCACAAGCCAGGGGCCATTCTGAGCAGGTCCTCCCTCCGTGGACAAAGAACTTGGTGGCAGAGTATCTCTCACAGATGGAGCAGCTCCTGAGAGAGACCTGGTTGAAGGAGCTGGTCAGGAAGGATATTGGAGGACTAGGCAGGCTGTGGACACTCGTAATGAAACTCAGCGGTGCTTTCTGATTGGTCAATCCTTCGTCCAATGGCCTGCTTGTCTGTCGATGATAAGGAACAACAATATCGGAATCAGACACTTTTCTTCTACCATGACTATTGTTGCTATAGCAACTGGTACAAAGGTCAAAGTCACACTGTTCACAGTGGTACATGGTCTGTGTTGGCGAGAGTGGGGTCTGGAGACCACTGGGATGACGGGAGGTGCAGTTGTCACAGTGCCACAGTCCGTTGCTCTGGGGGTACATCTCCAGGGGGTCACACACCGATAGGGGGTGGGTGTGGCTTGGGTGGAGTCTCGGGGGGATCACATGACAATGTGTACACAGTGTGAACCGGCATGTTGGTTTCACACACTTGTGGTAAATGCCATCACTGATGTAGCGCCCGCAGTGGGTGCAGGCAGCCTGACCATATTTGGACCTGGACACCTCCACAAGGCCATGCTCGTGGAGGTGGTGCTTCTCTCCCTTGAAGCACTGGGTGCAAAGGTCATACTGACATGTGGAACAATGGTACATGATCTCAGCATTGTCAAAAGTGTATCGTTTGTTGCAGTTGTCACAGAGCCATGAGAAGAAGGTCCGATACTCCAGCCTCGGGTCAATGGGCTTGAGGGTGTGATTAGAGTGATGGTGTAGCGTGTGACTCCACTCGCCCACGAAGCACTGGCCACACAGGTCCACCTCACACTGGCTGCAGTGGTAGCACGGCTGCTGAGAGCTCACGTGGACAAAGACCCTCTGACAGGCGTCACACTTCCACTGGCCCTCTGTGTCTTGGTAGATGATGGCTGGGTTGGCTCTCCTCAGTCTGTGGGGGTGGAAGGCGTGCAGATGGCCGTGGAAACACTGGCTGCACACGTCGAACACACACTGGGAGCAGTGGTAGCTGTGTGTGTGGTCTACCGCCTCTCTCTCGCCGCTACTCAGCAGCAGTGACTCTGGTTGATGTCTGAATTCTTGACGACAGAGGTCACAGCGCCACAATCCGCCATAGTTACCATACAGTCTCCTCGTGTCTGTTTTAACCAACTTGTGAGCGTGGCAGGGGTGGTTCAATCGCCGCTGATCCGCTCTTGGCTCTCCTAGTGGGGCGATAGAGGCCATTACCTCCCCTTCTTTGTGTAGCAAAGTTCACAGGGGCTCTCCCGATGACGTAATATTTTCACTAGCTATATGCGCTAGTTTGCGCGTGCGCAATAAGTGCGCCCGCGCGATTGCCGCGCCTTCACAGCTGTCCATCTTCATGGTTTTTGTTTTCTCCCTCTCTCTCCCTCTCTCTCCAGGCTACAGAGAAGATGAGGAGCTAATAAGACAGGTGAGGAGTCTTGTAGTCTGTGTGTGTACATAATGAGAGTTGAAAGGTATGGTCATAGTCCCTTAACCATTTGAAGTGCATATAAAATGTGGACAATGTATTATAAATTCATTGTCAAAATAGCCGAACACATGTAGTCATTGTTAAAGCATACCTATGTCAATATAACCTATAGTTAAAGAATACATCATTGTCAGAGTGTGTCCCTCAATGCAACTCCAATTGTCAGTCATAGTCAATATTGTACATAATAATTGTTCGCAACTCTAAGCCATTGTTACCAGTGATGTGTATCCCCCCTAGCCCACCTCAGGAGGTGACACCAGTCTGGAGGGGATGGTGAAGGCGGCCCTCCTCGGCATCCAGCTCCTCCCTCGGAGTCCCCTCAAGGGTCTGGTCCTCCTCACGGATGGCATCTCGGGGTTCTCCTCCCCCAGCTCCATGCACTCCACCGTCAACAACATGAGGAGTGCCAACGTCAGCTGCTGGGTGGTCCATGTGGGCGGGGAGCCACACCCCTCCGATGCCCTCGGACTAGTTCCCGACACAGAGACCCTGGCGTTCATGGCCAGAGCCTGCAATGGCTGCGTCATGCAACCCAGCAAGGTGAGGTGGACTGATATACCAATATACTTTAGTGTTGGCATGGTAATAGGATAGTGCAGCAAGGTGATACCCACTGGGGAATGTAGTGTTTTTGGTGAAGTTACATTTTAGCATTTTTGTAAATTTTGATGATTCAGTCTTGTATGCTGCATTCTTTGGGTGGTTAAATTGAAGAATAATTTGCCCATTCAGCAAATTTACCTGCTATATTGTTTAGTTCTTAACTGGCATTAGATTGCCTAAGTTGTACAAGACTTTTCCTGTAACCAGCCCAGTATCACTGGCACATTCACTGCACCTGGCATACACTGATGTGTGTGTGATAGGCTCCTCTTGATATTGTTGTGTGTCACTAGTCGATCATGGAACTACCGTATACCGCTTAATTTTCGAGGTTACTTAATTTTCGCGGATTGCGCTATTGCAAATTTTCGTTGAATAAGTTTCGCGGATTGATATCATTCGTGTGCGCATGCATATGAGCAGGCAATTTTTCGTTGAACAATTTTCGCGGATAACGTTCGATCCGCGAAAACCGCGAAAGTTAAGTACCACGAAAATTAAGCGGTATACGGTACATATTGTGAACTTTGCCACTCAGGCTATGTGAACATTGACCAATTTTGTATCATTTTATAAATGTGATGGCAAGAAAAGTTTTTTGGCCTTAGCAGAGGCTCGGGAAGATCAAGTGGACAAGTCCTTCCCTCTTTATAATTTCCATTATTCAAGTTTTCCACTCTCTCTCTCTCTCTCTCTCTCTCTCTCTCTCTTTCTCTCTCTCTCTCTCTCTGTTCAGATTGTGTCCACCCTGAAGGAGGAGGGTGGCTCTACCTCTGGTGAGAGCCCTCCTAATGCTGTTCAGGAGTCCATTCTCTTCTGGACCTTCCAGCAGACGGCCCTCACTGCGAGAGTAGGGGGTGTGGTCTCCTCCTGGTGGGAGGGGCATGAGGATCCCTTCACTCCAATCATACATCGGGTCTTCAATCGCAACACCATCAATGCTCCGTTGCTATGGTAACTAATGCAAGTTGATTTTGAATTGCACTAATTTTGATTTGTGTTATCCAGCGTGTTAGGCTGCAAGATACGAGAGGGGTTCTTTCTCAAGGACCTCACAATCAAGGGTAAATTACCTCGTGCTCCTGTTAATTATGACTGCTAATGATGCCTGTCTTTTTGTACAGACTCTCTCCTGGAGGTGTGGCTCTACTACCCATGGCAACCCAGTGTCACTATCTACTATACCATTGTTGCAGTAAGTCACATGACAGTCACCTGACCCTCATTGACCCCTCCCCTCCCTCCTAGCCATGGCCAGTGTCCGATGGCTGTGATAGCCTCCAGGCGACCACCTCCTACGACGGACCTTACTCCTTCGTCCATGATATCCACTGCGACCTCAACCCCACCGTCACCGCACCCTACAGGTGATTAGATAATTAGATCAGGGGCAGGGGGTCTCACTTATGATTCATAGATACTGCATGTGTTAGGCAAAAGTAAAATTAATTATTTCAACACAAAACTGTTCCAGTTCTACAGCTGTAAGTGTAGTGAATTAATCATAAACAATACGAGAATCTTTAAACTAAAATTTCCCAATCAATGATGTATGTGTTTACACCATTGTTGTTTCTCTCCCTCCCCACACAGGTCGGCTGCTGTGAGGAAGTTCAAACAGGCCCTTCAGAAGTATGTCTTTAGCTCTCTCAGTATGTCTCTAGTTGTCGTTCATTCTTATTCTTTCTCTCTGTAGGTTCTCCAACTCTGATGCTCTGTTGGCTCACTTCCTGTCCTTCTCGGCCACACCCACATACCACACCCTCCCTCAGAGTGCCCAGGACAAGCTGCCCCTGTTCTTCCTCCCTCCCAACCAGACCAAACCAGTCCCCTCCATAGAGGGAAAGTAAGACACCTGCCATGGTCCCTGGCATTACTTGCTTACAAAGATTACCATTAGGATAGTAAAAATACTGTGCCAAATAAACACTTGTGTTTGAGCTTTGCCAAAATTTTACAGATTATTTCGCCTGCTCAATTGCATAGTATACCGTAGATCGGGAAATTTTCGCCGCTATAAATTTTCGCTTGTTTAATTTTCGCCACTTTGACTGATTGGGTAAAGATCACCATACGTTTTAAATTTTCGCAAACCCCACCGTCACCGCACCCTACAGGTGATTAGATAATTAGATCAGGGGCAGGGGGTCTCACTTATGATTCATAGATACTGCATGTGTTAGGCAAAAGTAAAATTAATTATTTCAACACAAAACTGTTCCAGTTCTACAGCTGTAAGTGTAGTGAATTAATCATAAACAATACGAGAATCTTTAAACTAAAATTTCCCAATCAATGATGTATGTGTTTACACCATTGTTGTTTCTCTCCCTCCCCACACAGGTCGGCTGCTGTGAGGAAGTTCAAACAGGCCCTTCAGAAGTATGTCTTTAGCTCTCTCAGTATGTCTCTAGTTGTCGTTCATTCTTATTCTTTCTCTCTGTAGGTTCTCCAACTCTGATGCTCTGTTGGCTCACTTCCTGTCCTTCTCGGCCACACCCACATACCACACCCTCCCTCAGAGTGCCCAGGACAAGCTGCCCCTGTTCTTCCTCCCTCCCAACCAGACCAAACCAGTCCCCTCCATAGAGGGAAAGTAAGACACCTGCCATGGTCCCTGGCATTACTTGCTTACAAAGATTACCATTAGGATAGTAAAAATACTGTGCCAAATAAACACTTGTGTTTGAGCTTTGCCAAAATTTTACAGATTATTTCGCCTGCTCAATTGCATAGTATACCGTAGATCGGGAAATTTTCGCCGCTATAAATTTTCGCTTGTTTAATTTTCGCCACTTTGACTGATTGGGTAAAGATCACCATACGTTTTAAATTTTCGCACATTTAATTTTCGCCACTCGCGCACGTGGCGAAAATTTTTTAACAGCGAAAATGTCCCGATCTACGGTATACACGGGATGACCTTGGGCAAAAATTAGGAGTATATTCCAACAATAATATGGGAAAGATTGCTGAACAATAAGAGGTAGTGAATCTTTAGAAGATTATATGGTACCACTAATACTATCAGTGATGTGATTCTTCATTACCTCTCCCTCCCCCCTAGAGCTCATACCCCTCTCATTCAGTTCTGGCGTACTCTGTGTACAGTGGACATCAGCCAGTGGTTCCGCTGGTTCCACAGCGATAAGATCATCCTGGTCCTGTGCCAAGACTCCGCCCTCCCTCGCCACCTCCTCCAACCCTCTCACAACGGTCGGTTTGCCTCCATCCAGTGCCGACTGGCAGCCTCCCAGCTCTTTGCCTTCCTCAAGGAATGGAGTACCTTCATCCTGCTGGAGAACCACACCTTTGTCCGCTTCCTCCCATCCCTAGAGAGCCCTCGCTACTTCTGTCTGGTCCGTGTGGCTCAGAAGCATCCCTGTGTGGTGCTCCACGTGGGTCACATCGAGGGCACCCCTCACAACGTGCAGCTGGAGACCCTCCATCTGTTGGTGTCGGCCATCAGGGACCTCTCCACCTCCACCCCATCTAGGAGGAGGGACGTCAAGAGCAAACCCTGTACCACAGTCATCGATAAACAGCTGCAGAAAGTCATGATCAGGTAATGTTACTAGTGGGAGACTGGTCCATTGTGTGTGTGTGTTGATTGACAGTGTGCAAACTAGATTCAAGTTTGCAGTGATTGTACTGAAATAGTATTAATTTTACTAAAATTTTCAAACTTTTCCCTTCATTTTCTGTGACTCTCGAAGTTCACACAAGTACAAAAAACATTTAGAAATGTAATAAGAACATTCCTATGTACCCAGTAAATTCATCCTTAGCTACTGACTATCCAGGTATGACTCTATGGCAGGAGGTGGGTCCACGCCCTCTCTCTCTGTGAGTGCCATCACGGAGGCCTCCCTCACTCCCATGGACTACCTCACCTCCTCCTCATGGCACTGGGGGCTGCCGAGGGACGACCCCCTCGTCCTCAACGCCCTCCTCAGGTAGGGACCCACACTGCTGCTAGCCATCAGTGGTAGGTTGATATGTCCTCCTCTCTCATCTCTCTCCCCTCATCCATCCAGGCGGCGCCTCAAGGAGGGCTACAACATCACCAGCGCCCACAATGGCATAGTGACCCTCACCGTACAGCTCACCATGGATGTAAGTCACCACCAGAGGGAGGGAGGGAGGGGCAGCATCATGGTATTAGATGGGTGGTGTGTTATCTGTGCTGCCATTGGTGATGATGAAACTAATAGTGCTGTGAATGTTTGCTAGAACAATGCAGTAGTAATGACCTTTCACCTTTCCTCCCTAGCAACCTGGTGTGTCCACGAGGCACCAGCTGTTACTGCAGTATGTCATATTTCCATTTGGAGAGCGCCTCAACTCAGAGCTGTGGGTGGAGCCTCAGTACGGTACCATATGTGACACGCCTCCTGGTCTCAGCTATCTCAGTGGGTGCAAGCACTCGGACATTGCTGATAAGGTATGGCATAACCAGGAGCTGCTGTTGATAGGATAATGTTTGAATCTGTCTAGGAAGGTTGTATTGCAACTGGACTTGTGCAACAGCTTAAAAGAGATCTTTCTAGTTGTTTCACTGAATTTTAATGTTTATGAAATTTGTCCGTTTGTCTGCCCATAGTCCGGTGCTAATCTTCTCAGAAAAATGGTCATTTTTCAAATTTTAAAACCAAGTACACCATTAGAGAGCTAATTGCAATGGTACAAGTCTCATTTTTATATGACCTTCTTAGGCTGAAATGTTGAATCAAAACCAGCACTCCTTTGAAAGGTGTCTCATTGTTGACTAGGTCCATGAGGTTGACTTGCAGCTGGTGGGAGAGGTGGGCTCCTTCCTCTACCTCCGCCATTGCTGCAGGGAGATGAAGCCAGCCACTGCCGCTGGAGGAGGGGAGGGGGACACCATCAATGAGGACACTGGCATCACCTTCTTTGTCGATGTCCAAATGTGCCACATCTCCTTCCAGCCATCGGTCATGTTTGACAAGAGCCAGGCACTGGCCTTCACTCTGGATGCTTTCTCTGAAGGTAAGGATTAGTTCTTCACCTATCTTTGTTAGTTTGNTCTCTCTCTCTCTCTCTCTCTCTCTCTCTCTCTCTCTCTCTCTCTCTCTCTCTCTCTCTCTCTCTCTCTCAGCCTCATCCCTTCCCTCCAGAGGTCCTTCTCCTGACGGCCATCTCGCCCCTCCTCTCTCTGGGAGCCTCTCTAAAGCCTCCTCTATCATGTCTCTCGATCTCTCCTCCTGCTCTGATCTCAATCGTCTCTTCTGGTTCCACCTCAAGGGCCAGTTGAAGCAGCTAGCTCCGACAGAACTCTCTCTCTTCGACCACCATCACCTCATGACCCGTATCTCCTCCTCGCCCCACCTCACGGACCTCCAGCAGCTGTTTGTCCAATCAGAGAGCAGCGCTGTCAAGTGGCTGGCCTTCTCTCTGGCGCAGGAGGACACAGTCTTCATGATATTTGTGGCTACCAACTTCTTCCCCAGTGGGACCGATGGATCCACTGTCCTGCCGATAGTTCTGCTTCAGTGCACGCAGTCCAGTCTCATTGATCGTGATCCCACGGACGAGGAGGCCACGCCCCTCTCACCCGATGTCTTTCGTCACCTCCCCCTGTCCACCAGTCACGCTCCACTGCCTTCAATGACATCATCATCTCTGGAGGGGGTCTTGGACCAGCTCCATCGGGTCCACATCTCCTCCTTCCTGCACACCCTCAACACCGCCCTCAAGCAGCGCCTGCCTCTCCTGGCCCAGGACTTCCAGGCGGGGATAGGTGTCTGTGAGCAGGCCTCTCTGGCGGTGGACGTCACCCCGCTAATGGCCGCCCTCTGCCCCCACTCCATTGTCCAGTTCCTCTCTGACCCCCAGAGCTGGGGGTCGTCCCCCCTCTCCACCCCCCAGCTGTGTCGGCTGCTGGAGGCCTCCCTCAGTAAGAAGAGGGGGGTGTGTCGTGTTGGGGTGAAGGAGGAGGACTCTGAGGGCCCTCCCAATGGGGGGTGTGGCTCACTAAAGACCGACGTGGATGCCTCCTTCAGCAAGTTCCTCTATCAGGCTGGCTTCCAGGAGGTCCCACAGTGCCCCACCCACTTCTGGTTGGACACGGAGATTGAGAACGCTGAGGAACAGGAGGAGCTGACCACCGGGGGGCACATCGAGGTAATTATGATGTCATCTTTTAGTATGATTGTATCATTAGTTTGATCCTAACACAATGTGTTAAAGGAACTGTGTTTCTATATAAGTGCTGTTTTGTTAGCAAAAATAAAATGCGTGACGTTTTATGGCGTTTATTGTTGACAAACATGCAATACACATGTGTACATGGAGCTAGTATCTGGACGTGGTGCCCAGATCATGCTAGAAACAAAGCAAAAAAACGTCACAAAAGGTCGTAAAATGTCACGCATTGTATTTTTCGTAACAAAACAGCGCTTATAAGTTCCTTTTAATAAGTAGAATTTGATAAAAATAGATTTGTATTAACAATTTTTATGTTTCTGTCTTTAGAGGTACATCATGTCATCTGCCACGCCCTCTCCAGCCCCCCAGGGGAACTCAGTGATAACAAATGATGATGTCATTGATGGTGAGCCACACCTCCTTCCCTCGTCAGTGATCAGTGAGGCGTCCACTCTCCAGCACGTCTCTTCTGACCAATCAGAGAAGACCATGGCCGTGGGAACGGGAAGCAGTGACGAGGAGCTGTTCCCTCTTCTCTCCCCCACTAACGAGGAGGAGTATCCCCTCGACAGACCCACCCAGCACACGCCCACCTCCCCCCTCTTCCTTACCGTGGCCTGCACCGTCAGGGATCACCATGGCAACCCTTCACCTTTGACCCTCACTAAAGCTGGACTACCAATATGTTCCAGTGAGTTGCACCTCTCAATGTGCAGAGAGATTTACTCTAGTTTGTGTTTTAACTGTTTGAAGTAAACTGAGCAACATTAGTTACCCATTCATATGTACCATGGATTGGGAAATTATTGTGTTCAAAATGTTTTGGAAGAAATACCAAATTGGTTTCTAACAACTATTTTTGAACTGTATGTGAAAATTTCCCAATCTACATTTTAATTCTTTCACTAGACAGCATAATGATTTTAGCATGATATGGTTGTGTGTGTGTTGTTGTGCAGGGGAAGTAGGCAGGCCTCCTGGGGAGGAGTTCTCTGTCACCATGGAGCTGGTCTTCTTCTCCTTCAGCTGGCAGCAGCAGCAACAACAGCAAGGCACTTCAACGGAGGACTCTGAGAGGTAGGGTAGGACTGACAGGGATAGTGGCTGGAGTCATTGATTTACGGAAGTGTTTTTTAGTGATACTTGGTGCAAGTATATGATGGTGAACACCTAATTGTATTGTCTCCTTTCATTATATTATCCCCTGCACACACACACACACACACACACACACACACACACACACACACGCACACACTCACACGCACACACTCACACACACACACTCACACACACACGCACACACTCACACGCACACACTCACACACACACACACACACACACACACACACACACACACACACACACACACAGCTGTAGTGCCCCCCTCTCCAGCTCCTCTCTGCCCGCCTCCTACCATTCCATGGCTAGTAACTTACAGCACAAACTGCAGTGGCTGGTCTCTGACGAACTGGTCTCAATGGCACTCAATGCCACGCCCATAACCCCGCCCCTTTTGATGGCTGTGGCAGCACACGTGCAAGCCACTTCCAGTCACAAGGCACTGACCTCTGAACCCAGCTGTTTCTCCCGCCATGTTCCCCTCAAGTTCGTGTGCGGAGTCAAACTCTCCCTGCCCCACTTCACACACCAGCTGGAAGCCATAGAGCTAGAGGTGCCCTACTATGACATCATCAAAAAGGAAGACTGCTTCTATCTCACGCCCAAGCCACGCCCACCTGACCCCTCTCTCTCCTACGAACTGACTCCCGATCCTTCACCGACTGATTTACGAGTCATGAAACTTCCTAATAAGGAACGAGGTCGGTCTGTGACCCCACCCCCTACTACCCTCGTCAATAAATCCTCCACCCATCGTCGTTCCCAGAGCTCAGGCTGTCCCATGACCTTTGCCCCCGACCTCAAGTCAGTGAGTGTGTTTGGCAGTGTGACCAGTGTCAATGGGGGCGATGGAGGCGAGGCCAGCAGCGGCTACGAGGCCAGCAAGTCCTGCAGTGTCAGCAGTGTGGCTGACAGCCTCTCTGGGCTCGCCCCGGAGAGGAGTGAGGGATTCTGGCTCATCCTGAGGGTGCTCCCCCACCAGGCAGACCTCTACTTCCAGATCAGGAGCTCTCTCAGCACTGTACACGAACGGTTGAACAAATTGGAAGGACTTTGTCAAGATGTTGAAGGAGCTGTTAGGAAAAAATGCCACGAGACTAACCAATGGTTTCTGCTGAAGGAGATGTTGGAGACCAGGATGTGTTCTCCCTACCTCCTGCCAGTGTCTGCCTCCGAGGCCTGGGTGGATGAGGTGGTGCAGAAGGCCAGTGACCAGCAGGGAAGAGTGAGCAGGGAGATGTTCAAACCCCAGGAGTTCATGTGTGACCTGCAGTGGAAGAGACACATCACCCCTCACTGGAGGGTGACAGCCATGAAGAGTGAGTCACGTCACTAGCTAGTGTGTGGGCACAACCAATCCATGCATCCATCCCTTGATGTGAGAACACACTAGCCTAGAATATCCCTGTTGCTATAGCTAAGCATCTCTGTAACAGTTGCTGTATTATAGGTACTTCTATATTGCTATATAGGCATCTGTTGTGTGGGTCCATTGCTAATTGTAAGAGGGATTCTGAGACCTATAGTTCTCTCTATTAATGTTTGCTTGAAAGTCCACATGTATTAATTTTAGCTGTCTCTGTGTGACATTGCAAGAAGGCATTTTTAGTTCACTATTTGCCTTCTAGAACATTCTCTGTTAGTGAGAAGCTCCGCCTGTTTACATTAAAACAGTAATTGACATCTTCCCTTAGTCTGAGTGGTTGGTGAATGAGCTGTGTCTTCTTACATACAAATTTATATGTGTTCTTATGGAATAGTACATCTAAAATAGTTGCACATTGCTCAGCATTGTTTTCTCTGAGAAATGCTCTCATTTTCTCCCTCTAGCTATCATCCAGTCCTTAGATGAATCCAATATCCACCTCAACACTCAGTGTTTGTGTTGTTCAGAAGCTGTTTATTGTCCTTACTCCTGTTCTATTGTCATCATAGCTGATAGAAAACTTGCTTTTATATGCCCATCTGCTTGTCTCTATTACAATAGGTGGTTATGTGTGAGATCAGATCAATGTACTGTAATGTATTTCTCTGTGTGCTAGCTAACAGTCTGTATAACATGTCTTAGTGTTTTTCTCTAACACTGGAGTTGCATGTGACTGCTGTGTACATGTGTTGCATTTAGTACCCAGCAAAGAAAGGACTACATAATATTGTAATAGCTGTGCATTTGTAAAGATAATGGTATGACTGATCCTTTTTCTTTTTGTGCTACCAATAGATATGCCAACTATAGAATCCCTTTCTTCACAGCCAGCTGTACATGTCAGCTAGTCTAGGAGGAGGTGAAACCTCTAGCATTATATGTGACCTTCTCTCTGTGTATAAGAGTGCACCTCTGTTCAGTTATCAACCATGTTGGAAAACCTGTACACTCAATAGTGGGTTGTGCTTGTTCCATTGCTGTACCTGGTGTAAGCTCTGCCACTGGGAGACTAGTGAAGGCATGGTGTAAACAAATTCATGCAGCTAGCTAGACTGCTAGGTTGAAGTTAGGAGCTGCTATCTTACTAAAATTATAGCTACAATGCAAGTGCCTTCTGGATCAGATTGATCTAGCTAAAATAATATTATGTTTATGTGGTCTCCCTGTTTTTCATTTACAATCCTTACTGTCACAGTCTGTGTGTGAATGGCAGTCTGTAGCTTACAGTAAACCTTGTGGCTGTCATGGGAGCATTAACATAGGCCACATCTCTGGTAGGAAGTTGCCATTGCCCATTCAACAATACATTTTTAATTCCCAGCTGCTTCATTACTGGTCTGTGTGTGTGTGTGTGTGTGTGTGTGTGTGCTAGAAAGCATTTTCCAGTGCTGGTTCACTATTTACCTTCTAGAACATTCTCTGTTAGTGAGAAGCTCCGCCTGTTTACATTAAAACAGTAATTGACATCTTCCCTGAGTCTGAGTGGTTGGTGAATGAGCTGTGTCTTCTTACATACAAATTGATATGTGTTCTTATGGAATAGTACAACTACAGTGGTTGCACATTGCTCAGCATTGTTTTCTCCAAGAAATGCTCTCATTTTCTCCATCTAGCTATCATCCAGTCCTTAGATGACCCAATATCCACCTCAACACTCGGTGTTTGTGTTGTTGAGAAGCTGTTTGTTGTCCTTACTCCTGTTCTATTGCTGTACTATGGCCTCCTTTGTACCATCCAGTCCTTAGCAATGTGTATGGAGTTAGGCTAAGCAGCTTCCTGCAGTGTTGTGAAGGACTTCTTTTGTTAGTGAGTGTGTGTTCTCTTCCAGCCCTGTGTGTGGTTGTTATTTTGCAGTAGCAGATGTTGTTAGACATTTTGAGTGAAAAAGATTTTCCAGTATCTGTAATATAACCATATCTGCTGTCTCTGTTGGCACAATAAGTCATGAGATCAATGTACTGTGATGCATTTTATTGTGGGAGTTTATCTTCCCCCTCTGTGTGCTAGCTAACTGGCTGTATTAGTGTTTTCTCTAACACTGGAGTTGCATGTGACTGTGTGTGTGTTGCATTTAGCTACATGTATGCCCTATGGTGGCCCTGAAGGTTCAAACTGATTTTGCTAACCCTTTTTTTTGTCTAAGCTAGTTTCAACCCCTTCTAAGAGATTTTTATTTTTTATTTTTTAATTTTTTTTATTTTTATTTTGTATCAAACTAGGGCTAGGGCTAGGGCAGGCCCGTAGGGAGGGGGGGTGCAAGGGGGTGCATGTGCACCCCCCTTTTGAAGCAAAAAGAAGAACTAAGATTTAGGTACAATCATAAAACATTAAGTTATAGCTTCAAATCATGAAAGATGCTCCAAAATGCACCAGAATTCACCAAAATTAGCCTAAATTTCAAAATTTTTCTGGGGGAGCATGCCCCCAGACCCCCCTAGATTTTCCACTTTTTTTTATGTGACACTTTCGTCAGTCAATATGAACCCCCCTTTCAAGAATCCTGGCTACGGGCCTGTAGGGCTAGGGCTAGGGCTGGGGGCTAGGGGCTGGAGCTAGGAAATTAATAGAGGCTAGGAGCTAGGGGCTAGGGCTTTGATGAAAATAGCTTTAGCCCTAGCCCTAGCCTTAGCCTTAGACCTGAAAAAAATCAATTTGATGAAAATGGCTTAGCCCTAGCCCAAGACTAAAACCGCTTAGACAAAACGGCTTAGATGACTTTGGAAATCCCTTAGAAGGGGTTAAGAAATAGTTTAGATCAAAAATCGGTTAGCAAAATCAGTTTGAACCTTCATGGCCACCTAATACCTAGCTAAACCTCAGCTCAACTCTCCAGCTGTGTTAATTATCTACTTATACTGTACTCTTACCATTATCACATAATATAATGGCTTGGCTGGTTTATTTGGAAAAATGAAAGGACTTTTCGTTTGTAAAAAACAATAGTTATGACTGGATACATTTAGATATGCCAACTATAGAATCCCTTTCTTCACAGCCAACTGTACATGTCAGCTAGTCTAGGGGGAGGTGAAACCTCTAGCAATATGTGACCTTCACTCTCTGTATAAGAGCTAGTACACCTCTGTTCACTTATCATGCAACTGGCCATGTTGAAGAAACCTGGGCACTAAGTTGGGAGGTTGTGCTGGCAACCTTTTGTTCCAATGTTGTACATGGTGTAAGCTACTGGGACACTAGTGAAGGCATGGTGTGAACAAGTTCAGTTAGCTAGACTAATTGGGTTGAAGATATAAGAACTGCTATCTTACTATATAGCTACAGTGCAAGTGCCTTCTAGCTGGATGATCAGATTGATCTAGCTATGTATATTTAGTCTCCCTGTTTTTCATTTACAATCCATCAGTGACTGTCACAGTCTGTGTGTGAGTGGCAGTCTGTAGCTCACAGTAAACCTTGTGGATGTCATGGGAGCATTAACCACATCTCTGGTAGGAAGTTGCCATTGCCCATTCAAGAATACATTTTTAATTCCTGGCTGCTTCATTACTGGTGTGTGTGTACAAAGTCCCACCTTGTTTTGTTAACTAATTGATTGTTAGGTGTGTGAGGTGGTGGCCTGAGGAGGTAGACACAAGTGCGCCTTTGCTGAGCTGGGCTGGCAAGTTCGTTAATTACACATTCCAATCATGTGATCACAATGCTTCACAATGAGAGTTGATCACATGCACCCGATTGCCAGCAAAGACACCAGAGGAGGTACGATACCAGTGTGCCTTTGCTGAGCTGGCAAACAGTTGCACAGCATCAACTCTCATTGTGAAGTATTGCAGTCACACGATCGGAATGTAATTAACGAACTTGCCCGCTCAGCAAAGGTGCACTTGTGTCGCACCTCCTCTGGGTGGCGGTTGGTCTTGCGTTTGGCATTTCTATTGAGTCTCTGTACTAAACATACAGAATTTGTGTTTGCCCAACGTGGTGCACACTAGCTATTACTTGGATAGCTCTTCCTTAGACCAATCTGATGGTATAAGTTTTGTTTTCATTTCTCCAAGCTGCAGTTTACCTAGTGATGATATGCCTTGTTTATTCACCGCCACTTTGAAACTTAACCTTTCTCATAATATAGCTATAGGATTTTCAATTGCACACACTCTTCTGTTCATTTTTTTTATTCTCTCTCTCTCTCTCTCTCTCTCTCTCTGTAGCCCAGGCAACGCTGCGTATAGCCAGAGCCTCCATGGATGCCTTTGCTGTAAACAATCGTAAAGATGTCTACGTCCTTCAAGATGTCAAGCCATCAGGAGAGGAGACCATCTTCTACCTCAAGTGAGTCTTATACCTCTAGCTATATCTGTTCATATGGGACAAAATAGTGAACTTTTGACTGGTAAGGTATAGGAAGCTGGAAAAGCAATCAAAGAACAGGGAGAACGAGCGCTTTCCAATGGTGCTTAAATTTTGATATCATTTGGATATTTAGAAGGCTATTCAATTTTTTCTACCGGCATTCTCAAACCAGATGGTCTTTAGATGTATAGACATTCTCCCAGCAAATCTCCTTCTGTTGATAATCTTGGATACAGCATTATTATTATTATTATTGGTAATTTTTGGTCCTTGTTGGTCACTGTTGGTCCTTCTTGGTCCAGGATTGATGAGTCCTTGTGTCGTGTGGAGGACGAGAGTAGCATGGATGAGTCGGAGCAGCAGGAGAGGTGTGACACGAGGGCCACCAATGACGGTAAGTCATAGTCATGTGACCTGCACATGCACCAATACAAACCTAAATGCTATAGCAGTAGTATGTAATTCTAGGAAATTTTGTTGGTGCAAAATTTTGTATTAATTGTTATAAAACCATGCCCAGGAGGCGACTCCCTCAGCTCCTTCTCCATGCAACAGTCTCTCTCTGAGGTGGCCTTTCCTGATCTCGACAGGAAGACAACGTTGGACATCTCTCCATTTCAGTCGGGGAAGCCACAAGAGAGCTTGGTGCTGCAGTTGTATGGCATCACCAGACCCACGCAGGACCTCATCACTCGTCTCAGCTATCTCATCCAGCACAAGCTGGACGACGCGGCGCTGGAGATACTCAGTGGGCAGTATGCCCGCAACCAGCACCTCAAACTGACACCGGCCGACGTCCAGTTCCTACAGCCACCAACTGAAGCCACACATGTGCTGGGTGTGGCCATTCCTACGTGGGTGAACGAGGTCGAGGCATTTGTGTTCTACTTCCTCCAATCCCTCTCCTTTATGGCCATGAAGCCACGCTACACCTCCTCTGACCCCCGGGACCACTTCCACCTCCCCAGGGAGCTTCACAATGCCTACCTCGTCTCTGGCCTGCCCAGCGAGATCCACAAGGACCATATCTTCATCTACATCCGGCCTCACACCAAGGGGCGTGGCATGGCTGTGGTGTGTGTGACCTTAGTGACCCCCGGAGGTAGGATGGTGGCCCCTGATCCTCACGTGGTCACCAAGGACAGCTGCTACTTTGACCTGGACAGGACCAAACTGGAGGAGCTGGAGAATGAGTTCCAAGAGCTGTCCATGGAGGTATCTCTCTCTCCCACGCAGTACTCCCTCCACCTCCATGTCTGGGAGAGGGGTAACATCGGCCTGTCAGAGTTCTCCAGGAAGCTGTCCCAGTGCTACAAGCAGGCCTTGTGTGATTACATCATCGAGCTATGTCTCCTCACTGAGCCAGTGGCCAGCCCACTGCCTGAGGCGTTTGACGAGAGGTCAGAGTCCAACAGCCCGTTCACCGTGATCCCTCTCCCATCTGATGACATCACCACCCCACTGGAGGAGTCGGTCTCACGGAGGAGCAGCTCATCTTCCTCTCGGAGAGGCAGTGAGAAGTCAGGGGGTGGGTCGAGGAAGACCAGCAGGAGAGAGTCGGACATGTCTGTGCTGTCTCTGAGGAGCGTTAGGAGAGAAAGTGACAAGTCCATCACTTCTCTGAGGAGGGAGTCAGACAAGTCCATCGTTTCCCTTAGGAGGGAGTCGGAGAAATCACTGTCTGTTTCAAGACGTGGCAGTGCTGAACAGGGTTCAAAGTTCACATCGTCAAGAAGAGATATTATCCCTGATCGCTCTCTGTCAGCTCCTGTGAGTGAGACCCCGCCCCCTCCCTCCCTCGCTAGGAGGCTCAGCCGACAGGGGTCAGAGGAGAAGACGGCTGGAGGAGGGGACACCCTCCTCATCAGTGACCTCCCGGTGAGGGACAGGAAGTTGACCCAAGAGATCATCAGCGAGCTGGACGAGGCCAGTCAGCCTGCGGAGGGCTCCCTCCCCCCTGGCTCCACTGGCTGGGTGGAGAAGCTGAAGATAGACCGAGAGAAGGAGGCAAGAGAGGCCATCTTCCACGAGGCCTGCGTCGGGAGTGCTGGCACCCTGGAACACACCTACCACACCACGCTGCCCCTGTTCCTCTCGCAGGCCCTGCAGCTGGCCTCGCCCTCCGTGAGGTATAGCTCCTACCCCCTCAATGACAACCACTCTGGTGATGCCCTCGTAGCTCGCTTCAAGCACCGTCTGGAAGAGACATATTCTGACTTCACGGTGGAGGTGTTTCGAGGAGGACCTGACCCTCCCTACAACCACTGCTCCCTCTTCAAGGAGAGGACCAGCGTCCCTCGCGCCCTCAGGACACAAGGCAACAACAGAGGGGAACTGGAGGAGGCCTGCTACATCGCCGTGGGAAGGAGTGTGGTCCAGTTTGAGGAGTCTCTGGATCCAACCAACGCCAGGAAGAGAGTGTCCATGCCCTGGCTGGACCCTGCCACCAAACAGCCATCTCAGTTGTTTCAACCTCTGGACAATAAGAAGATCACCCAGGCAGTTGACGTCCCTTTTGTTGCCATGGCAACCAGCAGGGAGTTGTTCATTCCACGACAACGAGTGGCACTGCTGAAAATTTCCAATAGAAAGGTCAGAGTTCAATGTGTACCAATGTATAGTATCTATGATTGTATATCAGTTGAATTACTCTCTCTCTCTCTCTCTCTCTCNTCTCTCTCTCTCTCTCTCTCTCTCTCTCTCTCTCTCTCTCTCTCTCTCTCTCTCTCTCTCTCCCTCTCTCCCCCCCCTCCTCCTCACCCTCCAACACATCCCCATTCATGAGGAAGCCCACCCTCCACTGCTTGTCAATTTGTATGAGAAACCTAGTACCCAAATCCATCACACGTGATGAGAAACCAAGAACCTAAACCCATCACACCTGATGAGAAACCTAGAACCTAAACCCATCAAACGAACCTAAACCCATCACACAGTGATGAGAAACCAAGAACCTAAAACCATCACACGTGATGAGAAACCTAGAACCTAAACCCATCAAACGTGATGAGAAACCAAGAACCTAAACCCATCATCCATGATGAGAAACCTAGAACCTAAACCCATCACACGTGATGAGAACCCAGAACAACAACACATTATCAAGCATATCTCAGCCATCCCATGTTTAGTGCTAGCATTCACTGAATCCCTTACATACATTTTTATATCTCCACATATGGAAACTAATGATAAAGCAATTTGAATGGTTGCACATTGTTTACCATTGTTTTCTCTACCTTTCTGTTGGATGATGAGTAGTCCCAGGGTATGCTGTTAAGATTAGCCATGTGTTTGACAGAACATTCAATGGTTACACACATTGTTTTCTCTGGGAAATGAGTTCATTTTTTGCTCTAGATAACATCCAGTCTTTAGACAATCCATCTTCCTTTCAACATTCATTGGAATTGATCTTTCCAACAGTTATGGATGATTTGTATTCTTTTTTACAGTTGACAGTAGGGCAGCTACTGTAGGTAGTGCCCTATCAACCCAAGAGATGGCTTGTCAGATGGTACTAAATTTTAGTTGCTGGTAACCTGTTCTCCTAGGTATACCACATACATAGCTACAAGACAAGTGTGTGTTCTCTCTTGATGTTTGTGAGTGGATGCCAAATTAGAGCCTCAGCACTACCTACATAGCCTCGTTCCAGGCTGCTACCTACAGCTGACTCATTAGTTGGACCATGTTGTTTAGAGCATAATGTCTCCCTGTGTTCATGGCAGTATTGACACTGGCCCATATCTGCTGGGAAGAAAGTATTGAGTGGGAAAATCTGCCATTGCTGTAGCTGAATAGCCATGTCTTCATCAGTGCTGTGTATGTTAGTGAGAAGCCCCTCCTGTTTACATAAGACAAAATTGATTGCTACCTCCTACCTGGGAACAGGCTAGCTACATCCCATGTGTGTCAGTGTATTGCTGCACACACAGTGGAAAAAATTGAATATAACTTTCTAAATATCCAACCAATTTCAAAATTTCAAGCACCATTCGTTTGGTTGCTTTTCCAGCTTGCTGTACCTTACCAGTCAAAAGTTAGCTATTTTGTCCTATAATATAAAAAGTATTGCATGAATCTCATTATTTCTCTTCTGGCGGAATTCTCAATCCGGATGGACTTTACCAACCACCATGCAGTACCTTACAGCCTGTACGATCTTTTAACCATTTATACCCACACTAGTACCCAGCCCATTGTGACTGTCCACTAACACACTGCTTGCTAGTGGTGGTCAGTATGTGGCTGGTCCACCACTGGAATCAAATGGACCGACATCAAACACAGAGCTAAAACAATCAATTACAGTGGGTCAAGTGTTAGTGGACAGTTACACTTGGTATAAATATGCATGGTTATAGTAATAGATTTGATTGCCTGTTTGTCCAATTGATTGTTATAAATTACAAGGAGTGGGGCTCGCTTCGCTCGCCCACTCCTTGTTTGTATGTTTATAAGATCAGTTACTCTAACTCAAACAATAGTGCTAACTGAGATAAAATTGATGAGCAAAGCTATTGTGTATATAATAATTATTCTTCTATGGTCAGCCCTTTGAGTTTCCAATTGCTTATGCCAGTATTGATGTGATTGTTGTGTGTTGCTTCAACTGCAAAGGTTGTTCTAAGCCAACTGGGGAAGCAATGCTGCATGTGTGCTACTTTGCTTTGGCCAGCTCAGCAATTTATCTCACTACGTGACGTCACAAACGACGACTTCCGGAATTCCGCCATTTTTGCAATCAGCTGGCAAAGAAACTCGTTATCTGGCTAGCTGTGTTTCGTGTACAACAACAGAGAAGCAGACTCTTAGAAGCGAATGTTCTTACCTCGTTACGCTTCTTTTGTAAAAGATTGGCTCCCCTATCATGCTTCTTTGTTGGATAGCGATGCCACTGGTAAGCCTTGTCTGCGATCTCAAAAACAGTCAGCCATACTTGTAGCGCCTGTGATTCTATGCTAGGCTAGCACTATCTAAGCTAGCTGTCTAGGCATACTTTTCATAGCTTGTATTCTCCACAGTCCAGAGAAAAAGTAGCATTTTAGCTCGAGGTCGCATCACTTCCGGTGAACTCCCGTAACACACGGACACACACACGGACAGACACACAAAACTTTGCTTATAATATGATGACTCTGGATCCTTGCATGTAATGTGTGTGTGTGTTTCCATGGCTACAGGTCCCTGGAGGTGAGGTTTGCTGACAACATCAGGATGTTCAACACTGATGATGAGCACTGGAAGTATGCTGTAAGTCCCTCTAGATATACCGTATAGCTCCAAAATTTTTCATGGTTCAAAAAGTTCGGGAAAAGTCTGTCTTTTCCGTTTTGAGCTAATTTTCACGAATCACGATCTCTGAAATTATATTGCCAATGTACAGTTTTCGTGGAGAAAATTTTCGTGATACAAACAAATCACAAAATTCACAAGAATATTGTACCATGAAAATTTGGAGCTATACGGTAGCACTACTATAAAAGCTGTACCATAATTATGTGATACGCCCCTCCTTCCTCTGCCCTCAGGCTATCATCAACCCCGACTGGCAGGACATGTTCATCCTGGTCCAGACGGATCGTGACCAGAGGCACAACAGAATATCAGCTCTCTACCGGAAACCAAGGGAAGGGGGAGTTCCAATTAAGGAGCGCCTCATCACAGCCCATGTGGAGGCAGACAGACAGCACATAGAGACTGTCGTGAACTTTGCCTGCAGCTTCCTGTGGGCCAGTATCTTGGACACATCACCACCACAGCCACAACTGAGCCTGCTCTAATTATAGGAACAATGGTTGTATTTCCAAAGCAAAATTGAAGTTGCAATTCTAATAATTATAATTGAATTTTGTGTATACAAGTGTGTGTCTTTTGATCCAACCAATAATGATGTAATTATTATGCCATTATTTCTGTTCTAAACTTGTGTTGTTGAGCTGTTCTACAAGAGCGTTGTAGTCAAAGTCCTTTGGCTGGTGGTTGAACTGCCTCAGCAGGCTATAGCGGTCACTGTCTTCACTGCAGTAGTAGAGCAGCATCTGATTGGCTAGGAACTGGGCCTCCACAGTGCTCTGTGTGTGTGAAAATGACACACATACTTTACTATAAACATATTAATGTATACACATGCTGTTCAAATTTTAATGACTGACAACAAACAACTGGTATAATGTCCGTATGCCCATTTGGGCATTTTCTTTGCATTTAAAATTTAGATCTTTTGGCTTAAGTTATTTTAAAGAGAAGACAGAAACTAGCTGGGACCTCTGCTGAAAATGACACACGCACATTAAAGAGAACATACTATTCAAATTTTAATAACTGACTACAAACTGGGTGTGTCAATAGCAATAATTAAGAAAAAGTTATCATTGCATGCTCACACAAACATGTATGTACAGCTATCGCTGAATCACTCACCAGTGTGTTCATGTCCAGCTCTCCCAGCATCAGGACAATGTCTAGTGGATTTAAAAGAACCACAAATAAAATACAGCATATAAAGTTCCTGTCCTGTAGGCCAATTACCTTTACTGTCCTGTAGGTCAGTAAAGTAGTAGAGAGTGAGAGATGAGGGGGCGTTCTCCTGGTGGTGCTGGTAGTTGAGGAGGGAGGTGAAATGGAAGCAGGGGGACTGGAACTGAGAGAGGAAGAACTCGTAGCCCCCTTCCCTCGGCAGGGGGTACACAAACTGGAGGGGTGTGGCTTCAATAATGACACATGTGCATGGTTGCCATGGCAACATCTTACCAGTGGACAGTGTTTGGCCTTGGCATTGAGTTGGAGATAGCTCTCAGGCTGAGGATGGAATGGGTCATGTGATCACTGCACATAGATCATGTGACCAGACCGTATGGCATACCTTCATGGATCCACTGATGCAGTCCTTGGTCTTGTGATACTCCACCCAGATCTGTCGGGAGAGAGGGTGTCATGGCGCCATCCAGCAATGTTGTGTGTGTGTGTGTGTGTGTGTGTGTGTGTGTGTGTGTGTGTGTGTGTGT
>CAXIPT010000001.1:18584277-18610358 GCA_964030475.1 Tethya wilhelma | reverse complement strand
TCTCTTTCTCTAGGAGGTGAGTAAGTGGGTGAACCAACAGCTGACAAAAGGCGGCTACACTGACTTCCTGGTCACTGACCTCACTGCTGACATTGGAGATGGCATCACCCTCATCAGGCTGGTCCATGCTGTCTGTAAGTGTCTCCACTTGTACTCTAACACTCCACTCTATTAGTATGATGTAATCAGCAGCTGCCATCTCTTGCAGCTGGTGAGCTCCTCCCCAAGTACTTCCCCAACCCAATGATGAGGGTCCAGAAGTTGGAGAATCTCACACTCTGTTTGAAGTTCCTACAAGAAAAGAGCGTCCACCTAACTGGCGTCCACGCTGAAGGTGAGGCACCTCTCACCATCCCATGCTGGTCCCCCCCATGCCCCTCCCCTCCCCCTGTAGACCTGGTGGCTGGTAATGTGAAGACTGTCCTAGCCGTCTGTAACTGCATCCAGAGGAGGTTCACTGGGGGGCCCTCCCCCCGCACCCCAGGGGGCCATAAGGCTATGAACAGACTCAGTTTCTCTTCTCTCGATAAGGATGACATCCCTGTTCTCTCCTGGCTGGAGAAGACACTGCACAGAGAGGTCCCGGACTACGGAGCGTAAGGGATTGATAATAACAATGAACTTTGAACTGTGTGTTACATGTTGTTAAGAATGTGATTTTTAAATGTATGATGTAATGATTACATCATACTTCTAGGTTGTACGATGGTAGTGTGCTGTGTGATTTGGTGAATGAATTACATCATGGAGCCATCCCAGAGCAGGTAGGTACACCATGTTGTTGACACACTAGTAGGCCCAGATAAATTATGCTTTTTTCCTGCCTATTTTTCTCTCAGAATCATATTAGCATAATTGAAGCAAAATAGGTAGAGTTTGGGAAAGAAAAATAGGTGTCATTTTAGGCCGAAGAGAAGATGATGAGTTTCTTGGTGAAAGGGAAATCATGTTACATCAATAGTAGGCAAAATAGACAAAAGCTGTACTCATTGTTGTACTGAAGTTCTCCAGCTAACCTACTAGTAGTCAAATTGCTCAAATAAGCACACCACCACTCTGTACAGATGCTAGAATAGTGATCTTTATCTGTAGCTATGAGATGCTAGATTGTGCGTATTTTTCCAGAAAAATGCTTATTGATTTCAGCAACCTATTTTGCTCGAAAAAAAGCCAGCAGAATTTATCTGGGCCTACGGACCACTAGTAGCCACTGACACGATGGTTGCTGATCACTGGTAGCTGTATGTGTGGCTGCCAATGCTCTATCCAATATTGTCAGAGTATGAATATGCTAACCAACAATCAATTACGAAGCTCTAATTGCTTTGATAATATCCATATTCATTGCATCCAAACCAGTGAACCATATGCCATAGTGTTTCCCTAACCTTCTCACCACCTCAGGCCCTCTCCTCCGTGACTTCAGCCCAGGAGAAGCTACAGCTGGCCTTTGATTCAGCTCAGAAACATCTCTTCCTCTTCCCAACGTCCATTGTGGTCAGTGAGATACCCTCTGGCTCTGAAGATGCCAAGCTGAGGAGTTACCTACAACAGTGCAAGGTGCTCCATGAGCGCCAGACCCATCGTAAGGGTCTCATGACAACTACCCTCTCTCAGCCAAAGAGCTCGCAGAAGAACAAGAGGTCAAGAGAAGAGATGTTTGAGAGTCTTCGTACGATGAGCGGAGGACAGCGGGGGAGCAGGGAGGAGGCCACTGTAGCCTCAAGGAGCTACGAGGGAATCAAGGAGAAAAAGAACAGAGATAGTAAGCCACTGCATTCTTCAACTGGTCACCTAGCAACCAAACCACACCCACATTCTTCAAAGAAGCCACTCGGTGATCTCTATGTGACAGGAGCATCAAGCTACACTGATCTGAGCACCACCAGGACTGACCACGCCCAATTGACGGGCAGACCCTCCCACAAGCAGCAGAGCATGTCCAACGAGAACCTCCAGGGCAGGAGGAGATCCTCCGAGGGGAGAGGGAGGTTCGGACGACATCATAGCATGGAGCCATATGGGAAGCCACACCCCTCCAGTGGATACGAGTCTGATGGATCTCGCTACCTCAGTCAGGGGGACATCCCGGAATTCACTGAGGGGGCCGGGCTGTACAACCGGGGGGACAGTGTAGCCAGTTCAATGGAATCTGTGGGGGCCCCTCAATCCTCAGGGGGATACAGTCGACTGGCGAGTGACGAGGGGGCTCTGGCCGGGAGGGTGAGTGGGGTGGAGGAGAGGATGGGTCTCCTAGCAACCCAGTTCCTCTACGAGAGGCACGACATGTTCAAACAGATCCACAGAGCAAGTGAGTGGAGCTAGTTACAGTGAAACCTCCGAGCAATGGACACTTTGGGGACAGTGTAAATTCAGCTTGTTTGTCCTTTGTAGAGAGGTTGTCCTCTTCTCGGAGGTTCTGTTTGTATTGCTACAATAGGGATTTGGAATATTTGGGAACTAAGAATCATCCTTTATTGAGAGGTTTATAATACAGTGTCCCTATCTCTGAGGGTCCACTATCGGAGGTTCTACTGTATGTATATATACTATAGGAGAGATCTAATGGGGATTGGCTGCATGTGCATTAGTAGGCCATAGTAAATAGTGTACTGTACAACAGACTATCATTTACCTCCTGCCCCCCTTCCCCCCCACATCAACCCACTAGTGGTGAGAGAGAGAAAGAAAAGGCAAGCTGCTGAACACAGACTCAAGCAATTGGAGAAGCTATCAAAAGAGATGATGCAGCTGTATAACTGGAGGCTGCTGGAGCTGGCTAAAGAGGTTAGCAGGCTGGGCTGTGGTCAGCTCTCCTCTGTTGATGTCTGGGGAGGGAAACATAACACCAGGCTAAGGAATTTAGCTCAAAAATTTGAAGTGTTTCTCTGCTTTGGCTTCTTGTTTTGTTTGTAGCTAGCATATGGGGCGCATATTAGAGCTGTGTTGTGGACTTGTTGCCTAGGCAACCAGTTTGGTATGTGGTAATTGGCAGGAAGACTTAGTGAGAATGTTGGGCCACTTCCTTTGATTGTGGTCCATGGCCGCCCCCTCCATCTCATCCCTGGCCCTCCATACACCCCCTCAATCTGTGCCAACACATGGTGGTGGTCCCACGTGGTGAGGGGGCGAGGGTCCTGCCTTCCCTCCTAACATATGTGGTGGGGTGGTCTCTCAGCCAACAAACATATCTCGATCCTCTCTTATCTTGGTTGTTTAGGTGTCCCAGCTGAGAGGGGAGCTCAGCTCCGTGGGGAGAGGAGGGCTAGAACCAGCACCCACCGTTACCATGGAGATTAATCAACTTAAACAACAGGTACACCTTCATTCATTCTCACTCTCTACCTATACCCCAGGGGGGGGGGGGAGCCTATAGCTGTGTACGTATATCACGAGAGCCTAGCTGTGTGCCATGTTTATATTATCACTGCATTATATGTAGTTTCTCTTTTGACTCTATTGCTCTCTGCCTTGTCTGTGTATATATAGAGATGTTCCTTTGAGCTTCTCTGAGTGGCGACAGTATGGCGCCTCCTATATCCCTATTAGCTAGCTTCCTAATACACTCTCTCCATATTCTCCATTATATTCTAACAAGTGGCTGGTTACTTCCAAACAAGGCAGTGTTTACAGCCTCTTGTTAATTTGTGTTGTTCTGCCTCCCCCACTCCTGGCCATTGGCTGTAGCTGACAGAGAGAGAGTCCCTTTAGACGCCTCTCTCTGTATTGTCACCACACAATGGCCGCCCTTTGTATGCCGTGTGTGGGGGAGCCATTCACGCTCACCGCTCGCCTTTGTCTGCTCCTAATCACTCAACCTCTTTGTGGTTTGCAGGTTGCACAGCTTGCCGATAAGAGCAGTCACATGACTGGTCACATGACTGAATCAAGCGAGGTGAGCTGATGTGTGTGTATGTGTTAACCACAGCAAAGAACACTTGTTGTGACTGGGGGGCACATTTCAATATAAAATGGTCGCAGAACAAAAGAATTAATTAGTTTATCTGTTTTGTCAACGTAGGCAGTTTTAGCTGGTTAATAAAGTGTCAGTAGCCACATTGATGCTCAACAGTTGCCATGTGGGGCTAGCAATAACAGGCAGCTTCAAAGGTGGACTGTATGCAGACCATAGACCTTTTGGGGAACAATCTTAGCTCTCTCACACAACACACTCGCACACACACACACACACACACACACACACATGTACGAAATACAAACACACACACATGAATGCAATAATGATTATTACCAGCGCACTACCTGTGTATCTCACACACACTCCAGCCTAGGTCCACTGCAGCAGCAAGCCAACAGCCTCAACGTCATGGAAACCATCAACAGTCGCTGTTCTTAAAGAAGGTATGTGCATGAATATGGTATACTTGTCCTGTTGCCATGGTGATATATAGGGGAGGTATTCTATTATCACTGGTGGGTACCTACCATATGTGGAGTGAAGCTCTGCCCACTTTGTAGCGAGGGTGTTAGCGGGTGTTGTTGTGAGAGAGAGGCTCACATACTTCTCTGACCGCAGTCGCTAGGGAATGCTGTCAGCATCTCCTCATAAGGTGCTCTTGTGGTCACCTTCAAACATCACTCGACCTAACCCAGTTATCAGGGCGTGAGAACACAGGAGCACACCCTCTCTCTCTTTGAGTTGCTAGCTAGCTAGCTCCTCCTTTTGTAACTTTAGTTAACACACACACACACACACACACACACACACTCGCTAGCTGCGAATGGTATCCTATTGATGCTGACTCAGCAGCTTGTGGGGTGGGGGTGATGTCATTGCTAGTCGCAACAACACTCTATGATGTCATTGTTTGGTCGCTGTAATATGCAGTAATAGGCTAATGGGTTTCAGCATGTAGACATCACAATTAACTCCTTACATTTATTTTTATAAAAATAAAGACTTCATCGTTTAGTTTCGCGTCCTGGTTCAACGTTGTAGCACTAGCGACTGATTGTAAGCTAACCAATTGCTCCATTAGACCATGGATACTGCTCTGTGGTGAGGAGCAGCGGCAATTGGTGTTGCCGTGAGAACAATTAGAGCATGTCCTATCACCTCCACCCTTGTAGCAGGGGGCAAACTGAAAGACACATTGGACATTTCTCGAGTAGGCTTGGCAACCACAGCCCACCTCTTTGTTGTTAGCACTGAAAAGCTGAGCACAATAAACACATTCCATCTTGTTACTAGCTTGTAGGCAGGCACAATGAAGGCCGCCTTTTGTGTGGTTAGCTCTAACTCAGTTGTGGTCCAACACTGCTAATGCCCCTAAGTGGCCACCTCTTGTGCTGCCTGTGTCATTGCAGAGGCTGTGGTGAGCTCCGTGGTAGGCCTGGCATCCCAGTAGCTGCCCACTGGAATAGAGTGTTCTGGTCAGGAATATGGCCTAGCTAAGAAGCTAAAAATGCTGCCTGTGTTGGTGGTCTTGAATAACTTGGTTAACCACTTGCAGAATTAATTAGGCAGTCTAGTCTAGCTAAAGTGGACTGTTTTCACGATGCTAAGAGTTCTGTTGGTGTGAGGCTGCTCATGATGGCCGTTTGAAGTAGGCCCTCTAACTCAATCACCCTCCAGCAGCTGATTAGAGCCCAGCTGGGGCTGCATGTGAGAGCATATGGGGGAGGGGGTCTGGTTGGTTGGTTGGTGCTTGCCTGAAGCCTCTCAGAGGAAGTAAACACAAGCTCTCCTTGAAAACATACATGTGGGAAAAACACAGCATGACTGGTTGTGTGTGTTTCAACACAGCCATATTCAGAGTGTGGTTTTCACTCCTCTCTATCCCACAGCTTTACCTAGTTCCTCTCTCTCCGGGCTGTGATGCAATGCATGCTCAACCTAACTGGTGACACTCAATATGAGTTAGTGTGTGTGTTTGTGTGTGCGACATCTCATCTTGGTCCCATCAAAGCCGGAGGTCAGCCTGAGGAATGTGTCCCCCCGTTGCAGTGTGTGTGGAGAGGTCACCAATTGATAGCCCCTGATCCCGGCTAGTGTTACTGTAGGGCCCACACTTTGCCTCGTTCAAGTGTTCAGTTTTACCACAGGTATGCACTAGGTATTGTTTTCACATCTCATGGCAGGCCTATCGTGAGTGGCTGCGGTGGATAAGGTGGCACAGACAATGGAGCGGGTGGAAGGAGATAGCCAACACAAATAAATAGTTCAAATTATTCTAATTGGTATTTGAAAATTCCCCTTAATTGTTAACTTTATCTCTCTCTCTCTCTCTCTCTCTCTAGCGCTCTGCCTCTGATGCCTCAGGCCATTATCCAGGACCCTATTTGAAAGGATCTGCTGTTAGCTTCAAAAAATTGAGCAATTTCTTCGGAGAAGCACCACCCAGATTGATGGACTTGTCTGGCTTCTTGGAGGAACTCAACTACACACACTTGCTTCCCGTACGTTGTTTCCATGGTAACCATTTTATTGCATGTGATTGTATATGGAGAGAGCCACAGTGTGTGTGTGTGTGTGTGTGTGTGTGTGTGTGTGTGTATATGTGTGTGTTTCCTGAGCGAGCACAGTTTAGGTAAATTAATGCGATCGGTTGTTTGTTGATAAAAGGTATAAAAAGCCACGAGATGCCCTTCAAAAGGTTAGGCAGGGCCGATGGTGTATTGTATCATATTACTGTGTTGTCCCTCTGCCTAATTCGCCGCTAATTAGTTTATGTTTCGTGAGTGTTGTGTGGCTTCAAGGTGGGTGCCTCGGTGAGGTCCATGTTAGCGACAGCCTCATAGCCTGTCATCACTGGGGTTGTTTGCACCACCAATTACCAGTCTCGCCATATATGCCGTGCTAGTCTGGTAGTCCTCTATTGTGAGATGACCCCACCCTTGCTCCTAGGCACCTGCTACATTCCCCAATGTACTTAGTGAGTTGTTAGTTCCACTGGAGAGTGTAGGGGCGGGGGCAGCCTACTAGCTAGCCGGGAGCTGGAGCACACAAACATGTTATGTCAGAGAATATGATAACAACTGGCGACCGCAAATTGCCATAAGTGTACAAGGCTTTTATTAAATTCAAGTGTTGCTAAAAGTGAGTGGAATGTGTGTTCATGTACAAGACGTGACTTGTTTTCCATTCCTTGTTAGTGCATATCCGCTCCCTCGAGTGTTTGTGTGTGTGTTTGTGTGTGAGAAGGTCATTTGTGTGTGTGTGTGGCAATGTACAGGTGTTCACGGCACATCAGATCACCCTGCCTGAGCTGCGCTGCCTTGGAGACTCCAACCTGGAGCAGTTGGGCATCTCTGTCGGAGCTAGGGCCAGGATCATGGACGAGGTAAAGAAACTGGAGCCCCTCACTGGAAGTGATACCGTCATTTGACACCAGGTGTCGTGACAACACTCTTAACTGCTTCACATGTTTCACAAGTTTTAAAATAAATATGTTGAGATTTGATATGTTATAATAAATTGTGATCATTTTGAGTCCAGAATGTGTTCACTATCAGTTACAGCCGGCCTCTGAAAGAGATACATTTGTTGTAGCTTTTGGCCTCATACATAAAACAGCTTTCATTTCAATCCCCAACTTTGATCCAAACTTAGACCACCGGTCACATTATACAGCTCACTCAACACTACTAGTTGTCAGCTGAACGGTTATATAGTCCTCTTTTGGATGTATTGGTTTACAGCACATTAATTATGATACATGCACACTAATATTTGTATTGTAGCAGTAATGTTTTTATTGAAGTTTGAAAAATATTTTTCTTTGTATAATGTGTGCAATATTAAAAACATATTCAGTGAGTGATCTGATACAGTAGTAATATTAATAAGGTTGTTGCATGATAATAATTATAATAACTTGAGTGGAGTGATATGGATGCCATATTCAAGTATGATACAATCATTAGTTAAAAATAATAATTAGGGGTTGAAATTTTAAAACTTACAGTGATTCAATATAAAGGCTACAATAACATAACATAATGAGCGTGATGGATGTTACCTGTAATACTGATATAGTTTAAAAACATACGATGCATACAATAGGTGATATATAATGTACAAACTAGTTCTATGACAAGCATTGGCTGTAAAAACAGAAATGGCAATTGTTAAAACTTTACAAGGTCTGATGATAATAGAGGGGGTACACAAAGAAGATAGATGGCTAATTGCATTAGCTCAACCAGTGGCTATATATTGCAATAGGTGTGTGTGTGAGAGAGAGAGATGTGTGTTGCTAAGGGTTTTGTTATGGCTGAGTGAGGTTAGCAGAGAAAGAGAGAGCAGAGGTTGGTGACCATTAGGAGATGAGAGAAGCCACACAAACTGACATAGATGATGTCCATTTCAGTAGCTGTTTAGGAGCTGTTTCCATGGACCTGTACAAAGGACATAATAGATTGGTAACATTCCAGTGGTTAGGAGTAACCAAGTTAGTCTCAGCTGTTGACTGGCTAGTGTTCTCATAGAGAGGACATACCTGAGGAAGGGGCTCCCTGCAGAACACATGGTGCCGGGTATTCACCAGAGACACCTAATAATGGCATTAGGAGAACAAATCATCACTCAACAATTCATCAAACGCTCTTCAAGTGGATGTTCTAGTCATGCTGTCATGTAGCCAGCTAGCTACCATGCAGTGCACACCACCTAATGACGTACCATGATAGTTACATACCGGGGAGAGGCAGGCCTTCACTGAGGTCTGACAGGACATGGAGTGGCAGTTTAGGGATCACCTCAGAGTCAGAGAGGAGGTTGCAGTGTGTGGTGGAGTCACAGTCCTGGTTGGATCTGCTGGGACTGGTGCTGCCCGATCGGTACCCGATGGTGTTCTCCTTCTCCAGGTAGGAGTTGGTGGCAGTGGTGGCGGCCGTTGCTGCATTGCAGCTGCCAGCGTTGGAGACGATGCTGTGAGGGGGTGTGGGGGACCCGTTGGCTGGGACGGGGGACACACTCAGAGGGGGGGTCAGGGGGGTACCCATGCTAGTTGCCTCGTCAGCAGTATTGCCGCTGGATCTGACGGGACTGACAGTTCGCACCAAAGGGGCACTCACAGCTGACGCCTGGTAGCTGCCGATGGTGCCATAGACTGCCGCGGAGCTGTCCGTGGGTTGGGTCATGGAGGTGCCAAACGCTGTGTTGGAGTAGCTGTAGTGAGGGGCGGGGTTGTAGCCTCCCGGGAGGGCACTCGTCCCCACGCTGCCAAAGGAGGACTGGACACTGACGGTGATGTTAGCCTGGTAGCGCTCAGGGTCCTCAGCGTAATGGTAGTAGGCCACTGGCTCATGCTTCATGTACTTGAGTGACGGTGGTTGCAAGTGAGAGTAGTAGCAGGCGTCCATCATCGTGGGGTAGCTCTCGAGGGCATGGTGACTTCTCTTCCTGTCGTGATACCACAGCATGGGGTTGGTGTAGAAGGCCTCGGACTCAGCATAGCCAGATGTGATCGGGACTGAGAGAGAGAGAGAGAGAGAGAGAGAGAGAACGTTAATGTCTGCTTAAAGTAACATTATTGGTAAGATGGCAGGCAGTTCACGAGATACATGTGACCTTGTGATCAAATATTATCATTAATAATTACCTCTGTGTTTGTCGTAGAGCTCCTGAGCTCCAAACGCTCCTTTTATTCTCAAACTCTCAAGAGCCTTTTCTCTGATCTTCATGTCCTCCTCTTGTTTGACTCCTGCCATTGTTGAATGAGGTAATATGATTATTGTACGTATGTAGATACATTCCAACCCTGCACCACCTAGTTGCACTCAGCCCCTACAATAATAATAATTATTGTTATGAGATGACTCACCAGTAGGAGAGACAAAGTTGGACAAGTAGAGGTCTAGCTCCTTGACCGTGATCTGGATGTGGTGGGGCTGGACACACAGACCAGGGTTACGACAGTCCACTGTTTTAATGAGCCTTTCGCCATCTGTTGACTCGAGAGGAAACGCGTGAAACAGGATAGCCATAACAAGATCCAGTCTCCACACTTTGTCTGCTTGTCTGAGGCAATCGATACGTCTCATCTTCCCCTTCTGGTCGGGGGTGGACAACACACAGCCGGCTCTCATCTGGCCCGTGACGGACTTGAGAAGATACTCCCTGTGCTCCGGACGGATGTCCTTCCTCAGTTTGGCTAGCAACTGAGAGGCCCATTTTCTCTTCACCTCAGGCATCTCGTTGTCAAGCTCCTCCTTACAGTGCCTCTCCTCATCTGGAGTCATCCTGCGGTCATTCTCTGCATCAATTCACAGCCGACATGATTCAAACAGCAGCTATCGCAATATCATCACACATGACACACTGCCACTGAAACTGTAAGCAGTAGCTCATCTAGAACAAGTGAACCCATACCTTTGTAAAACTTTCTCTTCCTGGCTTGCAGGTTGAGCCAGGTGAATGCAAAGGACCGCACATAGGGTAGTAAGGTTTCTATGAACGTTCTCTGCTGGTCCTGGTGGAGAAGGATGGCATGAATATTCATAACAACATCAATATTATTAATCTGTTAACAAGCTCCTTACTGTTTTGTATTCGTGTGTGTTCTCCTCGCCGCTCGGTTGTTGCGACATGCTGCCGTTGTTGGGAGCTGCTGCCGCGGAGTTTGTACTAGTGAATTGGTCGCCTGACGATTGCTGCATTACTGCTGTCCAACTGCTCACTTCTGGCATTTCTCGTACGCAGTACGTTTCCTTTCTTATTGTGAACGTTTGTGATTCTAAACTCTTCTAGCTTTCAAGTTGTTTATAAAGCGCTGAGCTTCAACTCGCTGTTTATAAACTCGTGCCGCGAAACCTTATACGCGCAACGAAAACGCCCATGGGCGTTAAAATCGCATACCATTCTACGGTGAACCCAAATATAAAATTTTGATCCAGTATAAAAGTGCTGAGTACAAAAATCAGTGATTCTGAGAGAATTGTTCTTGCATATAATAATATTCATACTGTAAGTTTAGTAGTCCTTTGAGGAGCTGAGTTTGCATCTGTTGAGAGAGAGTTCTGCTTCTGTTGCTGCTGTTCTCTGAACTTGAAGTAGGAGTAAAAGAGAGAGGCTGCAACACTGCATGGGGGGAGGGGGGCGCTCTATTGATGCATGCACACCAAATGTAGAGACATTCATACCTGATATTAATACCGAGGAAGTTGTATATTTCAAATTGGTAATCTCCGCCTACAAACATACCTGAATATGTGACTAGAACATTCTACAAATAGAAAAAAAAAAAAAAAAAGAGTTAATAATTATTACAACATGATAATAACCCATCCATCCGGGAAATCTAAAGCTGTTTACAACCAGGTTAGGCTAGTTGAAAGTAGTTCTTCTAATTATGGATGGCAATGCCCCACTGACAGAGGATGTTTACCAGGCAGTGAGGAAGAGAGGGCAGCTCCTCTTACAGCTGTGGCCTTACCTTGATGCAGCCCACCACCATGACAGTGAGGGGGGAGGTGAGCTGGGTGACCAAGATGGTGGAGTAGATCAAGACAAACCTGCAGAGAGAGAGAGAGAGAGAGAGAGAGAGAGAGAGAGAGAGAGATTAGTTAAAAGCCCATTTTTGAAAACTAAAGGGCTTTTAGCTAACTAAAACAACAGTGCTGCCTACCCCATTATACAGGAGAGAAAGAAATAGCAGAGGAAGTAAGGGTTGGTCCAGCCAGTGAAGTAATACGCCTGCAGCAGAAGGAACACATAATGTCATTGATAGCACCGACCAAAGGGGTGTCCTGTACCTTGGTGAACTCTCCAGTGACCCCGGCTAATGTTACCACAGGTAGAAACACAATGAGAGCGTTGTAAAACATGATTTCAAATTTTCCCATCTAAAAGAGGAAAGATGTATTATTAGAACAGTTGCACAAAGAGCGTATCAATAGCTCTTACATCTGCATTCAGCATCTTCTTACTAAAAAGAGCTATAAAGAGAAGAAGAGAGGGTTAATGTCTGGCAGAGATCACCGCAGGTTGAATGTGAGTGTTGAGGTGTTCTTGACGCTAGCAGAGCCTCCCAGGCAATGCTAGGCAACCATTCAACACTTTACAAGGACACACACACATTCCAACGGCCGTATTAGCCCAGCTCTGCCAACACACTCCCTGGGAGCACAGGTCAACCCCCGACCCACACCAAACCAGTCTAGACCAGCTACCTACAGCAAAGATGAGAAACTTACTATTAGCAGAGGTAGCAACATCATTGGCTAGCACAAAGGCATAGCCTGAGGNAAATTATGTGATTCATGTAATACTTTTCATATAGGATAAAATAGTTACCTTTGACTGGTAAGGTGTAGCAAGCTGGAAAAGCAAGCAAAAGAACAGGGAAAGTGAGCGCTTTCCAATAATGCTTGAAACTTTGAAATCGGTTGGATATTTAAAAAGTTACTCAATTTTTTCTACCGGCATTCTCAAACCAGATGGACTTTAATCACCATAGCTACTTTAAACTAGTATTTTGATTATTTAAGGGTGACACCACAAAGGGGAGAGAGCTAGCACAAGCAATGAAGAAATTGCTACAGCTGTTTGTGTGTGTGAGTGTGTGTGTGTGTGTGTGTGTGTGTGTGTGTGTGTGTGTGCATTGCATTTCTAGATGGAAATTTGGAACTCAGTTGAGAAAGGACACCATTGGCAATACATGCAGTAGAGCAAGTGATTGACAATTCTCTAGATGTGTCTGTTGAAACTGAACAACAACAATTTGCCAGTGCCTTCTCCCAATGCTATATATGCAGCTAGGCCTGGGAGTCTCTCATCAAAGAACTGATACATCAATGAACATAATTTGTACTACCAGTAAGGCATGCCACCATCACACAACAGCTGCTGCGGACATCAGCGTCCACACAGACATTGAACTAGAGCTAGGACATGATTTGTTGCTGGCTCTCAACCAGAGGTCAAAGTACAGATGTGTGTGTGTGTGCGTGTGTGTGTAAACAAGGTGGGCAGTATTCCACTGGGGGTATGCCTCAAATGGACCATTTGTTTACTTTCTATGATTGCACACAATCCTGTATGTGGACATATGTACACAACCTGGCTTTAACCAAAGTCCATTTGGTTAGTGAATGCTATCAGAAGTGAAATGATGAGATTCATGCAATACTATTTCTATGGGACAAAATAGCTAACTTTTGACTGGTAAGGTGTAGGAAGCTGGAAAAGCAATCAAAAGAACGGGGAGAACAAGTGCTTTGCAACGGTGCTTGAAATTTTGAAATCATGCAGTTGGATATTGAGAAAGTTATTCAATTTTTTCTACCGACATTAATTCTCAAACCAGATGGACTTTAGCCAAGGAATGTACAATGAAGCACCATAAGCTGTGTCCCTTGAGGTGGGCTCACCTGGGAGAGGGGGGAGTCCCTGACGTCACCAATTCAGTCCATTCCATGGTTGCTATAGCAACAAGAGATACCAATGACATCATTTCATGAGGGGACCACTGATGATCCTAACTCACTCAGGTCCAAGCTGTGGGTGGTGTTCATAGGCTTCCCGTTGAGAACACCTCCGAATGTGATCAGCCTGTTGCCAATGACAACAGCCGAGAGACTCTGGGCCAGAGGGGTGTGGCCCGTGGTTGGACATCTCTCCCACGTACTAGTAGCTGGAGGGAGTAAAGACAGTGAGGATAAACCTATATCATGAACACACTGGACACTAACCTGTTCTGAAGACATAGAGTCCTTCAGCACATGTGTAGGTCCCCTCCTGGTCCACCCCGCCATACAGGTAGAGGTCCTTGTTGTAGACACTGCAGCAACACACACACACACACACACACACACGCACACAGAGAGGGCATACAGGTAGTGGGTGGATGGGTGCAGTTATTAATAGAGACATTACTTGAGTGTGGATCCTTCCCTTGGAGTCGGGACGTCACCTCGCTGCTCTATCACCTTCCACGAGAGAGGACTCTCGGCAACTGGAGGGAGACAAGGGCATGCAGGTGAGGAGTCAGGTTATAGCATGAGCCAGTGCAGCTTACAGTCCACGCAGTAGAGGTCATTGAAGTAGACTGTGCCATCTTCAGAACAACTGGCCCCTCCAAATGAGTACATGCAACTCCCAACGACAGCACACACATGGCCATATCTGAAGGGACGGGAGACAGGGTATACTATTAAATAGCAACAAGAGCGTACGTCCTTCACTATCCACCTGTTGGAGGGAACTCGTCCGCTCACTTTGAGCTCTTCCCAAGAGCCAAACTCCAGCTCTTTGCCGACACTGACCATCTTAACACAAAGGTCGAAGTTCAAACACGGTGCGCATTAATTGGAATAAGATACCTGCCACCACCAGATCAGATGTCTGCAGCAAAGAGAATTCCCGGTCAGCCAGGGAGGATTGTCAGCTGGTTCAGGAATATTCTAGTTGGAGTAAGTGCTCTTGGCTACCTTACTGATAGTCTAATAGTCTTCGGTGGGTGGCTAGTTATGCACCAACTGAATTTATAACATGTAGTTGTCTGGCCAGAGACTCAGACTGTGTTTTTACATAGTGTGTTCAATTTCCCACATTGTAGAGGCCAGTGGACGCCTCCCCGTGGCTGAGAACTGTTGACTGTGTGTCCTCCCGTTCCCCCCCTCCCCCCAACATCCCTGGGGGGCCGGCTCACAGACTGGCAGCCAATTACTACTACTCCAGGGACCACAGAAGGGGCGTGGCACCACCCAGCATAGCCAGCACCTTCAAACAACTCCCAACTGCTCAGGAAAACCTCTCAATGTAAGCTTATCTCTCGTTAGATGTGTGTAAGTTTTGATGTTTTATGACATTCTATGACGTTTTGGGGCATTTTTTAGTTTTGTTTCTAGCGTGATCTAGGTACCACGTTGCAGATACTAGCTTGTGCACATATATATATTGGACGTTTGTCAACAAAGTGTCAAAATGTCATGCATTGTATTTTTAGTAACAAAACCACTTATATAGAGACACAGTTCCTTTAATTGTCTCTTGTATGGTACAGGGAAGAGGTGGTGTATCCACAGATTGTAACTCCACCCACTCCTGGTAGCCCCTATCATCCTGACAAGAAGCCATAAGACTGTGACCATTATGTAATAATTATGTCATAATAGGTATTGTTGTATGTTCATCGTATTAAATAAATAGCTTCAAAAATTTATAATAATATTGGTATAAAAGAAAAAAAAATTAATTACTAATATGTAACGAGTATTAATTACACCCCATTAGCGAGGGTCTGTCTCTTTGCTGGTGGTGGTAGTGTCCTGATGGACGTGGCAGAGGTGGGAGGCACCCGCCCATAGACCCTCCTGTGCTTGTCATCGACTGACGCGAGGTAGTAGGTCCCGGGGAAAAGGTCCTTCACCTCCCCCTGGGGGGTGAAGGGGGCTGTGTGGCTGGCCTTCTCTCTCAGGAGCATGATCCCCTCAAAGTCCCTCGGGGGGACAACCTTACGAGACTCCAGTCGAGAACACACTCCCGACACACCCTTCATTAACAGGGAAAGGTCAGAGGTTGGTGCTGAGTCAGCAGATATCCTGATGGAGTACATGGCGGAGGCTAGTCCTGATCCGTAGGAGAACATCACCACTCTCTTCCCGGCCACCTCAGCAGCCGACAGCCTAGGGAGATGATGTAATGATTACATCATTTGAATTGATACGAGACTGACTTACTTGGCGAGGATGGAGACCAGTCCTCCGTAGAGAGAGGCTGTGTACATGTTGCCCACCTCACGACCCAGAAGGAGAGAGGTGTCTGTCTTCTCCTTGAACTCTCTTGCGCTGCATTTCACAACTACCTTCTCCACAGCCTTGTCTCCCCGGGTCTCTTCCAAAGAGCGGCCTGCCAGGGACTCCATCCCGGTGTACTTGTCACCCTGAGGGGCTCTAGTGAAGTCTATCAGTTTGAGTCTTGCTAGGCTCTTGGTGACCAGCTTGGCAAAGGGACAGTGGAACACAAAGAAGTCTCCACTGTCAACGGTGAATGGCGTCCCTTCAACTTGAGATGCCTTGTCTGCAAACCTTTCGTAGCACTTGTCGAGGGCTTCAAGATAGCAGAGGATCGAGAGCTGTCCATCGACCACAGGGTACTCTGAGCTCAGGTTGGGCTTGTAGAAGTCATAGGCATGTCTCATATGAACAGCACGTACACCTGAAGCATCAGAACATACACACAGTGGGTTGGTATATTGTAGCAATGATGCTGATCGGATTAAGGTATGATGTCAACATTACATCACAGAGAATGACATGGCTGACCTCTTTCCAGTACCAGAGGGGCATTGGGTCCGACCAACATGGCCACTGCCCCCGCACCTCCAGTGGGCCTGGCATTACCAGAGGCATACACCGCTATGTCCCCAGCCACCACCAGAGCATAGCGACCTGCAGGAACAGGACACACCAGTTAGAAGTGAGTTAGACAATGTGGAAGGGGCTCACCATCCCAGGCACTGCTCTCCACCCACGAGAGGGCGTTAAATAGAGCCTGAGTTCCACCATAACAGGCGTTAGTGGTGTCGATTCCCTCGACACTTGTGTTGCCACTCTCCTGGAAGAGCTTCATCAGCACCGACTTGACACTCTTGGACTTGTCCAGTATGGTCTCCGTGCCTACCTCCATCCAGCCAATGTCCTCGTAGCGGACGCCATTCTTCTCCACGAGGGCTTGCACCACGGTCAGACACAGCGAGTGGATGTCCTCAGTGTCACTGCAGAAGCCCATGTTCTGCTGGCCGAGGCCGATGGTGTACTTGCCTTGACTGACGCCATCAAACACCTCCAGCTCATTCTGATTGACACAGTAAGAGGGGAAGTAAACCTCAATGGCCACAATGCCCACATCTTTCGGCCAGCAGCCTGCTACGGGAGCCTCAGACATCCTTGGTTATCGAATGATCGCTAGTCCAATGTTTCAACCTCTCTTATATGTCCGATCGTCCATGGCGTGGGAACTCAGATCATGGCGTGTTTTAATACATATAGCCTGCACCATGGGCTGTAAATGGAAATCAGCTGAGCCAGCACATGTGCATGAGGTGGCGCTGCCCGCTAACCATATTCATAGGATTTGGAGTTAATCGCACCATATGACGTCATTATACTAGTTAGGGTGTGGTGGGCGTGGTCGATATTGGTGTGCTGTGAAGATGTCCTCCTCTCCAGTGACTGTGTTCGAGGCTCTCTCTGCCTACGCCCTCCAGGTGAGGCCACTCTAGCTCGTCTGCTGCTGCTGAAGGTATTGATCTGTTTGTTTCTTCAGGCACCGACCTATCATATCGCTCTGGAGGTGTTCCTTGTCGTGTGGATCGTCTACCTGCTGTTCTTCTCGAAGCAGTACAGACCCGTCACCAAACATGACAAGCTAGCTAAAGAGGTACTACCACCACAGATAGATGGGTGTAGTAGTGTCTGCAACTATGTTAATTCTAAGCGTTAAGATTTCTTCCAAACTACCCATGTAAAGATGATACTTTGTATAAACATTTTTCATTCTCCCTCTAACTTCAGGAGGAAGATGAGCTAATAGAGGAGTGGCAACCGGAGCCACTGGTACCACAGAGCTACCCTAACGACAGGGAAGTTGACCCTGCCCCCATCGTTACTGGGTTCGTTAATCCTGCAGTAATATATTTAATTTATTATTGCACTAACCATTATTATCTATAGTAACTGTGGTGCATACATCACTGTCAATGGGAAGGAGTGTCTGAACCTTGCTACTTTCAACTTCCTTGGTCTTGTTGACAATGGAGCCATCAAGGTTTGTCCTTCCATTTCACTTTCTCTCTCTCTCTCTCACTGCTCTTCTCCCGCTGTTCACAGAGTGCGGCTGCTGACAGTATCAGTAGGTATGGTGTGGGGTCGTGTGGACCCAGGGGATTCTATGGCACTGTCGGTATGGCATTCAGTGTCATAGTGTGGTTGCCATGGTTACCATTGTTGTGTTTTGGCAGATGTTCATTTGAGTCTTGAGGAGAAGTTGGCCTCCTTCACTGGCAGAGAGGAGGCCATCCTCTACTCCTATGGCTTTGCCACGGTCTCCAGTGCCATCCCTGCCTATTCCAAGAGGAGAGACATCATCTTCTGGTCAGTTCTTACACCACCAGCAGTAGCTAATGATTTAACTAAAGAGATTCTCGTAGAAAACCATCCATTCCTGTTCTTATTTATTTCTTGCAGTGATGAAGGTGTGTGTTTCCCCATCCAGAAGGGCCTGGTTGCCTCTCGCAGTAAGATCAAGTACTTCAAACATAACAACATGCAGCACTTGGAGAAGCTCCTGGAAGAGCAGAAGAAGCTAGATCAAAAGGTTCGTCCTTGTTGCTACAACTGCCACTGCTGATTGTGGAGGTGTTGATTGGTTTAGAATCCTGCCAAAGCTAAAGTGACACGGAAGTTCATTGTAGCAGAAGGGTTGTACTTCAACTGGGGGGATCTGGCCCCTCTGCCTAAACTAGTAAGTCACAGTGTGTCATTGGAACAACCAGAGACTTCTCTTAAATGAGTTTCTGGTTGGGTGTTAGTCATTATTAAATTTAATTCTTGTTCACCAACCCAGTATGCAGATTGAATATAACAAACTTTAATTCTTAAATGGCAGAATTAAAGTTTTTTAATTAAATTCAGTAATAACCAGAGACTGTATAACATTGTTAATGATCTACTGTAGGTTGAATTCCGTAACAAATATCGTGTTCCAATAATTCTTGAAGAGAGCCTCTCCTTTGGTGTCCTGGGGGCAACTGGAAGAGGAGCCACAGAACACTTCGGACTCTCAGTGAGCTCATCATTGTGTTGCCATGACGATGACTAATGCCTGTCTCATTCCTTCCTTCAGCCTGAGGAGGTGGACGTGATATGTGTGTCGTTGGAGATGGCAGTGGCCAGCGTGGGGGGGTTCTGTGCTGGGAAGAGTTACATCATCGACCACCAGCGTCTCTCGGGACTGGGCTACTGTTTCTCTGCCTCTGTGCCTCCAATGATGGCATCAGCTGCCATAGAGAGTCTAAAGGAGATGGAGAAGGACCCTCACATGTTCATCCAACTCAGGAGCAACGCCTGTCACCTCAGAGAGCAACTGAGAGAGTAAGACAATTGTAATCTCTGTAATGTACATACTGTATGGGCATTTCACAACTCATCCGTCAAGGTTAAAACACAAAGATGTTTGACAAGAGACACCCGCGAAAGTTAGACACTTGAAAACTTTCCTGCTATAATAATTTTAATGTATCCTACCACATTATGAGTGTGACGTTCTCTCTCTCTCTCTCTCTCTCTCTCTCTCTCTCTCTCTCTCTCTCTCTCTCATTTCTCAGTTGTGCTGGGATTGAGGTGTGTGGCAATGCTGTGTGCCCTGTGCTCCATCTCCAGCTGACCTCCTCTCGTGGCTCCAGAGAAAAAGACACTCAAACACTCGAGAGCATTGCCAATGAGTGTATGGCCAATGGAGTTGCCATTGTAACATCAAAATACCTCACTGAAGAGATCAACCTCCCACCACCNGGGGGGGGGGGGGGGGGGGCGTTGGAATACAATTACACAATTATTAATCAAATTTTACCTTTGACTTGCCAGGTTCTCGAGAGAAAGCCACATTCACGTCGGTAAGGATCCCGGACACTTGCATCTTCTTGATCTCATCAGCGTAGATGAAATCGAGATCAGACCTCCTGCAGCCAAAGTAGAGAGAGAGGCTTCCCAGCGCCTTCCTCTTGTTGGCCAGCATGTGAGCGATCTCCTGTGTGTTGTCGGCATCGGAGAGAGAGCGTCTCATCGGCATGCCCCCACCACTGCCACCATCGGTGCCCTCTTCCACCGGAGGAGGGTTGAGAAGCTCCTTCAAGTTGGGCGGCTTGAATTCGGTCTGTCTTCGTCTCTTCCCTGCTGGTTCTTTGGGCTTTGACAAAGTCACCGTCGGCTAAAGAGGATAAAAACAAAAGATTTAAATATGCAACTTAAGCACTTTTAACCAGGTAGAAATTTAAATATGCAAAGCGCTTTTAGCTGGGCAAAAAAATTTAGTATGTGGTGCACTTTAGGTTCATGCCCAGGCCCCAAAAACTTATTTCAGAAAAGCTCCTTGTCAGTGGTTTCTTGTGAGCCAGATGTAAGGCCAAAAAGACCACAACAATACATACACAATTGTGCAAAAACCATCCTCATTTGGCTTTGAAGACCACATGTGCACACATGCAACCTTCCCTACATTAATAAGCTGAGTGGGACCACCACACAATAGTTGCCATGACAACATGTGTAGACCACAACATAGTAAGACCACAGACCAGTAAAACACTATGTACAGCTGGAGCCATGACCAAGAGACAATAGTCTAGCCACTAACCTCCAACCAAGTGGGGGTGATAATCGCCCACAAACACTTAAGAGATAATAACCTTGGTTACAGATTTTTATATTTTTTGAACTCTCTCCCACTCGGCTGCATGCTCAGAGAAAAGCTTCATGTTGGGCTAAGCTTACAAGAAAATAGTGCTGAGAGAGAGAGAGAGAGAGGGAGAGAGAGAGAGAGAGAGAGAGAGAGAGAGACAGATACACATACAGGGCATTTGAATCACAACTGACCTTTGGAACATTGCTAGGTTGGTGCAACTGCAACTTAAGTGTCTCATTTCTCAAATGATGACGGTGCTGCCAGAAGGAGCGATACGGTGCAATACCGGTCCCCGGCCCGACCATAATGACGGGGGTACGGGGATCAGTGGGCAGACGGAAGGCATGGGCCTTGCGAATGAGACACGGCACTGTGGAGCCGACTTCGAGTCTGTTCAACCATGTGGAGCAGACACCATTGTGCCTCGGACCCATGCCATCTGAGAGAGAGAGAGAGAGAGAGAGAGAGAGAGAGAGAGAGAGAGAGAGAGATAGAAGGGGGGGAGTTAAATGATTATTACTTTGAAATACCCACTCTTATGTGGAGGTGTATTTGTGGCAAAGTATGAAAATTGGGGGGGGAGTACTTGTTAGTATTAAAGGCCTACTGTTTGGGAAAACAATAACTGTATAATAATACTGCATAGTTGAATCAATTTGACACTTTGATATGTAGTACATCAAAGAAAGAGTGGGGTGTGTAGAAGGCTTGGCTTACGAGGCAGACTACATAAGATTGGTTGTTTGGTAACTGATTTGAAGTAAAGAAACAACTCAGTTCCTTACTTCTCTTCTTGAAGGAGACAATGGCCACTGTCGCATGGATCTCATTGGGATACATCCTAGGAGAAGAGCTGATGGAGTAGTAGCGCTGGAGAGAGAGAGAGAGAGAGAGAGAGAGAGAGAGAGNAGAGAGAGAGAGAGAGAGAGAGAGAGAGAGAGAGAGAGAGAGAGAGAGAGAGAGAGAGAGAGAGAATCAATTGACACTGATCAAGAGAAAAGAGAGTAGCAACTCACATGTGCTTTGGTGAGAGGTCAGAGTCCACCTGGTCATAGACCAGTGGGTGTGAGAGGTGTGTTATGGTGGACCATTGTCTGACGTCTCTCTGGAGCTGTCTCTTCCACAGGAGGGAGTCTCCAGTGAGGGTCCGAAGGTAGGAACAAGTCTGAGCTAGTCGGCACAGGGACTTTACATCAAGATAGGAAAACAAGTGGAGATGAACACCCAGCTGGTTTGAGAACACATGTACTTTAAATCATCTACATTTACATTGGAGGGTTTGACTCACTGGTAACGAAATGAAGTGATTGCTGTGTTGCTCTTGTTTGATACGAATTGATGCAGTGCCTGCCTTCAACGAGGACAGGTAGATGCCTGCACCAGGATGGAGGCTGCGCTCTCTTTCTACTTCTTCCATTGTTGCAATATGACAGATGAAGAGTTGAATATCTCTTTTTATCCCCCTCCAGACAATAGCAATCATTGACTAGCTGCATCATTGTACGCCTGCAAAGATCCTCCACCGTCAATGTTGGTGATGTGGCAAAGGGAAATTCCCTAATGACGTCAGACAGCGCTGCTCACTCAATTACCGAGCATGCGCAGTAGCACTCCTTCTCTTTACATCGTCCCAGCATGGTAAGTGTATCTGTTTGCATCTAATGATAGTTCGTGTCTCTGTCTACACTATGAGTTGTGCAGTTCTCCCAAGTGAGAGTAGTTTAAAGCTGTATTCTTTTATTTTCTCTGCAGACGAAGGGAACCTCGAGTTTTGGAAAGCGGCACAACAAGACCCACACGCTGTGTGTTCGTTGTGGGAGGAAGGCCTACCACATCCAGAAGAAGAGATGTGCCAGCTGTGCTTATCCTAGTGCTAGGAGAAGACGCTGTAAGTGGCCTGCTTCCTTGGATTTCTTTACTGTATGTGTGCATTAGTGGGCGTTAATTAGAGTCGGGTGTGTGTGTGTGTGTGTGCACACAAGTTCATACATGTCAGTAAGCTACTGCTATTGTTGTTTGTGCAGACAACTGGAGTGTTAAGGCCAAGAGGCGTCGCACGACTGGCACTGGGAGAATGAAGCACCTCAAGCTGGTACACCGAAGGTTCACTAATGGATTCCAAGAGGGGGGCGTGGCCAAGATCAGGAGACCACGGACTGCCAAGGAGTGATGATAAAACAATGATGTAATCTTTATTATTGTCAAGACAAAAAGAAAAGTTTTTGATGTACAATTTTATCATCTACAGTTGCTAATAAATTACATCAGTTGAATCTTGAGTAGTAGTGAAAAAAATGAAAAGTCTACATCAAGTTACTATATAATTAGTTTAATTGATATTAATATAATATAATAATTATCAGTTTTAGCTTCGATCACTTTGGTGTGGTCTCTCCACCGGGGTAGGCCTTGGAGGAACGTGAGCTGGCAATATTGTGGAGGGCTCTGTCTCTATAGATGGTAGTGTGTGTGTGCATGCAATACTGTCATAGCAACACCACAAGAACACCAACTGGACTGACAGGAATTAGTATGGGGTGCTGTACCTTGACCTCTTGTGTTTCTTCTTTGTGCTGACCATTGGCTCCAGTTTGTCTCGGAAGTCTCGCAGGTTCCTCTGCAGCTCTCTCTGGTAGGCCCCTTGCTCTTCAGTGATCAGGCTCTTGTTCACCTCCAGGGCCTCCTCACATCTGATCAACAACAAACCGTTAATTCCATCAAACCATCATTGATGTGTGTGTGTGTGTGTGTGTGTGTGTGGCTAACCTTCTGGTGAATTCTTTGAAGCACACCTTGAGCTTCCTGTGGAGGTGGGTGTGCTCTGATGGTGGCATGTCCAGGAAGAGTTTGGCGATGTGAAACGGCCCCTGTATACATGTAGCAATGGTACATGCAGTGACAGTGTATGTAGCAATGGCACACGCAGTAACAGTGTATGTAGCAATGGCACATGCAGTGACAGTGTATGTAGCAATGGCACACGCAGTGACAGTTAGGCCCAGATAAATTTTGCTGGAATTTTTTTGAGCAAAATAGGTAGCTGAAAGCTGTGGGCATTTTTCTGGAAAAATAGACATAATCTAGCATCTCATACAGATAATTAAAAAAGGTCATTATTCTAGCATCTGCACTGAGTGGCATTGTGTTTACTTAAGCAATTTGACTACTCCTAGGCTGGACGACAAAGTTGAACTGCCTATAAATGCTTCAGTACACACTATGGTAGCTAGACTAGCTGTTCTTTTTGTTTGGGTTTTGTAGTTTTTGTGTTTTGCTTTTACCAGCAAGAGGCCAAAACAAATGTTGTTATGTCTTTAATTTGTACTATAATATATATGGTACAAGGACAACCAATGCCATGAGCATAGTTTTTCTGTTTGGCCTACTATTGTCGTTTAATCAATTTCCTTTTCATCAAGAAACGGCTCATTGTTCATAAAATTGTATTTAGCATAATTGAAGCAAAATAGGTAGAGTTTGGGAAAGCAAAATAGGTGTTCTTTCAGGAACAAGCGAAAAGAAAAATAGGCAGAAAAAGTAGCATAATTTATCTGGGCCTAGTGACAGTGTATGTAGCAATGGTACACACAGTGACAGAGCATCAACCAGTGACCCCTCCCTATTAGTGCCCTGACCTGGTTGACGGCTGTAGCTATGCCTCCTTGAAGTTGCATCTGGAGCAGCTTAGCATCTGGAGGGTTCTGTAGCAAGGTACGCCTCATGCTCTGGATCTTCTCCTGCATGTTGAGGATGGCCACCTCGATGGGAAACAGGTCCACCTAACGACAGGAGCACGACTCAATTAGTGCCCACACTAGAGAGATAGAGAGAGAGAGAGATGTTACCTTGTCTGATCTGATGATGGCGCTCCTCCTCTTGACGTAGGGGAAGGACTCGGCCGCGGTGAGGATGGTCTTCCTCATGTACTGCTCGTCCACCTCCCCATGGGCTTTGCCACTCGGGGTGAACGGAGTGTTGAAACAAAACCTCCCTGTTCAAAGTACAACAATGGTTACCATGGAAACAGCAGATATGTGAGTGTGTTCTTCTTACTGATATTGAAGGACTTGTCGTAGACAGATACTCTGGTCTTCAGTTCCCACTCATCAAAATATGGCTCCACATACGTCACCTGAATGTAGCCCTGAACACATATACACACACACACACACACACACACGCACACACAGAGAGAGAGAGAGAGAGAGAGAGAGAGAAAAGTGAGCTGGTGAATTCAGTGACACAGGCTGGTGAGTCACGTACCTTCTGCGGTAAAAGAGAATTTAAATCAACGTCTCCAGAGTCCTTGAGCAGCTCAATGAGGTCGGAAGAGGACTCTCTCTTTCCCAACTTCTCCTCATACAGTTTCTAATTAGAGCACACCAGCAGTGACCCCAATAAGTACCATGCTATTGCTCCTCCTCACCTGCAGTTTGAGGGAGAATTCTCCCAGCCGTGTGAGGGCTGCCTCCTTGTAGATGAACTGCTGTCTGTCCAGGTCACCAAAGATGAGGCCGTAGAAGCCCACTCTGAAGTAGGAGCCCAGAAACCTGTGCTGGCCCCTCTGGACCAGCTCACGGTAGCAGTCGGTGAGCTTCCTGTGCACCCTCTCCAGTTCAACGTTGTCCCTGCGAGCCTCATAGATGGGAATGATGAACTTGTACACCTCATTGACAGCCTCAAACAAGTTGGCCTCTTTGAAGAGATCAGCGGCCTGCTCCATCAGGTCCAGGAGGCCTTGCTCCGAGAAGGCCTTGCTGGTGCAGATGCCTTCTTCCTCCTAATTATTACAGGGGCACAGGAAGTGGGTGGGTGATTTTAAACCAGTCAATAATGATGTCATTTAACTCACAGGGTTCACGAGGTCATCAGATATGGCCGACTCTTCCAAGACATTTGGTGATAGTTTCTGGAATGCCACACACCCAGTGGGCAGGTGGGGGGTCCCCTCCAGAAGGTAGAGGTACTCCGCCACCAGGGCAGCAGCATGGACCACACACATGGCAGCCTCCGTGTAGTTGTGCCTCTGAGAGAAAGAGAGATGGATCACATGAGAGTCATGTGACAACACTAGAGGATCATGTGACTCACAAGTGAGTGTTTCTCGGCCATGTGCTGCAGCCAGGCAAGTCGAAGGTCAGGAGAATTCTGGTAGCTAGTGAGAGGAGGGACCAACATGAGAGGAGGGAACAACATAACATGAGAGGGGGGAACAACATGAGAGGAGGGACCAACATAACATGTTAGGGGGGAACAACATGAGAGGAGGGACCAACATAACATGAGAGGGGGGACCAACATGAGAGGAGGGACCAACATAACATGAGAGGGGGGACCAACATGAGGGAAGGGAACAACATGAGAGGGGGGAACATGAGAGGAGGGAACAACATGAGAGGGGGGACCAACATGAGAGGGGGGGACCAACATGAGAGGAGGGAACAACATGAGAGGAGGGAACAACATACTGTAAATCGCGAAATTTTCGTGTTAAAAAATTTTTGTACATTAAATTTTTGTGTTGAATAATTTTCGTAGTATCGCCGCGTTATGCAGCCCCACCCACTATTATGCAATTTTTCGTGCATTTAATTTTCGTACTCTGCAGCATCTACGAAAATTTATCAACTACGAATTTTTCACAATTTACGGTACATGTAAGAGTAGGGAACACACACACACACGCACACACACACACACACACACACACACA
>CAXIPT010000001.1:18568075-18584267 GCA_964030475.1 Tethya wilhelma | reverse complement strand
TCTCTCTCTCTCTCTCTCTCTCACTCAGGTCCTCACTGCTTCCTCAGTGGTAGACAGAATGAGAGAGAGAGAGAGAGAGAGAGAGAGAGAGAGAGAGAGAGAGAGAGAGAGAGAGAGAGAGAGCAACCACTTACCCCTTGGATATGCGGTACATGAGGTCCATCAACATCTCAGGATCCTAGGGAGAGAACATGTGCTATTGTTAGGCAAGCAACCATCACTACTAGGTAGGATGACTCACATCTTGGAACTCCTGCATCTTGACTGTGTCCAGGAGGATCCTGTGGAGGTTCACAGACAGTTCTGTCACCTGAAGACAAACAACAAGAACAAAAACAAGAGAGAGAGAGCCATCACTCAGTGAAGTGTGCACCATCAGCAGAGTGTACCTGCTCTGGGAAGTTGGAGGCTGACATCTCGTGGTCATTTTGGGCGTACATGATGAGTGTCTTGAGAGAGCGCCTCAAGTGGTGCTCATTGAACCCCTACATATGTATGCATCAATTAGTCGACATATTCTCTAATGATTAAAGGGGCGCACTCACTGTTGAGCCAGCCACAATAGAAGAGAGAGCAACTGTCACTTGAACTTTGACCCGAGCAAATGTCTACAACAGTACAATAATAATGGTTACCATGGCAACATTAGAGTGCGTGTTAGCTCACATGACCCAGCTCGTAGTTCTGCCTCATGAGGAGGTAGAGGGAGGCACACGCCCACGCCCTGATCTCAGCCACGCTGGAGGAGCAGTGGCGCAGGAGGCGGGCGCACAGCTCAGAGCACTGCTCCGTCTCCTCCTCAAATACCAGCTCAGGGAACTTGGACACGATGGACCGCTGGGTGGCAAAGATGTGCTTCATGACCTCTGTACTCTGGTTGGAGCCCATGAGGTGCAGGAGGACCTCGAGAGCCTTCCCCAGCATGGACTGGCCTTCCAGGGACACCGTCTGGACCAGCAGCTCCAGAGAGTCCAGGACTATTAGCCCAGCCTCCCCCGCCAGACTGCCCTCTATCAGAGCATCCACTTCAACATCCACCTTGGGACGCTCTGCCTGTTCACTGGCCTTCTGCCAGTAGGTCTTACCCCAGCGAAACACATCAGCTGAGGAGGGAGAGAGAGAGAGAGAGAGAGAGAGAGAGAGAGAGAGAGATGACCCACAGCAGTGAGCACACAGAGAGAGACTAGAAGAAAGGCTAACCTCCGCCTTGTTTCCTCTGTCTCATCCTCTCTCTGGCCCCGCCCCCTAGGATAGCGCTGGCCAGCTGGTCCCTCTTCATGTCGCCATGTTTACCAGAATGATGAGAGCCAGAGTCTCTGGGCTGAGTGGACAGCAGACGCTTCCCCTGCACCAGACAACACATCAACAGCAGTTATAACTAGAGCTGGAACTTGTAAGAGGATAACTTACTCTATACTCGAAGCAGGACACACACAGATCCATCACATTCAACAGCAAGTTCAGTCTGAAATAAACACATGGAAAATATCACTCACACTCACACACAGAGAGAGCAAGAGACCACACACCTTGTTATTGAGAGGGTGGCCCACCAATGAGATATCAGCTCCCCGTCGATGTTCTTCAGTATCCACATGACACACACCAGGAGGTTCCTGGTGCTGACTGGGCCCAGCATGTGCTCCAAACTCTCACTCATCTCCTGCGGGAGGACAAAGGTAATGAACCTTGACCCTGATGACAAAGGTGGGTGTGGTCTCACCTGCTCCAGCCCTCCCTCACCATCGGAAGTGTCTCTGATGACCACGGAGCGCCTCACGGCCGTGTTCCTCTCGAAGGTGGTGGCCCAGTCCTCCCAGCCGTCGGTGCCCTGGTAGAGGTGCTGGTAGTTGTCCATGACAATGGAGAAGAGAGGGAGATAGATGGAGGCTATCTTGGCCCGGGCATCAGGGCTGTTGTAACGTGAGTCACTGTCGTGACTGGCCAGCAGGTCACGAAGAACCTGAATAGCTTGTTCCCTCAGTTTAGAGCTCCTACACACACACACACACACACACAGAAGGAAGAAGGTAAACTTAGCATTAAAAAGTCCATCTTGTTTGAGAATGCCGGTAGAAAAACTTGGAATAACTCTCTAAATATCCAACCGATTTCAAAATTTCAAGCACCATTAGAGAGCGCTCGATCTCCCCGTTCTTTTGATTACTTTTCCAGCTTTCTACGCCTTACCAATCAAAAGTTAGCTATTTTGTCCCATAGAAAAAGTATGGTTATGAATCTCATTAATTCACTTTTGGCAACATTCTCAAACCAGATGGACTTTAGCTTCAGAGTGCACAGCCAACGTACTTTCCATCCAGGACCTGGGCCAGCTCAGAGAGTACCAGCCCAGAGAGGTAGTGGTGTTGTCTGAACTCATGAGAGAGCTCACCCATGGCCTCGATGTTGGGCATGTCAAGGCCTTCAAATGTGGAGCTGATGGAGCCGCTGGGAGAGGAGTGCTGGCTGCCAGCACCCATGGGGTAGAGCACCGTGCCCAGCGGTAAGTTGAGGGTCACGTAATGCTCGTGAGAACACACAATACGATAGAAGTCCAGCCTGAATTCCGTTAGATTGAGGTCCTTTGGAGACCACATGAACTGAGAGAGAGAGAGAGAGAGAGAGAGAGAGAGAGAGAGAGAGAGAGAGAGAGAGAGAGAGAGAGAGAGAATGTGTGAAGATGATTAAGTGATCTTATAAAAACATATAATAGTGGTTACATTGTCAGGGAGGTATATATATACTGCAATACAAATTGTTTTGACAAGCATATGTAAAATGATCTACTACATAACTGTCCCTGGAGCGTGGCAAAGCTATGAAGTGGAATTAGTGTCAAAAATAAATTGCCATGCACTGCGACAAATGCAGATCGCGTATGGCAAACGCGAACCCAAGTTTGCAGAGCGCGATTGGCAAAATGCCCGCAGTCACGTGCTAAATGCAGAACGCGATTGATGCAATTAATGCAGAACGCGATTGGCAATACATGCAGAACGCGATTGGCAAAAGTTTGCAAAGCGCGATCTGCAAAAATTTTATTAGGATCATCAGAGGATGTAAATCTGCGTCACCTAAGGACACTGTCACTAAATACTTATTAATATTTTTGAGGTTGATTGTACTATCTTAGATAAGTGTTATAAATAGCTGGCTCATAGTATTAATACATACTATGGGTAGCTATAGCCAGAAAATTTAATATTTCAGAATCTGTAGTTAGTCACTCAACGACCATTTCCCATCATCCACATGCATTAATTCGCGTGAGTCGATTTGTGTTTCAATTTGCACGTGACTTTTTTGCAGATCGTGCTTTGCAAACTTTGCCAATCGCATTTTGCATTAATTGCATTGCCAATCGCATTCTGCAATAATATGTTAGTAGCACATGACTGCGGGCGTTATGCCAATCGCGCTCTGCAAACTTGGGTTAGCATGCGTGCATTTTGCCATGCGCGATCTGCATTTGTCACAGTGCACGGCAATTTATTTTTGACATTAATTCCACTCCATACAAAGCTAGTCTGGTGGAGCATGACCTCCACGAAAAAATCAGGAACTTGGACCATGGCAAGGTCTTCCCAGAGCCCTGTTGCCTAGGCTAACACACCTCTAGTACGTCATACCTTCTTGAGATAAGTCTTGATGAGAGTGAACACGTAGCCCCGGTCCATGAGGGAGAAGGTATCGTGGACAAAGAAGGCCAAACTCACATTCAGTTTGCGGGCATATTCACCACTCTATATGATGTAATACATGTTACCATAGCAACACTGACCAACAGGGCAGTGTACCTTGACGTGTTTCTGACATATCTCGGCCNGTGTGTGTGTGTGTGTGTGTGTGTGTGTGTGTGTGTGTGTGTGTGTGTGTGTGTGTGTGTGTAGGACACTAAGGAGCTGCTATTGTCCCGAGGATACTCCAAGCCACTCCTCCTGCTCCACCCACTGGGAGGTTGGACCAAGGCCGATGATGTCCCTCTCAAGGTCAGAATCAAACAGCACCATGCTGTTCTTGAAGAGGGTGTTCTCGATCCTGAGTCGACTGTGCTGGCCATATTCCCTTCTCCTATGATGTATGCTGGACCTACAGAGGTGAGTAGCACCCTCCCTGGTGGCTGATGCTCTCATCACTGATCACGTGGTTCCCCCAATGTTAGGTCCAATGGCACTGCAAGGCTAGGATGAATGCTGGAGCCACCTTCTACATTGTGGGTCGTGACCCGGCTGGTATCCCCCACCCTGACACCAAGAGTGACCTCTATGACCCCACTCACGGGAAGAAAGTGAGAATCAAAACAACATCGCCACATTAGGTCATAATGATGTCATTATATATTATTAATTAGGTGTTGGGTATGGCCCCTGGTCTAACGAGGTTGGAAGTGGTGCCATTTCGAGTTGCTGCATACAACACCAAGACTCAGTGTATGGACTTCTACGACTCTGACCATCATGACGACTACCAGTTCATCTCGGGAACCAAGATGAGACATTTGGCCAGGAGTGGGGAACAGCCTCCTGAGGGATTCATGGCACCCAAGGCCTGGGCCGTGCTGGCACAGCACTACCAGTCCACTGCTAAAGAAACTCAAATCTAAACTGATCACCATGCAATCAAGTAAGACAGCTTGGGTCTGTCTGTGTCATTATGTATAGTGATTCACTGGTTCATCTTTTTTTTTTTAATGTTCTCCTAATTTTTATTATCACCTTTTGACTTGTGTCAGTTCATGGCAGGTGTTAATAATTGTTTTGAAAGCTATATGGCTAATCATACATGCAGATTGTGCACGTGGTTTAATTAATTGTAATGGTATTCATGAACTGTTGAATGGGACTGGTAGAATCAGAAACAATGAGATACTTTACATAGACAATCCCTGCATGCAGTACAGAACAGAATTAAAAAAAAAATAAAAAGATATTAAATATTGTTACTTCGTGAAGGCACACGTGTGCAGACTACTGTTCAATCAATACAACGGACAACCATTGCCATCCATTCTTTTGTTGAGAGCAAAGAAGATTAAATCGGCAATCCACCACGAGAGAAAGAAGAGGGAGAGAACCGAGTTGATGGAACAGCACACGATACACGCTATGGAAGTGGACTCATCCCTTGTTCCCGCTACAGCACAAGAGCCAAACTGGAAGAAACACAACAAGAGTCCAAAGAATATCTGAGGCACAGCCAGTTCATAGCGCTCAATGTAGAAGTTAGCAGCTCCAAAGTTGATTAGGAAGACACTGAGTAAGATAGCCACTGTCCTGCTCCTCGTTCCATTGCGACATTCGCCTTCTTCTTCCATATAGTTATAGCAAGGACTCAACACACACTCGTTGGCCTCAGAGAGTCGGAAACAAGTACCTAGTTCAGTCTCATTGCATGAACACAGCCCACTGGTCACATTGCACTCTCCAATGTCCGTAAAGTTACTGCAGGAGAGCTGAGGGCGCTCTGTACAGCTGTCTGTTTCTTGAGTGAGTACTAGTGCTCCGTTCCACAGAGAAGAGAGAACCGCCACAAGGACCGCTCCTTTTAGCACACACCACATCTTTCTAGGTCGGCTCCTCCTAGTAGATCACGTGACTTAACTAAACAAGGAAGTTATAAATTGTGGTCACGTCGATCAAGAGACAACAAGTGATGGCTGAAAAGAAGCGATCCTTTGCTAAAGAGTTGAATGAGTGAGTCTGTCTGTAGGGACCATCCTGCCTATGCATTTCACTACCTCATCTCATACAGGACGGGCACTGCCCAACTTATCCGTAGCCAAGTGTCAGCTGCCTTCGCTACAAGTTTCCCTGATGGAGGCGATACGGGGATCGGATCGTCGCTGTTAGCTCAGACTCTGGGCAGTCCTAGTGCGGCTGGTCTGATCAACAACTCGCTAGCACCCTTTCCACCGAGCCTGGTATGTTGTTGGTGGGTCTATAATAGAGCTAGTGCATAAGTTTATGTGATGTGGATCTTCTGCTAGGCCCACTCCACCAGTGTGAGCAGCACTGTTCCCATGGAGGTGGTGGACCCCATTGATTATGAAAAGTTTGTGAAGGAGAACGCCTCTCTCCTTGAGAGCTCCCCGCAAAGGGACATGCTAGTGTTTCCCGATGATGATGTCACTGTGACATCATTGCCTCGGAAGTTCAGGACAGTTGAGATTCCTGTCCCAGGACCAGCAAAGTCAGTCATTGTCAGGTCAAAACAATGTGCCGTGTTATGATGATGTAATGGTGTGTGTGTAGGAGGTCAGATGACTCTCTGGTGAGGGACTGTGTCCGTTCCTTCACCCAGGACTGGACCATTGTCAACAGAAGGTGGGTTGGTTACCCCTGTGTCAGAAAGTGGCCAGCCTTCACTGATGTAGCTACTCAACTGTAGGTTTGGCAGTTTCCATGGCCAAGATGAGAATTTCCTCTCTCGACGGTTTTCTACCTGCAAGAGGACGGCCAGCTATTCCAAGCTGCTCCCCAAGCACCAGTACGAGGTGGACATGCCTTCTTCCGATGGCATCACGGTCAGTGAGGGGGTAGGCTAATGGTGTAGCAGCTGATGTGCTCTATAAATGGTTTCTTTCTCATAGGAGGCTGAGAAGAGGCTGTACAGAGCCAGCATGACATCAAAGTAAGCCTCTCTCTCTCTCTCTCTCTCTCTCTCTCTGACCTGCTGTTGATGCGTTGACTCTCTCTTCCAGTGTGGACTATAACCTTGAAGCTGCTGAGTCAGACAAGCTGCTCCTGGATCTTCTTGAAGTGAGAGATGACGCTGAAGTAGACCAGGAAAACTCCACTCAGCGATCCACCAACAGACATCCCTCGTTGTTTGGCCTCTACCCCCTCCCCCATCGGGGGGACGCCAGGGAGAACAGAACACCAGCCCCGCCCCCCGCCGAGCACCAGGGTCTCCAGCTCCTAGTTAAGGTCTCAGAATTGAGGTACTCTCCTACTGTCAGCTAGGTGCCCTCCTCTCTAGTGAAGTGTTAATTGATGGTTGTGTCTAGGTTTGATCTGAACATTGAGCCAATCTTTGCTGTGATGGCGTTGTACGATGCCAAAGAGAAAAAGAAGATATCTGAGTCGTTCCACCTGGACTGCAACCCCTCAGACATCCAGCACATGTTGGATGACCACTGGGAGGAGAGGAGCATGCCCAGTCTGTCGAGGTCTGCCATCTTCAATATCAGCTACCCCAACAGTGATGTCTACCTCATTATAAAGGTGATCTNGAGAGTTCTTTCTTATTTGCATAGCATTTAAATAACTAATGAGCATTTTAAAAGTAGCACAAAAGACCAAAGTATAATAAGTGTCTGTTTGTGTTTGAAGACCACAGTCTTTTCTTGGTACATAGCTTTGAACAATAGCATAGACTAACTAATGAGCATAAAAGTAGCAACAATATTACATTTTTGCATTTAGTACAAATAAAATTAGTAAAAGGAATTAATAACAAAGTTTTTAAGTTGTTGTCAGAAGAGGTTATCAATGATTTAAGATGTTGGTGTGAGTTAACTCAATTACATTGATCAATGCCATCCATTAGTGGTTGGATGTGTGGAAATGTAGGAATAACAAGTTGTTAGGCTACATGTTCTCAGAAGAGGTTACTGAATAGTGTGGTGTGAGTTATGGTGATCCATTAGTCCTTGGATTGAAGGCACGTGGAGAATAGTAGAACAAACCGTTTCAATGATGTATGAAAGTTTGTTACAAGTTCTGTGAGATTGATGTTGATCAGTGGAGACTGGTGTTGCCGATAGATACCAACATCTTTGCCATTGGATGAAGAATTTATTGTTTACTTTAGAACAGAAAAATTCAATGTTGTGTGAGGATGTCAGAGTTTGAACCAAACTTTGCTTCTTGGTGGGATTGCTACCCTCGATTCTGGAAAGGAATGGACACTCCAGTAATGCTGTTGGTGTGCATTGGAAATACAGGAGTGGTAATGTGCTGGAACTGAAAATACCTATGTGGGTAGTCACTTGTTTCTACACTGGTCTCTCCATGTCAAAAAGGTGAGCTACGGTAGTAGCATTTTACACTACACTACGGGTGACTGTACATCACTTCCGTGTGGCAAAATGAACAGAGCAATAGGGAAAAACAGGTAGCTGTCATTTACTTCCGTGTGGCAAAAAATAACTATTTCTAGATACTTCTAGTTTTGATGACATCACTTGCAACCGCTCTATGTGGTTGTGTAAGCCGTTATTATCTCAATCTTCTCACTGTTAAAATCTCAAACTCCTCTCGAACTTTGATATCATCCTGAAGGCATGAAAGAAAGTAGGTATTATTTTTGTTCCATTTCTTATTTTCATACTTTTCTCCCTGCACTTGTGTTCAATTTGGTATTATACTCGAGTCTTTAATATTAATTTTTTGAGTTATAAATCTAGATTTGGTGAATTACTTATTATTACTACTTTATGAGTGCTGTGTTTCCAGATTGTTATGAGCTGGTTTCTAGCACTGGAGCATCAGGGTGGGTGGGGCTCTGCTACAAATGCGCATGCTCAGTGTACTTGTGAAAATTATCCCATTTTACACGTATTATCTTAGTCTGGCTGGCCAGACTCTTCGCACGTGCGCGCTTGGAAGAGTATCCTACCCAAGAGTTGTCTTCCATTCATTGCGAAGAGTCTGGCAAGCCAGACTAGTATTATCTATGGTGATGCGAAGAGTTTTACTATGGTTTTACTGGAATTTTCGTTAATTTGGAACAAAGTAATATCCTGCCAGATATAAAAGCCGTACGCACGCACATCATGCCACATGCGCAAGGCCTTAGCGAGACAATCGAGCAGAGGAGTCATGGCTACTTCAACCCGACGACTGGAGAAGATGGACAGTGTTGTGAGAAGTGCCACTGTTGAGTATTCTCTGTGTGTAAGCTTATGTTTTATCTTGGCTCTCTACAGGACATCGTGAAAGCCACTAACGTCACCTTCAAAGAGCACCATGTCACTCGCAGCAAGCGAGGTCAAGTGATCGGAGAGCGAGGAGGGTTCAGGGGCTGCTGTGTGTGGTTCACTGGACTCAGCGGAGCAGGTATGCATGGCAACATAATAATATTTAATCATATCAGTTTTATGTTGTATGATTGTGTGGAAGTGATTGACGATATTGTGTGTTGTGCGCAGGTAAAACCACCATTAGCTTTGCCCTGGAAGAGTATCTGACGTTGAGGTCAATTCCTTCCTATGGATTGGACGGAGACAACATCAGAACAGGTACACCTCATCCACAAACTAACTTCCACTGGAAGGTGGTGTCTGTGGCATTCCTGTCATTCATGAATGGCTTCACTGTATTGTATCAAATGTCTTGTTTGTTTTCACTACAGGTTTAAACAAGAACCTTGCGTTCACCCCAGAAGACAGAGAAGAGAACATTCGTAGAATCAGTGAAGTTGCCAAGCTATTTGCTGATGCTGGGATTGTGGTCCTAACCTCTTTCATCTCCCCCTATGCCAGAGTGAGTTCATTCAGCTGCTGCTGCTGCTGCTCTTGCCGTCATGGTTGGCACACTCACACACACACACACACAGGATCGTGAGCGGGCTAGGAAACTCCACGAGTCCTCCAACCTAGCCTTCTTTGAGGTGTTCATTGACACGCCACTGGAAGTGTGCGAGAGAAGAGATGTGAAGGGACTCTACAAGAAGGCCAGAGAGGGGCTCATTAGAGGTACATCATCATCATCATGGCAATGGACATCCTTTGACAAAACATTTCTCTCTCTCTCTCTCTCTCTCTCTCTCTCTCTCTCTCTCTCTCTCAGGATTCACTGGTATTGATAGTGCATATGAGCCTCCAGAGAACCCTGACCTTGTCCTGAAAGCAGGAGAGAGCACCATTGATGAATGTGTCCATCAGGTGGTGGAGTTCCTCAAGGAGAAGGTATCCCTTTCAATATACCGTATAGCCGGAAATATTGACGGTTTGCTCCGCAGAACGTAAAATAAAAATATTGACGAATTTAAATTTGACGATTTGTGAGTGCACATAATACATTCATATACGGCGCCCAAAATATTGGCTGATTTAAATTTGACGATTTGGACTTTGACCGTCAAACCGTCAAATTAAAATCCCCGTCAATATTTCCGGCTATACGGTATACCCCAAAAGAAGTATTGCCTCATCTTCTGCTCCATTCTACAGGGGATCATACCCATGTCCGCCATGTCCTCGGTACTGGAGTTGTTTGTTCCCGAGGACAGATTGCCTGAGGCCAGAAAAGAGGCCGAGAGCCTTCCTAAGCTGGACATCTCCAAACTGGACTGCCAATGGCTTCAAGTGAGTCTACCAGTTGGTAACTAGATGGTCTGTTGTTCAATATTTCTGCTCTAATTATCAGGTCCTGAGTGAAGGTTGGGCTACCCCACTTACTGGCTTCATGAGAGAGAGGGATTATCTGCAGAGTCAGCACTTTGGTGTTCTACTGGACGGTGGTGTGTCCAACCATAGCATTCCGATAGTGCTGCCGCTGACCACTGAGGACAAGGAGCGTCTCATGGAGGAGAAGGCCGTTGCATTGCACTACAACAACAAGTACGTTAGACAACTACTAAATTACTACAACTAGCAATATTGTGTTTGCCCACTAGATGTTTGGCCATCCTTCGAGACCCTGAGTTCTACCCTCATCGCAAGGAGGAGCGGTGCTGCAGGCAGTGGGGCACCTCCAACACCAGCCACCCTCACATCAAGGTAACGTCACTGCATGCAGGGTGGTGGGCTTTAATTAGAGTGCCTCTGTGTGCAGCTGGTCATGGAGAGTGGTGACTGGTTGGTGGGTGGAGAGATAGAGGCTCTGGAGAGGATTCGCTGGAATGATGGGCTGGACCAGTACAGACTCACTCCTAGAGAGCTGCGCTCCGAGTTCAGACGACGTGGAGCTGATGCTGTGTTTGCATTTCAACTGAGGAACCCAATCCACAATGGACATGCTTTGCTAATGAAGGTACTCCACTGCCAATACCTCCTCCCTCACGCTTTCAGAGTGTGTGTGTGTGTGTGTGTGTGTGTGTGTGTGTGTGTGTGTGTGTAGGACACTAAGGAGCTGCTATTGTCTCGAGGATACTCCAAGCCACTCCTCCTGCTCCACCCACTGGGAGGTTGGACCAAGGCCGATGATGTCCCTCTCAAGGTCAGAATCAAACAGCACCATGCTGTTCTTGAAGAGGGTGTTCTTGATCCTGAGTCGACTGTGCTGGCCATATTCCCTTCTCCAATGATGTATGCTGGACCTACAGAGGTAAGTAGCACCCGCCCTGGTGGCTGATGCTCTCATCACTGATCACGTGGTTCCCCCAATGTTAGGTCCAATGGCACTGCAAGGCTAGGATGAATGCTGGAGCCACCTTCTACATTGTGGGTCGTGACCCGGCTGGTATCCCCCACCCTGACACCAAGAGTGACCTCTATGACCCCACTCACGGGAAGAAGGCGAGAATCAAAACAACATCGCCACATTAGGTCATAATGATGTCATTCTATATTATTAGGTGTTGGGTATGGCCCCTGGTCTAACGAGGTTGGAAGTGGTGCCATTTCGAGTTGCTGCATACAACACCAAGACTCAGTGTATGGACTTCTACGACCCTGACCACCATGACGACTACCAGTTCATCTCGGGAACCAAGATGAGACATTTGGCCAGGAGTGGGGAACAACCTCCTGAGGGATTCATGGCACCCAAGGCCTGGGCCGTGCTGGCACAGCACTACCAATCTACTGCTAAAGAAACCCAAATCTAACATGCACTTGCTCTACTAATGAAACTGTTGAAGAGAGATAGCTTGGGTCTGTCTGTCATTATAATCATAGTGATCCACCAACTGACTCATTAATTCTTTTCTTTTTTTTTTTAATTTCTCATGATCACCTTCATCAGCTAACTAGCTTGATCTGTAATTATTTTTATTATAATATTATATCATTATATATAGGTACATAATATTAATTTGTTGAAAAGCAATGATAGAACACCTACGGACCTATTAACAATGAAAATAAGAGATAATGATAGAAAATTATTGATTTTAATGATGTGCAAATTTAGCACTGAGTTTTTGCTGTTCAACTTTCTATAATTTTTGTCACAATCATGCATGGGCTGCATTTAGCAGGATGCATTGCACAATGCACATACAAGGGTGTACAATACAAATTATTAAGAAATTGTTGTAGGTTAGGGCAGACTGAAGCTAGTTGTTGCATTGGGAGGAGACGCCCTTACGGAAGGGGAGGACACGCACAAGAGGATGGGAGGAGACACCCTACGGGAGGGGAGAAGACATCCGAGGGGAAGGGAGAAGACGCCCGAGGGAAAGGGAAGAGACGCCTGAGGGGAGTGGAGGAGACATCCGAGGGGAAGAGAGGAGACATCCGAGGGGAAGGGAGGAGACGCCCGAGGGGAAGGGAAAAGAGTGACAAAACTAGAAGACAAGAGAGAACACTCTTAAGGAGAGTCCGATACCCAAAAAATGGTACCTTTTCTGACCAAGATATAATTTAAAATAATTATATTATACCAAAATGATCCTCTCACTCAGATCTTTCTGAATACTGGCTGCAATTCTTATTTTCTTTCCAGTAATCCCCTTGAAGAAAATCTCAATGTCATGACACTGTACTCAAAATTCTGTGCACAATGCATCAATTTCAAGCTCATAGGTATAGGGGGTACACAAGTCGAGTTATTGTCATCCTGAGAAGTTGAAAATTGTCATTTTTTAAAGGTATTTTGGGACGACAATAACTCGACTTGTGTACCCCTATGAGCTTGAAATTGATGCATTGTGCTAGAATTTTGAGTACAACGTCAGGACATTGAGATTTTCTTCAAGGGGATTACAGGAAAGAAAATAAGAATTGCAAATTCACCCTTTTTGTTTTGAAAATGCAGTATTTAGAAAGATCTGAGTTAGAGGATCATTTTGGTAAACCATATTTCAACTTATATCTCCCCTCAGGTTGTCAGAAAAGGTACCATTAAAATTTTTTTGGGGGTATCAGACCCCCTTAATGGATGGGGTAGCAGTCACAGATAGGTCAGGATATATGGCTAGGAGGAGGTATTCACATTCTAGAACAACAGAGGAGGCATGCCACCGTAACAATGAGAGAACCTTGTCCCAGTGATGGTCTCCACTCCAGAAAGTGGTCACTCCACAATCACACAGTGAGGAAGTAGCATCTTGAGGTGGTGCAGGGTTCCTTGCCCTAGCCCCACTCCGCTCACATCCAGCCTCCTCAGTTCCCTGCACCAATAACACAACAGACCATGTACTTCTACAGTGTACCATATCAGAGGAAGGGGGGAGGGCCTAGCTGTATTATTTAGCAAATGTGTTTGGGAAAGAACACAATCTACCATTCAAAATATTAACTGTCCAGGCACATTGCACTAAAGCTCTTGACAAATTGGAGGTCAATCAGTCAGTTTCAATCCATCAATGGTGTAGATACGGTAGCACAAACCTTAGTCTTGGGAAGGAGAGAAACCCTGGGTCGCTGAGAGAAACACAACAGCTCAAGTCCAAGTGGATCAGAGAATGCTGGACATGTTGGAGATGTAGCAAACCATCATTTTGAAGGTAATGGCACTTTCTCAACATCAACACCTCCAAGTGCTTCAGTCCATCTGTATGTGTGCATGTAGACACTGAAACCAGTACATAGGCCAGCACCAGTGCACAGGGTGCTGCTGCTGGTGGCCCAATATGTACCAAGATGTTCCAGTCCGTTGCTAGTAATAGCACAGCCAGAGGCATTGATTGCTGCCAGCTTGAGCTTGGTCGATGAAGGTAGGCGGTTGTAATCAGTGCTCCAGTCATCAATACTGTGGAACTTGACTGTGCCCCCTAGACGAAGGACCCACTCCGCAGCAGCTCTGTCAGCACCAACAGCAGACACACGACTTGCATCCACCCTACAGGAGGCAAACGATGACTACACTTAGACCAGTCAGTAGCAATAGTTAGGATGGTTGCAATGACAAAATTATTAATTTTATTAACACAACCACATGAAACAGTACTCTATATAATACTTTCGTAACAAGCACACAGCAAACCTGTTAAAAACGAAGTTCAGCCATGTCCAAACACCTCTCCTGGTTACTGTGGTGGCCATCCACATCGTGCAGCTGTGGAGGGGTCAAAGTACGAAGGGAAGGTCACCAGAGAGCACGTTAATTAGAACAACAATGGAGCTCTCCAGTGCCGTGGTAGATGGTTTGAAGGTTGCTGGCTCCTCTTCCTTCAGCGATGACCGCTTCTTAACGATCTTGAGGAACGCTCTGGGTGGCCTTCTTCAGACAGGTACTACTAAGACAGCTAATAAAAGGTCTTTTACATGGAATATTTGGATGTTTGCTAGGTGATACGGTGAGTGATGATAACACGCAGTCGGCGGCTGCAAAAGAAGCTTATTCTGCTCTCTCTGTGTTTCTGTTGGAGGCAGCTAGAAGTGATGCAGATGCTGCAAGTGTGAGGTATATTATCTATGGGTATACTTTGCACTAGTCTAAATGGGTGCTATATATATAATTATATATAATGATTATAATTTTCTGTGTGTGTGTGTGTGTGTGTGTGTGCGTGTTGTGTGTGTGTGTGTGTGTGTTGTGTGTAGTTCGGTTTTGGAGGAATGTAGGTTCTCTCCAGAGAGGGCAAAGGTCGTTGTTAGTCTCTACTCTGTAAGTTGAACTCCTATTTCTGGTGCAAACCAAACAACTAGTTTGAACCAAACAACTTTATCTTCCCTTCTCAGAAAGAGAGACTGAGACTGCGGGAGTCTCTGCACAGGTAATGTGTGTGTTTCTGACTCCCAGTGCATGTATAATCATTGATGTCACTGTGTGTGTGTGTGTGTGTGTGTGTGTGTGTGCTCTCTCTCAGGGTGGCCACCCTTCCTCCACACATCACTGATGTGGACTGGAGACTGGACTATTTCCTGAAGGTTAGTAAATTATGTTGACATTCACACTCAGTTATTGACTTATTGTGGGTGGGTGTGCAGGACAACCATGTAGAACGCATCAACAAGGCTGAATACATCATACAAGTTAAGGTATTGAACACTACATCCAAATACAATATTGTTGTTCTAGCTCTAGTTCTCCTCTGCTCCAGAGCTCCTCTGATGGCCAGCCACTTCAGTTTGCTGCTACTCAAGAACAAGTCCAGGTACAGTATATACTAACACCAGTGATGTCATAATAATGTAATGGTATTCTCTTATGGTGCATGGATACAGGAACTGGTGTTTAAACTGAAAGATGCAGCCAAAACTTTAGACAAGTACAAACAATAGACATTAGCATTAATGTTTCTAGCTTGTTGTGAGTTGTGTGTTGTTAAAGTAACAAGTGTTCCAACGATACTTGAGTGAGCACATGCTACAGCCTCAGAATAATCACTGCAGATGGTACAAGTCCTGCACAAAACAGAGTGCTTCATCTCATAATATAAAGTTGTATTGTAAGAGTCACAAACTCTATACCCAGTTGACTCATTGTTTTGGTGCTATCCTCGGGAGTGAACACTCTTCTTGGGAAGGTTGTCATGAGGGTGTAAGAACCAACAGACAGCCCTTCCTTCTCCTCCAGCAGGAGATGGAGGGCAGAAAGAGGCTCTGTAGCCTTGAATGTTTCCACTAGATTGCCACCATTAGAGAGGCGAACCTAAATTATATATCAACAGCAACACAAGAATTAACAACACCTCCACACGCACACCAGCTCTGATGGTGTTACCTGCACTCGACATGTATCATAGTCTCTCTTGGCCGGAGCACCACCACCCGAGGGTGCTACAGAGGCCGCTGCTACCTTGGGCTTGGACTGGCTCTGGCTCTCTCTCTCAGCTTTGTCACGAGCTATCTGCTCACGCACTCTCTGCCTAGAATTCCACACCAACAATGAATGCGTTTAGGGGACAGCTATGCAGATACATACCTGGCTAGTTTTTCTTCCATCTTTTCTCTTCGTCTTTCCTCAGCAAGCTTCTTGGCTTCATCTAGTTCCATTCTAGATTGACATACCATCATTTACCACAACATACAACCTAATGGACACACACAAACTTTCGTTTGATCTCTGATATCTCTTTGCCTGTTTTACGACGAAATGCAAGCGTACTCTTATACACATCTGACGCTGCCGACGAAGAT
>CAXIPT010000001.1:18524402-18568037 GCA_964030475.1 Tethya wilhelma | reverse complement strand
GTGTGTGTGTGTGTGTGTGTGTGTGTGTGTGTGTTGTGTGTGTGTGTGTGTGTGTTGTGTGTAGTTCGGTTTTGGAGGAATGTAGGTTCTCTCCAGAGAGGGCAAAGGTCGTTGTTAGTCTCTACTCTGTAAGTTGAACTCCTATTTCTGGTGCAAACCAAACAACTAGTTTGAACCAAACAACTTTATCTTCCCTTCTCAGAAAGAGAGACTGAGACTGCGGGAGTCTCTGCACAGGTAATGTGTGTGTTTCTGACTCCCAGTGCATGTATAATCATTGATGTCACTGTGTGTGTGTGTGTGTGTGTGCTCTCTCTCAGGGTGGCCACCCTTCCTCCACACATCACTGATGTGGACTGGAGACTGGACTATTTCCTGAAGGTTAGTAAATTATGTTGACAGTCACACTCGGTTATTGACTTATTGTGGGTGGGTGTGCAGGACAACCATGTGGAACGCATCAACAAGGCTGAATACATCATACAAGTTAAGGTATTGAACACTACATCCAAATACAATATTGTTGTTCTAGCTCTAGTTCTCCTCTGCTCCAGAGCTCCTCTGATGGCCAGCCACTTCAGTTTGCTGCTACTCAAGAACAAGTCCAGGTACAGTATATACTAACACCAGTGATGTCATAATAATGTAGTGGTATACTCTTATGGTGCATGGCTACAGGAACTGGTGTTTAAACTGAAAGATGCAGCCAAAACTTTAGACAAGTACAAACAATAGACATTAGCATTAATGTTTCTAGCTTGTTGTGAGTTGTGTGTTGTTAAAGTAACAAGTGTTCCAACAATACTTGAGTGAGCACATGCTACAGCCTCAGAATAATCACTGCAGATGGTACAAGTCCTGCACAAAACAGAGTGTTTCATCTCATAATATAAAGTTGTATTGTAAGAGTCACAAACTCTATACCCAGTTGACTCATTGTTTTGGTGCTATCCTCGGGAGTGAACACTCTTCTTGGGAAGGTTGTCATGAGGGTGTAAGAACCAACAGACAGCCCTTCCTTCTCCTCCAGCAGGAGGTGGAGGGCAGAAAGAGGCTCTGAAGCCTTGAATGTTTCCACTAGATTGCCACCATTAGAGAGGCGAACCTAAATTATATATCAACAGCAACACAAGAATTAACAACACCTCCACACGCACACCAGCTCTGATGGTGTTACCTGCACTCGACATATATCATAGTCTCTCTTGGCCGGAGCACCACCACCCGAGGGTGCTACAGAAGCCGCTGCTACCTTGGGCTTGGACTGGCTCTGGCTCTCTCTCTCAGCTTTGTCACGAGCTATCTGCTCACGCACTCTCTGCCTAGAATTCCACACCAACAATGAATGTGTTTAGGGGACAGCTATGCAGATACATACCTGGCTAGTTTTTCTTCCATCTTTTCTCTTCGTCTTTCCTCAGCAAGCTTCTTGGCTTCATCTAGTTCCATTCTAGATTGACATACCATCATTTACCACAACATACAACCTAATGGACACACACAAACTTTCGCTTGATCTCTGATATCTCTTTGCCTGTTTTACGACGAACAATTTCTCTCTCAAGAGCATCCTGAAATTATGACATGATACTCAAAATTAATGGTCAATTATTGGACAATTAATCATAACTACTTTTTAAGAGAACCTTTTTTTCTTGTTCTTCTCTTTCTTTTCTTCTTTGTTTCATTTTATCCTCCAATCTAACATCATAATAGATATGCACAGGTGGTTGACCATTACTGACCACTAGTGACAATTGGTGGCAATGAGTGACCCACTTTTGTAACCTCTCTTGTTTCTCCTCTTGGGTAAGTGGTTTGATTTCATCTGTTGATTCTGAGAAATTCTGGTGCTGTGTTCTGGCAGCATGGGCCTGAGCAGATAGAGAGAGGTCAGCTCATCACATGCAGCATGTATCTCACACGTACGTACCTGGACATCCAGTTCACTCTTGAAGAGCTTCCCACAGCTACAGAGAGAGAGAACATGCATAACATTAACCAACACTCAAATGGTTCCAACCGTCACATCACACAACTCACTCATCACACTTAAGAGATTGTGCCTTTTCAGTAGAGCCAGAGGTCGGTGGTGTCTCTACTGGATCACCTAACCTATGACCTTCCACTGGAGATGGATCGGATTGATGGCTCAGTAACCTACGAATGAATGGATGTGTGTAGCTAGGGTAAATTGGGAGCTAGGCTGCATGATTGTATCACTTCCAAATGTGAGAATACATACATACATACCAGTCCATGGCTGGTTGAACACCTCTGTGTTGAGTCGCAGTGAGCGCCTTCTCTCTATAAGTTAAGACACATAACAATAAGTGTAGGTACTGTACATGTGTATTCATGTCTCGCTCACGCCTGCTCGGCTGGGAAGCCCATCTCAACGAGGCTCTCAAGTGGAGAGGACATCTTGCAGCCAGCCAGTGCAATAGGGATCTCGTCAAATGGTAAAGTGTCGACAAACAAACATACAATATTAATAGTTAATTAATAGCATAATGATAATAACACAATGATTTGAGAATGTTTCGTGGGCGGTGGGTGTGTGTCCTAGCTGCTCCCGCAGCAGGACCAGCCCCCTCCTGGTGATGACTGTTCCGACTGTTCAGAGCCCACCACTATCTTTGTGCTTCGATGAGCATCACTTCTCTCTACCAGCTTTTGTTCCATCTGCAAATCAACCAACACATCGACATAAGACAACCTTCTCACATTGAGTCACTCCCACCAGCTGACAACATACACTGTCCAGTATACTTTCAGTGAGTGCTGTGAAGGCTTCTGTGATGTTGACATTGGTCCAAGCTGACGTCTCAAACAGTTGTACCTGATGCTGTTTGGCAAGCTGCAACAATTGTACACCATAAAAGGTAATGAAGTGCTAACATCACCTGAGACATACCTTCTCTCCTCTTCTCCTTTCCACTTGTCTGGCTTCCTCCAGATCGACCTTGTTCCCCACCAGGAGCAGCTTCACACCATCCACAGCGTTCTAGCAGACAGCACAACAAACACACACCATTCTCACACAGCTAGCACTTAGATGCACATACAGAGAGACTCTCAAGTGTACAAACCTCTTCAATGTTTCTCATCCATTTTGAGACGTTGGCAAATGTCTGCTCTTGAGTGATGTCATACACCAACATGATCCCCTGTGAGGTGGACCACACCAGCCGGTAAAACAATAATGACATCACGCAATGAATCACATAACCTGGCTGCTAACCTGTGCTCTACGGTAGTACTGTGCAGTGAGTGTCTCAAACCTCTCCTGGCCCGCAGTGTCCCTGCAGTGCACACACATACACTCACTACAGTAACTGACTGAATAGGTCTGGGTACCATATCTGGAGTCTGATTCTTTTCCCTCGAACAGTAAATGTCTTCAACTTGAAGTCAATGCCTAATGAGGACAGCAACGACACTCAATCAACGCCTCTGGCCCTAGCAGCACGTACATACCAATGGTTGTTATGTGACTCTTCCTGACTTGCTGATCGGTGAACTGAGAGATGAGACACGTCTTTCCCACTCCGCTGTCTCCACACAGCAACACCTTGAAGAGATGGTCGTAGTTCCTATCCACCTGGGACATGTCTCCTATCAAACCCTCAGCTCCTTCAGATCAGATCAGTCAGTCACTTCCCGCAACTTGACCTCAAGCTCTACTGTGACGTGCACTGTCAGCAAAATACAAAGTATGACGTCATCCTATATGTATGGTATTGATCGTCAGTCGAGTCGTTGGCTAGTAGCTCAATGAGAGAAAGAGACGAGAAAGAGAGCGAGAGAGGAAGGATGTCAACGAGCGGCAGTAGACAGAGCAACCATCATGGCTATCGACCCATCCAACCTCGGGTGTATGATTCTACCCTTCAAGAGAAGGAGAGACAGCGAGCTCAAACAAGACGACAGAACATCAAGAACATGAAGAATTACAAGATCCTCCTGATAGGCGAGAGTGGTGTGGGCAAGTCCACCCTGGTGGCTCGGCTGTGCGAAGACAGGTTTCTAGCAGAAAGCAGACAACACACGTTAGGTGAGTAAGATATCTTGAGGTTATTAATAGTGGGCTGTCATAGATGCACATAGAGGCCTGTGGGTGGCACGTGGAGGTAAGGCTGAAAATGTTAATTTTTACATGGATATGATATCCATGGTTTTACGTAGGAATTGACATGTTTGAGAAAGAGGTGGAGATCAGCGGAGAAACAGTGAAGGTCTATATATGGTAAGAAGGCATCCTTGTAATGGCTGCTCTTACGTACATCCCCTCCCCAGGGATACGGTTGGCACTGAGAGGTTTGACTCCATCACCACCCAGTACTACAGAGGGGGAGCTGTAAGTGATGCTAGTCTAACCTGGCCCTCTCTGAAATGAGTAAATACACACACAAATATTTATCCCCTCAGGGTATTATTGTAGTGTACGACATCACCTCTCTGAACTCCTTCAATCAGCTCACTAAGTGGATGGGCTATGTACAAACTGTACGTTAGTTGCACGTTGAAGCAGGCAGCTGTTAATAACCTCTTAGTTATGTGCTGCTGGTTCTGTGTTCACTCACAGCATGCCACTGCTGATGTGAGTTTGATGTTGCTGGGTTCAAAGTGCGATCTTGAAGGCAAGAGAGAAGTGCCCAAGGAAGATGGTCAAAAGGTAATGATACCCCTGTCGTTAGTGCTCCTATCAGATCTATACTATCCCACCCCTGTTGTTAGTAGTCCTAACCATGGTTGCTAACCATGGTTGCTAATACCATCCCACCCCTGGTCCCAACAGATACTATCCCACCCCTGTTGTTAGTAGTCCTAACCATGGTTGCTGATACCATCCCACCCCTGTCGTTAGTGGTCCTAACCATGGTTGCTATTATCATCCCACCCCTGTCATTAGTGGTCCTAACCATGGTTGCTATTATCATCCCACCCCTGTCATTAGTGGTCCTAACTATGGTTCTTCCCTTCCAGTATTCAGCAAACTATGACATCCCTCACTTCTTTGAAGTGAGTGCTAAGACTGGGGAGAATGTGACTGAAGCATTTGATGTGTTCTTTAGTGACATCCACAGGAAGGTGAGTCCCTCCTAGTTGCTGTGACCTCCTCTCACTACGACTCCCTGTTCCCCCCAGGCCGTTGGCCCAGCTGAAGAGGAACATCCTGTCACTCCAAACCCATCAAACGGTAGTAAATGCTGTGCCAAGAATAATTAGACTGGATGTGTGTCACTATGNTGGGTGTGATCCCCAGCTCCTGAACCAGAGGCTCATTGTTGTACATATTGCGCCTCCCTCGAACCTGGTAGATCTGTTTGGCTCCAGCGTTGAAGAACTTGATCCCCCAAAGCAGGACGTTGGGCATATCCTTGGAGGGAGGCTTGTAGCCTTGTGGACGGAACTCCTCAGAAATGATTTGAGCTATATCCCTCAAGTGAGGGGTCCCAGAATGAAGGATATAGCGTTTGCCAGTGGCTTCAGGTTTCTCCATGGCAGCAATGTGGGCAGCAGCCACATCCCTGACGTCCACGATGGGCATGGAGGCATTGGGGATGAGAGGCAAGGAGCCAGCCAACAATGGCTGACACACCTCGCGGGATGTGGCACCACCCAGTTTGGTAAGGACAGGGCCTTGAACAGCAGCCGGGTTTATGACAACAAGCTCAAACTTCTTTTCATCACTCAACTTCTTCATGAACTCCCAGGCAGCCTGTTCAGCCTTCAGCTTACTCTTCTCATAAGGAGGGCAGGTGGCTTCATCCGACCAATCCTTGTCCGTGTAGATGTAGTCCACAGCCTTTCCGGGGTTACCAGCGAGTCCACTGGAGATGGCAGCGATGGAACTGGTCAGGACTACCCTCTTCACAGAGCCAGCATCGGCACACGCTTGGAGAACATTCTCTGTCCCTTCCACAGCTGGGCGGATCAGGAGCTGCTCGTCCTTGGGGATATCGATCGGGAATGGGGAGGCTACGTGGTACACATAGGTGCAACCCTTGACGGCCTTCACCCACGACTGGGCATTTTGGAGGTCAGCTTCAACCAGTCGCAACGGATACTTGGCATCAGGTACCAACTCCAGCAATGGCTTCACCTACAAGAGAGTAGTTTACACATGTTAACTAACACAAGTAGCATCAACAGAGGGTGCAACCTTTACCTTCTCTTCCTTCTTCTTGTTCCTGACGGTGCCCCTGACACGATAGCGGCCCTGCTTCAACAGCTGCTGGATAAGATGCTGAGCAATATAACCAGAGGCTCCCGTCACCAGCACCTTAATCACACCATCGTCAGGCTCCTCCTCCTCCTCCTCTTCTTCTTGAGGGGGTGCTTCTGTCTGAGGTTCCCCCGAATCTTGAGGGGGTGCTTCTTCAGTTGAAGGCTTTTCTTTAGGTTCCTCTTCAGTTGTCGTTGCAGCTGGTGTGTCCTCTTGCGTCTCCTCGCGTGGAGTCTCAACCTCTACAGTCACGCTGCTCTCTTCTGCCATGGCTATTCAAGTATTGAAGTCCAACTTTTTACTGACTTGCATACAATTCGTGGCCTTGGGTGCGGTCTGAATCCCAAATTTAATACATACATAAATAGGTGCCCTCACCTCACGTGCAACGGTACAGGTTGGCACGTGGCATGTAATATGTGAGTAAAAGAGAGAGTGATGTCTAAAGCTACGAAAAGGAAACATGTAACGAAAGCGGTTTTAGAGGAGTTCGTTGAGCCGAGTGGAGAACAGCAGATCGTTCGGGTGAGAGACTCATGGCGTCTAAACTGATCATTATTAATTATCATTTATGTTGGTTAGGTTTTGTGTGGGCGTGGCAACAATCTTCATGAGGTTGAGAGCTGCAGTGGAGAGCGGTTTCTGGTGAGCATGCCCACAAAATATCGCAGGAATGTTTGGATCAAACGAGGTATGTGAGAGCTGACTGACACTGGAGCTATTAATCATGTGATCATGCCCACTCAGCAATGTTTTCAGTGTCAAGCATCAGAGGTGGTACGACACGAGTGCACCTTTGCTGTGCTGGCAACTCCGTTAATTACAGTCCGATCTTGTGACCGCAATATTTCACAATGAGAGTTGATCACATGCAACCGATTGCCAGCTCAGCAAAGGCGCACTCGTGTCGTACCTCCTCTGGTTGGGGATGAGTATCATGTAGCTCCAAATTTTCGTGGCACAAAGAGTTCGTGAAACGCTGTGTCTAGAGAGCCGGCAGACTGTATATTTTCCTATTGCTTTGTTATTGTAGAGTTACGTAATATACAGTGTCTGGATTTTGCCTGCAGTGTATTAAAGAACCGGCACCATTGACTACAATGTATTTAGCTGTAGTTTACAGAGCAGCCTCAGCTGGTACTCTAGCCACGACCTTTGTGAAATGTCTGTCTACTGTTTTTTTGTGAATCACGATCTCTGAAATTATATTGCCAATATACGTTTTTTTAAATTTTCGTAATTTTCGTTTTCCTGAGAATGTTTGTAATAATTATACAGTCAAATCACGAAATTCACAAAAATATTGTGCCACGAAAATTTGTAACCAATACAGTATACAGTCAGCTTAACTTGGGATACTATAAATCACCTCCTGTGGCATGCAATTGTACATAGCTCCTTGCACTCACTGTCAGCACTAACATCTACTGTGTGGGTGGGAGGTATGGATCGAGGTCACCTGCCAACACAATTCGGTCATTTTAGTGTTGCACTCATGGTGCTCTAATGTCTTACTTCTACACACACACTTCGTGGTGCAGGTGATTTTGTGATAGTGGAGCCAATTGCCGAAGGTCACAAGGTTCAAGGTGAAATCGTCCACATCCTTTACCCGATGCAAGTCAGAGAACTGAAGGCAATGAAGAAATGGTAAGATACACGACCGGCTAGAGATTCTGCTGGATGATAATTACATACCATGATCATGTTAATGCTGTGCAATCTTTTACCACATTTCAACAAAGATCTTTATTTAACCTCCCACATGGTAGTTGCACTCTAGAGCCTATAACCTCCCACATGGTATATAGTTGTATTCTAGAGCCTATAATTTTATAGTAAACCATCTAAAATGGTTGCTAGACTATTGTTGTTGAGTGTCTAAAGGCAAGGCCGAGGCTTGCAATGCAGCTGCTGATCTGAAGTGACAAGTGGTTTGCTGTGCCTTAGCAGTTGAGTGTGCTCTACTCTCAATGATATGCAGTCATTGTTAGTGCTGATTGGCTGTCCCATGTTCAGTAGCTCCGTGTATTGAGCATGCATTAATTTTGTCAACACAAAACGTTACAAAATGTCATTATTTTTGTTATGATCTCTACAGTAGTTGAACTAAGAATACACAAGCAGTGTTTTACACTCAATGATCAGTTTACAAAGAGTATTGTCAAATATCACCTACATATAGAATCAACATGGCTGCTGCACTAGGTATATCCAGACTTAAACGGTTTCTCCCATACTCTGGCTGTACACCAAAAGGCAGTTTCATCTCAACAATTGCAGGAAATGACCTAGATGCAAATGCTGAGTTATTATTTTTTTAATAGCAAACATGATTTTTAATTTGAAATATATACCTTCTGTGGTTTTAGTAATTGCACTCCCGCATAAAATTAAAAATCTTGTAAACTAGCCTTCATTTTACGTTTATCCCTTAAAAAAAATAAGGCTATTAGCTGTTTTTGTGTCTGTTTCTCCTTAAAATGATACTATTAGCAGATAACCACACGATTCCTCGTACAATTATGGAATTAATAGCACTCTAGCTGCCACTTGTATGGCCTAATAGCACTTGCTGTGCTCATGCTATTATTTTGCCATATACTCTTCTTGGCAGCTGGAGTGCAATTAATTCCATAATTGCACTCTGAATCTTGTGGTTACCTATACTAACACACTCTTTCCTCTCTCTCTCTCTCTCTCTCTCTCTCTCTCTCTCTCTCTCTCTCTCTCTCTCTCTCTCTCTCCTGTAGGCCACAAGAGTTCAATGAAGACAATAGAAGAACACCACCTTCCGTTAAACAATCATGTGATTCAAAAGAACGGTCACATGCACATGATCCAAAGTCACATGATAACAATGAGCTGTCATGTGATTCTGGTGATGATTTATTTGTGAACACTAACAGACAAACTAATTCACCGCTTCAGTTTACTTCATCTGATTCTGACTGATCATTCATTAATGTTTCTCTGTGTGTGTGTGTGTGTGTGTCACTGTGTGTTTGTTTTTCCTATTATTGCTCGATGCTTCAAGTATAAATATTGATTGTAACAGAGATATAATGGCGAGCATTATAGGTAACTTTTGAGTGCATTTAAAGGATTTCATCTTCAAGCAAACAAACATTTTAAAATTGGACCACTATGTTCAATTGTTGTGCTGTAAATTTCAAAGCAACAAATGTACTTGAGGCCTAGTTTAGTAAAATAAATGCTCTGTAGAACAATCATTAGTTTGTACATTATTGAATCATAGATAATATATACGCTATATTATCTATGATTGAAATTCATTGAATCAGTGTTTTTGTAATTGTTTTGTCGATTCTGGTGAAGCAGTAATGAGCAATATAGGTACAATTGGAAAGCATTATAGGAAATTTTTGCTAGCATTGAAGAATGGAATAATTTATAGGTAGGAAATATTTATTTGGGCCTATTATATTCAGATCAGGAGTATGGTGACGATCTTTTCCACACGATCCAACATGTCGGTGAGGACGTGTACTGTGAGCGGTGTGGAAGACTTCCAGCGGCTGGTGTATCCTTCCAGAGTGCCGACGGTGCTCAAAGGGATCGAGCTGGGTGATGCTTGCTCGCTCTGGACGCCACAATATCTGGCAGAGAAGTGCGGAGCTCAGCCAGTGCAGGTGCACTTGACACCTGACAAAAAGATGAACTTTCTGAAGAAGAATTTCGTCTACAAGTGAGCTAAATTATGAATCATTGATGGTGCATGGTAATGTGGTGCTCGCTGTAAGAATTAATGTGCACTGTATACTATAGCTGTAGATGATATAGTGTGCTCTTTCTTGCAGGACCATGCCCTTCAACACATTCATAGAACATGCCAGTAAATCACACCCAGTGGACCATTTCGTATCTTCTGTGAGTCAACCCCTGTCATTAATGAGTGGTGTGCACTAGCTAGTTGTTAATGATTGCAGGAGGAAGGCTTCTATTTGAGATCTCTCGGCTCTAACCCCCGGAAAGATGTAGCCTGTTTCCATGACGACTGGCCTGCTCTCAAGGATGACATTCAACTCCCTTGTTTCTTTCCAGAGGAACAGTTCTTCTCCTCTGTTCTCCGTGTCAGCTCTCCAGGAGTCCAGCTCTGGACTCACTATGATGTAAGGGCTCACACTACCGTTGCTATGGTAACATAATGGTGACATCATTACTTCCATGTTAGGTGATGGACAACCTGCTGGTTCAAGTGTCCGGCCACAAGAGAGTGGTTCTCTTCCCTCCCTCTCAGCTGGGGCGCCTCTATCTGGTGGGAGACAAGTCCCAGGTGGTGGACATCGACAGACCCGACACAGACCAGTTCCCCCTCTTCCCCGAGGCCCAGCGCTGTGAGGTGGTGTTGGCTCCCGGTGAGGTCCTCTTCCTGCCTGCCCTCTGGTTCCACAACGTCACCTCCCTAGAGTTCAGCGTGGCTGTCAATGTGTTCTGGAGGCACCTGGCCCCCCACTGCTATGACCCCAAGGACATCTATGGCAACAAGGACCCCCCTCAGGCACAGAGAGCACTGCAAAACATTGACAAAGCTGTGAAATTAATTCAAGAACTGCCAAAAGAACTACAAGACTTTTATTCTCTCAGACTAATAGCACGAATTAATGAAAAGAAAAGAAGTTTTTCATCAACTTAAGTTCAGTTTCATTGTCATTTGGGAACAGTAGGGGGTGTGGCCTCTCCACCAGCCACGGGAGAATGGGGCGTGGTCTCTTCAGTAATCACATCAGTGGATGTGGTTTCTTCAGTGATCATATTAGTGGGCATGGTCTCTTCAGTGGGTGTGGTCTCTTCAGTGATCACATCAGTGGGTGTGGTCTCTTCAGTGATCACATCAGTGGGTGTGGTCTCTTCAGCGACCATATTAGTGGGTATGGTTTCTTCAGCAATCATATTAGTGGGTGTGGTCTCTTCAGTGATCCCATCAGTGGGTGTGGTTTCTCCAGCAATCACATCAGTGGGTGTGGTCTCTTCAGTGATCATATCAGTGGGTGTGGTCTCTTCAGTGATCATATCAGTAACTGTTGAGGGTGTGCTCTCGTTGAAATCACTCTTGGTGGGTGTGGTTTGCTGATTTCCACACATTGGAGAAGTGGGTGTGGCCTCTTTGGTGATATGGTCAGGAGTGGGTATGGTTTCCACTGGAGGAGGTGCCATGATGACATCAGTAGTCTGGAAATAGTGTGTGCATACAACATACATACACAATCTAACTGATTATGATTGGTCAATAATTTCAGTAGGCATGTGACATACTGTATAGCCGGAAACTTTTGCGAGGATTTTATTTTGGTGAAATTGGTGAATATCTCCTAGTCACCAATTAAATCCGCCAAAAATTTATTGCCCGAATATGAATATTTGAATAGATGCTAGCGCGATTCCAATAGAAGGGTTTAGAACAACGTTTTCTCCACTGATAGTCCTTCATGAAATAAGCTTGAACTTGCTAAACTTGTGTCTAGTTTTATTTTGGCAGTGGTAGTACTTTGTGTGCAGTGAGCAGTTAAAACCGCTCTCTAATTTACTTAAATAATGGGCATGCAGGGCAATTTGGGGCGCATGTCATTTTGTCAGGATAGGAGTGATTCTAAGCAGTGAAGACAAAGAATCGTGCACTTTAAACTCTCTTCAGTTTACCTGGACTGAAAGTGCAACTTGAAACAAATTCATCTTCATCATGTGGCCAAGTTTATTGGAAGTGTACAGAAATTTAAAGTCAATAAAAGTGCTGTGTATGTGATTCTATTTGTATGATTTGGTCATTTAGTATCAGATTGTCTGTAGAAGATGAACTTAAGCTAAAATATATGGTTACCTTGTGGGGAGGAATAATAGCTAATTATCACTAACAGCCCCGCCCACTTTCTATGGATGTGCTCGCTTTTGACACAGCTAGCTCTTCATGTGCAGTAGCCATGAACATAGATTTGTGATATCAGGTTAGTCTCGCTAGCCAGACTCTCTGCAAAAAATGGGAGAGTCTGGCTAGTGAGACTAATATCAGGTAGAGAAGAGAGTGCATTATATTATGTAAAAACTCTTTTGGTCAAATTCTTAGCAGTTTTCTGGCCTAAAAATTAAACATTGCAATTGCAAATCAAACGGTCAATTTTGCGTAAGAGGTACCCAGGAAAAACAACTGTTTAACTACGAATCAGAGCTGCAACCAATGTGAGTCTTCGGTACATTGTAGCTAGGTTGTGTGCCTATAAATGTGACACCAAACCATCCAGGTTGTAGCTAGGTTACAAACCATCCAGGAAACTTGCCTAGTTTAAGCCAGGAGGTGGTACAACCCAGAAGTGTCCCAAATTACCCCGCGTCCCAAATTACCTTGTTTTACCTTATAAAGCAATGGCATTGCTTTTGAAAGCTTGGTTGCCTGGCAAAAAAAAAAAAGCTTGAGTTTCGTGGAGATACAGTAGTGCGCTGGCCACTTCCGTAGTTTTATACACTGCCAGAAGCTTCACTACTAATGCAAGAAGGCTTTCAGCAGTTAGCTTGAATGTTGCTTGGCTTCCACGACATGAAAAGCTTTCTCAAATCTACTTAAGTAAAAGAAAAACAAAAAGCAGGTGTATAGACGTAGCTACTATATTATACTAATTTTGCCGTATGATGTAATGTGCTTTCTATGTTTCATTCACCAAAATTAAAGTCTGCCAATATCGATTGAGCTCCCTTTCACCAAATTTAATTCTCGCCAAAATAACCGGCAATATGGTAATCCAGATTGTGCTCTACATGTACAATCGAAGTGTCCTACATACCTGGTTGGCTGATCTTGCCTTAAGAGCATCTACTCTTAGTTGGTAATCTTTGAAGACATAGTCGGCCAGTGCAGCCATGCTCCCGACCACCATCACCCTGCTCTCAGGGACAGACTCACCCACCTGGAAACACACACACACATCACATGACTATCACATGACTCACTAGCACAGATGACTCACCTGTCTGGTGGTGGGGTGGAACTCCTCTGGTACAAGGAGCAACTGGAGAGGCCTCCTCATCAGCTGCACACACACACACACACAGAGAGAGAGAGAGAGAGAGAGAGAGAGAGAGAGAGTGGTCATTCAACAGTGGCATGATGCTACTGGGTGTCTTACTATGTTGAAGGCCGGCCTCAGCTCAGTGCAGGAGTGGAAGAGGTCCACTTTGGCCAGGATGTAGAGCCCCAGCCTGGCTCTGGACATGGCTACCACCAACCTCCGAACGTCCCTGATGTGACCAACATGCTTCGTACGAACCAGAGACAGGATGATGACATCATTCTGTTGCCCTTGGTAACGGTCCACTGTTGTCACCTGAGAGTGGTGTGAGTGTCACGGCATATCTCTACGGTCATGAGCTGCCGGCCCTCACCTGCTCTGGCTCTCCAAACACAGGGTTCCTGGCACACCTCCGGGTCAGCACGTCTCTGATGAGGTGCTTCTGTCCATTGTACGTCGTCAAGATGGCTATCTTGTGGGGGGAGTGGCCTTGAAGCCTCAGGTACATGAACAACGCCACAGCATACTCAGCTTCAGCAAGATTCTAACACACAATGATGAAATAGTCACAGCTTTGTTGTCAACAGGTGCTGCTCTCTCACCTGGTAGAAGTGAGGCGTTGGCTCTGTCTCTCCCACGCCATTGAACTCCTCAACATTGATGAGCTGGTAGTCAAACCTCAGCCCCGCGTTGGCCTGCTGGTACTCCTGCCCGTGCAGGACGTGCTCCAGGTCCCCCAGCCTCTCATAGCGCCACTTGTAGAGGTCACAGAGGCTCGCCCTAGCACGCCCCTGGGCATCAAGCTGGATGGTGGGCACCCCAAGACGAACAAACCTGGTGAACATGGACTGTTCCATGTTAGAGTACTTCTGGAAGGCCATGTTCTGAATGACTGGAGGCAACTAGAAGCAAAAGATGAACACAATTAGATCAAGTAGGAGGGGACCCCTGTAATTATGTTACCTGATGATGGTCCCCGATCATGATGACTCGTTTGAGTTGATTGTGTCCATCCTGAGTGTTCTGTAGCATGAGGGGAATGAAGGTCTCCACCTCCAGGATCTGGGCAGCCTCCTCCATCAGAACATTGTCATACTAGAGAGAGAGAGAGAGAGAGAGAGAGAGAGAGAGAGAGAGAGNCACAAAGCAACCAATAGTAGGACAGGACAGGATCACACACAATCATAGGCTCATCCTAATGCAGAAAATGCTCAGAGAGAGAGAGAGAGAGAGAGAGAGAGAGAGAGAGAGAGAGAGAGAGAGAGAGAGAGAGAGAGATCTCACTCTCACACTCTGACATCTAGACACACACTCACCTTAAAGCCCAGCTCCACGAGGTCCCTCCGTTTGAGAGCAGCATGGGTACAAGTCATTGCGATGATCTTTGCCTCTTTGGCTAGGAGATAGTTGATCCTGTCCCGTGAAGAACGAAGCAACTCAAATGCTCTGAACTCCTGTAGGTAATAGAAAGCTTCAATTAGAAATGGGTCTCTAAGAACCAGAGCCAATCACCTCAAGCTGTTGGAAGACCTTGGTCAGGTGCCTGAAGCAACCCTGAAATGGAGTGGTGCATCATTGAACTCTGAACCTGTCGTACATGAATGGACACAACCCACCTCTGCTACATCCCAGTCGTCATGGTAACACTCTCCTCGGAACAGTGGTTGAGGAGCATTTGAAAAAAAATCAACAAAAGGAAAGTATTTCGCAATAGCTTCAACTCCCTCAGCCTGGAGACAGTCATCACATGATAATCACATGAGAGTCATGTGACCACATGGCTTACTTTATTAGCTAGTGGTTTGATTTTAGCTGTAAACTCCTCCCAGCGTGGTTTCACCTGGTAGAGGTAGAAATGACCAGCTGTTTCACAGGTGTACGCTACATCACCACTCACACCAAGACTCCTCTAGAGAGAGAGAGAGAGAGAGAGAGAGAGAGAGAGAGAGAGAGAGAAAACAGTGGAGTAGTCCACGAGAGGACAACTGTATTCTCAAAAGGTTTACACACAAGTCTTGCACTGGGTGGACACACATTACTGCACATGTAATGAGATATAACTACCGTATAGCGGGAAATTTTCGTATGGTGGAAATTTTCGTATATTTCGTATGCGGTTCGAATATACGAAAATTAAAACTGCGAAAATTTATCTTCCGCATTTAATTTATACGAGCGCGCGCCGCGTATACGAAATTTAAAACTACGAAAATTTCTTCTGGCGCGTTTATACGAAATTTTGCACCAACGAAAATTTCCCGCTATACGGTATGTACTGTATAGCTGGTAAATTAGCAGGCTTTAAATTTGGCAAATTCTCATTTTGGCATGATTGACGATTTTTAAATTTGACAATTTGAAGAATAATTCACCAATTTGCCCAATTTACCCGCTATACATTATGCCAACAAGAATTGATGCACATACCGGTGAAAATCAAAAGAAGAAATTAAAATAACCAAATAACGAAGTGTAGCAGTGATGCATGTGTGCGAGTGAGCTAACCTGCAGCCTCTCAACCTCCTTGAGCAGCTCAATCCTGAGGGCTAGGATGAAGTTGACCCTTCCAAAGCGACTGAAGTCCTTCTCTGTGGCCAGCTCCTCCTCACCATGGCCCAGCCTCACCAGGTGACGCTCATCAATGTCAAGACACATGATCTTTTCAAACAGCTGCAGGTGGAGAGAGTAAAACCCTCTCATTTCTAGACATTAAACAACAACATATATATATAAGTGTGCTGACATTTTGCATTGACTTTTCTCTACACAGTAGTGCCCAAATATGGTGGACAGCCATGTGTGCCATTGGTCAGCCATGTACCAACCTAATGTGTAACTGGCTAGGGAACCAGTGGATGACACAATTGCAAGCAAGCACAGGGAGGTAACAAATGACACTTGTGCACTGTGGGACAAGCTACAAGCTCAAGCAGCTAACAGTGTCCATTTTAGTGATCAACACAACCTATCAAGGCAGATGGTACGTTGTACAGCTATCACTGGAGATGATAAAACTTAGACACTCAATACACAGTAAGCAATTACTGTTCATATGTAAACGGGCGGAGCTCTCACTGCACTATGGTGGCCCTGAAGGTTCAAACTGATTTTGCTAACCGATTTTTGATCTAAGCTATTTTTAACCTCTTCTAGGAGGTTTCCAAAGTTGTCTAAGCAATTTTCATCTAAGCCATTTTGTCTAAGCGGTTTTAGTCTAGGGCTAAGCCATTTTCATCTAAGTGATTTTCTTCCAAGTCTAAGGCTAAGGCTAGGGCTAGGGCTACTAGAGCTAGGGGTTAGTTAGGGGCTGGAGCTAGGGGCTAGGGAATAGAGGCTAGGGCTAGGGCTAGGGCTAGGGGTTAGGGGCTAGGGAATAGAGGCTAGGAGCTAGGGGCTAGGGCTTTGATGAAAACGGCTTTGATACAAAATCGCTTATATGAAAATCTCTTAGATAAAAATCTCTTAGAGGGGTTGAAAATAGCTTAGATCAAAAATCGGTTAGCAAAATCAGTTTGAACCTTCAGGGCCACCCTACCGCACACATCAGGTACAGGTGTGCTACACAATTAACAGAACTGTGAAGAGATGTCTTGTCTGGCAGAGATTTATGTACAGTTTATGCTTCAATATTTCAAGCAACAAAGAGAAACATTATCTACCAGCTGCCTAGATGAAAGAGAGCAGAAGCTTTTATTGTTATCTAAGGAGAGACTAGGCCATGTCTAGAGCATAAATATGACAGCAGAGAAATCAATACTGACCATGTGGAAATTTGAATCACAAGTTTCCAAAATGTGATCATATAAAATTGATATAAAATGTATGAAGAGCAATGGCAGAATTTTCCCTACCTAGCTTCTATGGGTCATGCTGTGCCTATGTCATGCCTTCACTAGTGTCCCAGTAGCACAGCTTTCACCATGCAAGAATGGAACAATAGGTTACAAGCACATTTTATTCAACAATTAGTGTACAACTTTCTTCAACAAGGTGGACAACTGAACAGTAGTTAAGCCCTTCACAATTACAGCTATGACCCTTATGAAAGACATCAAGCTTATTCTCTCTCTCTCTCTCTCTCTCTCTCTCTCTCTCTCTCTCTCTCTCTCACACACACACACACACACACACACACACACACACACACAAGCAGCTAGGAGTGTACAAAATTAATATCTAAAGCAGAACCTTCAGTGTCCTATAACAACACAACCTTTTGTGGAATTAAAAGTTAGGCAAAAATGAGAGCATTTTGCAGAGAAAACAATGCTGAACAATGTACAAGCAATCAAATTGCTCTGAGGCATACAAAAATGTATGTAAGGAATTACCTATAGCTAGCAGTACCATAGTGCACTGGACCACTCCAACACTCCCACCATTGTCTTATGTAAACAGGAGGGGCTACCTTCTCATTTCATTACACACCAGCACATCATCAGCAACTGGAACTGGCAGTAATGGCAGAATTTTCCCAACCTTCTATCTTCTTTGACAGAGACATGGGTCATGCTGAGCCTATGTTAGAGGTCCCATGGTACAATAGAACACTGGGAGACATTATCTAGGTTACTAGTCAGAGAAAACATCTAAATAATGCTGTGCATGGAGCTTTAAAGTGAAGCGATAATGAATATTGAAGCAGTAAACCACTCATGAAAGAGAAGTACTCTCTAGCTGTCAGTAATTTCTACGTTCCCAAGCTCACCTTAAACATTTTCACTGCTACAGTGTAACTTCTAGCAAAGTGAAGTGGAATGGACCCATTACAGTGACTGTATAGAGCTCTTGCAATTGACATCATCAAAACAGGAAGCATTTTGAAGTGATACTGGAAAGAGTTATTTTTGCCATACGGAAGTAAATAACAGCTGCCTGTTTCTCCGTATTGCTGTGTACATTTTTGCCATACGGAAGTGACTCATTTTACGTAATTGCAAGAGCTCTATAGAACCCTGAACTTGTTTACTGCATGCCTTCACTAGTGTACAAGTAGGTAAAGCTTACACAAATAGGTTAAAAGCACAACCTCCTATTTTGTACAACTTTCTTCAACAAGGTGGACAACTGAACAGAAGTACCGTATTGCACAAAAATTTGGCGGATTTTAATATTGGCGGATTGGCAGTTTTGGTAAGGACTGCCAATATTAAATCCGCCAAACAGTTATTTTGCCGCATGCACATATGGAATACGTGTATTGCTGCGTGCGCAAATGCCAAAATAAAATCTGCCAATCATGAAAATTTTTGACAACCGCCAAATTTTATTCCCACCAATATTTTGTGCTATATGGTATGCTGCCTTCTTCTAACTGTGCAAAAATCCAAGCAGTAAAGCAATATTTTGAATCACTTTTGAAAGCAAGAAAGGTCACCTTTGCTGGCAATTAAACACATACAGAAGGTACTAGGTGTTCTGACACACACACACACACACCAAGCAAACTTCATAATTCGCCAAAAATATCTTGCTATAAAATGGACTTTACAATTGAACACCAAAAGCCTTCAGCTTTTCAAAAGTCAAACCTTTGAGAGACCAGTGTCTAGCTCTAATATACTGAAGAGAAATAGATAACTAAGGACTATGGGTGATACCTAGAACAAAAATAACAGCATTTTGCACAAAGATCCAAGGCAATGCTGACCAATGTGAAACTTCCAAGTTATCCTGTGAGCATATAAAAGCACACATGTATGGGATGTAGCTAGCAATGTGTTATCTAAACAGGAGGGGCTTCTCATTACACATGGATGCTTCTAGACTAGGTGTTGCTGCAATCCCTACACCTCTAGCTAGCCTGCCCTGTGATTCCAGGCAGAGGTAGGCTAGGCTCTTGGGAACGGTCCATTCCTTACCAGGGCCTTGTGTAGTGGGGATATGTAGCTGGCTATAGGTATTGAAGGGAATGTACACCTAAGGATACAATGCTGAACAATGTGCAGCCATTTAGCTAACATGTGCAGTCAACAGTTCCACCATTATGTGCTCACATATACTGCACTAAGAACATGAGCACAACACCAGGGTCTACTAGAGTGCCAATGACATGGTTAAAGGCACCAAGGTACAGGGAGGTGAGGTACACATCATCTAGAGACTAGAGACTAGAAAGACTATGATGCAAACAAACAGAATGCTCACTGTGTGTGTCAGTGTACGAGGAATAGTCTGAATGCAAAGTATGGAAAGGCATTCTACAAAAGGTCACCTTTACTGAGGAACCTAACTGTGAGTGTGGCCTCACCTGGTTGAGAGCCTGGTTGGAGTGTGTGACCAGCAGGGTCCTCTGGTCAGGGAAGTTGTGGTAGAGGTTTGAAATGATCTGAACAGCTACGTCCGTCTTCCCAGTTCCAGGCGGTCCTACCACCAGTGTAAGACCGGGTTGCATACCAGAGTAAATGGCCTCCACTTGGGTTGGAGTAAATGGCACTGTATTTCTTTTAAAACGAAACACTTTCAACTTAACGATCTTTTGTTAAGAGTGAGGTACCTCTTGGGTTGGTTGTAGGGGTAGGGTCCTCTGTTAGGGAGGGAGTAGGGGCTCACAGAGAGGGTGAGATCAGCACCATCAGCACTGCCTTCTCTCTTCCTCTTTCTCCCAACCTTCACACACCCTGAAAACACCAGCCTAGAAGAGAGAGAGAGAGAGAGAGAGAGAGAGAGAGAGAGAGAGATGACTGTTAAAGTTCTGCAGAGATATACATTAACAGTAATTCATAAAGTATCTTACTTAAAAGGTGGTATCAGTTGGCTGGGGTCATCAGTGGAGCACTGCAATGGCAGAGACACACATCACATGATGTGACAGGCATTAGAGGCTCCTCCATACCTGGATGGTGTGGCTGGGGAAGGAGGCCTGGAGGTGCTCGAAGGAGAGGAAGGTGTCATTGAAGTCCAGAGCTGAGGCCGAGGAGCTGAGGTTGGAGTGGTGAGCAGCTGACGGCTCCCCATACCCAACAAAGATGTCATGGAGCCACTCAGGAACTGCACACTCAGCATTCATCAAGTCCCTAATGGTCTCCAAGACAGCCTATAAAATCAACAAGGACACATTAATGTAAAATTAATGTAACCACCCGTCTGGAGCATGCTATTTATTTGTGATTTATAGTGTGGATAGGGCCAACTCTACCTCAGCCTACCCTCTCTTTCCTGATGGTAAACAGTTAGAGACTGTACCGGATTATAATGAGGCAATCCTTTAGTAATTATGGAGGGGGTCTTTCTAATTAATGCCCACCAACCACACACCTTGAAGTTGTTCTCCTTTGGTTTTCTCCTCATGAAGATGTTGAAAGACTCGTAGACATCCTAGAGGGGGGGGGGAAGAGACACAGGTGACAACTAGCCATAGGACCATCACCATGGCTGGCTAGCTAGCTCACCTGGTGTCCCTCCAAGATGGAGGCCATGTCCTGCTGGTACTGATTGGTGTCCAGCCACACACGATACGTCCTAGTGTTGCCTGTTAGCTGGGGTTTGACCTCTGGACCCTCTTCGATGACCTTCCCATCGTCATCCAGGAGTCCCTCCACCTCACACCCTCTCACCACCTCAAGACCAACTTGAGGGACAAATGGCCTGCTCCAATCAAACTGCTCATTCTGAGCCATCCTGGCATCAACACTCACCAGGAAACACACGTCATGTCTCCTCAGAGCTGAGGGGGAAACAAACACACATCAGTGAGCTGAAAGAGAGAGAAAGAGAGAAAGAGAGAGAGAGAGAGAGAGAGAGAGAGAGAGAGAGAGAGAGAGAGAGAGAGAGAGAGAGAGAGAGAGAGAGNAGAGAGAGAGAGAGAGAGAGAGAGAGAGAGAGAGAGAGAGAGAGAGAGAGAGAGAGAGAGAGAGAGAGAGAGAGAGAGAGAAAGAGAGATACCTTCCCACTCCATTTTGACAGAGGTAGCTACGTTCAGCTCAACCTTGATGTCAGCACGCACTCTGGAAGGCCTGTTCTCCCCGACATTAGGCTTCCCCACCTCCACCACAGAGAAGGAGGATATGGGCAGGGCCATGCGAGCCCAACCAGCAAACTCTGTGGCTCCCTCTGTGTTTCTCCATGGCTTCATACGACTCACCACATCCTCAATGTCTTCACGGATCTCATCTACAGGGGAAGAGGGCAATAGCTCAATGGCAGAAAGAGAGAGAGAGAGAGAGAGAGAGAGCGAGAGCGAGAGAGAGAGAGAGAGAGAGAGAGAGAGGTGTACATGTCGACTCCAGTCTGAACAAGGTGTAGTTCCTCAAGAGGTAGTCATGGATGGTGAGAAACTGGAGGTTGAGTTTAGGCAGAGCCAAGCACGCTACAGAGAGAGACAGATCATACACAATTAGATCAAAAATATTTCATACATGTACATATGGTACACCTCAAATTTTCACGACACAATATTTTCCTGCATTTCGTATTATGATGAAAATTTTAGAACTTTTTGTGCATAAACTTGGAGGTAGGTATACGGTATTGGAAACGGTCAGTCTGACTCACTCTCTCCGGAGTAAAACTCCGAGGGAACAATGTTCTCATCCCACAAGATCTGCTCCGTGGGATACAATGGCATGTCGTTGATTGCCTCTAATTGGGAGGGACGCCTCTCGTGGTGACACACTATCAGCTCCAGTAACAGCTGGGGGTCAAAGGTCGGTCCAGTCTCTGAAACAAGGTGCAAATGTTCTGCCACCGTTCGTAGCGTCTCGTGACTGGAAGGAGTCAGAGGTCAAAGGTTAACAGCTGTAGTCATTGCCATGGTAACCATCTGACCTAAGAGAGGAGAAGTGCTTGAGCAGTCCACTTCTAGTGTCAACGCTGGCGACATTAGTGAGAGCAAAGGGCCTCAGAGGAGGGTAGAGCTTGAAGGCCGCCCGCTGCAAGGGAGAGAGAGTGGAAGTAGGCAGGAGCTGGAGCAGGGCCTCACCTGAAGGGAGACAATCTTGTTGTAATGGTGGTCAGTCATTTCATGGTCAGAGAGAGCTGCGCCAGTGGCGTCGTTGATCTCAAAGCCAGAGTAGAACTGAACCCTCTCCAGGAGCCTCTTGAAGAGTCTGCCCTCGGGTTGTCTCTTCACCAGAGGACTCAACAGACACCTCACCTAGGAGAGGAGGGGAGGACCACAGTATACCACAGGAGGGGGGCTAGGGAAGGCTCACCAGGAGATGGCTGCTGTCCAGGAGGATATTGAAGAACCTTCTGGTTGGAAGCTGGGCCTCCAGGTCTATGACCAGCTCCAGAAACCTCTCACAATAGCAGACACTGTCTTCACTGACAGCCCCTGCAGTCATTGATGGAGTGGCAGTGTGTGCAGCTAGGCCAAGAGTAACTCACCAGCAGACTGGATGGAGGAGAGAACAGAGAAGAATTGCTCCATCATTTTCCAAAGAAAGGCTCTCTCCTTCTGAACTCTAAGGGAGGGATGGACCACCTGCAGTTACCACACTAGCAGAACAATGGGACCTACCTCATCTGGGCATCATCACTCAGCTGGCTGTCCTTCTTCTGAAGAGCATTCCAATATTTCTTGAGTTTAGGAGTCTTGGCCAACTCATCTTGAAGCCTTGACGGAGGGAGATGGCCCCATATGGAGAGGGAGACTAATCTTTGAACCTGTTCCCTCACCAGATCAACCTCCTGAAGGAGAGGGGAAAGGGGGTCTGGCCAACCTCATCACAAATGAACCAACTCACTCACCAAACTGTTGAAACTGTGGACCAGGAATATGAGCAGCATACTTTTTTCCTTCAGAGTGAAGTCCTCTACCTAGTGAGAGGAACAAACACACACACACNACAAGGGATGACTTACTTGAAGATCAGAAGAACAAGCATCCAAAACTAGACGAAAGAACTCAGGGAAGGCAGAGGGTGAGTTAACGAAGCAATCCCACAGGGGCACTCTCTCCCTCCACTTCTCATTTACCATGAGCACAATTGACATTATGTATGCTGGAGAAGCCTGTGTATCAAAAGAGAGAGAGGGAGATGTGGCAATGTCTCTTGGTGCTAGCTAGTGCCTCACCCTCTCTGGTGTGAAGAGGGGCCAGAGGTAGTTCTCCAGGTACTGGCTGTACTCCAGACTCATAATGGGCCTGTAGGCAAACCTACCAACAAGAGAGAACACACACACATGAGCTCAACAATGAAGATAGTGACCACTAGAAGACAGAGAGATTGACAGGGACACTGGTACTATGTCAATAAGGGGGCGTGAACCATGGTGTGAAGAATTCTAAAATAATTCATGAGCTCAAGTGCCCATGATCAACCCCCACAACTCACTTGGTCCTCCTCAAAGTGCCGTACACCCCCTCTATCAACTCCTTGTTATAGGTCACATGATCCGCTACATTAGGACCCCAGAAGTTGCCTGCCAGCTCTGCAAGGTAGAACTCGTCCTTGTCTCGACCTTTGACCTTTTGGTGTGGTTGGTGTAGTGCGCTGGTGATGTGAGGAGGCTGCAGGAGAGAGGGCCGCTGGAGGAAGACCACGGCGGGGAGGTCAGAGTCCGCCCTCACGTCACTGGAGCGCCACACACCTTGAGGAGCAAACCTTCTCTTCCCCTTCCCTCGGCTGCCAAAACCACCTGCAGCGATCAGAACACGCCATGATTGTACGCTCCATGATGTAGGCTTATCAGACATTGACTAACTCCACCAGCTCGTGTCAGTACAGTGTGCTAGGATATCTTTTAGTGCATCTTCATACCTGAATACGCCATGTGAGTCTTGGTTTCTAAATAATGCGCACCATTCAGCTACTCCTGACGACCTATTACCAGGTAGCTATGTCTGCTGCATTAGAGCATGCCTTGTATCTGGTGGCCGTTGCACTCATCTGGGGCATCACCAACCCGCTCATCAAGAAAGGCAGCGAAGGAATTGAAAACATAAAGCAGGGAAACAGAGTGTTGCAGTTCCTAGCTGAGCTGCAGTTCCTGGTCGTGAGGTGGCAGCACCTGGTTCCCTTCCTCCTCAACCAGAGTGGCTCTCTGCTCTTCTACGTCACCCTGGCTCAGGCGGACATCTCACTGGCCGTCCCTATAGCAAACTCTCTTACCCTTATTGTAACCATGGTAACAGGACAACTACTAGGAGAGAGAGTGGATTCAAGGTGGACATATGTTGGTGTTGCCATGGTAATATTAGGAGTAACTCTCTGTGTTCTGTCAAAAGTCTGATAGATACCATGTTTCTTATCATTCATTTTGTTTGAGAGAATAACAGTTTTTATTGTTGATGTAGAATTGTATACACTGATTCAAATGCTTGCTATGCAAATGCATCATGTAAAGGTGTTTGATTTTTACTGCATGAGTTAATTGTCAACAGAAAACTGATCGACTAAAACCCAGATAATTTTCATCTTCTTTGGCTACATGGCTGTTCAGTGATGACATCAATAATTTATTATTATAATCATAGTTTCAATAAATGCACAATAATATGAGATTACTTGAAACGCAATAATTTATTAGTGAAATTGCTACAGTATAATCTGAACACATGCTGCAGTATAAAACATAAAATAGAGTAATAATGTTAAGTGACAATGTTGCATTTATTTTCTTGTTCCCTTCCTCTGCTTCTCTACAATGATGTGAGTGTAGTCCTTGATCAGGTGGGCAATTTGGGAGGCCTGAGAGAGAGAGAGAGAGAGAGAGAGAGAGAGAGAGAGAGAGAGAGAACATCATACATGCATAGTCATAGCACCACAATGTGCATGCGAATGACTTCTCATACACGCATAATAGTTTCTCTGCTATTTGTTAGCTGTGGGGTGTCAACAGATAAGATCTAGCTGGGATTCAAACCCAGGTCTTTCAAATTCTAGTCGAGTGCTCTTACCACTGAGCTACTATGTAGAACTACTGGCATTGGAGCAGAGAATAAAAATTATTATACCACTCGTATATTTATAGATACCAGTTGACTTCCAAACCAGATCTCAAGGCCTACATGCAATGGCCTGACCCACATGATGCAATGGCCTGACCCACATGATGCAACTACATGACCAACATGATAATCCTGACACGACCAAGTGTGCCACACAACACATGTACGACATGTGATGGCCGACCACTATAATAATAAGGTCACTAGCTGAGGTCATAATGACATCATACCTGACTAGTGTTAAAGACAAACTTGGTTCCTCTTGTCAAACTCTCAGTCACAATCATCAGACTCTTCAGAGACGGACTGCACATACCAAACAAATCAATGATGTAATCATTACATCATCATCGTCACAAGCTAGTCTGTGTCTTACCTATAGTTGACGATGTTCTTGTAGTCGTAGGTGACGAGGGGCTCCTTGTCCCGTCTCTTCAGGATGTGGATACCATTCTGGTTGACGGCCAGCCACAGGTTCTTGGGCAGGGTGCTGGTGTAACCCTGGATCACATCAAAGATGGTAGAGCCATAGAGCGGCCATTGCCTCACAAAGGACACGTAGGCCTCGTTGCACTCGGACTCAGACAGGTCAGAGTAGTCCTTGTGCTTGCGGGCTATGTCCTCAGGGCGGACTCGTTGACGCATTGGTTTGGGGATGTACCTTTCAATTATGGTCCTAATTGGTTGAAATAGAAGACAATAATAAATATATGAGATCGCATTGGGATAATGGACCGGTCTTACATATAGTCCACGAGGGCATTATCATCAGTATAAGAGCCCAGGGTGACCTGAGCTCTGAGTGCAGCCAGGTAGACAGCCTCCGAGGGTGTGACAGGGAACCTGTCACTGACGATGTCATCGATGGCCTGATGGAGGAGCAGGTTGAACTCCACGGGGTCACTCATGCTCATAAATGGCTTCAGGAACAGCCGCTTCTACTCAAGACACAACCAGAAGTGAAGGGGTTATCTTTGGCCAGTGGAGGGCCTTACCTTGAACGTGAGCTTGAGTATCTTTGGAGAGTGGGTACTCCTGGCATACTTCTCCCATTTGAACATGGCGTCAGCCACCTTCTCCGCAGGGAGCATGTTCCTCTCCAGCTGACCAAACACCTCAAAGAGAGAGAACCCCTGAGCACTCTTCAGGAGACCGATGCGATCCTTCACCACCTCCACAACCTGAGCTCACAACAAGAAGAGATAGCATGAACCACTCATGTCAGACAAAGACAGCACTCTTGTGTTGTGTCTACCTCCTGAGTGGTAGCTGAGGAGTCAAACTCTATGGCTCTGAACTGGCCATCCATGAAATAGAACCGTTCGTGAATTGGTCGTCTGAAAAGAACACACACACATTGATTGACTCATCCCTATGGTATAGGAGAAGGGCTCACCTCCTAATGACACACTGTACCTCCCTGTAGGAAGGAGGGTACTTCCTGTTCTTAGTCTGGAGGGTTCTTGACAGACACTGTGAGACAGACCACATCAGAGCAGTCAATATCAGTGTCAATATCAGTGTCAATATCAGTGAACACAGCAGTGATCTATGGAACGTACTTGCATTGCAAACTGTGCAAACTTGCCCTCCTCAGTGTGTGAGTCGAGGCCACACCTCCTGAGGTGGGCCTGCAGGTAGTTGAGGATGACTCTGTTCCTGGGGACCACCACACCACACACCAGACACAGGAACCGCCAGTTCTGAATGTTGATGCGCCCGTTGGGGTCAGGTTGGTCCGTGGTCTGCTTGATGAGCTGCAGGTAGAACTCATTGCAGAGAGCCTCCTTCTCCAGGCACTTCTGAATGGCCAGCTGCACCATGGTGACACAGTCCTCTGGGTCCACCTCCTCAAAACCACTCCCACTGGAGGGGACGATGCCTGCACAGAGAGAGAGAGGGATTAATGGACCAGCACTCAGAGCCACTGAGGCAGAGGGTGTGAGTTATACCCATGCAGATAAATTCTGCTGGCATAATTTTGAACAAAATAGGTAGCTGAAAGCAATGAGCATTTTTCTGGAAAAATAGGCACAATCTAGCAACTCATACAGATAAAGGATCATTATTCTAGGACCTGTACTGAGTGGCAGTGTGTTTATTTGAGCAATTTGACTAATAGGCTGCCATGGAGGACAATATTGAAATGTCTATAAATGCTTCAGTACAACAATCAATGTGTATAGTTTTGTCTATTTGCCTACTATTGTCATTTAATAGTTTCCTTTTCATCAAAAAACTCATCATTCACAGAATTACTATCATAATTGAAGCAAATTATAGGTAGAATTTGGGAAAGAAAAATAGGTGTTCTTTCAGGCAGAAGAGAAAAGAAAAATAGGCAGGAAAAAAAGCATAATTTATCCGGGCCTAGTGTGAGTGTCTCTTTACCCGGGCCTAGTGTGAGTGTCTCTTTATCCGGGCCTAGTGTGAGTGTCTCTTTACCCGGGCCTAGTGTGAGTGTCTCTTTACCCGGGCCTAGTGTGAGTGTCTCACCTGCGTGCTGTTGTAAGGTGAAGAAGAGCTTCAAAGCGATGTCCTCCATCTCTCCCCCTTTCTCTCCCTCCAGGATGGTCAGGGGTTGCTTCAGCATGCTCTTGGAGTACGACCAGAAAGACTGCTTGAAGATCTTGTCAAAGTCCTTCTCCTCCCGAGCCTTCTTGAGCCTCTCCAGCCTGGCTCTGTTGTAGCGTCTCAGGGTGGTGGTGAGGAAGTTGCCCGACTCTGGAGGTTCCTGCAGCATCTTGTGCTCCACGGCCAGCGACTTGCGACACGCCCACACATCCTGCCACATCTTGGCCCGGTCCTCCTCCGACACTCTGATCTGTTGGACACACCCAGGGGTTACTAACATCAGACAACACTAGGAGGTGGTCTGGCACTCACTATCTTGGTCTTGGCCTCCCCCACCCTCTGCCAGTTGCTGTGGACCGGGGAGTAGCTGGCTATGAGGTTGGCAATGTCCTCCTTGTTGTCCGTCTCAAAGTTGAAGCTCCTCTGCTCCTCCGGACCAACTGTCTTCATGTGGAGAGTGACGGCATCTTCCACAATGTCCACCGCCACACTCTCCAGCTGGGAGTACTTGTACTCAGCCATGATCTGAACAACATACACCATGGCAACACAATCAACTAATGACCACTACATAGAGTTTGCTCCTTTCGTTAATTATTAATCATAGTTAGCAGAAGGAACACTAAATTAAAACTATTTAATTAGGCTAGTGAACAATTTAGTATAAAGTAATTCTTATGGATATAACAATGTCGGTAAAAATGCCCAACAATAATGCTCAACCTTTCATGCAGGTCCTTCCGTTCCAGCCCACACTATGACCTAGCTGCTGTACTCTCTCACCTGCTTGCTCTTGGTGTTGACGAACTTGATGGAATTGATGTCTATGGCCAGGATGAGGTTGTTGGGGTACGACCAGAAGCCCTTGTAGTAGACGTGGAAGAACATGCTGCCGTAGAGGGGGTAGTGTTTGATGGAGGTCAGGTACCACACCTTGGCCTGGATCTCTGTCTTGCCTGTCCCGTATCTCTGCACAATGAACACATGTACAGGCCATGAGTCAGCAATGGATGGAGGTAATGAGAGCCTCACCAATACACAAATGTTGGAATATTTCACCACTAGCTGGTACTATAGCTGGTCAATACCAAATGTTGGAATATTTTGTCTAAAACCCCTCTCTGAAGTTCTTACTCTCTGGTTGCTCTAGTTACCTTGTGGGCCTCTGCGATGGCCCTCTTCCAGCTGTCCCTGGTCTTGCTCTTGTCGAGGGTGATGATCCTCTCCGGGAGGAACTGCTCTATCTCATCGTAGCGGGAGGTGAGGGAAGGATTGTGGTCCCCCCAGAGCACCTGCGCCTGGAGGCCAGCCAGCTGGAGGGCCACCGCCTCATTTACTGGGAACTCATCAATCTACAAATAATTAACAGGGGGGTGGTAATTACTGTGGAAGGAAGGGGCAGTGCTAGCTCACCTTGACAACAGAGTGCACGGCCTGAGCGTACATGAGGTGGTACTCCACTGGGTCCTCGGGGATCTCCTTGGGCCTCCGGAACACCCTCTTCCTGAACACAAACTTTGAGTCCCCTCCTCCAAGAGCAGCTGTGTAGGAGGTCTTACGAGAGACGGTGGTGTACTTGGTCATGGTCATGGAGGACCTCTTGTCCCTCTCCCACTGTGACAACACATCAGCAATGTACTCATGGGCCTTGATGAAGTGCTCTGTCTCTGGGTTCACCTGGCAGAGAGAAAGAGAGAGAGAGAGACTTCCATCATTAGCAGTATACCGTATACCGCTTAATTTTCGAGGTTACTTAATTTTCGCGGATTGAATAAGTTTCACGGATTGATATCATTCCTGTGCGCACGCATATGAGCACGCAATTTTTCGCTGAACAATTTTCGCGGATAACGTTCGATCCGCGAAAACCGCGAAAGTTACTGTAAGTACCACGAAAATTAAGCGGTATAAGGTAATAGATGGATGCACTAAGGGACACACACACACCAGCATGCAGTGGTACTACCTCGTAGAGGGCCCAACCATCCACATTCTGCAGCTCTATCTTCTCAGCCAGTGCTCTGATGACATCATGAGCTGTGGCAGAAGGGTCGACGCCCATGGCTTTGGCCTTCCCGTCCAGGAAGTAGAACCGACAGATGAGAGGGTTCAGGTTCTTCACCGCCTGCACACCACACGGGGCGAGTCATCTCATGTACATTCACTAGATATGGTATTGGACTCACGGCAATCTCAATGGTGGAGGGAGGGAACCTCCTGGCACTGACTTTGGTCAGCCTCATCGTCTGAAGACAGGCATTGGCATAATGGCCGATGAGAGGAGCACTGGACTGGGTCTGGTAGTAGGCCTGGAGGAACTGAACAGAGAGAGAGAGAGAGAGAGAGAGAGAGAGAGAGAGAGTNTGGAGGTCCTTCCGTTCCAGCCCACACTATGAGCTAGCTGTTGTACTCTCTCACCTGCTTGCTCTTGGTGTTGACGAACTTGATGGAATTGATGTCTATGGCTAGGATGAGGTTGTTGGGGTAGGACCAGAAGCCCTTGTAGTAGACGTGGAAGAACATGCTGCCGTAGAGAGGGTAGTGTTTGATGGAGGTGAGGTACCACACCTTGGCCTGGATCTCTGTCTTGCCTGTCCCGTATCTCTGCACAATGAACACATGTACAGGCCGCGTCAGCAATGGATGGTGGTAATGAGAGCATCGCCAATACACAAATCTTGGAATATTTCACCACTAGCTGGTACTAGCTGGTCAATACACAAATCTTGGAATATTTCACCACTAGCTGGTACTAGCTGGTCAATACCAAATCTTGGAATATTTCACCACTAGCTGGTACTAGCTGGTCAATACCAAATGTTGGAATATTTTGGCTAAAACCCCCTAGCTCCGAAGTTCTTACTCTCTGGTTGCTCTAGTTACCTTGTGGGCCTCTGCGATGGCCCTCTTCCAGCTGTCCCTGGTCTTGCTCTTGTCGAGGGTGATGATTCTCTCTGGGAGGAATTGCTCTATCTCATCGTAGCGGGAGGTGAGGGAGGGATTGTGGTCCCCCCAGAGCACCTGCGCCTGGAGGCCAGCCAGCTGGAGAGCCACCGCCTCATTCACTGGGAACTCATCAATCTACAGATAATTAACAGGGGTGTGGTAATTCCTGTGGAAGTAAGGGGCAGTGCTAGCTCACCTTGACAACGGAGTGCACAGCCTGAGCGTACATGAGGTGGTACTCCACTGGGTCCTCGGGGATCTCTTTGGGCCTCCGGAACACCCTCTTCCTGAACACAAACTTTGAGTCCCCTCCTCCAAGAGCAGCTGTGTAGGAGGTCTTACGAGAGACGGTGGTGTACTTGGTCATGGTCATGGAGGACCTCTTGTCCCTTTCCCACTGGGACAACACGTCAGCAATGTACTCATGGGCCTTGATGAAATGCTCTGTCTCTGGGTTCACCTGGCAGAGAGAAAGAGAGAGAGAGAGACTTCCATCATTAGCAGTATACCGTATACCGCTTAATTTTCGAGGTTACTTAATTTTCGCGGATTGAATAAGTTTCACGGATTGATATCATTCCTGTGCGCACGCATATGAGCACGCAATTTTTCGCTGAACAATTTTCGCGGATAACGTTCGATCCGCGAAAACCGCGAAAGTTACTGTAAGTACCACGAAAATTAAGCGGTATAAGGTAATAGATGGATGCACTAAGGGACACACACACACCAGCATGCAGTGGTACTACCTCGTAGAGGGCCCAACCATCCACATTCTGCAGCTCTATCTTCTCAGCCAGTGCTCTGATGACATCATGAGCTGTGGCAGAAGGGTCGACGCCCATGGCTTTGGCCTTCCCGTCCAGGAAGTAGAACCGACAGATGAGAGGGTTCAGGTTCTTCACCGCCTGCACACCACACGGGGCGAGTCATCTCATGTACATTCACTAGATATGGTATTGGACTCACGGCAATCTCAATGGTGGAGGGAGGGAACCTCCTGGCACTGACTTTGGTCAGCCTCATCGTCTGAAGACAGGCATTGGCATAATGGCCGATGAGAGGAGCACTGGACTGGGTCTGGTAGTAGGCCTGGAGGAACTGAACAGAGAGAGAGAGAGAGAGAGAGAGAGAGAGAGAGAGAGAGAGAGAAAGAGAGAGATGAACCATGCTACCATAGTTATGAGACCGACTGCAGTGCTCACCTTGTTAAAGTTCTTGCTGGGAGGGAAGGCAATGGTGCAGAGGGTGAGGAAGTGCCACCCTCTCATGACGGCCTCTTCCCTGGGGTTCTCTGACACCTGTCTGATGAGCTGGCAGAAGATCTCGTCCCTCAGCTCTGGCCTCTCTATGCCATAGGCTATGGTGCTCTGGATGGTGAGGTTGTGCTGCTCCTGTTTCACGTCTCCCTTCAGCAGCTTGCAGAGGTCCTTGAAGATGCCACAGGCAAGGTTCACATTCTCCGGGTCGTGCATGTGGACTATGGAGGTGGGGAGACTAGTGGATTTGGTGAAGTGGAGCATCTCTGCCTTGGGGACAGGGTCCTTCACCTTCGGAGCTCTGCGGAGACTCAGGGTGCTGAAGCCACCCGTATCTCGGGGGAAGTCATTGAAGTACATCTCTGCAAACTTGATCATGGGGTACATGGCGGGGTCAAATGGCTCCTGTCCTTTGCCCGCCTCCTCCTCCACTCCCAGGAGCTTCTTCATGACCCTCCTCTGTCTCCGCTGGGTGCGAGTGAGCTTGGCCTGGGAGGTGGGCTTCTCCTGGCCTCTCTGTCTGGGAGGAGCTGGCGCCACCCGTGATGGCTTCTTGACAGCTGGCTCGCTTGCCACCTGGGCACTCTGGAACATCATCTCAAGGTCGGCTGTGATCCCGGCCAGGAAGTCCTTCTCTTCCTTGCCAGTGGCCTTGGGATTGTCCGCCAGAAACAAGAACATCTTGTCAAGATCGACATCACCTGACTTGGTGACGGCTTTCTTGCTCTTGTGTTCTGCGATCTTTGCTAGTGTAAGGAGCTCCTTCTGAGCTGCTCGGAAAGAGTCTTCCATGAGCTTGTCGGCCTTCTGCTTGGCCAGTCTCTCCTCCTCTAGTCTCTTCAGTCGTCTTCTTTCAGCTTCTTCCTCTTCTTTCTTCTTCCTCAAAGCTGCAGCCAACTCACGAGCAAGCATGCCCCTGTAATGAGCCTGAATAACGATGGCCGCTCGACGCTTCCTGATAAATTTGACTCTCTCGCGATTTCCTCTGAAATTCTTCTGTAGAATTACGACTGCTTGTTTCATTCGAAGGAAAGTCTTCCTGGCTCTGTACCCCCTCCACACCTTCTGGATGATGATCATCTTGGCTGTGATGAGCTTCTTCCTCTTGGTCTCCAGAGGGTCGAAGACACTCATGCGGAGGAACACCTTGGTCTTCCCGATCTGCCACTCTGTCTCTGGCAGCCTCATGGAGTTGAGGATCCTGGCAACTGCCTTCTTCTCGTTGGATGGGAGTGGTTCTGGGTCATCTACTGCCAGGCAACGGTACTTGTCCAGGAACTCCTTGGCCGGGACGTGCACCGGATAGCCCTCCTTCCTGATCCTCACGATGTCCAGCATCCCAGAGTAGCGCAGCTGGGTGATNCCCTCTCTCTCTCTCTCTCTCTCTCTCTCTCTCTCTCTCTCTCTCTCTCTCACTCTCTCACTCACTCACACACACACACACACACACACACACACACACACACACACACACACACACACACACACATGTACACACACACACACAAACACAAACACCTGCAGAAACAACTGACATGAGTACTACCATGGCAACAACTGCTGGTACCTTACCAATGAAGAAAAGTGTGATAGCCACCATTTCAGTAGCAGCTGTTACAATCCTCACAATCTTAGCATGGAATTGAGCTGAACATCAAAACGTACCATGGACTGAATGAATATCACTGCAGTCATGTATATTCATAAATATCTGATTTATATTCATAGTTTCTACGTAGCTGTTTCCCTAGCAACACATGCACAAGAGAATAAATATGTTATGGCGTGACTCAGTATTGTTCACATGCATGTGCATGCAGTCTAAATTAGTACGTAGACAGTATATACTAGTCATAAAGACTCATCATGAAGATGACATTGAAAGGAATTCTTGTTGTAGCATTGTCAATGACAGTTCTGCCATACAGCCATGGTGAGCCTAGCAGACACCACAAGACATATGTATGATTGTAGCAGCATATAAAAACTGCATGAGTTAATAAGTTATGTAAAATAGGCTATTAGCTGATAATAATACTATAATCCCAGTATAGGTATCCTAACTGCATGAGTATAAGCATAGTTTTTTGTTCTTTTATGTTGTAGGACTCAGTACAAGTATATCGAGCTTTGCATGCCACAGGAATGAAGACTGTTCAGCTGTGACATGTAGTTCTGATGTCTCTGACGCTGATAATGCACAGATCATGGCATCAGATGAGCTGAGTCATAATTCACCTCTCAATATCTCTATTACTGTTAGCTCACGCACTCAGGGTTACACCAAGAATTATACCGTCACTACAACAGTCACAATAGACTGCTTCTGCCTCAAAGAACTTGGAAGTGTAAGCTCGTCAGCTAACGTATCATTTGATACTTTTTTTATGGATCAGCTGCAGATAAGGGTAGTTTCTAATATTTCTGACAAAGGGGAATTGGTTAGACTGTTTCAATATAGCATGGATAACACAAGTTTTGAATCCTTCGGTCAAGCAAACATTTCTGGAGTCGTGAAATGTCAAAGTTTTGATCCAGGTATGAACTGAAATATAATCATACGTGCATGCATACACAATCTCAATGTTCACGTTATAATATTTGTTAATACTTGTTTCATAACATAACATGACATTAATGCATGCCCAGCATGCGTATATACTCCTCCTGCAAGTGCTTAGGCCAGATAGATCAATCATGTGATGTTGGTATGACATTGTAGTGATGTAATGCACAACACACACACACACACAAGCTACAACAATGAAGATGAATGCAGTAGCTCTAACCACAATTTTGGTTACTTTTCTTTTGAGTGGTTTTACTTGTTTTTTGTGCATAGGAAGAGCCAATAATTAAGTTAACCTTAATTCCGCTTCATTTTTTTGAGTTCAAGCTATTATTATAGTCTGTATACATTATTGTTGACTATTATCTAGATCTGTTGTCTCGTGTCTTGCAGTGCCCTTGCAGGCATGCAATTAGCTGCTCTAGCATACTGAAGTGCATGTAGCTCTTACTCGAGCTTTTTGTAGGGACTTACCAGTCTCTGACANGAGAGAGAGAGAGAGAGAGAGAGAGAGAGAGAGAGAGAGAGAGAGAGAGAACTTTTTGCCAGTAAATGATCACCTTTTCTTGAATGCAACACTAGTACTGTACAAGAGCTATAGAAGATATTAAACTTTTAATACATTTTAGAAACCCACACACACAGTTCTCCATAACATTTACTAGACCTGTACATTAGCCTCGTTCCTAGGCTCGCTCTCTGTGAATATAAACCAGCAAAAAATCGAAAAAGATAAAGAACATATGGAGTTAAAAAATTTTTTCTATCCATCTTTCCATGGTAGCTATTAATATGTTTGGTTAGGAGAGATAGATGTGTTATGTCCCAGCTAACAAACCACAGTTTATTATCCAATTCAGTATTGCATTAGCAGAATTGTCCAGCAGAATTTCATGGTTTGCACGCTATATTTGCACATGTATGTATGTATGTATGTATGTATGTACACTGTATGTATGTATGCATGTACTATATATGGTGCATTGTGTACTGGTAGCGTGTTGTTTTGTACAGAAGCCTGTGTTGTCTTGTGGCGGTATACAGGTGTTCTGGGCAGCTCTACTAATAGACTCTTGATCAGCCTTTGATTTTGTTTGTAGCCCGGGATGGTTTGTGTGGGGTTTAGGTCCTGCTAGGGTGAGGTTTCTCGGCCATGCTCTGTACACGTTGGCCTTTTTTTGTTGTTGTTGTTTGTTTGTTTGTTTGTTTTTTGTTTTATTTTTTGTTGTTGTTCTTGGGGTTTTTAGTTTTGAAAATCTTTATGTGCTGTAACAAGAAGAGATTTTGAGTGAATAAGGGCATTTTTTTTTCTTTGAGGAAAACAAATTTTGCAGATTTTTTAAAAGCCTCTTTTTTTTTTTTTGTTAGTTTTAAGATTCTTTATGTAGTAACAAGAGTAGATTTTGAGTAAATGTCATGTAATAGTAGGTCATGTTAGGGTTTGTTTTTTTTTTACACCTGATCAGCAATTTTTTTTTCTTGTACTGCGATTGCTGACTTGACACAAAAGTAGCTATTAGTGTGGTCTCTGTGATCTCTAATTGTTTAATTGCTTACAACTTTCTCTCTGAGTTGGTCGGCTTGTGAAAGAGAGAGAATCAGCAAGAAAGAGATGCCGTTGAAATATTATATTTTCCAATAACATAGATGTGTATAGTTTCTTTCTTCTTTAAGAAAAATAAATGTGTCTGCTTAGTAATTCTATCTGTTCACGAGAAAACAATGCAGAAATTGAGAAATGTCTTGTTTCATTATACTTTTTTGCAGCACTGCCCATTCCTACATGCACTGAATCATAATTGCTATGAACAACACACACACACACACACACACACACACACACACACACACACACACACACACACACACACACACAAATAGCAAAAAAAAATGTCAAAAATAAACACTGCAAAATACTTTGGTCCAATATTGTATATAGCTATTATATGGCATCTATATACAAGCTAGCCTATACAGTTGTAGTAGCCTCATTTTCTGTGGAATGTTTGCCACCAGACCATTAGCGATAGTTATCAAATTGTGAGCCTTTTACCTTCATTAGTTGACACCCAGTCACCCAGTCCCCACCTATTGTTCTCTGAGTTCTGCCTCCTGTTGAACCTGTATCACACACACACACACACAATCAGCGTATCTAAGTAATAATTCTCTCTCTCTCTCTCTCTCTCTCTCTCGCTCTCTCTNACACCCTTCAATGTCAGTCTGACTGCCCGTAGAAGGTCGTGTGTATCCTGACTCCCTACTTGGAGAGTAGCAATGTTCAGTTGGTGTTTGTAAAATTATCGGGTCTTCGATTGTGCTGCTGTATCCGCTACAAGTGGAATCGCTGCTCACTTTACTCCCATCCCGACACCCTGTAGCTGCCGTTGTTACTTGAAGATTATCGCCATTTTGAGAAACATCTTCTTCATTTTCTTGAATGTCTGTCGAATCAGTTTGAACACTTTCTTCGCTCAAATTCGCCTCTGGTTGATCGTCACCCTGACCATTGATAGCAACGCTCAGCTCTACAGCATCCAAATCAGTTGGAGTCTCGTTCACAACTTCCACAATGTGGTACTGCTGTGCGTCTTCGTATGTTGAAGAAGCAATCGATTCTACGTCTTCTTCTAATTGTATACTCGCTTCGGGCGGCTCATTTTCCTCTGGTACTATAGACAATCGTTGGATCTCGGAGCACTGGCTTCCCGACTGGTTACTGTGGCGGGAAAGAACCGGGGATTGATCGCGGACCAAGTCCACTTCTGTTTCCTCGGGGAGATTGGGAAGGCTGCTATTTTCTCCGTAAATATCCGTCAATCGAAACGGGGGTACAAAGCTTGGCACATTGGAGCTGGAACTGCAGTGTCTGTTGACGTTCAAACTGGATCCGAATCCCGCAGGCAGTGAAGCACGACGGCCCATGTAGGCGCCAGGAGGGGGCGAAACAATCGTGGTGGGTGAAGGATTATTTTGCGAGGTGTGAGTATCGACAAGGTAAGCTGTGACGCTGTTTGAACGGCGACTTTGGCGCATTCTCATGAGTTCTTCTGGTGAGTGGGAAGATTGCATTTTGCTCATGGGGTACTCGGAGGCAAATCCGCTCGGTGCTCGCTGGAGGCGAAGAGGATTTGATGGATGAAATGACGTCATGTCTTTCTTGTGTTTGAAAATTGACGAGAATTTCTCTCTAAATTGTCTCGTAAAGATGGCATAAATAAATGGATTGACGCAAGCATTGAGCGGATAAACGAAAACGATGAAGAATTTCGCCTCGCCAGCACTGACCAGTTCGATATCTCCAAGTGCAAAGTAGCCGATGACAGCTATTGGTGCCCAGCACAGGAGAGCAGTGATGATAAGAATGGCAATCTTGAACGCAGCCACCATCACTTCATGCTTCTTCCTGTGAGCTGCAGGTGACTTACAAATGCTCTTGAAGATGTAAGCGTACGAAGCAACGATTGTCAAAAATCCGACAAAATTGAGCGTGAGGATAAGTCCGATGTAGAATTTATCGCTCCACCTTTCTGTCACATACGGCAAACACACGGCCACTCTTGAGTATGAGTTTATACCAAATATGGGCATCAGTGCAAGCCCAGCAGCTAATATCCAACCGAAAATCGTGATTATCACGGACACTCTCAATTTAGTTTTCTCATCTTGATCAAAAGCGTTAGCTATCGTGTAGACTCGCTCGAGAGTCAACAAAACTAGTATAAACATGGAGAGCTCGCTCGCAAATACTGCGATGAAGCCAGCAGTCATACAACCAGGTCCTAGCTGCCACGAAAGAGCAGACTGGTAAAAGCTCTTATCACCAAACGTCCGTACATCAACGACAGCTAAAAAGGCGAGATAAACACCCATGCAAAAGTCGGCAAATGCAAGATTACAGATCAAGAACTGATACGTCTCCAGCTTCTGTCGTGCTGCAATAATCACAAAGAGAACCGTTCCATTTCCGAGCAGTGCCAACACCCACACTGCCCAGATAGCCACACGGAGAGGCCAAGGATCCATCAAATTTTCACAAGGTGTTAGAGGATCCGGGTCAGGATAACAAACCACTTCTTTGGCATACCTCACTTGCAGATCAATATCTCCAAGTGCTCTGATGGCGCTAAGAGCTTCTTCTTCGCTGGTACCAATAATTTCGCCATTTGCGATAATCTCGATGTCGCAACCGGGAAGAAAGTGAACGGTCAGGTTCCAAAACTCAGCCACTTCCAAAATGAGCTCCTTGCTATCTTCATGAAGTTCTCCATTGATACAAAACTGTTCAAAGTCGATTCCAGGCGTGGATGTAACGGTAGGAACAGTTGTAGGAGGAAGAGCGGAATTATTGGCTTCAGGATCAAAAACTGTTCGATTGAAATCTAAGTGGTGGCCCTGCCAAATGCAGCAGTGATAGGCATATGTGTAGTACACCACCTTGACTTGGGGTACATCGAAGTTGCTCGGCACTTGGTGTAGGTCGAAAAGATCTTCGAGATAGAGTTCTACGATTTGTGGGAAGCCACCAGGCGGGACCGTCCAGGTGGGGAAATTGTTTCTAGACAGGTTGAGAATCTTCAAGTCCCCGTTCAAAGGGAACACGTCTTCATCAATAAACTTGATATTGTTGTCGTTAAGGTAGAGAGCGTCGAGCAACGTGTGATTCGAAAAGACACCGTTCTCGAGTCTCGCGATGCGATTGTACGAAGCGTTGATGGTGACTAGATGCATCATATTCGAGAATAGATTCGGTGGCAGCTCTACTATCTGATTGTGGTCAAAATGGAGGTAAGCTATGGACACGGTATCTCTGAACAAATCTTCGGGAAGTTCTGTGAGCTTATTGTTACGAATTCGCAAGTCGTGAAGAGAATACACATTCTTGAATGTATCGTTACTGAGCATTGAGATCAAGTTATCGGAAAACATGGCGAAACGCAAACTCTTGCATTCTTCAAAAGATGGTAGAGTTACTAAAAGATTGCCGTTCGCTTGCAAGATGGCTAACTTTGGACAAGTTGAGCAGAGGTCGTCCGGTAAGAACTCAAGTCTTGCATTATTTACGTGAAGATCCACCAGCTTGGGTACAAAGGTCATATTGGGAAGTTGCTTGATGAGCGTCAGATCCAAATCAATGTTAGTCAACCGTGAACACTCCGCGAGAGCGTCGTCTTCAATTTCATTGAGCGAGTTATTTTTGAGGATGAGCGTCGAGAGGTGTGTCATGTTCCTCAAATGCTCGCGTTTGACAGTCGAAATATTATTGCTCAACAAATTGAGCGTGGTCATGTTGGGAAAAGCACTGCCATTGAGGTTGGGAATTTTTGTGAGGTTATTGCCCTTCAGATCGAGCCAGTAAAGGCTCTTCATTCCATAGAGGCCTGACTCCAAGCTCTCGTCCGTGAGCCGATTGTGGCCAAGAGAGATTTCGTAAATGCTGGTAAGGTTCACGAAAGGTGTGCCTCGTATCTCACGGATGTTTGAGTAAGAGAGATCAACGATTTGAGGGGCACTCAAACCCTGGAAGTCTCTTGGATGGATGACAGTGATGTTGTTATGTGCTAGGTAGCTGGGGGGAAGGAGGGAGGGAAAATTGTGATACCATTAGTTGGAAGTTACTAAGCAACAGTAGTAGTTCAAGAGGCTTAAGTAGTTTTATATGCATTTTANTTCTTGAATGTATCGTTATTGAGCGTTGAGATCAAGTTATCGGAAAACATGGCGAAACGCAAACTCTTGCATTCTTCAAAAGACGGTAGAGTTACTAAAAGATTGCCGTTCGCTTGCAAGATGGCTAGCTTTGGACAAGCTGAGCAGAGGTCATCCGGTAAGAACTCGAGTCTTGCATTATTCACATGAAGATCCACCAGCTTGGGTACAAAGGTCATATTAGGAAGTCGTTTAATGAGCGTCAGATCCAAATCGATGTTAGTCAACCGCGAACACTCCGCGAGAGCGTCGTCTTCAATTTCATTGAGTGAGTTATTTTTAAGGATGAGCGTCGAGAGGTGCGTCATGTTCCTCAAATGCTCGCGTTTGACAGTCGAAATATTATTGCTCAACAAATTGAGCGTGGTCATGTTGGGAAAGGCACTGCCATTGAGGTTGGGAATTTTCGTGAGGTTATTGAACTTCAGATCGAGCCAGTAGAGGCTCTTCATTCCATAGAGGCCCGACTCCAAGCTCTCGTCCGTGAGCCGATTGTGGCCAAGAGAGATTTCGTAAATGCTGGTAAGGTTCATGAAAGGTGTGCCTCGTATCTCACGGATGTTTGAGTAAGAGAGATCAACGATTTGAGGGGCACTCAAACCCTGGAAGTCTCTTGGATGGATGACAGTGATGTTGTTGTGTGCTAGGTAGCTGGGGAGAAGGAGGGAGGGAAAAATTGTGATACCATTAGTTGGAAGTTACTAAGCAACAGTAGTAGTTTAAGAGGCTTAAGTAGTTTTATATGGATTTTAAAGTGTTTTGTAATACTGATATATAGGAACACTGTTGTTTACTTAATAACATGTGATGGCTTGGAAAATACATACACACATACGTAGTGTAACCTCCAACAAATTGGTCATGCAACTATAATTTTACTAAATTCTACACATTTAGATGTGACAACCCTTTACCAAACCACAACATGGTGGGCATATAATTATAGTGCATAGAAACTGCACGTGTGTGAGTGTATCTGCAATGCATATAATATAATTACTCTACTTACAGAGCGTGGTCAATGGTTAGATCGGCAAAAGCATTTCTCTTGATGTTTCTAATACTGCAATTACAGAGATCACTGCAAGTGTATGTGTGTGTGAATAGGGAAATGGGGTAAACAAATATGAACTTTAAATTTATTGCTCACAGACAAAATATTTCTAGACTACACCCATTTATCAACTAGCACTTAAGATAGGGAATTTTTCGCCATTAAAAATATCCTACAAGTTGCAAAAATTAAACAAGCGAAAAGGAGTGAACCAAATGAAAAGTTTTAGCAGTGAAAATTTTATGGTACTTGAACTATTGTAATTAAACTATTGCAAACTTGGTAGATTTTATGGTATTTTTAAACTTTGACAAAACCGTTTATGACTTACAGTGAGTGAAGTGAAGCTCCTGAGAAGATGAATCTTTCCAGTTCCTCCATTTTGTTACCTTCTAGGTTTATGTAGAGGAGGTTGGACAGATCTCGGAAGAGATTTCTGTCCATTGTACGAATGCCACATCTTCTCATGGAGCTGTGTGTGCGTGTGTTCAAGGTATTCAATTCTAAATTTAATCCGCTGAAGCAAGCAGAACATAACTGAGTTACTATACAAATAGAATAATTATGATATCATTTACAAGTTCCCATACTATTACAAATTAGATTGTGTATAGAGAACAATTTTTTAACTTTGATCGAGACAACCAACTTACACAGTGCTGAGGGACTTGGTCATACATCTGAAGAATGAACGGGCGACGTGGGTGAAATTATTGCGATCTAAATACCTGAAAATGGGAGGAAATACAATGTGGTGTTATGATACTCAAAAATATTGTGGCAATTTACTTGCAAGTGTGTTTGTTGATGAATAAATGTATGAATTAGAGAGTTAGCTCATTCTGACTTACAGAGTTGTTAAAGATAGGTGAAAGAGTTCAAACCTCATAGCACAGGAGTCAAAATCACGAAGTCCAAGGTCGGACAAGTCTCTGCAGGGAGAGAGAGAGAGAGAGAGAGAGAGAGAGAGAGAGAGAGAGAGAGAAAAAATCATACTACATGGTAAAGATCATCAAAATTAAAAAAACACAAGTCCAATAAAAACATGTGTCTTTTAAAACTGACCATCACTACAAAAAAATTTACCGCATCAAAACTTAAGTGCAAGAAGAGAATTTACATAGTATTACATTTTCTTAAACTTACAGGAATTCCAATCCCATCACTCCATCAAAGGAGTCTGATTGCAGCTCCCCAATAAGATTTCCATTGAGATGTAACGACGCTATGGATTGAGCCCCGCTCAGAGCCTTGGGTACAGAGGTCAGTTTGTTAAAGCTCAGGTCCAGGTTAGTAAGTTGTGCACTTTTGAAGAGATTGTCAGGGAGACTGGATAGGTGATTTTCACCGAGTTTACTATGTGAGAAAGAAAGAAAGAAAGAGAGAGAGAGAGAGAGAGAGAGAGAGAGAGAGAGAGAGAGAGAGAGAGAGAGAGAGAGAGAATTATTACTTAGATAAGCTGATTGTGTGTGTGTGTGTGTGTGATACAGGTTCAACAGGAGACAGAACTCAGAGAACAATAGGTGGACTGGGTGACTGGGTGTCAACTAATGAAGGTAAAAGGCTCACAATTTGATTACTATCGCTAATGGTCTGGTGGCAAACATTCCACAGAAAATGAGGCTACTACAACTGTATAGGCTAGCTTGTATATAGATGCCATATCATATTATAAGCAAAGTTTTGTGTGTCTGTCCGTGTGTCTGTGTGTGTGTCACGGGGGTTCACCGGAAGTGATCCGACCTCGAGCTAAAACGCTACTTTTTCTCTAGACTGTAGAAAATGCAAGCTACGAAAAGTGTGCCTAGACAGCTAGCTTAGAGAGTGCTAGCCTAGGATAGAATTACAGGCGCTACAAGTATGGCTGACTGTTTTTGAGATCGCTGACAAGGCTTACCAGTGGCATCCGTATCCGACAAAGAAGCGTGATAGAGCAGCCAATCTTTACAAATGAAGCGTAGCAAGGGGAGAGCTTTTGCCTATAAGAGTCTGCTTCTCTGTCACTGTACACGAAACACAGCTAGCCAGATAACGAATTTCTTTGCCAGCTGATTGCGAAAATGGCGGAAGTTGGAAAAGGGTCGTCTGTGACGTCACGTATTAAGGTAAATAGGCCAAATTGTAAAGAGGAGCAGCTCTGTACTGTGCAGGCATGCATGGTTACCTTTCACTTTCCCAGTATGCAAATGCCTGTGCTTGCATGCATCTAGCAGTAAACATCAGTATACTTCATACACAAGTAAGGAGCGTGGCGAGCGAAGCGAGCCACACTCCTTGTAATAGCTATATACAATATTGGACCAAAGTATTTTGCAGTGTTTATTTTTGACATTTTTTTTTGCTATTTGTGTGTGTGTGTGTGTGTGTGTGTGTGTGTGTG
>CAXIPT010000001.1:18495885-18523825 GCA_964030475.1 Tethya wilhelma | reverse complement strand
AGAGAGAGAGAGAGAGAGAGAGAGAGAGAGAGAGAGAGAGAGAGAGAGAGAGCAAAACAAGGCCAAATATAAATTGTGTATTGTACAGTAAAGGTATTATTTAGAACAATGCATTCAATTTCATCCTACAATATTTGCAAATGAGGTGGTTCACCTAGCTTGCTTTTTTTTAACTTAAATTGGAACATGTTGAGAGAAGAAGTGTGTAATTTAACAATTAACGGTTTGGTCCGACTACTATGGGTCTGACCACGGGTGTGTGCACTAACCATGGTGTGGTGGAGTCAAGGACGTCCACCAGAGCCAGCAGCTGGGTGCGAAATGTGTCCCCAACTGTTGGCTTTCCTTTGCCAGTCCTTGTACCAGTGATCAGACTCTTTGACTTGGTGGCTCTTCTGGTGGCCATCTCCAGGTAGGTGGTGAGGAGGTCCTGAGAGAGAGAGAGAGAGAGAGAGAGAGAGAGAGAGGAGAATGAAACTGGTAGAGCTAGGTACACTGAGGACAGCACATACAGCTATATGAAAGGGTATGTTATTTTCAGACATACTCTGTATTTGGTGATTTCTCTGGCAAAGCTGCAAGTGGACTTCTCCAGGAAGTCAAACAGCATGTCTTCCTGGACATCTTTGTTCTTCTCAAGGAAGTTCTTGACGCTGTAGGTGACAGGACCAGCGTAGTGCTTCACTCCAAACTCCACGCTCCACCTCCTCTTGTCCTTCCCCTTCACAAAGTGGCTCTGAGAGCCCAGCTCCCGATGGAGCTTCTCTACAAACGTCTGATCGGTAGCCTGGGGCAGCAGAGGGGGTCAGAGAAGAGACATGGTCACCAACGAGGGACAACAGAAACTGAGCTATCTACACACAGCACAGCTAATGCAACCTTTGTCTGCCACACCCTCTTTAGCATGGCACACAAAGAAATTTGTATGTGTGCTATTATAGTTAACATTAGTTCAAAGAGATCGGTCTTACCCGGGGGAAACGACACTCCTCGTCCAATAGCCTGAGGACACACTTAGGAGGCTTCTCAATGAGGTCGAGACAGAGGGTGTTGTCTGTGAAGCTGATGTGAGCGTACTTGATCCCCTCCTCCTTGTACTGCAAGGGTCAAAGGTCAATTTTTGTCACCCTATCATTAGTAATAGTTATTAACTCGGCTCACAATTTGCTGCTCCAGTTGAAACACATAGTGGTTGAAGAACTTATGGAGCTTCTCATTGGTGAAGTTGATACACAGCTGCTCAAAGGAGTTGTGCTGAAGGCAAACAAACATTTACAGGACGTCAACATGGTGCATGAACACAAGTCATGTGACTAGCTAGCTGACTGCAATAACCATGGGTAACTCATTTCGTGTTACCTGAAAGTTCTCAAAGCCAAAGATATCCAAGACTCCAATGAACCGTGACGAGTCAGTGCCTGGGTTGGTGCAAGAGTTGATTTGGTTCACCAACCAGGTGAAGGTACGAGAGTAGAGAGCCTTGGCCATTGCATGTCTGTTCTCCCAAGCCTGAGAGAGAGAGAGAGAGAGAGAGAGAGAGAGAGAGNGAGAGAGAGAGAGAGAGATGGAATTAAGATATAGAAGTTGAATGCAGTCATGATATAAATGGTTGTTAATAGAAACATTACCTCGTGGAACTTGAGAGCAATGTCTGTGGTGGTTCCCTTGACGCTGATCTGACGTATGGTGCACACCTTGGCCACCTGGACATCAGCCACGCCCAGTAGTGCTGCTATCTTCTTCACTATCTCATTGTCCTTTGATGTCAGCTGACAGGCTTCGCTGTCCGTGTCCCTGAACTCCAGGTTCCCAATCCAGAGGACAGCCGACAGCACCCGAAATATCCCAATACTCAGTTCCTCAGACACATTCAACACCTGCAATAGATGGTAACACACACACACACACTAATGGATGGTAGCAGGCACTATGATATCAGAAAGAGAGTACCTGGAGAGCTAGTCTCAGCTGATCAAACATCTTGCTATCATCAACACCACTCAAGGTGTAGCAGCCGCTCTGGTTGAGGTATTTGTAGGCAGATGCTGGTTGAAGTAGCAGCCGTTTGGCCAGCTCTGGGTTAGCTCTGGCAGCTGCTGTTAGCTGATAGAAGACATGATAGTTCCTCTCCTCCGAGGACTGGAAGCTGACCCTGGAGAGCTCCAGGAGGTAGTCTTGGATGATGCAACCACAGATCTGAGTCCGATGGTCAAAACACACTTGAATGAACTTTCCAAACCGCGAGCTGTTGTCATTTCTGATGGTCTTTGCATTGCCTGCACACACACATACAGAGAAAGATATAACAGTAGCTCATTAGTGCTAAGTGATTAGGTTTTGCAATCATTCTTGTGAATATTTAGAGAGAAAGACTAACAGGCAGCCATCATAGCTAACAATGGCTGACTCACCAAAAGAGAAAGACTAACAAGCAGCCATCATAGCTAACAACGGCTCACTCAGCTATCATAGCTAACAATGGCTCACTCAGCTATCATAGCTAACAATGGCTCACTCAGCTATCATAGCTAACAATGGCTCACTCAGCTATCATAGCTAACAATGGCTCACTCAGCCATCATAGCTAACAATGGCTCACTCAGCCATCATAGCTAACAATGGCTCACTCACCAAATGCCTCGAGCACAGTGTTGGCTTCAAGGATCTGTTGCTCCACCCACTTGGTAACACTGTAGGTGACGCTGCACAGGTACTGGAGGATGAACTTGGTGGTCTCTGTCTTGCCAGCTCCACTCTCTCCGCTGATGATGCATGACTGGTTCTTCAACTCGTCCTTCAAGTGAGTGAGTGCGGCCTCAGCTGTTGCAAAGACGTGAGGGGGCATGTCTGCCATGACCCGTCCATTGTAGAGGTCAATGGTGTCCTACACATCAAAACCGGTCTTTTAGAACTTAGTGTAAAATAAGGGACAATTTTACATGACCTGTACCTTGATATACTCTAGGCATGATTTTACACTACTGCAAGTCGTGTAAAAACACCAATATATTATTGTGATATTATAATGGGGAGATTTTACACCAGATGGGTTTTCTACATATGGAGCTTTATTATACGGGAGCATTAAACCAAGTGAAAGTTTCAGCATAAGATGACCTATGACCTCACTTAAAATCCTCCCAGAATATAGGCACAGCTTAGTTCCAACAAAAACTTCAAGGGTAACCTTTGACCTCATGTATCCTGTCTTAGCGGATAAGAAAAGAAATGTTGAGATTTTTACTATGTGCCTACGTATACCAGTTACCCTTTTTAATGGACCACTAGCTAGGGCTAGGAGTGATTGAGTCAGACTAAAGGCTATAGAACTATGGCTATGGCTAGGGCTAGGTCAATAAATGGTTGACTTGTGCTAGGACTAGGGCTAGGGCTAGGGCTAGGGCAAGAATATGTTGCGGCTAGCCCTAGCCCTAGCCCTAGCCCTAGTCCTAGTACTAGCCCAAGTTGGCATTCCTTGCCCTAGCCTTAGTCCTAGCCCTAGCCCTAGGACAAGGAATGGTAGACATGGGCTAAAGCAGACACTCTGGCCCGTTATGCAAAGAAAGTATATCTTATGTACATGGGTTTAGCATGAGGACAATCCTTAAATATGTATATTGTACATATACATAAGAATTACCCATGGTAATATAAGTGGCCCATGGACTCTTACAAACAGACTATAAAATTATTGTATTGTGTATTGCTAAGTCATGCTTGAATAAAAAATCATGCTGGATATGTTGATATAATTATCTTTATCAGGAAGGATTTAAAGTGAGGTCACAGGTCATTTTATGCTGAAACTTTTACTTGGTTTAATGCTCCCATAGTATAAAGCAATGATAACTCCACGGACTTTATACGTAGAAAACCCATCTGGTGTAAAATCTCCCCATTATAATATCATTTCGATATACTGGTGTTTTTTACACGACTTGCAGTAGTGTAAAATCATGCCTAGAGTATATCAAGGTTCAGGTCATGTAAAATTGCCCCTAGAGTGACTCTAGGTTTAATATCCTATATTGGTAACACAGGGATAGGGCAGTTAGCGGTCCCACTCACCTGTTCATAGATCTTGAGCTGGTGGTAGGGGTTGATGGCCACGAGGATTGTACCGGTGTAGGTCTGTAAGAACACACATCAAAGTGACTTGGTGCTGTGTGAATGAGATTGGTGTGCATGCGACTTACGTAGATCCTGCCCTGTTTGTAGCGCACTTTGAGGTTTGTATTGATGCCATATTCATCAATCTCACTGATCACTGTCATGTCAGGCACTCCATCCTTCGGCGTGGCACCTGCGGATAAATAGAGACAGCAAGAGAGTGAGCTACGCCCCCTACTACTGCACGGTAGGGTGAGCATTCGTCATCGTACGTACGAAAAACCATACTTACCTTCAGTGACAAGCCTCGGCCTGTCCAGGAGCGACGACATTGCTGAGCTGTTGCAACTCTTACTACAGCTCTTTCCAGTCACTCGCTTGTTGTTGGCTGATGGGTAGTTGTTTGTGCTACACCCAGCGTACGAGAGATTTGTGTACGAGTCACGCCCAGTTATGAATTCACGTTTCTGAGCATGCGCATAAGTATGGGACTCACGAACAATTATCACGTGATCGTCATATGATTTGCGACTCTTAACACATGAATGAAGATTTGAGAAGTGTTTGAAGGAGAGCGAGCAGTTGCGAGTGTCTATCGTGAGTGTGATAGTTGTGAGCAGTCAGGCTAGATGCCGTCCCTAGCTGGCTCGACAGACAACCCGTTACCATGACCTCCATTCAACAGCAGAGGTGAAACACCACACACACACACACACACACACACACACACACTGAGCTGTGTTATTATCCTTGCATGCACACACGGTATTGTTAATAGGTTGAAGCCCCAGACTCTGGGAGTGACGTCAGCACTCAGTCTGGCCCCTCCTTCCCCACAGGTGAGATCCTGCAATAGATAGTCAGGTAGACGGGGATCTGTAAAGGAGTTTTGGTGGTAGCTAGAGTACTTCTGTAAAAGCAAAGATATTCAGTATAATAGTATCTATGGTAAAAGTGCTGAAAACGAGTTTCCAATTTTCCCAGCAAATGTTTTGTTGTTCCAAATTAGCCCACATATGAAATTACCCCATTTACATTGTCTTGAGCTGAGATGGCACTGATCTTATGTTAAACCTACAGTATATTTATTTATTACAAGGAGTGTGGCTTGCTTCGTTCACCACGCTCCTTGCTTGTGTATGAAGTTTACTGATGTTTACTGCTAGATGCATGCAAGCACAGGCATCTGCATAGTAATAACTGGGCAGTCACCAGTGAAACTCAAAGATACAATGCATGCAAGGCAGCAGCATGCATGCAGTACTGTTCCTTGGCCAGCTCCGAACGTGACGTCACGGACGACCCTTTTCCGACTTCCACCATTTTTGCAATCAGCTGGCAAAAAAAACTCGTTATCTGGCTAGCTGTGTTTTGTGTACAGCGACAGAGAAGCAGACTTCTAGAAGCAAAAGCTCTCCCCTCGCTACGCTTCTTTTGTGAAAGATTGGCTTCTCTATCACGCTTCTTTGTCGGATACATACGCCACTGGTAAGCCTTGTCAGCGATCTCAAAAAAAAGTTAGCCATACTTGTAGTGCCTGCCATTCTACCTTTAGGCTTGGACTACCGTATAGCGGGAAATTTTCGTATGGTGGAAATTTTCGTATATTTCGTATGCGGTTCGAATATACGAAAATTAAAACTGCGATAATTTAACATCCGCATTTACTTTATACGAGCGCGCGCCGCGTATACAAAATTTAGAACTACGAAAATTTATCCTGGTGCGTTTATACGAAATTTTGCACCAACGAAAATTTCCCGCTATACGGTATCTAAGCTAGCTCTCTAGGCACACTTTTCATAGTTTGAATTTATCACAGTCCAGAGAAAAAGTAGCATTTAGCTCGAGGTCGCATCACTTCCGGTGACCTTCCGTTACACACACACACACACGGACACACACAACTTAGCTTATAATATGATGGTTGTGGATTGTTTGACGAGGTATGTATGTATGTTGTTGGTTCCCAGGACGTCCTCCTGTCCAAGCAGCTGGAGGACACTCTCAGAGACCACAACATGTTTGATAGCAAGGAGGGCCAGGACCACAGGTGAGGGGGTGCCCCTGGGTTGATGAGCTGTAATGAGTGGGGTACCCTTGTGTGTAGGTTGCTGGTATTGGGGCGACTCAATGAGTTGATGATGAAGTGGATCCATCAAGTCAGCATTGACAAGGTATGACTCATCACTTGTGTCATGTGACTATCATGTGACTCTAATTGGGTGCAGGGGAAGACAGAGGATGAAGCCAGAGAAGTGGGAGGAAAGATCTTTACATTTGGTTCCTACAGACTGGGGGTCCACGGCAAGGGTGAGGAGAGAAAGAAGGAGATTGAGGGAGGGGTTAATTCAAGTGTCCCCTCTAATTATATAGGTGCTGACATTGACACTCTGTTGGTTGCCCCACGTCACATCCAAAGAGTGGATTTCTTCGACACCTTCTACGACCTCCTGCTCAAGGAGAGAGGGGTCACAGGGGTCAGGGCCATCCCTGAGGCGTTTGTGCCCGTCATTAAACTGGAGTTTGAGGGAATTGAGGTGAGAGGAGTCTGTCTTGTTAGTGCAGCTAGCTGTTAGCACCCCTGTTGTGACTCTCCCTCCTCATCTAGATGGATCTGCTGTTTGCCCGACTGGCTCTGGCTGCTGTACCTGACGATCTTAATCTCTTGGACGTCAGCCTGCTCAAGAACCTTGACCAGAGCAGTGTGCGCAGTTTGAATGGGTGCAGAGTGACAGACGCCATCCTTAGCTTGGTTCCCAACCAGGAGAGCTTCCGACTGGCCCTGAGGGCCATCAAGCTGTGGGCCAAGAGTAGGTCACCCCCCACTCTCCATTACTGCATCATGCCAATGGCTGTTGCTCTATTTATAGGACGAGGGGTGTACTCCAACGCCCTGGGCTATCTAGGAGGTGTGTCGTGGGCCATGCTGGTGGCTAGGACCTGTCAGCTCTACCCCAATGCCGCTGCCTCAACCATTGTGCACAAGTTCTTCTTTGTCTTCAAGAACTGGTAAGGCCCACAACATGATTGTGTCTCTGTTTGTAACTCCTCCTTGCCGTGTTCCCTCAGGGAGTGGCCTAAGCCTGTGCTCCTCAAAGACATGGACAAGGATGCTCTTGAGCTGGGCCTGCCTGTCTGGGATCCCAGGGTGAGACTGCAGGAGGAGGGGGGTATGAATGACTGCATGTCAATGGGACGTTTTCTTCATTCAGATCAACCCTTCTGATCGCTACCACCTCATGCCCATCATCACCCCGGCCTACCCACAGCAGAACTCCACGTTCAATGTCACCCACTCCACCTTCAATGTGATGATGAAGGAGTTTGCCCGAGGGCTGGACCACTGCACTGACATCATCCTTGGGAAGAGAGAGTGGAGTGACCTTTTTGAACCCCTCAATTTCTTCTCACTCTTCAAGTAAGACCACGTACAGTAGCTGGATTAGATCACTTGGTGAAAGCCATCATCAGCTAAACTTTAGGTGTCATTGTGGATGATTCAGGGATGTGATGTGTTACATTATTGTCATTTCTGTTTGCAAATTTTAGTACCATAGATTAGGAAATTTCGCTGTTAGAAAATTTTCGTCACATGTGTGAGTAGTGAAGATTTAAAATTTATGGCAATTTTTACCAAATCAATTCAAATGGCAAATGTAACAGTTTTCATCGGCAAAACTTAATGTTAGCTCCCTAATCAAAGGTTGTGTTCTCCCCATTCCTCAGGCACTACATTGTGATTTGTGCTAAAGCCTCTGACAATGAGCAGCTGAGGAAGTGGTCTGGTCTTGTGGAGGCCAAGATCAGGATTCTGATTGGTCAGTTGGAGAGCAGCAGTGGTATAGAACTGGCCCACATCTACCCACGGTCCTATGGTCCCCCTGAGGCCGACTCTGAGGAGAGCATGTGCCTCTGGTTCATTGGGCTGGAGTTCAGGAAGGCAGAGAATGGAGGAGACAAGGGGCTCAAGATCACCATCACTGGAGAGATACAGACATTCACCAATGCCGGTAGGCAGGGGGCCTGGGTGGGTGTGGTGTGCTCTAATTAGAATCCACCCTCTGTATAGTGATGTTGGTAAGTGCTCGTAGTCCAGAGCTGATGGAGAACACAGAGCTGGAGGTGAAGCATGTCAGGAAGTGAGTGGCTAGGGGGTAGGTGGGTGTGGTAATCTCTTTTATCGTGGGCTATTGTACCATATGTAGGAAAGAGTTAGTGAATTATCTCCCGGCCTCTGAGATCCCTAAGAAGAAAAGATCCCTGCCTCCAGTAAGATGTTTATTGTCATTGTTCTAAAGGTACTGATCTCTCTCTCTCTCTCTCTCTCTCTCTCTCCCCCACCAGCTGTCAGAGTCCTCCTCCTCTAGCCTTCACAAGAGGAGTCGCAGAGAGGTGGACCTGGAGGAGTCCACAGATGGAGCCGATGGGAGCACCGCAAAGAGAAGGAGAGAGAGTCTTGACACTGTCTCAATGGTATAATATTGCAAGGTAGCTCTAGCAGGGGTTGGTATCACTCAACTGGGGTAGCCTCGTTCCCAGGCCTTGTACCCCACGCTCAATTCTTAAACTTGTACCACAGGTTTAAAAATTAAACCACACTGGGTAGGCCTGAGTACGAAGCTACAACTAGTGTATATGTGTGTGTGTGTGTTCAGTCCAGTGCCAGCAACGATGGGCTCACTCCACCCTCTGGAGGTTCTGCTGACTCATCAATAACCATCATCACAGAGCCCCTCTCTCAAGATACCCCCTATCAATCCTTTAACAATGACATCATCACCACACCCACTCTCTCCTCCGAAATGTCCACTGATTCCCTCCCACTCCAGGTACTCCTCATTCCTGTCATGTAGGCATGTTTAAGATGAGCTTAGCAGTCTGCCAACAATAATTATGCTAGTGTATTGAACGTTTTGAAACTATATACATGGTGTATATACTACATGAAATTATGGGCATTTAAATTTTTTTCATAGTCTGAGGCAACTACAAAAATTTTTGTGCACATGAAAATTTACCGCCATTACAAATATATTGCAACAATGACAGAATTACTAATTAACATAAATATTTGTTACATAGAATTTTTTTTAAGACCAAAATTTCCTGCAAATTGTAATTTTATGTGTCAATTGTTTAGGATGGGCTAATGGAGGACAGCCAGGAGAAGGTCTCTCACCCTCAGAGGCTGGACTCCCTCAGTGGCGACCTCTCTGACCCTCTTCTCAAGGTCTCTGGAGCCTACCCAGCTCAACGCTCTAAAGGCATTGTCTTGAATCTCATCAATAAACACAAATCTTGACAACCCACGGACTAAACTCACACACACACACACACACCATCACATTATGTATGACACCTAACGCACTCAACTCTCACTGCATGTGGCATTCACAAAACAGTAATAATGTCTCGTTAATGTTATTAATAATTATTTCGATTTGATATAATTTTATGAGACCATGCATTGGTTCACTTATTGTCCGTATATTATCCGTAGTTTTTTGGCACAAACTTCAAATGTGTGCCCCGCCCACTTCGCGCCATTTTTAATGACCTTGCAACTATAGCTAGCACTGATATCTGTCAGAAAGCCTCTTTCACAAGCCACTCCTGTGTCCTAGCAGCTCTTTGGAGAATACAAGATGTCCTCGACAAGTCAGAAGCACCGCAACTTCGTTGCAGAGCCGATGGGAGATAAAGCGGTGACGGAGTTGGCGGGCATTGGAGAAGTCCTAGGGCAAAGACTATCAGACAAAGGCTTTGACAAGGCTTACACAATACTTGGGCAGTTCCTCATACTCAAGCAGAACGAAGAACTGTTCGTCGATTGGTTAAAGCAAGAGTGTGGCGCTAATAAGAAGCAAGCCAGCGATTGTTATAACTGTCTTCGAGAGTGGTGTCAAGCCTTCTTGTGAGCTAGTGAAGACATTCCACCAAATTATGCTGACTACCACAGCGCTGACTGTGACTAGTGTATTATATAATAGAATAGTTTATTGCACATGTATAGGTAGAATGTAACAATATTGTTGACAGGTATGTGTTTCTTCTGTTATCTCAGACTAGTGTGACCCCTTTCACCTGTATACATACATAATTTGAGCAATGAAAAACAATTTACACTGACATAGAATGGGACATTTTATTATTGTGAACGTACGTAACAGCTTTCTGTATTTGACTTCCAAGTTTGCCCGCCCCTATACAATATAACGTGCATGTGTGCTGAATTAGGCCTACAATAGTGTTATCGTAAGGGACTGTGGAGCCCACCTTCCTGATGTCGTTGAGGTCCTCCATGATGTCCATGTCCCTCAGCATGTGGACAACACAAGGACGTACCAACGACACAAGTCAAGGAAACCAACAATGACTGTATACTACTAGCAGCAGCAGCAAGACTCAAAGCAAATATATAGTGAGCCTGACTCTACAGTGAGCAGCATTATAAATATTTCACATGCCAACACAAAAGCACTGACACTGACAGTGGTACAGGTATAGCACTGTTAACTACTAGTGAGGATATCAGAGACAGTAGCAGGCTTCTTCCTTTTCTCCAGCAACTGAAATGGGCTGACCTTTGACCTCCTTCTCCGATACAGACTCTCTGTAATGGGTTGACCACTGGTAACCATGGCAACCACTAGTGTAGGGGGTGTGTACCTTGAGCTAGGTGTGTCACAACAACATCCTCCTGCAGTCGCCTCATCCTCTCCTCCACCTCCTCCATCATCCTCTGCCGGCTCACCCTCACCAGCTCCTGAGGGGGGGGAACATGACCAACATGGACCTCAGGTCATTAGCACGTACCTCATAATCCTGCTGTGCACTTTGAACTTCCTCCAGATACTTGTTCTCAACACTTGCCACCTGGGATTACATCATAGTGATGTCATGATGTTTTACACTGCATGCCACGCTCTGCCACTCACTCTACAGTTGTAGCAGAGCTGGGCTCTGTCCAGGCGCTTGTGGAGGGTCACCTTCAGGTCCTCCTGAGGATGGAGCAGCTCCTCAGCAGCACCTGGTGGGCCAGGAGAGACAGCTGACACACACACACACACACACACACACACTAGACTGTGATGGTGTACCTTTGTTCACTTGCTGTATCTTGTGGTCCAACTCCTGCACTTTCTCCTGATACAACCTACAAGCATGGACTCTTCAACAATGGCCCAGAAGCTGTGCCCCCATAACTCACTGTTCCTTGAGGTCTGAGAACTGCTGCTCCAAATACTGCATGTCATCGAGGCAGTCCACCTTCCTACGCTCAGACTCTTCATCATCATCTAGCAGAGGGCATTACTCTAATTAGTGCACACCTAGAGTTCATTATGATCTTCCTTACATGAAGATGACTCTCCTTCTGAATTGGAAGACTCCTCCTCGTCATTCATCTTAGAAGCTTCTCCTCGAGATCCGTTCAGCGGCATCACTCGCTCAGGACTTCACTCTGACTTTCAAATTTGGGTTGTTTACCATCTTCTGTTGGTAAAGGTCGTCACAAATATTTGTCTTGATTTTTCCGGCAAATTTGAAATTCAGCCAGCGAGCTAGCTACGTATCTGTTGGTGTGCTCCTACAGGAGAAGATGCCTCCAAGAAAGAAGAAGAGCCCTGCTAAGGCCAGTCTGAGGGATGCAGGCTCCAAACCTGCTGCTAGAGGTGCTGCTAGAGTTGCCAAACCCAAGGCCAAGCAGAAGGCAGCCTGGAAGATGCCCCCTCCCCTCCCTCTGGGAGAGATACTCACTGACAATGCCAAAAAGAAATGGAGGCTGGGCAGCTCCGTGGGTAAGGGAGGCTTTGGGGAGATCTACCTCGCAACCAGACAAGACTCCAGCAGTGAGCCAGGCCAGGGGGAGGACCACGTCATTAAGATTGTAAGTAGAAGGAGTTAACTCTAATTAGTGGGGTTATTAATCACTGTCTCTCTACTAGGAGCCTCATGAGAATGGACCACTCTTCACAGAGATATCATTTTACACAAGAGCTGCTAAAGGAGACCAAAGTAAGAACTGCATGTAACTGTGCTCTAAAGAGAAGATATTACTATTTTATAGCAGCTATGAAAGTGTGTATCCACCTCCTGTGTCTGTCTCTCAGTTGACAGGTGGTGTTCCTCCTATCATCTGGACTACCTGCCTGTCCCAAGGTTCATTGCTCTGGGCAGTCACAATCATGGCGGGCTCAAATACCGGTTCCTAGTCATGCAGCGGTTTGGAGAGGACATTGAGAAGAAGTTCACTGCAGCAGGACGGAGGTTTAGGATTGAGACGGTGTGCTACCTGGCCTTGAGACTGGTAAGTGGACACACACACTGCTGGCACACACACATTCTCTCTCTCTCTCTCTCTCTCTCTCTCTCTCTCTCTCTCTCTCTCTCTCTCTCTCTTGCTGTAGTTAGAAGCTGTGGAGTTCTTACATGAGTCCAGTTATGTCCATGCTGACATCAAAGGCTCCAACCTCCTGACTGGCCCCTCCCCTGCTACTGGTCATCGTGTGTACCTCGTGGACTATGGCCTGGCCTACCGGTTCAACCCTGATGGACGACACAAGCCATATAAGGAGGACCCTCGGAGGACCCACGATGGGACCATAGAGTTCACCAGCATTGATGCTCACAAGGGAGTCTGTGAGGAGCTAGCTAGTAGGGTAGGGGGAGAGAGATGAGAGAGGTTTCTCTTCCTGTAGGTCCATCCAGGAGGGGTGACCTTGAGATCCTGGGCTACTGTCTGTTGCAATGGGCATGTGGCAGGCTGCCCTGGGAGGGCCACCTGGAGGACAAGGAGCAGGTGGCCAGGGACAAGATACAGTGAGTCAGGAGTGAGGGAGAGAGGGAGGGCTGTTCTAAAGATGACTGTGTGTGTTCTGTGCAGTTACCGATCTAACGTGAAACAGCTGATGAGAGACTGTTTCAAGGATACCCCAGTGCCTGGCTGCCTGGAGAGCTACATGAGCCATGTCTTCAGACTGGGCTACGAAGATGAACCAGACTACACACAACTGAAGGAGCTCTTCTCTAAACAGCTGGGGTCAAAGGTCGATGGCAGAGGTACTCTTGAGTGGATGAGCTCAGGGAGGAAGGTAAGAGGGCCGACCACTGCGTGCCACTGGTGGGGGTGTGTCACTGCAGGGCCTCATAGGTTGTCCCATGTCGGGTAGAGAATGGGACAGTTGACAGCTTTAGTTGCCATTTATTATTGTTAACGTAATGTTCTACTGTAAGGCTAGGCTACTGTAAGGCCCCTGTCTGTGTGTGTGTGTGTGTCTGCAGCGAGGTGTTCCTGATGGTGGTGGTGGCAGGTCTCCCCCCAAGAGAAGGCTCCTCATGTCCTCCTCCTCCCCAGCTGGTAAGAAGAGAGCCCCCATCAAGAAGAAGGCTCCCATCAAGTCCCCCATCAAGAAGAAGGCTCCCATTGTGAGGAGGAAGAGAGTAGCCAGAGAGAGGCCAGCTATAGAGAGCACCGACAATGATGTCATCATTCCCAAGGCAACCTACCCCAGTTCACTGGGCTACTCTGTCTCCAAGGAAGGAGACCCTACAGAGGTAAGTAGCACCTCTCCATCTATAGACCAGCTGCTATGAGTGCATTCAATATTATTTTGAAAGAAGCATAACCTTATTAAGTATCCTGTGAGTGTACGATCTTTTATTGGTTGATTTAAATAATGTATTGTTTTGGTCTGGTATTTAGTTAAGTCCCCACAACCAAATTGCTATTCAATCTCAGATCAAGAATAATTCTGTGCATACATTTCTCTTCCCTTGATTGCATACAGCCTAACTTCTATGACATAATAAATTATTTTTAACTAATGCTGTAAGTTGACACATCTTCCTCCTGTTGGTGTTGTTCTGTAGGAGGTGAGGTCCAAGAGAGAGGTGATAGAGGTGAGCAGCCATGATGATGAGGACAGCCCTCCCAGCCCAGTCAGGAGGAAGAGAAGGAGGAAATGCTAACATCACACGACACACTCACTCACACACTCACTGACTGACTCCATTGGTTCTCACATGAGACTGTGTAATTATTGCTGTTTCATGATAATTAATGTTCTCGTATTGTTCTTCCTTAAATACTGCTACAGACAGCATGGTACACTCAGCTCCTGCATCCTAGATTGCTAGTCTCATTCCAGCAGTAACTTTTCAAACCTTCCGGGCTTTTTACGCATGCACAGTAACTACCACCTTTTGTGATCTGGTGAACAGAACAGCTAAAATGAAAACTGTTTGATTTACACCTGCTCGAGAGGGTAGTGCAGAAACTGTAAATCCTCCAATTCATCAGTTGAATACAAAACAATACGGTATTACCGGTCTGAAAAAAAAAAGCAGGACTTCCAGAGAGGTATCGGTGTACTCTTATGTGGAGGTATGGACCAGAGAGAATTTAAAGCTATAGTTTTTTACACTAGTTTTTGAGTCTTTTTGTGTTTTCTATGTACATGAAAATCTAATATGCAATGTAGTATATTCATTAGCTATTAGTTAACATTAAGAATATATACACTGTAAATAATAAAATTTTAATGATTATATATACTAGCACAATCACAACAATCATTACATTAAGTTATATATATATACCCTAGTACCCTATGTAAAACGGTACAATGATAATCTTATGGTGAGAGTGGGTCAAAGTCAGTTCTGTTTCTTTGTCATTCTTCCTGTGGCCATGTTGTAGATGCTGAAGAGAGTGAGTCCTATCCCAAGGACAGAGAAGGCCATGATGCCTCTGTAGAGGGGGACATCACCCGCCCCCCGCAGGAACACTGGAACACCAGAGTGACTGGAGGGCTGGAAGGAGGGGAGAGTAAGTTAACAAAATTAGAACTGTGTCACTATATAAGTGTTGTTTGTTACTAAAAATATAATTTGTGACGCTTTATGACGTTCTATGACCTTTTGTGACGTTTTTTGTTTTGTTTCTAGCGTGATCTGGGTACCACACTGGATACTAGCTCTGTGTACGTACATATAATATATTGTACATTTATCAACAAAAATGTCACAAAAGGTCACACATTTTATTTTTGGTAACAAAACAGTGCTTATATTATAGCGACATAATTCCTTTAGTACACAGTAAATGCTAAGTTACACAAGGAAAGAAAGAGTTGCTAAGGTTATGTCAATCCCCCCCTCCTCAGGTACAACCCACAAGTGTCATTTGAAGTTTTGGCAGAAACAGTGATCTCCCTTCTTTGTTCGTACAGCAGTAGATGAATGAGAGTTAGTGCTTTCATTGCTAGGACCACTGTGATGCTCTGGTACAAATGTAACACATGCAGTATTAAATATTAATTTCACTAGAGCAATAAACAGAGTTGAGATGAAACAAACCATTCGCAAACTAACCTTTAGAAGGGAGGCAAAAAGTATGAAAACAATACAATGGTCCATTACAAAAGTATCTCACCCTGTCCTCTTTTTTTTCATTGGGATTTTGATTAATGACTTAACTAGAAGATTTGAGTTAATTGACTGTGAGAAGTTGGCTACATGATTGGAAAGACATCTGGCAGCTTTTATGATTGTGTGAAGGCAGACACCTGGCCTGCTAAAGCAAGAAGGAGGCAATTCTACTTATGCTATATTTCTGTTCACCTTGTAAATAGTCACTAGCAGCTACAGATGGCTGCGGACATGTTAACCTTCTATACTGTGGTGTACACTGACCTTAAAGGCTGTCTGTAGGTGAGCTATCCTGCTGGCTCCCCCGCTGCCCCCACTGCCAGCAGTGTAGGCTGGAATGTGAGTCACTTCACCAGCTTTCATCGCGGCTTGCTGGGAACAGATGGTGAGCATTAATTAGAACACGACCTGATTCTTGCATCGTGCACCACAGACAGAAGAGCATTAGCGAGAGAGACTCACCTGAGAGGCGACTGCCACGTCAGCGGACTGTACTCGACTCGATACCTGGTTGAACTTGTAGAACATCGTCTTCACCTTTGACACACACACAGCGACCACGCCCCCAACAACCGCACGTGATTTTTTATTGAGAGAGAGCATCAAAAAGTGCATGAATTCATTTGCTGAAAGAAGTGGCAACTACTGCTAGAGAGAGAGAGACTGTGTTTGATCCGTCCCGTGGCAGGTAGACCAGGTCAAGGTGAGCTGAGAAGGAACACCGTGAAGCCCATCCGTGTGATTCCAATCGTGTGTGTGTGTGTGTATGGATGCTCTAATAAATTTTAATATCATGTGATGTTGTTCTGTTGCCCCCCCTCCTCTCCAGATGGATATAGCTGACGTGTCTGGTGATAGTGGCCCTGCTGTGGAGGGCCCCCCGGGGGCAGGGACCAAGAAGGGGAGGAGGGTCAAGTTCCATGAGGATGAGGCTCTCACAGAGGAGTTCAATGACGAGGGACTGTGGGCCCACGGTCAGTGTAGCTACCTCAATCCCAGAGTGTGTGTGTGTGAGTGAGTGGGTTATTCTAATTCTCAGATCCCAATGAGACTGCTAAACATATGATTGAGAAATATCGAAGTGAGTGTTCAGAGTTGAAGGTTCGTCCCATCACCAAGCTACTGGAGCAGCTTGAGGTATGTGGCCTCTTTATAGGGTGATGTAATATGATGTAATGTGATGGTGTTCACTGCTTGTTTGATAGCGTCTTGATGATCTGGACACTCCAATTGACACCCTCGACCTCAAAGGTACACCTCCATTAGACACTGATGGCCTTGATATCACTCTCTCTCTCTCTCTCTCTCTCTCTCTCTCTCTCTCTCTCTCTCTCTCTCTCTCTCTCTCTTTCTCAGGAGTGAGACTGGACAACAGGAGTTGTGAGGTGTTGGAGGTGGTCCTCAGTAGGATGCAGATGGCCACTCTGGACTTGGAGAGAACCAACTTAGAAGATGAGGTAAGACTATCGAAGATGCTCTTTATATTAATATGTCGGCTGTGTTCAGCCAATACAAACCATAGTGTGTAATACTAAAAAGAGGGAGTGGCCTGGGTACAAGGCTAATGCTACTGTTGGCGTGTGCATACTAGATAGTATGTAGCTCTCTGTCCGTGGATCCATTCTCTGTCCAGTATTATCTATTTTATAGTTGACTGACAATCACCATTTACAGGGCATTATGCTTTACACTCTCATTCCATTCCATGCTAACACTCTTGCCCCCCCCCTTCCCAGGGTGCCATTGCCCTCTGTGAGATGGTGGAATTCTATGGATGTGCAACTAGGCTCATATTCAGTGCCAACACAAAGCTCCGCCCACGAGCGTGGCTCACTATAGGACGAATGTTGAAGAAGGTTGGTTACAGCATCGTATCGTACAGCGGAAAATTTTCGTGGGGGAAAATTTTTGCGTTTTCGTCTTGAATAGAAATTCGCGGGGAATATTTTTGTGGATTGCGTCTCAACATTACGTGACGACCACATATATACCTTACAAATTTTGTGGGGGGAATTTTTTGTGGAAAGCTGCCAAACCGCGAAATTCGCAAAAATTTTTCCCCACGAAAATTTCCCGCTATACGGTACATTGATGATGTAATCCTGATGTCATTGGTGCCCATTCTATTGTTAGAGTCCCTTCATCTCCATGATCGACGTCAGCTACTGCTCCCTGGAGGAGCAGCCCCTCACCCTGCTGCTCAGATCAGTCAGAGCCAACTGCTGTCTACAGGTCCTCAAGATAATGGGCAACAACCTGGCAGGGAAGGGCACCTTCATACTCAGTGAGTCTCTCTCTCTCTCTATCAGTGTGTGTGAGTGTGTGAACGAGTCTCTCTCTCTCTCAGTATGTGAACGAGTCTTTAACTCATTTCTGATAGTAGTGTTGGTTAGTCATTCCAGGAGAAGCTAAGTGTGAGGTGGATTAATTCTAGCTCACAGTTTGATGGGTTGTGTTCACATTCTTGAGCTAATGCGATACCTGCAGCTGCCAACAATGTCATGTTGTGTGTGAAATATTTCTCAATTTACAATCATTTCCAGCCAGGCAGTGTGCTGTATGGACCCTGTCTGGATTATATAGCTCAAAGTTTTATGGCGCAATAGTTTCATATTTTGGACAGTATTTAAAATTTTCTCCACGAAAATTGAGAAAACTACATATCAGCAATCTAATTTCAGAGATCATGATTCACTTCAAAACAGCAAAGACAGACTTTTTACGAACTTTTTGTGCCATGAAAATTTCACTGTCACCAATGTTTACCTCATTAACAAGGGCCATTTGATTCTCCAATAGTAGTAACAAAATTGTCATTTTGTCAAACATATCTTTGCCTCCCTGGTTATCCCACTACATGCGGTGTCCATTGTTAGCCAGTGCTGCCACACATACCCCAGCCTCGTACCCAGCCTCCAGGGAAGGGGAGAAAAGGTGAACAAACAGTGAGAAAAAAATGGTGTGTGCCAGGCTCCCTTTTCTTCCCTTTGCCCGCAGCCTGGGTATGAGGCTATACATACCCACCCTGTAGTAGTGGTGGTACTGTTGTCACTGTGTGTGTGTGTGTCTTTCTGTTCTCCAGTGGCTGCTATGAAGTTCAATGAGAACCTCCAGGAGCTGTGGTTGGGTAGCAACCATCTTGGTCCAGAGGACGGCCAGCACCTGGGCAGCATCCTTCGTACCAACCATTCCCTGAGGGTGCTCGACGTGAGGGAGAACAACCTCCAGGATGCCGGGGTGAGGTACATCTCGGCTGGCATAGCTGAGCAGCAAGAAGGACTGTTTACACTCAATCTCTGCTCCAACAACATCGGACAGGAGGGCTTTCACCACATCTCGGCCATGTTGGTCAGTCAGTGTGTTTGATTTTGACATCTTTAGCATTGTGTGTTCATTTTAACACCATGCTTTATATTTCACAAGTGAGTTCTATGCCCCTATTGGTCACCTTCTCTCTCTCTCTCTCTCTCTCTCTCTCTCTCTCTCTCTCTCTCTCTCAGCCCTGCACCAAGTCCCTCCGTGAGCTGAACATGTCCCACAACAAGTGTGGTGACAATGGTCTCTTCACTCTAAAGCTGGGCCTGCTGGCCAACAGGTCAGTAGAGAAGCTCACACTGACCAGCACCAAGATGACCTGTGAAGGTGAGGAGGGCACACTTTCATAGCTACTGACAGGTACAGCAGCCAGTCATCTCTCTCTCTCTCTCTCTCTCTCTCTCTCTCTCTCTCTCTCTGCAGGAGCCATTGCGCTAGCAGAGGTGCTAGCTGAGAGTAGACACATCACTGATCTTGATCTGAAGGAGAATGACATCAGAGTGGCAGGTCTGATGGCGCTCCAGTTGGCCCACAGGATGAACCACACCCTCCTAAGACTGGAGACACCCAAGGCATATCGGGTGGAACAGGTACCATAATGAGTGGGTGTGGTTATCATAGATGACACTGATATCATTCCACAGAGGGACCGCCCCTTAATTAAAGACTTATTAGTGGAGATTGAAAAATACAGTACTCGTAATTTGAAGGAGCGAGATGAACGCAATGAGGAGGAGAGAAGGCGGCAGCATGAGGCCCAGCACGCCCAGCTCATCAGCCTCCAGGAGGAGGACTCCCTCACGGCCGGAGACAACACCGTGGGCGGGGCTGATGAACCAGAGAAAGAGGTGGACCCTTCGTTAGTTGGTTCATTAGACGACGTCTATCCTAACGAGCCTGGCAGTGAAATGGATGAGACTGTTGATCCTTTCAAGCAGCAGGCGCCTGTGATGGACGACCATGAGAAGCCCTCCTCTCTGATGGCCATGGAGAGGTCCCTGGACGCCATGGCCGCCCTCACCGAGGCTGGAGACCCCGCCTCCCCCAGCGACGAGGGCTCACAGGAGAGACACTGCAACAGCCTCCTCCCTGATCTGGTGGACGCCACATCCAGTCAGAAGCCCGATGTCACTGAACTAGCAGTCCGCTCTGTGGACCTCCTAGAAGATGCTAGCAATGAGAGAGAGGGTGGCAATGAGCTGCCCTCTCAGCCCCTGGACCTCACGGCTGGACTAGCCAACAGAACACCACCTGTCAATTCCTAGGAGAAACAGCTGTGACTAGTGGGTAAGATCTATTGTGCTGAAATACCCAAATCACAGACGAGTATGATTCATGTAGCTCTCTCTCTCTCTCTTTTGTAGGTAGTTGGAATTCTATCATTCTACTGATCTGCTCTGCTTTCTACTTCCATTTTGTTACGGTGTGTGTTGTGTGTGTGTGTGTTTGTATGAAGAGTGGTTCTAGTTTTCCTTGTACAGTGACAGTAGTGTGTGTGTGTGTGTGTGTGTGTTTGTGTGGAGTCAACCAATTGTATTATATAATGATTGTTATTATTATTATTATGAAGCACGAAACACATAACAAATTTTATTATTTTTGCACAAGTGAATTGACTGTCTTAAAACACAGCCTCTCTTGGCCAATTCAGTAGTTTCCTGATGCCATGCTGTCCTCTGGCGTGTCTCCCAAACACCTCCAGCCTCCTCCCACACATCCACCCCACCTCAGCTGCAGTGGTCCTGGGGTAGTGCAGTCGACTGGCGGTCCTTGCATGTGTTGACTGGTGGTCACTCCATCCAGCCATCTCATACACTCTCCTTGGTTCTGAGCCCACCACAACTGATGGTGGTGACCGTTCCACTGCCTGTGGTTGGCTGCTGGCTCCAGATATCTCACTCCTAGCCTTCTGTATTATATTGTATAGCAACCATGAGAGGGACAGCTATAGGTGTTGGTGAGTGGAGTACTACCTTGTAGTGGGACGTGAGGAACCCCCACGTGTCCGGCCACTTCCTGCTAGTCTGGAGTTCCCTCATAACATGATCTTTCCTAGCAAAACATGTACATATAGCGGCTAAGCCCACCATTTTACATTTCCCTAGCAAGTGAGCTAACCATATCTCATCGCTGTGGACGAAGTTGCATCCAGTGGGCGCCTTTCTCACTCCAAACATGATGGCAAATACTTTTTTCAACTAGCCTGCTTGAAGCAGACGCTGCGCATGCTCAATTGAAATTCCCGCCAATAAATGACGTCACCAATTCATTACGTCATACATTTATAGGCTGCGCATGTACACGTGCAAACATCAGTTAGCTTGCTCCCCAAGAGAGAGCTTTTGGTATTGAGAGAGTGAAAGTCCATTTAGGGAAGACCCTCTTATAAAGGTTCATTAGAACTGTGTCCTGAGCTTTTAGGTGTCCGTCAAACACACACTTCATATGTCCATGGGTTCCTACAGCAGTGAATGGGGAGGCAGAAACAATGGAACAGTTACTGGTAGAGTGCACCAACCCACCAACCGACCTAGAGGCTCCTTTATGTGACCCCTCCTGCCATGTTTGGTCCTCAACTCAACGGGCTTGAACCAAAGAATGTCATCTGCACAACAATACAATGGAAACAGCAAATACCCTTACCCCATATAGGCACACACTGCACCCACTATATCTGTTGCTATTATTAGTTTACTACAAGAATGGACAGTGCAAAGCAAACATTACAAATTAGACGGTCAAATTTAGAGGTCCTGTGTAGAATGTAGCTACCTCTGTTGAAGAACATGTATCTGATGACAGCTGATCTCCTGTGTATCTTGAGGGGGTGGCCACTGAGCACCACTCTCTTGCACACAACCCGTCCTGGGTCAACAGACAGCAGTGACCCCGTAGCTATCAACACATGATGACCCTGGTCAGGTTTAAAGACCAGGACAGGCTGAGGGGGGTAGCCAACTGGAGCAAACACACTGGCCACACACACACCCTCAGGATGAAAGAATCTTTCAAACTGTATACCAGAGAGAGAGAGAGAGAGAGAGAGAGAGAGAGAGAGAGAGAGAGAGAGAGAGAGAGATGAAATATTGATATCCCAAGAAGATATTTTATCATGTCTCAAACCTTGTGTTTGTCTCCAGACGTGTGCTGTGAGAAGATGGGTGTGGTCAGGTATCGTCTCATCCCAGTGTGGAAGATCAGCTGCTCCTAAGAAACAATAATAAAAATTCAGTATCACAGTCATTACATCGAGGGACCCCTCAGTCATTAGATCGAGGGAACCCCAGTCATTAAAGTGAGGGAACCCCCAGTCATTAGATTAAGAAACCCCCCAGTCATTAGAGTGAGGGACCCCCCAGTCATTAGATTGAGGGACCCCCAGTCATTAGAGTACCTTGGATCGCACAGGTAGGCTGCAGTTAGGTGTTCTCTTGAGTACAAAGTTCACCACTGACATCTACATTGAAGTAAGAAGGCATATGTACACACAGGCCATTGATGGTCAATCTATGGGCTGCAGCCTCGTTGCTCCTGTATTCATAACTCTTTAGGTTCACATGACAAGGTGTTTGTTTACCTTGTTCTCATGAGGCAGGAGGCCCACCACCACGAGAGGAGAGAGAGACAGGTCCAGGGAGGCTAGGAGGAGGAAGAGAGGGAGGAGGCTGAGTGAGAACACCTGCACACCTCATGCACCACACCCACCCACCTGCAGAGGCCTTGGGCACACAGCTGATGTGGACGGTGACATACCAGCCTGGCTGTGGGGGAGAGAAAGAGAGACAATGAAATAACACACCACAGCAGCACCCTGCTGGCCTCCCTCACCAACACGCCCTCAGGGTCCTCACTCTGAGAGAGAACATGCTTCTTTGTGCAACGAAAGTTTTCAAATTGAAAGATCCTATAGCACACACACACACACACACACACACACACACACATAATGTGTAAGACACAATACTCTATCTAGGAGGCCCACTGACCTGGAGTAATCTCTGGGGAGGTTCTCCTTGCGATCCCNCACACACACACACACACACACACACACACACACACAGCAGCAATAGAGCAAGTTATCTTCAAATGGAAACATGAATCAAAACAATTCCCATCCAACAATTTTCTGCTATAATAATTATTTTACTGAAACAAACTTTTGGAATCTTGTCCTGGCTGGTATGTCCTGGGGCGTGTCCATCTCATCGGGGAACAGCTGGTCCTCTCGCTCCGCTCTCAACTTCTCCAACCTGTGATGTCATAGCATGTCACATGATCACATGAGACCACACCCACTCACTGTAATTTTTCGGAGTCTTCATCATAGGTAGCATCATATCCCTCAGTGTCCTCCCGGGTCAGCTAGGAGGGAGGGAGACACAAAGGTTGGTAATTTAATAAAGTAAAGCTATTAGATAATTGTTGATTTTTCCTGATCATCTATAGGCTGAGTACAACAATCACTCAACAGATTCATAAGTCATGGTAGAAGGATAGGCCGCCAGCAACTGACAGTAGTAGTGACTCACGGTATCAGTGTCCATCTCAGAGTGAGCCACACTCTCCACCTCCTCTCTCTCACTGTCTGAAGGGGACACCTCCAGCAGGGGGTCCACCTCCTCCTCAGGGGACGCCTCCAGCAGAGGGTCCTCCTCAGAGGAAGTGTCGGCCTGTGTAGGAGAAGAAAGCTAGGTGAGTGTGTGTGACAACCATAGGAAGTGTTGCAGAGACAGCAGGAGAACAATGGGTTGGTTCCTAAAGCCATTGTCAACACCACCTGACCTGAACAGCCTTCCCCTGACCACAGTATGGCTTACCTCACTCTCACTGCCACTCTCCATGATCCATGCTGCCTGGTAGCTGGATGTTCCCTGAGGCACTCTCTTCTTCACCCCCTGAGGGGATGCCACGCCCCTCAGGTCATCATCAGTGGGCCACGTCTGCTCCCCCTCCATGGGGTCAAGGGTCACTTCACTCTCCAGGGAACACTGAATACACAAGAGGACAGTACAAACCAGTTTTGAAAACAAGATTGACTGGTCATAACCTGTTTTGAAGGATCGGCAACTTGTAATGTCTTCGCCTCCTCCTCCATCAGTTCCTCCCCACTAGGACCAGTGTCCTGGCAACACAGAGACAAGTAATCAAGAATATTAATGATGACAAAGATTCAACAATGAGCAACCTTCAGTAGTCCTCCTATCTAGCCTAGATGATGTACCACCACCATCACTGGGTGCACACACAAATGTGGCATTTCAAGTCAATAGTAATGCAACCAAAATTGTTTACTATGTGTTCTGTAAAATAACAACAAGAGAGCTAGAACTGCCATTGTATGGAGCCTGTAAGTACATGAGAAGAAATCTGGGACAAGCGCAACTTTCAAACAGGTATATATTGCATAAGAGAGAGTGTGCAATGCCATGCTCACCATGAGGTCTTGGTGGACAGTAGCAATGGCAGCTCCCTTCACTGGGTGGGGGTCAGCAGGACCATCAATCTGAGGGAGGGAGGGAGGGAGGGAGGATGGACACACAGGGGGAGAGAGGTAGAGAGACAACTCTTACCTGGCTGATTTGAAAGTGTCCCAGAGCTGGCAGAGAGATGAGTCCATTGGCAGAGAGGGCTCTGCCTCTGACGTAGCCAGACACACTCAGTGTGACACTATCTGCTTGACCTTCACTGGGTGCAACGGTCATCTTCTCCACCAGCAGGTGTGGGTGTGTCTTGGTGAAGTGCACAGGATGGTGTTTGTGAGTGGTGATGGCACGCAGCAGGCCGGCTGCATCCTGGGGGGAGAGGGGTCATTGATTAGATACAAACTAGGGAAATTGCAGGTGCATATATAGTACAAAAAAATTTCACAATGACAATGATGTCATTGGAGTTGCTAAATTCGCATAGTAGAAGATTTCCTTCTAAGACAATCCTGTTATAACGAATGGTTCATATTATCATTGGCAATACCTGTAGTGAGTTCAACTGGTAGATCTTGTCACAAGGAAATCTGCAACACACACACACACACACACACACGAGGAGCAGTTATATGTCTGATACATTGGAGTGTATCTACAAGTATTACTCTTAAAGCAGGCACCTCTTTTCAATGTTCTTTTGCAGTGTTTTCTTAGCAGCTGTCAATGCCTTGCCTGTGAGTCCCCTAGAGCCACCATCACCACAGCCCTGCAATGAGAGGAACACTGCAACAACAGCTACACCAGTGGACCAAGGCATGAACTACACACACACAATGGCATCGTGCTAGGGTGTGCTAGGAGATTGTGTGTTTATAAAATATTGAATTTATGACAAATCTGTTCTCTAAGTGGAAAGAAGAGATCACTTTACCATCTCTTATATGGCCAGTGTTTGGGTGGTTACGACACATAAGGTCACATGACCTAGTCCAAAGCATTTCAGCCTGACCACCTGACACATGGAGGGTCACCATATACATCCATGTACCCCCTCAGGGCATACACTGGAGGCCAAACACAAGTTGACTTGCCTACACTACAGGCGTAGAGGGAGGTGATCAACACATTCCAATGGTATCAGAGGCCATTAGCGTGACCTAATCTGCCAATGGAGCAGAACCCATCCCCTAAACTAGGAGGTGAGGGGGAGCACCAGACACCAACACTCACAGGGTAGCCATTGCTGCTCACCTTGTGGAGATCTGTGAGCACATGCAGGAGACCAGGAAGACCCTGGGCAGCAAGGCAGTCCAACAGCAGCCTGCTCTCACCAGTTAGCTCCTCCCTGCTCTTGTAGACCAGGAGGACAGTGTCTGCCACCTACAACCAACCAATCAATCAACTGTGGGTGATATATTACAACCAATTAGCCTCCTTCCCAGACATCCACCAATAAATTGGCACAATGAAAGAGGAAGGTCATTTGTGATGATAAGTTTAACCAGGAACAATAGTGGCCACCAGACAAGGTCTGCATGGGCTCCAGGCTATATATCAATTGACAGAGTGAACATGTGTGGTTACCATAGCAACATCCAGCAGTCCATAAAGGTCATTAGGTGGGGGATGGACAAAGGTGAATCGTTGTTTGAGTTGAGAGCTGACTACAGTGGCGGCGCAGCCAGAGGGCGTCCACCCCTCTCCCTGGCAGGCCTGGCAGAGGAGGGAGTGCAGCCTCGTGATGTCCACCTGGGGAGAGAGGCCCACCACCACCACAAGATGGGGGGGACTTCCTTCCACACCAACAGCTCTCTTAGCTAGCAGGGCCTCATGACGCTTGTTGGCTCGGAGCTGCTTCAACTGGAGAAGAGAGACTCTGAATCAACACAACCATCATCATGATAGAGAGAGGCACCTTGTTTCTCCTGTCAGCTCTTCTCTGGACTTTAGATGGCTTTCTTGATGACACCTTCAGACTGACCCGACCTGCACACAAGGACACCCTGAAAGAACTAAACAATGAGATATCAAAATATTATTATTTCAACCTTTAGCAGATGATGTAAGGTCTCCCTTGCTCCTGTGACGGCCGTGTTTGTGAGTCTTGTTGTGTTGTTTGAGTGGACCTGACCTGTGAACAACTTGAGACTCAGACATTTTTCACCACATGGTTAGAGGCATGCGCAGTAGTTAAAGGATCGTGGACTTATTAATTCGACCACTTCCTTATGTTGCATGGCTTCCTACCCCCTATTAGGTGTTGTTGTGATGTCTTTGCCTTTTGTGGGTTCCAGTACTACGTCCTTTTTTTCATGCTACTACAATACTCGACACTGCCGACACCTAGTGTATTAAATATCACCACCCAAGAAAGCAGCGGAGAAGACAACGATAGATGATCTGTTTCGAAGGACAGTGAAGTGGGAAAGAGAGATCGAGAGAACGAGCCAGGCTTCGATCATGATGAAAGGCAATGGATTCGGAGATCGCGCTCGACTCCTTGCCGAGTGGTTCCAGGACTGGAACAGTTGTGAACAGACAATAGCGCTCTACTCGCTGCTTAGTAAAGTATCAGCAACACAGGCAAGATTTCTCTCTCTCGTCTTGGAGCACTCGTTGAAGAATGGCTGCGATTCTGGAGAGCTCTCCAAACTAGAGAAACAGGCCAACAATGCTGGTGAGACAAATAGCTACCGCTTTGTTTCTAGTTGTATGAAATCAGTAGTGTGTTGAGATTTGTCTGTGGTAAAATCACCACACACACACACACACACACACACACACACACACACACATTGATCACACACACATAGGCTATTTGAGCTCCCTCCACAGTCAGACTGAAGCTCAGGCTCTCACACAGCTCTTGGCTCATTTGCCATTGCTCAACCCTGGTAACTCTGAGGCCAGGGCTGAGTACATGAAGCTCCTGCCTAAGGTGATGCTGGGATCTTCAGAAGAATTGGACTATTTAGACCAGTGTCGTCAGCTTCTCTCTCTGGCGCTCGTGCACCCTGCCTTCCCTCACGAGGACAGAGAGGCCCTCACCTTCTGGCTAGCACAGCTCGACAGAAAACAAAAGAACATCGTTGATCGCAAGGTGCCCTCTCCGGGGCGAGCTCCGCCTCTGCCTCCCAGAATGATCCCCCAGACCAAGAGCACCGAGGGCTCAAAGATCTACATCAATGGGGACCTCAACAATCTAGGGGATACAAGTGGGTCCATTTTCCTGGACTCGTCCCCTCCAAAGGCAGAGGGGGAGGAGCAGCCAAGATCCTCACAGTCATTGCAACACAACAGAAGTCTAGATCTGTTCAACCCCGTAGTGAATGAGGGCTCGGCCACTCTCCCAGGTCCAGTAACCTTCGATGATCTGCACAGATCCAGCTCCCTCTCCCTGCCCAAGCCACTGCCTGGCCACATGAGTGTGGTGGATGAGGCCAGTCACATAGCAGGGGGCTTAGGGGGGCTGGGTGCACTGGTGGACTGGAAGAGAGGCATGAAAGGTGAGCATACTAGCATTCATGGCAACCTCTTTTGGACTGTGTGTTTGTGTCTTCAATAGGAATATATAGCAATAGGACAGTGTGTGTATGTTCAATTGAAATATATATGGTAGCTACACAATAGTTTTTGAAGAAGACTTATCAATTTTGGTA
>CAXIPT010000001.1:18458784-18492017 GCA_964030475.1 Tethya wilhelma | reverse complement strand
CTCTCTCTCTCTCTCTCTCTCTCTCTCTCTCTCTCTCTCTCTCTCTCTCTCTCTCTCTCTCTCTCTCTCTCTCTCTCTCTCTCTCTTTCTCCCTCTGTCTCCATCTCGTGTGTGTGTGTGCATTTGTGTGTGTGTGTTTTTTTCTATATTATCTCGTGTATTAGCCTGGTCAGCTCAAATGACTTGGTTGTTTTTCTGTACACTCCTCAAATGTTGGTCCTTTTTTTACAAGTGGTTTCAATATTATATAATTCATTCACTTCCATTGCAAAGCATTGTTTGTTTTTTGTATGTACCTCTCTATGGGCAGTAGCAGCAGCTGGCATCTCTCTTTGTACACTCTACACTGCCATTGTGATTTTCTATTGTTACAAAGTGTTGTTCATTGAAAGATAACAACTGGTAATGGTCAACATGGACATGTAGCCACAATGATGATTGGGTTGGCATCATTTGGAGATAAGTTAATTAGAGACCAGAAAGGAATAAAATAAATACAAAAATAAATAAAGAAGGCCCCTGTGATTATGGGTCACTTGGTTCTGATGAAAGTGAGGAACTCGTCTCTTGTCCTGGGGTCATCTCTGAAGACACCCATCATGGAGCTGGTCAGTGTCTTGTTCTGGGGCTTACTAACTCCTCTCATTGTCATGCACATGTGCCTGGAGGCATTAAGAGAGACGAGGGGGTAACCCTGATCATTACAACAGTGATGGTGTAACATACGTGGCTTCAATGACCACACCCACTCCTGTTGGTTTGATGGCTTGCAGTATTCCATCGGCTATCTCCTTGGTGAGCCTCTCCTGGACTGAAGGAGAGATTGGAACACCATCAACAACACACACTGAATCACTGGCTTGGGCGGACAGTGGCTAACCTTGGAGCCTTCTACTGTACATTTCAACAATTCTGTGTGTGTGCGTGTGTGTGTGTGTGTGTGTGTGTGTGTGTGTGTGTAGAGAGCAGTTAGTGAGAAACTCTATATACAGTTTGCATACCAATTATAGCAGGGTTTTGGGGAGGGGGGTTCGTGATCATTGAAATTTAAAAAGCAAAAAAATGCTATATAGTAAAACATCATTTCAAAGATTTAGTCCCTTTAACCCTCTCTCTCTCTCTATATATATATGTATATACACAAGTTAACAATGTCAGTTATAACCTCTATCATGTTCACCTAGCCACTTTGCTGAGCCCCAGAACCTTCCCACTGGGGATATAGCCAACAGAGGCAGTGCCATAGAAGGGAACCAAGTGGTGCTCACACAGAGAGAAGAGTTCAATGTCCTTCACCACCACCATCTCATCGTGGTTCTCATCAAATATCCCCTCATCCACCACACCTGCAGGACACACACACACACACACACACACACACACACACGAGGGTCAATCACTGCTGTGATGGCACTAACCAAGGGACAGTAATTAGGACGACTAACATCAATGTTGCAATAATATTATGCTCTGGTACCTACCTCCTTTGGAGGCTACTAGTGAGGATGATGCAATCTCTTGTCCAAACCATACTAATAATAATAGCTTTGTTTTGCACACACACACATATCCCTGTTATATATAGAGATCCTGGACGATTGATATGCTAGCACTAAACAGGCTATATCTTTGAAGTTGTTAAAGTAACAAACAGCTGCTAGTACATGTAACTGGGTAAATTCTCTGCAATCTGACTACCAAAGAATTACAAACAAAAGTTACGCCTTTAGGATCGGCTTTGTCACATAGGAAGTTTGTATGGTAAAAACTAAAATGATGAGTAAAAAATGCTAACAGTTGAGCTAGTCTAAATCGGCACACACAGCTATCTTTTGGTACCAAAAGGTTGGGTCTAGCAGGAATTTCGTGGCGTCTGGAATCCCTGCTTGCTAATGAGATCAATGTCCATGATGAGACATACACCAATAAACTTACTTTCAATGCTCTCCTCGTATCCCTTGGTGAAGTAGCACAGCGCTCGGGCGGCTCTCTGAGGTGTCTTCATGAGTCCTTCGCGGTGAGGTTTAGGGTCCCCCAGGTTGTCTATGATAACTCTAAAGGCGTCGCTCATGGCGTCCACGGCTTGCTCGGCTTGACTCTTTTCTTCCTCATCTTTCCACATCCCACGTAGTCCCTGCGAGTCGAGCTTGGAGAGGCGCAAACTACGAGAGGGAGCTCCATTACCACTTGCCATGTTGGCTCCCTACACAATTAAATTCTGAATAGAGCGCACCATAAATATTTTAACCCTCTCTCTCTTACAATTGGAGAAAGAACTCTGTTTATAGTTCCTGAGGATATTGCCACTGTGCCGATGTGTAGCGGTGATTCCGATATCAAATCTCTCTTCTAATGATCTACAGAGACACAGCACTGTTCCTGGGCTGGCTGGCCGTCCTTGTGAGCTGCCTAATGGCTCAGAGAACACAGGTAATTTCAACTTTTATAAATTTGCTCTTGTGTTGACTCTCCCTCTTTATTTCTCAGCATCAGTTCAAGCTGCTCACTAGTCAGCGCGTGAGATCAATCATGAGATGTAATAATGTTGAATCTCTCCAGCAGTATGACTTCCCCAACATCCTCCACGAGAGGGTGCCTGGCACTGAAGGCCATGACCAGGTGAAGCAGGTAAGGAACCCAACCCCGCTCAGCTTGTAGTGGCCTTGTAGATGACAGTGTTTGCTCTAGTAGTAGCATTCCATTGTTCCCTATTCTTGCAGTACATTCTCTCTCGTCTCAGTCAGTTGAACTGCTCCAGATGGAACATCACAGAACACTCCTTCAATGACAGCACACCTTATGGTGTGAAGCCATTCACCAATATCATAGCCACTCTGGATCCTGAGGTGGACAAACGGCTTGTCTTAGCTGCTCACTATGACTCTAAGCTCCTCCGTAACTTCCTGGGGGCCACTGACTCTGCTCTCTCTGTGGCCCTGCTCTTAGACCTTGCTCTCACTCTCGATGAGAAGTTGGCAGAGAGACAAGTAAGACACTGTACTTTTAGACGAGTAAAACAAACAAACATTGGAAATGTAATGAGACACAGAAAGCAAGCAAGATGGAATGGCTGTGTACAGAATTCTTCCTGTGGGCTGCATGAGGAACTCAACTTGGCAAAAGAGTAAACATGTACCCCACAAAAGGATTCTTTACACATTCAAACAGCCATTCCATCTTGTCTGCTTTCTTTTTACGATTTAGTCATTCCTCTGTCTTATTACATTTCTATTTTTTTTTCACTTGTGAATTATGTATGAGTGTAGAAATCAATGGCTGCTATAATAGGCCCAGATAGATTTTTTTTTTGAGCATTGTAGGTAGCTAAAAGCAATGAGCAATATTCGAGCATTATAGGTAACTTTTGAGTGCATTTAAAGCATTTCATCTTCAAGCAAACAAACATTTTAAAATTGGACCGCTATGTTCAATTGTTGTGCTGTAAATTTCATTCAAGTCAAAGCAACAAACGTACTTGAGGCCTAGTTTAGTAAAATAAATGCTCTTTAGAACAATCATTGGTTTAAACCCCTTTATACATTTTAAAATCAGTGTTTTTGTAGTTGTTTGGTTGATTCTGGTGAAGCAATAATGAGCAATATAGGTACAATTGGAAAGCATTATAGGACATTTTTGCTAGCACTGAAGAATAGAATTATAGGTAGAAAAAAAAAAGCATTATTTATCTGGGCCTACTGCTATAGGGAGAAGGCGCTTTTCACCTTGTATCTAACGACTTAATGAGAGACGCGAAAAACCGATGGCAAAAGCTACTGAACACAGAGAAACTAAGTTTATTGGTTCAAGAATCAGCTTCTGAAAGTGAATAGTCTCTGAGAAAAGTTCAGCCAAGATAGAAGAATAAGAAGGAGATGGAGAAAATTGGAGGTTTGGCATATTTTAGTTTGTTACTTTAGCGATAGTTTTAGGCCATGTTTTTAGAAAAAGAATAAGCTTAATAATAGTAGCTTAAGAAGACTTTTAGTGGCAGGTGGGCAGAGTTATTCATGTCAATATTTGTATTGTGCTAATGGGCCATCCGTGCCATTCCTATGTACCCAGTACTACCGTACTGGGAATAGGTCGGACTTTGATCCCATGCTGTCTATTGATCCATGTGGGCTGGGAATTTATCCATGCCCTGTGATAATGTATCACTCAGTACATAATGTTTCACTAATAAGTCTTGTATACCGTATAGCGGGAAAGTTTTGCAGTGTCAAACTTGCACGTATGTCTCTAGTCAAACATTTTTACAGTTCAACTTTCGTGGATGAGTTGTGCAAGCCCATATGTATACATTACGGAAGATTTTGTAGATTAAAACTTTCACGGATGGATCGTGATACACAAAACTACGAAAGTTAAAACTTTCCCGCTATACAGTATATCTCTGGCAATCTATAATCATTCTCCCACTAGTCTTATTAGGAAGATCATGACAATCACAGCCATTCTGAGCCTCGTGCCCAGGCCTTTCTGTTTACGCATGCTCAATATTCCCAGAAAACCTGGGAATTTAGATATATTCGTATACGTAGTCTTTTCAGTTATTTCTCCATGCCGTAAAAGATTACAAAGTTGCTCACCTTTGACCTACAATAGTGTAGTGGTTAGCAGTTGTGACACAGAAACCGTTTACTTGCTCTGTATGATGGTCCACGTGGACAGTAACTGTGCGGGAAAAATTACAGAGAAAACTTGTACATGTGCAAACAGTTTTTACCAGGCCCTCTCCCTTCTTGATGGGAGGGGCCTGGGTACGAGGCTAAGCCATCCTGTACTGTTGTCTTCTCCCCAGCTCCCCTCCCACTCCCTTCAACTCATCTTCACTGACGGAGAGGAGGCCTTCAAGCAGTGGACCAACACCGACTCAATCTACGGAGCTAGACGACTTGCAGCTGACATGGCAGAGGAGGGGGGCCTGCTCAGCGTGGGAGAGAAGACTGCCATTGAAGCCATGGAGGCTTTCATTCTCCTTGATCTGATTGGCTCCACCAACCCCTACCCCAGCTTCCACGACATGTTCCAGTCCTCCACTGCCCTCTTCCAGAGGATAGTCAAGATAGGTGAGGGCAGCTCAGCTCTGGGGGCAGCTCACCAGCTGAGATGCATACCATTATACTTACAGTATTATCAACATTAATATGGGGGGTAGTTCACTAGCAGGCTGCTGCCTCCAATTGTGTTCACTTGACCTGGTAGGCATATGTGTGCTGTGCATGACATGTGTGTATGTGTGTATGTGTACTCAGTTCCTGTGACAATGTGTGTATGTGTGTGTGTGTGTGTGTGTGTGTGTGTGTGTGTGTGTTATGTCATTGATGAAGTTGTTGTGACATGGCTGAATCCCCGGCCTCAGTCCAAAGTACATGTGTAGTTGGTGAAGTTCTAAAAATAGTGTTTTTTTGGACATGTTATTTGCTATTCATAGCACTGCCATATTGGTAGTTGGTAACCTAGGCAACAGATTGAGCAATGCTAATGAATTCCATACTAGGAGGTGAGTGTGTGTCGGGAGGTATGTGTGTATGTGTGTGTGTGTGTGTGTGTGTCTGTAGCAGGAGCAGGGCTTGGGCAGAGGGGGGGACACAACCACACTCTGCCTTATGGAGAGGGGCCATTGTGTTGTGGGGAGCTGACCATTCATAGGAGAATTATTCTGTTCCTTAGAACACTCAATGAACTAACACACTAGCTGGCTATTAGCAGGTTGTTGGCAGCTCTCCCTCTAACTATGGGATGAACATTTAACACTGATTAGTGCCTTGTCTGGGACTTACAGTAATAGCAACACCTGCTAACTAATTGCTCAATGTCATTCCCTCACCTGTAGAGAAGAGGCTCAAGGACATGGGTCATCTGGAGGCTCACTCTCACCAGTACTTCAAGTCCCAAACAGCCCACGGATTCTACAACATTGGAGATGATCATGTTCCATTCCTTGCGAAAGGTGAGCCCTTGTGACCCCTGGTGCAGCTAGGGACAGACAGGATGAGCTGGTAATGGAGACAATAGAGTGGAATGTGGTGATGGGGTCTCCTCACCGCAGAATGCCACTAATGAAGTGGCTCTCTCTTTGAGCGAAGCCCTCACATACAGAGATACCATTTCAATCCCCAGCAAACAGCATAAGGAGAAAGAGAAAAAAAGCACTTATATTCTGAAGATTAGTTACCTCAGAAGTGCCTTCATAGAATCTGATATAAGGTTTATTGCTGTCCTATGCTGTGTACCGTGAGGTAGCCCTGTGAGTGTTGGCATGATATCATGTGCCTTGAGAGCCCATGCATGACATGGCCTGAGGAACTCCTAGAACTCATCAGTGTGTGGGGGGTGGTGGTGGAAACCCATGGACTTGGCACAGCCAACCAGACAGTGGCCTTCTAGGGAAGTTTGTGTGACTTGTGTACATGCTAGCATATGTTGTTATTGGTGTTCTCACTAATGGCAGGTTAGTACCTGTCCAGTGAATCACTGCAGGAAGCTGAGCCAACTGGTCTCAGGATGTTGTGTCAACCATTACTATTGTTTCTTCTCTGTGTGTGTGTGATGTAGGTGTTCCCATCGTGCACCTGATAGCCTACCCCTTCCCCTCAGTGTGGCACACATCAGGAGACAATGCCAAGGCCATTGACTGGACATTTGTATCAAACTTTAGAAAGGTCATGATGGTCTTTTTACATGAATACTTTCACCTGCATTGATAGTGCACTCCTCCATTGTGAGGCTAATGGATATGTGTGTACATAAGCTAATGTATGACATTTAATTGATTCATGTATTATAATATTATCGTGAATTCATTCTTTGCATGCTCAGTCTTGTGGGAGTGTCCCACTGTTTTGACTACAGATATTGACTAGTCATTCACCCCTTACAAAGTTAGCTGCATGCAACATGTTGACTTTCAAAACAAGTTCTCAATTTTCAAAAGTTTTTCATTTTGGGGAGCAGATCCAGCTGCTAAGATGTGACGGCCAGCGTCATGAGGGTTGATGCTTACACTTGTTTGTTTGGCTTAGAAGATGTGCAATGTACAAAAATAAGACAAAGAGGGTTTGGAAGCACAGCTCCCAACACAAGACAAGACATATACCAGCGAGGCCCAGCTCGAAATAACACAGGAGTACAGTAAGGAAATGAGTACACTGAGTGGGAAGTACAACAAAGGGTCATGATGATTGAGATGGAAAGAGAGAGAGAGAAAGAGTCAGAGCTTCAAAAGACAGTTCACAATCTAATTCCAGGAGGGCTGCCATTGGGGGCAGCGTAGAGTCCTTGGGTGGGAGGTGAATGGGAGTATCTGTGCTGTTGGATGGGACTTCTACTGGGGCTCCTGTCGTAGACCTCCACCCCACCTGTGTGGTGGTGAGAGAGGCTGGGGGATTGAAGCTCTTCCATCATGACTCCAGAGTGTGACATGTGAGCTGACGGAGGTGTGTAGGGTGCTGCTCTCGGGGGGCTGGGTGGTTGCGGGGGAGAGTAGCTGGGAGGAGGAGACGAGTGATGAGGAGACACGGCCACAGGGCTCGGTTGGATGTGAGGCATCTGGGCGTGTGTCATCACAGGGTTCATTGGTTGGGCTGCCATCGTTTGGCCGTCCTGGATGGCTCCGTGGAAGCCATGCATTGGCATCATCCCGTGAGGAATGGTGACAATGGGTCCGGCGTTCAAGATGGTTGGCATTGGAGTGGCTGTTGAGGCGCCGTGGTACCCATGATCCATGTTGGTCTGTACACAAAGAAAAATTCTAGATAATGTTTTTCCCACTACAAGGAACTGTTTACTCTCCCACAAAGCACAACAGTGAATTGATGTTTACCTTGAAGTCCTCCTCTGGCATTTGGTAGCCAAGATCTGTTTCCTCGAATCCACTAGCGGACATTCTCATGTCAAACTCTGCGGGAGGTTGTGGCACCGCGCTAGGTGGGTCCGGTTGATGTAAGCACGTCTGAATGAGTGCTTTGCCAGCTTCCGATGTGATCATTGGCTGCAATTTTGGTGTAGCAAAAGTGTAGACGTGGCCCGTCTCTGAGGCCACTAGCAGCATAACCTGAGTTCCCGTCAATGTACTCAATTCGTAGGCCTGTGAAAACGAAAGCGAAATAAAAATGACACGTTACAATTCTTTTTCTTCGAGTCGCTAATTATTTATCTCACCTTCTTCATGATTCCTGACTTTCTTTTCGAGAAGGTGGTGTATCTTCTCAACTTGTTGTGAATGTACTCCATCTGGATCTTGACACGGCCTCTGGTCTTCTTGCCAGGTGAGGGTTTGGCACCAATCTTGCCGTCTCTGTCTAGCTGTACGCTGCAGCTGTCGTCTGTATCGCTTATGCTTGAACTTCTGTCATCGTGGTCGAGTTTGTGGAGTTTGTCGGGGGAGAACTGGGGAAGGGAAGCAAAAGGGTCTGTTGCCGTCGTGTTTGGACTGTATCTATTATCTCCGAGCATTTTCGTCTTTCTAGAAGTTGTTCCAGCAGGCTGTCCGGCAGCACTGAACTTCTTGGTTTTAGGCTGTGAGGTAAATTTAGTAGCTAACTTAGCTTTACTAATTGAAGCTGTGTTCTGCGAGATATCCGTCTGGCTCATCCTTTTGTAGTGCCGCCGCTTGCCTTGTTTGGGAGAGTAGGAAACTAGCTGTTCTGTACTTGTACAGTTGTCTTTACATGCCTTATTAGGAATAGTTTCCGGTCATATTACCTTAAATGGTCATCAGGAATGTGCAACTAATCACATGATTAATTACCTAGTTCCGTGAAATTGCGAAAGTTTGCGTCATATTACATCACAATGCCCGTAGCTATCTGGAATTACAACATGTTGCTGCAAGAGGTGCACATGTGCTACAGGAGAGTCCATACACTCCTCAGTAACAGTCAGTTTCATTATGGAGAGTATGTTCTGGCTAACTGCAGGAAGCTGTTCAGACTGCAGGATGGTGGTGTGTTTAACACACATGTTGGCAGCCTCCCTCACTCACGGGTAGTGGGAAGAGTGCCTGGGGAGAAGTTTGCTGATTCAGCAGGTCAACCTGTGTCCCTCAGAAGGCCTTCTCTTGCTGAGTATGTGCGTCTGATGAAGCGTGTCCCAACTCCGTCCTATCCTCAGGACATCTGGGCAATGCTAGGTCTCCTGGACATTGGTCCAGGGTCACATGTGTTGGAGGCAGGCAGTGGATCAGGGTCACTGACACTTCACCTCTCAAGAGCAGGTAGGTGTAGGAGGTTACATATCCTGACCTAATCATGTGGAGAGGATTTCCCATGTGGTATGAGAGCAGGATGTGTGAGCATGCTCATCTCAGGCCACAATGGTTGTGCTCCACTATCAGTGAGTGGATCATGAGTGGCCCAGGATAATGTGGTATTGTTGTGAGGTTCTGATAGCATCTGGAGTGGAGTGAGCATAATGTGTGTTTGGTTAGAGCTACTCTACTCTCAGAAATTCACAACAAGACAACAATCCAACATTGCCCCAACAGATGGTGATTACTAGCCAGCTAGTGCAAGTATTGTCTGCCACCACTCTCTGTTTGTCTTACAGCGGGAGTCGAGGGCTCTGTCCTCAGCTTTGATAATGTACCACTTCACATGAGCAGAGCCAAAGCTAATTATCTCAACTGGTGTAGTTCATGGGATATTGCCAACTCAGCCAATCCTTGGCCACGCAATGTTCAGTTCTTTGAGTGCAGTGTGATGGATGCTCCCAACCATGTACACACACCACTAGATGCTGTGAGTGAACAAGGCCATGTCAACATGTTGATTGTTTATTGAACAACTTGCACACACTTTGTCAATTCTGTATCTGTTATGATCTTTCAGTACTGGTCCTAGATATCTCTGTTTGTCATAATGTTCCTCTAAACCACCTGCTAGACCATTGCATGCCAACACCAATTTAACTGTTAATCAAGAATAATATGTGAGCACTTGTACTTCTGCAGGTAGCCCTGGACATGGTGGATCCGTGGACAGCCATTGAAACACTGCTTCCTTTACTTAAACCATGCGCTGTCATGATCATCTATCTTACAAAGTTAGCACATTTACCAATATATGAGTGTGTGCAGGTTGTGTGCACTGTGTGTGTGGAAGGTGTGTGTAGCTGTGTTATCAGACTGTGTGTGCTCACTGTGTACAGTGTGGACAGCCTCTGTTGTCATAGTTCACTGACCACTAACTCTCCTTAACAACCAATCAAGTTTGTTTTTTTGCCTCGAAGCTATCATGTTTCACTGAAACAGGTGTTTATTGGTCTCAGTATACTTCAATGAGATCTGTTTATGCTCCATGTTGCAGAGCTAGGGTGATAATTCCCATGACTCATCTTGCACTGTAAGAGGAAACCATCCCTGGAGTGGCTTCAGTGTCTGCGCTGTAACTTGCTTCTCTGGCAAGCCACTGTACATTCACCTCCAACTCAATAATGCACAATGTACTGTTTACACATACCATACAGTGTGTTGAATGTATAGTGATCCTGCTATGTAATATGATGTTGGTTCAATTGTCAGAGCAGGTCACTTCAAAGTTCAGCTTCTCCTTAAGTTACATGTCATTCCTCATCTTTGCATACATGAGTAATGGAGCTTCAAAAAATAATTTTTATGTCTCTGTAAATGTGTCTAGTTGTTATTATCAGTGTGATGTTAATAATTTGTTCTCCGTTGCAGTATCACTCAAGTGCTGTCTCTGTCGCGCTGTGTGGAGGGGGTCGAGAGTGGGGCGAGGTTGGAGGAGGTGATTGAAGTTACTCACAAGAAATGGACAGTGAAGCCAGTGGCTAGAAAGTCCCTGCGTTTGAAAACACTACTACCTGCTAATGACATCAAATACATCTGCAGGCCAAGCCACAGCCAGCTACCACACACCGGTGCGTAGGCTAATCCTATCACAGTGAGAGCAGGCTAGGCCTGTGAAGTACAGTCGTTTCTATGGAGGCCAAGTATTTTGGCAAGGGCCACACACAGATATGTGTGCGAGGAATGCGTGTAGTGTGTGCCCTAGTTGGGATGTGTGATGTCACTAGCTCAACATCTGCCCCCCAGCTCTAAATGGTCAATGATAATGAAATCTCTCTCACACTCAATAACACATTCTCACATTCAAGAACCCTTTCACATGCCATTCCAGTGTTTCCATCTGGCCCGTGCTCCTAATTCAGACACATCTCTCACTAGATTGGCATGTGTGTACGCCACCAGAGAACAATAGAGTGTCATGCAATTGTGCATTGTAGCAATTAATTGAATACGACCATACAATCACACACACTCACACAGACACAATTACAATGTCATGTATACACACATACACGGAGACANCACACACACACACACACACACACACACACACACACACACACACGCACAGCTGGGGCCCTGGATTCTACACCATCCATGCTATTCCGTCTCACACACCTCCTCCAAGTGGGCGTGGCAATAGTGGACTGGCCAATAAGACACGATCATTGAGGGTAGCTAGGATCGGAGCCACTGCTCCAGGGAAGGGGATGTCCCTGCCTAATGCGGGTCGTTCCAGCAGCACTCTCCCCCGGATGAGTGCCCGCCAGCTCCAACAGCCCCTCCCCCATCATCACTCACCTTCCTTCCTGCGACCACGATCAACCATCGTGACCTCTATGACCTCTAGCAACAGGAGTGGGAGTGGCAAGTCATTTGCTAGCTCCACCTCTTCCTCGTCCATAGCTGCTCCTCCGCCCCTCCCCCCCAGAGGGATGTCATGTGACATCAACGAGACGGACATGGATGACCTGCTGAAGAGGGTGACTGACCACGCTCTGGATGGTGAGTACATTAGACGAGAGGGTTAGACATACCACTGCCTATGATCACCTGTTCTCACCAACGATTTCAATATTAAAAAATCCCCTAAGTGTTTTCAATAGCAAAATAAACGTTTTTTACAAAATGTGGTCTTAGAAAATTTTCTAAGTCCATACTCACTCAAAAAAACTAAGTTCTTTATCTCTACCGTGAGAAAACTTTGTTTTTCACCAACAATGTTTCTAGTTTCAAGTTGACTAGTGCCCACTCTGTGCAGGGATCTAGTGTTAATGTTGTTAATGTGTGTGTGTGTCTTTTCTCATGACAGATCTCAGTGATAGCTAATGGTGATGTCATCACATCGTCCTGAACTAGCTTAACTATTGAAGGAAAAAAATCTTCTGGTAAAACAAATAAAAACAACAAAAAAAACTTACACACAAAGATAAAACTGTGATTTGTATTTCTGCGGCTGGATCCGAATTATTAATAAGAACAGCAAGTTTCAAAGTAATTTGTGCAAGATTTTTGTCATTTGATCATCTGTGATCGTTAAATTGTTACTGCATACCACACTGCAGCCCCACCTTGACTCTCTCTCTCTCTCTCTTTCTCTCTCTCTCTCTCTCTCTCTCTCTCTCTCTCTCTCTCTCTCTTTCTCCCTCTGTCTCCATCTCGTGTGTGTGTGTGTGTGCATTTGTTTGTGTGTGTTTTTTTCTATATTATCTCGTGTATTAGCCTGGTCAGCTCAAATGACTTGGTTGTTTTTCTGTACACTCCTCAAATGTTGGTCCTTTTTTTACAAGTGGTTTCAATATTATATAATTCATTCACTTCCATTGCAAAGCATTGTTTGTTTTTTGTATGTACCTCTCTATGGGCAGTAGCAGCAGCTGGCATCTCTCTTTGTACACTCTACACTGCCATTGTGATTTTCTATTGTTACAAAGTGTTGTTCATTGAAAGATAACAACTGGTAATGGTCAACATGGACATGTAGCCACAATGATGATTGGGTTGGCATCATTTGGAGATAAGTTAATTAGAGACCAGAAAGGAATAAAATAAATACAAAAATAAATAAAGAAGGCCCCTGTGATTATGGGTCACTTGGTTCTGATGAAAGTGAGGAACTCGTCTCTTGTCCTGGGGTCATCTCTGAAGACACCCATCATGGAGCTGGTCAGTGTCTTGTTCTGGGGCTTACTAACTCCTCTCATTGTCATGCACATGTGCCTGGAGGCATTAAGAGAGACGAGGGGGTAACCCTGATCATTACAACAGTGATGGTGTAACATACGTGGCTTCAATGACCACACCCACTCCTGTTGGTTTGATGGCTTGCAGTATTCCATCGGCTATCTCCTTGGTGAGCCTCTCCTGGACTGAAGGAGAGATTGGAACACCATCAACAACACACACTGAATCACTGGCTTGGGCGGACAGTGGCTAACCTTGGAGCCTTCTACTGTACATTTCAACAATTCNAACTCAGCCAATCCTTGGCCACGCAATGTTCAGTTCTTTGAGTGCAGTGTGATGGATGCTCCCAACCATGTACACACACCACTAGATGCTGTGAGTGAACAAGGCCATGTCAACATGTTGATTGTTTATTGAACAACTTGCACACACTTTGTCAATTCTGTATCTGTTATGATCTTTCAGTACTGGTCCTAGATATCTCTGTTTGTCATAATGTTCCTCTAAACCACCTGCTAGACCATTGCATGCCAACACCAATTTAACTGTTAATCAAGAATAATATGTGAGCACTTGTACTTCTGCAGGTAGCCCTGGACATGGTGGATCCGTGGACAGCCATTGAAACACTGCTTCCTTTACTTAAACCATGCGCTGTCATGATCATCTATCTTACAAAGTTAGCACATTTACCAATATATGAGTGTGTGCAGGTTGTGTGCACTGTGTGTGTGGAAGGTGTGTGTAGCTGTGTTATCAGACTGTGTGTGCTCACTGTGTACAGTGTGGACAGCCTCTGTTGTCATAGTTCACTGACCACTAACTCTCCTTAACAACCAATCAAGTTTGTTTTTTTGCCTCGAAGCTATCATGTTTCACTGAAACAGGTGTTTATTGGTCTCAGTATACTTCAATGAGATCTGTTTATGCTCCATGTTGCAGAGCTAGGGTGATAATTCCCATGACTCATCTTGCACTGTAAGAGGAAACCATCCCTGGAGTGGCTTCAGTGTCTGCGCTGTAACTTGCTTCTCTGGCAAGCCACTGTACATTCACCTCCAACTCAATAATGCACAATGTACTGTTTACACATACCATACAGTGTGTTGAATGTATAGTGATCCTGCTATGTAATATGATGTTGGTTCAATTGTCAGAGCAGGTCACTTCAAAGTTCAGCTTCTCCTTAAGTTACATGTCATTCCTCATCTTTGCATACATGAGTAATGGAGCTTCAAAAAATAATTTTTATGTCTCTGTAAATGTGTCTAGTTGTTATTATCAGTGTGATGTTAATAATTTGTTCTCCGTTGCAGTATCACTCAAGTGCTGTCTCTGTCGCGCTGTGTGGAGGGGGTCGAGAGTGGGGCGAGGTTGGAGGAGGTGATTGAAGTTACTCACAAGAAATGGACAGTGAAGCCAGTGGCTAGAAAGTCCCTGCGTTTGAAAACACTACTACCTGCTAATGACATCAAATACATCTGCAGGCCAAGCCACAGCCAGCTACCACACACCGGTGCGTAGGCTAATCCTATCACAGTGAGAGCAGGCTAGGCCTGTGAAGTACAGTCGTTTCTATGGAGGCCAAGTATTTTGGCAAGGGCCACACACAGATATGTGTGCGAGGAATGCGTGTAGTGTGTGCCCTAGTTGGGATGTGTGATGTCACTAGCTCAACATCTGCCCCCCAGCTCTAAATGGTCAATGATAATGAAATCTCTCTCACACTCAATAACACATTCTCACATTCAAGAACCCTTTCACATGCCATTCCAGTGTTTCCATCTGGCCCGTGCTCCTAATTCAGACACATCTCTCACTAGATTGGCATGTGTGTACGCCACCAGAGAACAATAGAGTGTCATGCAATTGTGCATTGTAGCAATTAATTGAATACGACCATACAATCACACACACTCACACAGACACAATTACAATGTCATGTATACACACATACACGGAGACACACACACACACATGCACACACACACACACACACACACACACACACACAGGGTTTTTGACACTACTGAGATGTTCTCCCTAGGACCCATGGAGTGCTTGCATTAGGTGGCTTTGAGAGCCCACAGGCCACTCAGCATCAAAGGAAGTCTCCACTTGAACTACACCTCCTGTTGACACACAAACAACCACTTTCATCTCAACTCCCACTACACTTAATGACTTGTGTACACAATCAGAGATATAGCATTTCAACATTCATCTTTTAAATTTGAATTCACGTACTTCATATAAATACTATTGCAGTGATGATATGGTGCATGAGATAATTATGATTGAGAACATAGCATTGTTGGAGGGGTATAGAACAGCCAGCTCTTCTTGACAGGGTTAGAGAGAGACACAGAGAAACAATGATAGTGAAAGGTTTAAAAAGATAACAGTATTTTCTGTACAGCAGTTCTATTTAGTGTGCAGTAGGGAATATGAGAGAAGGCAGGAGGCATTGTTGATGACCTGAGAGAACAAAGAGTGAGAGATAAGAAGGTGGTGAAAACCAAATTAGATACTGGACAATGAACTAGTAGTAATTATTTTCTCTCTTGATAACCTCTCTAAACCACCAGTAGTGACCTCCTTCTAGCTTACTCATTGTTTATTTGTGTTAAGTTATTGTTGTCACTACACCTGGTAGTACAAACATCAGTTGTTGATGTTGATAGAGTGAAAGTTACTCTAACTTGTTGACATACCGTAGGAGACTAGAGTGGAGTCAATTTCATCAAGAAGATCTCTCTTAGGCAGTGCCTGGGGTAGGGGGGGGCATTTCTTTGCTACCATGCACAGCTCACAGTATTTGGGAGACGTTCTCCCGTAGGTAGGAGAGGGGAGGCTGGAGTAAGCCCTGATAGCTCCACCGTGATGGGGTAACCTCACTCTCTGCCAAACCTCATGCTCGGGAGCCATAGCAATCACCTAGATACAATTACAATACACAGGAAAACATTAATTATAGCAGTTGTTTTATGGATACCATATTAGGAGTGCAATAAAAATCCCCCAGGAACCAGTAATGAGTGAGTACATGGACCAGCAAACAGGAAGTCATGCACAGAGACACAAGTGGACCATCACCACATTCACATGAGCATCACACACACACACTCATTCTTGAGAGTAACTCCTACACTAAATTACTCTAATCACCTCTTCACATGTTCTTCTGCTGACGATGGCCCTGAAGCCCATTCTCCTCCAGAGCTCGTCTCTCTTGAGGAGGAAAGCAGGGAACCGACTCATCCATCTGGAGCCAAGGGCCCAAGGGAAGATCTCATACTTCTCATCTTCTTCGTCTTCTTCCATGTCATTAGCTAGGTAGCTGGGGTCAGAGTGCACATGTGGAGGAATGTGTAACAATTAACAGTGATGGCCATTCCATGAAGGACTGAATGAATGGAACTTAATCTACATACTTCAATGATTTAGAAATAATGCTCAATGCAAATAAGTACACATATTAATTTTGTGCATTCCTTGTAGGGTAAGGTATTGCCATGATGTGACATTGTGTAGTAATTCTATACTTACAGAGCAACAAAGAAGTTTGTGACGTCATAGCTTTCAACAGGCAGCCCAGCTCTCCTCAGGTAGACATAAACCATGGCCAGGAGATACTGGAAGTGAGAGAACAGCCATTTCATACCATGATCCTTCAAACAGCACGCAACATGTAAACTTACTTTGTCTGCTAGTTTAGCACAGGAGTCCACCCATAAGAATTCCTGGACAATGTCATCCTCTGCACAAACACACACAGGTTGGGGGAAGAAAGCAATGAGTGCAGAAGGCATAAACATAACGCATAATGATATCTGACTTACCAAACAGCTGCAAGAAGGCATTGAGGTAAGGGTTCCCTGGCACCTCCACCAGACACCTCTTCCCCAGCCGACCACTACTCACAACCTCATAGCAACTACCACTGCTGCAATGTCAACAAACATACACCCACTCAATTCGCCAACAACTAACGAGCAGCTGACACACTCACCTGGCGATGCTAAGTGGCTCAAACGAAGTGTCTAGTTCATCTTCTGTTGAAGAGTACTCGCTCTCCTCGCAGTCGCTGTGGACTCTCTTCAAACCACTGTTACTGTAACACTCGTCGACTGTCGCCATTCTTTGAGCAGACTATCCAACAACTTGATTAGTCAATCCAACTGCTTTCTGAAAAATTTAGTTTGGTTGCAAGTTTTTTAACAACTGCACGCGCACATTATCTATGGATATAATTTATGCATGTAATTAGGGCCGGCCTTAGGCCATGGAACAAGAGACAGCTGCCTACAGGGCTACTGCATGCAACCATATGAGTGGGTGGTGAACATGTAAACAAAACAAAAATTAAAATCTCGGGATCACAATGATGAGATAGAAGAGTGCTTGTCTGTAATTGGTACTGTAAAATAGTTCGAGACTGAATTCAAAGCAGGTAGTGCTATAAGTTCTGCAGCAGTTTGATTTCTTCAAGAGGTGCTTTCACTCTTATTTCCTTCTCCTCAAGTAGCTCCATTATTCTCTCCATCTCTTCAGGAAGGTACCTCAGCCCATCGCAGTAGAGGACCTGTGGAGAGACAGATACAAAAACACATCAATAACTATTATAAACCGATTCAGAAGTTCGTACTGTAAACCTTTCTCTTCATAATACTAAACCAATTTTCTACTAATAAAAATACCAAGTCTTTGGAAGAATTACCAAAAATAGTATTCAGTTTGTCTGATTTTACCTCAACAAGCAAGTGCAGATAGCGTACTTTTTTTAGGTAACAAATTTCGTGGATTTGCAAACAATAGGTAGCTATTCACTGACACAGATTGTCTTGCTTGCCATTGCAATACTATTCACAGCCAAAATTCACAGATTATATTTTTGAGGACCCATGAAATAATTGCTTCCCATAAAAAAAAAATAAATAAAAAAAGCCCTATAGGGTACTTGAGATGATAAATAATTCATTAGTTATCATGTTCCCTTATCACTTTGAATTTGTTTTCTAAGAGTTTTATCAGCACAGTTACAACTATTGTGGTAATGAGGAGGGCTGGGTCAACCCCTAACCCAGCGCATGCCCGGCGCCCTAAGGCGGGCCCCATGAGTTGCTCAGGCATGGATGTACCTTGGACCAAGGACAGCTGTGGATGGCCTGGTAGAAGACTGGCTTCACTGCACCATCAGTGAGGACCTATATACAAATAACAAAATGGTTCACTTTATCATACATTCATTTGTGAAAAATTAGCAGACACGAAAATAATTACTTAACCTGGGTCTAGAATAATATTGACTAGACACAATCTTAGTGTTCGGATTTCTCCTTGCATTCATGAATTGTTAAACAGACAAACAGAGAGATATTGTGCCTTCAAGCCACTCATACAGACAGTGAGTTGAAGACTATCAGTTACACCCAATGTAATGTTATAACCGAAACAACACATGTACCAGATTATAATAATTATAGAAAAAAAGAAAAAAGGCTCACCATTAGTGCCATGTAGAGCCTCCACAGGAGGGGGCAGTGTCGACCACTATCACTGCTCACTGCTCTGCTGAGGGTGGCCATGATCCTGTTGACGATGCCCAGAGAGCTCTCCTCTGTGATGGTGGCACCACTTGAAACCAGCCGACGGTGCCTAGCCAGTTCAGCAGAGAGAGAATAGAGCCACAGTCCTGGCGTGTCTGCCTTGGATGTCTCTGTGTTGAAGAACCTCCTGAGGTGACCGCTCATGAAACTTTGCTCTTCACTGGCCACAAACAGCCTTAGGAAGACACTGTCACTGGGGAACATACCAAGAGCCCTCCCCAGGACCCCCTTCAAGAGGGCAGGAGGGAGAGGGTGGCTCTGGGAGTGGTGAACAATGAGACCAGCCTGTTTGGTGTAGACCAGTTTGAGAAGAGGAAGGACATTAGAGCTATTCCACTGCCCACTGGTTGTTTTTGACGTGGCACTGTCTATCCAAGAGGAGAGAACCTTCACAGCTTCTTCAAGATCCCTTGTTAGGTATTCAAAGTAGGCGTAGCCAAGCAACATACTTACAGTTGCTGTGTTTGGTTCCATTTCACTGGCAGTGGATCTTTCAAAGGCTGTCCTAGTTCTGAGGAGAGTGGAAGGAGGGGCCACAGAGAGAGAGGGGGTGTACCTCCCCTCACACATACACTGCAGTACATGGAGGGCCAGGGCCCTGTTGACAGGAGGGGGTGGAGAGAGGGAGAGAGAGGGGGTTACTCCTAACACACACTCACACAGACAAAGGAACAGATCAGGAGTAGGATGCTGAGTCAGCACATTCTCAAACATTCTGACAGCTTCAGAGTAGTTGCCAACGTGGTGTTCAATGAGGGCACAGCATCGCCATAGCAACAGGTTGTTACGATGAGCTTCCAAACGAAGAAGACTCTTGACCAACTTTTGGAGAGCTTTGATCTTTCCTCTGGTAGTCTTGTTTGCGTCTCTTTTGAGCTCGTCTGCCAACTGAGAAAGAGAGAAGGCAATCCAGAGCTGAGCTAGAGTGGTCTGGGAGGAGGGCTGGCTGGTGAAGAGGGAGATGGACTGATTGAAGACATTGTGGATGACACTGCACACCTGGTCGTCTCGGGAGATGGACACACAGCAACTAGCCTCCAACAGCACACCAATGAGGAGACAACCAACATCAGAGAGGGAGGTCAAAGTGCACAGAGCTTGCTCCATGTCTCCAATGCCCAGAGGCTGGTGTGTGTGCTGATAGGAAGGGACTCCAGCCAGGAGGCCATCCAGAGAGAGAGGGGGGACCTCAGAGGGAGACTCCAGGAGAGGGGGGGAGAGGAGAGGGGTGGGGGGAGGAGAGGGAGCCCCTAAGGAAATGAAGGAAAGATAACACCAGTTTGAGTTGCAGTGAAGGGGCAGTGATACGAAAGAGGATAGGAGAGATGTCGTCAAACAGAACCACCCGATCAGGATCACTGCACTCCTCCTCTGTTTCACCAGCAGTGGCATCTGGTCTCCATGGCAACGCTTGATGTGTTCTGCGATGTTCCTCTAGTGCTAGCCAGGCCTTGCGGAGGTCAGGCTGAGAGATGATAGACGATTCAAGGTCTTCATCATCCACTGGTCTGAAGGTGGCCTTTCCTTCCAGAACACCAAGAGGAGAGCCAGTCCTAGTCATCCAGGTGCTCCACCCAGCAGCACCGCCCTCTCCAAACCGTGGCACACCACTGTCCCAGAACGTCTCAAAGAACTGCAGCTGTTCATTGGCTGGGAGGTCACTGACCTGAGCAGGGGAGCACAGGTTGAACTCCACCAGTGCCTGATACGAGGCCACTGCCCTCTCAGTGTGGCCGACCTGTCTCAGGAAGTCACAGTAGAGAGTGAACAGTTCCAACACAGCGTCCATTGTGCCTGGCTCTGGGCGGTGGGACTTGAGGATACCATTCACTACTGAGAGTAATGTGTTGATGCTCTTCCAATAGAGGGAGCTGAGAGCCGAGGCAGTGAAGGAGAGGAATTGAGTCTGGCAGAACATGATATAGCCATACCAGAGGCGAGGCTGGTTGGGATGGTGGAAGATGAGATCCTTCCATCTCTGGAGCAGCCGGCCTGGCTCCCACAGCTCCTTCAGCAACGTCATGTGACCAGTCAGCAGTTCTACCGATCTAGGATTGCTCTCAAGTGCTCGTTCAAAGATGGCTGCCTTTCTCTCCACCAGTCCTCGGTGGTTCTTCCCCGGACTATGGCCAGCCCAGCCTAGAAGATGGTCTTGAGCTGATATGAACTCCAACCACAGGGGGACATTGGTCGGCTCATGGAGGAGGCGCTGGTTGTAGTCAGCCACACATTGAGTCACGTATTTCTGAGCAGTAAAGTCCTCACTGCGTTCCTCCATCACATCTGGTGGCTTAAGAGAGAGAAACTCAGGAGTCTCAGCACTACCTGGGCCACGCCCCCTTGGTATGACTACATCCGCGTCCCCCTGAGAAGAAGCAGCACCTCTGTGGAAATATCTCAACTGTTTGTTTCTTCTCTGTGTGTCTTTCATCTTCTTGCTAGACCTCCCGTCGTTCCACGTGATGCTCTGGTCCCTGCCCAGGCCTACAGTGTCAAATCGTCTCTTATAAGAGGCCACATCCCCACTGTAGAGACTCTCATAGCTCAGATTACTAGGGTCTGACCCCTTGTCAATACGATAGTCCCCATCCACTGGCGCCAGTGATGGCTGATCATCGCTCCTTGATTTGTGTGGCTTCTTTGCAATGTCTGGGTGTAAAGTGTCTGATTTGACCTTTGAACTCTTGACATTGGGACTTGTCTTGAGCGGTGCAATGAAGCTGACATTTTGCAACCAACTCCGATCACCTTCACTGGCACCTATATATCAGGTCACATTCAAACACCAATAATCCAGTAGATCTACATACAAGAGAACTTGTCCTTACTTGTTGAGGCAGTGGAAGTGTGATCTTCACTGGCTGAGGGAAACAGAGGCCTACTGGAGCTGGAGGAAGACATTTATAGTCTGACATGCATTTTAGGTAAGGAGCGTAAGGTAGTAGTTGCAAAGTACGTATTGTGCCAGAGGAGGTGTAGTCTCGTCCCCAGACTCCACCCATTCTCCAAGGAGAAAGAGAGTCTGGTACGCTACGTCCAATTTCTTGGTTCTGCTGAGTCAGCATCAGACAGATATATCATGTGACCATGCATGGCTTTGTACTACGCGCATCACGTGGTAGTCCCTGAGTGTATTTTCAGTATTTGTCATGAAAAGTTAGATCTGCATACTTAGCTGCCATCTCATAGTCCTTTTGTTCGTGACAAATGCCACTAGTGTGTCTGAGCTACACAATTATGGCACGGACAATCCAGAGAACTTGAAAACTATACAAAACGACCTTGAATCGGATATCAGTGCTGGCACTAAGCTGCAGAAGGAAATTCACCACAAGCGTGAAGTTAGTAAGCAAAAATCTTTGAATAAAACTGGACTAAAGTCTTGCTAGACACTGTATGACAATCACGCGCACTTCTATTGAACATCATGTGACACCTTGAATTCTGCAATCTGATTGGCTTGCACGTTTTCATGAATGCTGACTCAGCAAGAACCAAGAATTTAGACGTAGCGTACCAGACCCCTTTTCCCTCCTTGCGAGGGGTGGGGTCTGGGCACGAGACTAGAGGAGGTGCTGAGCTGGCAAGTCTGTTAATTACATTCCGATCATGTGACCGCAGTACTTCGTAATGAGAGTTGATCACGTGCACCCTGTTTGCCAGCTCAGCAAAGGCGCACTCGTCTCTCTCCAAGTTTGAGTTGCAACCCATAAGTAGGTGTGGCGTTAGGAAGTCATTCATGAACCACGAGAGGTGACGATCGCGGCGATCCCGACGATATAACTTTTCTTTGCTCGTTTTCTCTGTAGTCTCTAGGATTAGAAGCTTAACGCTACTTGTGGCAGTGAAGGGATAGTTGTTGGTCTACATATTTGTGAGTTTAGTTTGGAAGCTGCGCAAAGCCAAGGAGAAAGACATCCAAAGACGCTCGGATATTTAGTGAACACGTCAGCGTGACTGTGATCAACGCATAACGGGTTGATCAGGACAATGATAGGATAAACATTTGGGAGGGGAGAGAGAGACAATATAATATGTAAGAGGGCAACACTACTACAAGAATCATATACAATATCGACGACAGACAGCTTAGATTGGAAACAATGCAACTACGCTATAATAAGATAAGGTATACAAAAAAAAGACAAAAATTGGAGCACAATACAACAAAGTCTACAGCGAGTTGAGTTGGTACAGGCAGGGCTAGGGCACTCATGCACTACTTCTTGGCCCTCCTAAATGTGCACACTTTATCCTGTACGTCCTTCGGGCTCCGTCCGTCTATCGTTTCCTTGGCCTTGTAGGTCTGAAGAAATAGTGTGCACTCGTAGACGGACGGAGCCATGTCGTCCTTGATGTACGAGNTTAGGTTCTCAACACATTATCAAGAATATCTCAGCGTAGGAAGGTCGTATTGAGCTGGGATCGGTACCATTGTGATCAGACAAAGAGATCTTTCAAATGATATGGTTTATTGCCAGATTTGAATTTTGATGAAAATCATCAGCAACACATTACCAGCCCTATCTCAGCCTAGGAAGGTCATATTGAGATGGGACTGGCACCATTGTGGTCAGAGTGATGAGAGCTTTCAAATGATATGGTTTACTTGTGAAATTGGAAAATGGTAATTTTTGTCAAATTCCCACTTGACCAAAGGCCATGCATGGTTTTTGATGATTTTAATCAAAATTTAAATCTGGCATCAAAATATATCATTTGAAAGATCTCTTTTTACTGATCACAATGGTACCGATCCCAGCTCAATACAACCTTCCTATGCTGAGATATTCTTGATAATGTGTTGAGAACCTATACCATCATACAGTGATGAGAAACCAAGAACCTAAAACCATCATACGTGATGAGAAACCAAGAACCCAGCAACACATTACCAGGCCTATCTCAGCCTAAGAAGGTCGTATTGAGATGGGACTGGCACCACTGTGGTCTGAGTGATGAGAGCTTTCAAATGATATGGTTTACTTGTAAAATTGGAAAATGGTAATTTTTGTCAAAATCGCACTTGACCAAAGGCTATAATCCATGGTGTTTAACGATTTTCATCAAAATTCAAATCTGGCAATAAACCATATCATTTGAAAGTTCTCTTTGTGCTGATCACAATGGTATCAATCCCAGCTCAATACGACCTTCCTATGCTGAGATATTCTAGATAATGTGTTGAGAACCTATATACCATCATACAGTGATGAGAAACCAAGAACCTAAAACCATCATATGTAATGAGAAACCAATGGATTATAGCCTTTGGTCAAATTTGGGTTCTCCAGTAGTTTAATGAGAAAAGGTTCTTGGGTTCTCCACTAGTTTTAGTGGGAAAAGGTTCTTGGGTTCTCCACTAGTTTTAGTGGGAAAGGTTCTTGGATTCTCCACTAGTTTTAGTGGGAAAGGTTCTTGGGTTCTCCAGTAGTTAAGCCTCGGCACGTGCGTAGCACGTGCAGAGGGTTACGGTAGTCGTTTTGTCTGTGTGTCTGCATAGATAATATATTATCTATGGTGTCTGTTACTAGATTATCTGAAGAATGGCAGCTCCATGGTACAAACAGAAGGTACTTACGTTCATGAATCAGAATTATCTAGAAATTTGTTGTGTAGAATCTTCCAAAACGCTGTAGTTTCTGAGATTTGAGGCTTTTTTGCTTCCCAGAACGCTTAGCTTCGAATCCGCACCCACGATCATGCCCCATGTAGTGTGCATTATCTAGAATTACAGTTGGACCAGATATGCTCAGTTCAGTTCAAAGCTCTGGCTCTAGCTGGATGTGATGTGGTTCAGTTGGCTTAGCTGCTTGCACAAGTAAGTAACTCAATTGGTTGTTTTTATATGTTGCAACTTGTCTCTTGACTGCATACTGCCATGATGCAGCATCATGCAGTATGGCCTGTCTCGGTATGGTTCAGGCTAGCTGAATATCTGCTTTCGAGCAGTATAACTAAGCATTACTGTTCAAAGTTTTACCACTGGTTCAATGGATTTTCTAAACTGAGTTTTCCTTACTGAGATCATTGTACTATCGGCTAGCTGAGACCACTGCGGATCAGTCATGATTGATCATCAGTGCTAGGCCGCTGACACAGATCATGCAGGCATACTGAGCTGGGACTTGTTGCATGAGTCTCGGTACTAATGGTCTTTTGTACACATGCATGTTTATTTATGCATGCCAGCTAGTTGGCCTGCTGCTTCATCACAGAGATGTGGTGGTGGCTGTACGGACAGTGTCAGTGTGTGCCTATAGGTGATTATTTTTTAATACATTGACTCATAGTACTCATACATGTAGCTATGATACACTCTTTTACACAGCATAATATGCATACAAGTGCACTAGCTAGTTGTCAATGAGTGTGCCGAGGCTTGTGCACCATCTGTGCTTTCATTATAAAAAGCAGCCTGCATCATGCATTCAACTGCCCTATACATAAAATATTGCTCTGATAAATAATAATTTTTTTCATAACAGCATAATATGCACATCTATATACATACATAAGACTTTGACCAATAGTGCCACATAATATAACACACACACGAAAAAAACAGAATCACTTTCACACATACAATGCTACAATCAAACATTTAATTTTTATTTAATTAAACCGGCACAAAAAAATTAACGTTATGCGAAACAGTTTTAGCATGCAAATTGGTGTTTGTGAGTACGGTAGTGCAATAATGACACTCTCTGTGCATCTGGTTTCTCTCTAGGTTTCCATGGAGACAGTGACAGCGATGTTGATGACCTCCCAGTGGTGACATCATTGGGTCTGAAGGGGAATCCCCTCTTGTTCAGAGAGGAGGAGGATTTTGACTTCTGACAGTTACTGTTAAACAATAGCTATAGGACACGTCACTGACACACCTGGCATGCATGCACCTATGATATAATTTATGTACTGTATTAGCAATGAGTTGGATATAACATTAATATTCACAAATAAACTCTACAACATGTTACAACGAATAATGCAAACAGTGAGATACATTACACTGCAGATGTGTGTGCTAAGATGTCTCTATAAGTCAGCTCTCACTCCAAACCCTGGGCCAGTGGGTGCCTCTGTTAGGCTGGTCAGTCCTGAGAGAGGCTCGGCTGCAAACCTCCCGTTGTACGGCCCTGCCTTTGGGTTGCCACCAGCTGCCAGTTCATCCAGTATGTGCTCCATGTCCTTCACTTGAAGGTCCTCATAGTAGGTGTCGTTGATTTGGACCATGGGGGCGTTGACACAGGCGCCTAGACACTCCACCTCGGAGAGGGTGAACAGCCCATCACTGGTGGTGCCCCCCACATCGATGCCCAGCTTGCTGCAGATGCAGTTGAGGATGGCGGTGGAGTCACACAGCATGCAGGGGGTTGTTGTGCAGATCTGGATGTGGTACTTGCCCACGGGCTCCCTGTTGAACATGGTGTAGAAGGTGGCTACCTCGTACACTCTCATTCTCGACATACCCAGCAGTTCAGCCACCCTGTTCATGGCGGAGAGGGGCAGCCAGCCGTGCTGACGCTGGGCCAAGTCCAACACAGGGATGACAGCTGCTGCCTTATGACCCTCGGGATAGTTGGCCACAATACCGTCTACTCGCTTCAGATTTTCAGCAGTGAATTCAAATGGCACGTCAGGGTTGTTCTCGGGGGTATGTCTGTGTATGAACAGCTTTCCATCTCCTCCTCTCGCACTAGCACTCAGAGTCACAGCTCTGGACCACTGGAAGGATTCTAAATAGCGCACACCACGACACAACACCCTCGAGACCATGCTAATGCGGATGAATTGTTCCTTCACAGACTCTCAAGACTCCTAGGGGTAGCCACAGACACACACACACACCAGCAAACACAGAGAGAAAGAAGAAAGAGAGCAGTCTTTGATCTTGAACGTATACGTAATCGTAATGAACTTTGAACCTAGGCCACGCCCCCTATACACGTGCTGTAGGTTGAAGAAGAGGATGTCTGGTGTAAGTGCATCTGTGTCCATCTCCCAGTGTGTGTGTTCTGTCAGTGTCATACTAGTAGTATAGAATACGAGAAGGTCTATTTTGACATCCATGTGTGTATGGTGTAATGTCATCCATGCTGTGATGCGTGGTTCAAGTATCAATGTACTACACTTGAATTTCATTTTGCACAGACTCTGTATACATATCCCGACAGTTTTCGCGCTGCCAAGGCGCTCATAGCGGCCCAGTACAGCGGAGCAGCTGTGAATGTGGTCAGTGAGCCTCCTGAGTTTGTCCTGGGCCAGACGAACAAGACCAAGGAGTTCCTGGACTCCTTCCCTCTGGGCAAGGTGAGTCGGCAGGTGGTGGGAGCCTTGGTAATGAACAGAGTGGATGGTTGTGTTTGTAGGTGCCAGCGTTCAAGACGGCCGATGGAACACCGATATTTGAAAGCAATGCCATTGCATACTACTGTAAGTGAAATTGATTGATCTTGTTAACAGAAGTTATGCACGTGTGCTGTGTTGCAGTGGCTAATGACCAGCTGAGAGGTACCACGGAGCTAGATGCCACTCTAGTGCTGCAGTATGTTAACTTTGCTGACAATGAGATCCTCCCTGCTGCCTGCACCTGGACCTACCCCACTCTGGGCATCATGCAGTACAACAAGACTGTAAGTGTGTGCCACCTCTCTCCACATGCTGGCTGTGTTGAGAGCCACTGTCCTTTCACACCCTCAGGCCACGGAGGCTGCTCAGGGAACCATGAAGAAAGCTCTTGCCCTCTTGGACTCTGCTCTGGTCACACGTACCTTCCTGGTGGGAGAGAGAGTGACGCTGGCCGACATCACCTGTGTCTGCAACCTGCTGCTCCTCTATAAGCAGGTGAGGGAAAGCGACACACGTGAAATGCAATGGGTGATTACCCATGTTTCACAGTGCTCCACTGGCTAGTCTGTGTAATGTTTGCAGGAGAGGAAGTTGCATGCAATCTTTACTGACAGCGATGCATTGTCTCACTCTTTGCTGGATTGATTCCATGTGACGCATTACCTTAAATGTTGTGTAAATTTTATAAGCCTGGGGAAAAACCCTTCATGAGTACATCCTAACTGGTCCAGCATGCATAATAGCTTAGTATTAGAGTGTTGTTGTCATGGTAACAATGCCCCATGCTGTAGGTCCTGGAGCCAGCCTTCAGAGCTCCCTATGGCAATGTCAACAGATGGTTCACCACGTGTGTCAACCAACCTCAGTTCCTGGCTGTTCTTGGCCCAGTAGAGCTGTGCTCCAAGATGGCCACCTTTGATGGTGAGTGAATGAGTGTAGGAGACCAACTCTCCATTGATTGTTGTACGCTCTCCTCCAGCTAAGAAGTACAATGAGCTGTTCCCAAAGAAGGAGAAACAAAAGAAGAAAGAAGAGAAGCCTCAAACTCAGAAAGCTGAAAAGAAGCCCAAAGAGAAAGCTCCTCCCAAAAAGGAGGAAGAAGAGGAGGAGGATGATACTCCCAAAGTACCGAAGTTTGTAGACCCTTATGTTGACCTGCCCAAGAGGTGAGCTCCTTAAGAGGTTGTGTTGAATGGTGTTAGTGTTGTCCCTTGTCTATGGCAGCTCCTTTGTGCTGGATGCCTTCAAGAGGTCCTACTCCAATGAAGACATCGCAACAAAGGCTATTCCTTTCTTCTGGGAGAACTTTGACAAGGAAGGCTGGAGCATTTGGAAGACAGAGTACAAGTATAAGGATGAGTTAAAGATGATCTTCATGTCCTCCAACTTGGTATCAGGCATGCTGCAAAGGATTGAAAAACTGAGGAAGTATGCCTTCGCTAGCATTCTCATTTTGGGTGAGAACAACAATAATGTAATTGAAGGAGTCTGGGTGCTGAGAGGACAGGAGCTAGCCTTCAACGTAAGCATGTACCCAGAGGAGGTTGGAAGGAAGTAATTAAGACATCACGTGCGTGCAATAATTGCAGTAACTGCTGATTCAGCAAAAATCTAAAGTACATATTTTGCTATTGGAAATTTTCCAGTTTTTCTCATAAGCGCTTCGAAGCAATCGTCTCGATCAACACTTCTTTCGAAACTGTAGGCATTGTGCTACAATCTCAGCATGGACGCTTCTTGGATATCCATCTGGTATACTCAGGACACTGTTTTTAAGTTTGCAACTTACAGTCAACGACTGTTTGGCAGTATGACAGAGATATCGTCCAAAACATAGCGTAGTTCTTTATCAGGCCGTACGCCTTATAACCAGCTTTAAAAAACTCACAGAAGATGCTAGGAAGTGTATGAAAACGTCTCAGCTTTTCAGCTGTTCGGTGTCGTCGTCCACGTGGAGCACACTGTGGTATGCAAAAAATTTAATATTCACATACTCATTATTGTACACGCGTGATGCTTTTAATTACTTCCTTCCAACCTCCTCTGGCATGTCCCCACCAAGCCTTAGTATAGACGTCACTTGTCTGATGCACTCCTATGATAACACACACACCCACACACTCACAGTTAGTTCCAGACTGGAATATAGATGCTCCATCTTATGATTTCACCAAGTTGGATCCTGACAGTGAGGAGGACAGGGCTACTGTGAACAAGTACTTCCTCTGGGAGGGAGACTTTGGAGGGAGAGAGGTGGCTGATGGAAAGATATTCAAATGAACATTTTTATTGAAGAAATGACTGATTATTATTATTATTATAGGAGTTTATTGATCCATTTTTTTGCATTGATGTTTCTGTTGACAGTTCCAAATTTCATGTCTCAGCCAATTTAGCTGTTGTGCGCATGCGTGATCGGCTCACGTGACCCACTTTAATGTCGCACAATAGGAGGTACGACACGAGTGCGCCTTTGCTGAGCTGGCAAAGCATTCTTTCACAATAATGGTAGTGGGGTAACTGGGCAAAGAATGTCGATCGAGTCTCACACTTACCATCATCTTCCCATCCAGGCGAGGAGAGGGACGCGAAGGTGAAAAGTCCTTCGGAGAGCCGCAGCTCGTCCAGCGTAGAGGAACGTCCCTCGAGGCCTCGACGAGCCGCGGCTCCACCCTCTCCCTTGCATATCCCCACCTCATCGATCGTGCTGCCAGCTCAGATGAGGACATTCCTCCTCCTCCCCAGGAACCGCCTCAACGTCGTCGTCGTCGGGCTTATTTTTTGGAGTCCGACTCGGACAATGGTTAGTGGAGAGGCAAATAATCTGTTGACGTGTGTGTGTGGTAAATTTGACACTTAAAAGGGGTTGAAACTATCATCATTTAAATGCGTGATTATCGGGTGACTGTGGCCTAAGTTTCAATCAAGCCGCGTGTAAACAATATAATTCTATGATTATAGATGACACACCTCGGAAGGGGAAAGGAAAGAGGAAGAGATCCCCCTCCCTGGATGAAGGTATGTTGGTATGCACATCCCAAAAGTATGATTGAACTTTATAGAATCTGATGCTTCCCTCTTGGCAGACGACGACTTTGTTCCCCCTCGCAAGGGGAGGAGAGTGTGTAAGTCAAACATAAGGCGTGTTAATTTCGGTGTATAGTGTTGCAGAGCTGTGTTGAATCTAGCTAGTTACTTCACAGGTGTCCCCGCCGACAAACACGGCAACTTGGACTCGGGTGAGTTAAAGTAATTCAACTGGAACTGTCCCTGCAAGATGGTTTAAAGGCATGATTATTGGGTGACTGGGTCCTCCTGAGTGTCAATCGAGCCATGCGTAAACGATAATTCTATGGTCTAGCCCTAGATGCGCCTTCTGGGAAGAGAAGGTCCCCCTCTCCTGAAGATCCGGGTACGTTAGTATTCACATCCTAAATGTACGATTGAACCTCGTAAATGCTTCCTTGGTAGATGGCAAGAGTCGTCCCAAAAGGAGGAGGAGGAGTAAGTCAAACATTCAGTGTAGTAAGTTCGGTAAATAACTGTTGCAAAGCCGATGAATCTGGCTGGTTACTTTGCAGTGGGAAAGGGCCTGTCCAAGGATCCGATCGTCATTGCAGACCTTGATTCGGACACAGGTAGGTTGAGGTAATTTGTTTTGAAGCGCCCCTGCATGCTAGACGTTTTCTTGCTAAAGTCATTTTTACACACGTAGACAAAACACCGTGAGTTTAGCCGTGGGTTTTCAGGTAAAAATTGGCCTCCACTTCACCACAAACTTCACTTTGCATACAGACACCACCACCACCAAGAGGAAACCTGGTAACAGGAGGCGAAAGAAGTGCCCCGTCCCGGGCTGCCGCTCCTCCAAGGGGCTTTCGAGGTTATCGAACCATCTAAAGACCCAGCACTCCTACCTCACCCCTGCCGAGCACGCCAAAGCTCTGAGCGACGCTGTTGTTGTCACCAAGGACTATCGGCCCCAAGTTAGGGGCCAGGTGACACTAGAGTCCATAATACACAAGCCGGATCGAGTGGCCCAATCCAAGATCAAGTCGTTGAAGCCTGGATCCACCAGGGACCTGGGGTCCTTCTCCGCCAACCACGGGTCCCTGGTGAAATTCAAAGAGTGGCTGAAGAGCGTGGACGGCAGGGAGAAGAGCGAAACGTCGGCCAAGTCGATTGTGGCGGACGTCAACAAGTTTCTGCATTTTTCCGACCCGAAGAAGGTCGACTTCTCCCACGTCTTGTCGAGGAGTTCCATTTTGAGCTATTTGGACTTCCTGCAGAAAACCGTCAAGATAGGGCCAGACGGGAGGGCAAACAAACTGGCCAACATCGGTTACGCGGTGAAGTTCACCCGTCTTGCCTTCCCGGACTGGCCCTATCCCCAGACCACCATGATCCTAGACACCATCCAGGAATGGAAAAGCACACTCTACAAGAAGAGAAGAGCTAAGGCACGAAAGCTGCTTGAGGAAACCAGCCGCGACCCTCAAGCCGCCGACCTGCAGAAGGTGAACGAGATCATAGAGTGCGAGGAGATGTGGACACATTTTCGCCGGGTGGTGAAGAGGTGCAGGCTAGGATCTAAGGTGACTGAGGAGGAGAAGAACATGGCGATGGGGGCCGTGTTCGTCACTGTCCTCCTCGGGTCCTCCCAAAGACCCGGGGCAGTGACGAACGCGACCCTCAGCGACTACGAGAGAGCAACTGTAGAAGAGGGTAACCTCATTGTGACTGTACACGAGCACAAGACGGGCTCACTGGGCTCCGCCCGTCTTGTATTTGATCCTGAACAAACGCAAAACCTTCGAGAGTATGTCAACTTCATAAGGCCCAACCAGGTGGGGGACAGGGAGGTCGAGGAGCTCTTCGTGAGGGAGGGTGGGCTGGCGGTGGCAAACGTCAGCCAGCTGATGAAGGCAATGGGCAAGAAGTTTGGCTTCTTGCCCATCACTGCGACCACAAATCGCAAGAAGATTGCCACCGCCGCCGCCCTCAACCTCGGCCAGCCCGAAACCGCCCTAGTGGCAAGCCAGCTCAACCATTCGGCGGCGGTGGAGGAGAGGCATTACAGGGCCATCAAGGGGCCGACTCACGCTAGCTTGGCCTACAAACACCTGAAGGCCCTTAGGAAGGGAGGAGCTAGCGGAGAGCCGGCCCCCGCCGCCACCTCCCCAGCGGAGGGGAAGGAGAAGAAGAGCAAGCAGAAGGAGAAGGAGGAGGGGAAGAAAGACAAGCCGACAAGGCGATCCTTCTCCCAGGCCGAGGCTCATTTAATTAAGACGCACTTTGCCTCGTACATCAAGGACGACATGGCTCCGTCCGTCTACGAGTGCACACTATTTCTTCAGACCTACAAGGCCAAGGAAACGATAGACGGACGGAGCCCGAAGGACGTACAGGATAAAGTGTGCACATTTAGGAGGGCCAAGAAGTAGTGCATGAGTGCCCTAGCCCTGCCTGTACCAACTCAACTCGCTGTAGACTTTGTTGTATTGTGCTCCAATTTTTGTCTTTTTTTTGTATACCTTATCTTATTATAGCGTAGTTGCATTGTTTCCAATCTAAGCTGTCTGTCGTCGATATTGTATATGATTCTTGTAGTAGTGTTGCCCTCTTACATATTATATTGTCTCTCTCTCCCCTCCCAAATGTTTATCCTATCATTGTCCTGATCAACCCGTTATGCGTTGATCACAGTCACGCTGACGTGTTCACTAAATATCCGAGCGTCTTTGGATGTCTTTCTCCTTGGCTTTGCGCAGCTTCCAAACTAAACTCACAAATATGTAGACCAACAACTATCCCTTCACTGCCACAAGTAGCGTTAAGCTTCTAATCCTAGAGACTACAGAGAAAACGAGCAAAGAAAAGTTATATCGTCGGGATCGCCGCGATCGTCACCTCTCGTGGTTCATGAATGACTTCCTAACACCACACCTACTTATGGGTTGCAACTCAAACTTGGAGAGAGACGAGTGCGCCTTTGCTGAGCTGGCAAACAGGGTGCACGTGATCAACTCTCATTACGAAGTACTGCGGTCACATGATCGGAATGTAATTAACAGACTTGCCAGCTCAGCACCTCCTCTAGTCTCGTGCCCAGACCCCACCCCTCGCAAGGAGGGAAAAGGGGTCTGGTACGCTACGTCTAAATTCTTGGTTCTTGCTGAGTCAGCATTCATGAAAACGTGCAAGCCAATCAGATTGCAGAATTCAAGGTGTCACATGATGTTCAATAGAAGTGCGCGTGATTGTCATACAGT
>CAXIPT010000001.1:18442705-18458737 GCA_964030475.1 Tethya wilhelma | reverse complement strand
GTTAGCTCCGCTAACCTCCAATTGGTTATATAATAGTTGCACTACCCTGACTGGACAGCATGAGTGCTGCAAGCATGAAACTAATTTGTAGTCTGTATGCAATTAGCACTGTAATTGTTTACATTGGGACAAGGTCAAACAGTTCCTGCTTCAAATTATTCATTTTGAGTGTAAACAGACTGAGTACAATCTGACCTTTCACCAAGACTCTGTGATTGAACAAGAATCAGAAATTTTACAGAATCAGAAGTAAGATATGTAGCTATAGCTAGCTTGTCAGTGACACAAAATCAATCAACAAGCTGATAGGGTATTAGCTAAATGATATGACAATATAGATTTCAAATGAATAAGTGATCAAGTTTCAAATGAACAGATTGGATAAGTGATGGAGTGAACAGATTGTGCCATGCACAGGATATAGGTGACACAACAATAAATGGCATGATCATGAGAATAGCAAGTGACATGTCCACAATGTCAGTTATTCCTGATTCCAAATGCTCATCTCGAAGTTGCATGTTGCAAAACATTGGATACCTCTAAATTCTGTGATGTTGTGGTATGTTCCTAACAATGAAGTGAGCTTGGCTGAGCACAAAACTGGCTACTGTAGCTGTTGGTGCTTGTATTTGTACTGTGTATTACGTCATTGCCCGCATGCGTGCGCATTTTGAATTATGCGTTCTACACACATGCAGTTTCGTATTAAACAATTACACAATATGATTGAAACAAGGTGATGATAATAACAGTCAACACAACAACAAAAAGCGAGAACCAATACATCTACTTGCTTCCAAAGTGATTACTGATGTTACCGGTATAGCCTGAAAAGTTCATCATTGGAGTGTTGCCACTGATTATACATTCTCTTTGTCACTCTTCATCACTCTCAGCAGGAGCTTATGAGCGCTGCAAAGACAGCTTAGATTGGAAGCAATGCATCAGAGTCTATAATAAGATAAGGTACGACAAAAATTGGAACACAATACAACAGAGTCTACTACACTATGATTATATAAGACAATGAGATAATATATGACAGCGAGTTGAGTTGGCACAGGGCTAGGGCACTCACTACTTCTTGGCCCTCCTGAATGTGCGTACCTTGTCCTGCACGTCCTTCGGGCTCCGTCCCTCTATTGTTGCCCTGGCCTTGTCCGTCAGCAGAAATTGCGTGCACTCGTAGACGGACGGAGCCGTGTTGTCCTTGATGAACGAGGCGAAGTGTGTCTTGATTAGAAGTGCCTCCGCCTGAGAGAAGGGTCGCCTTGCCGGCTTCTCTTTCTTCCCCTCCTCCTCCTTCTCCTTCTCCTTCTCCTTGTTCTTCTTCTCCTTCCCCTCCCCTGGGGAGGTGGCGGCGGGGGCCGGCTCTCCGCTAGCTCCTCTCTTCCTAAGGGCCTTCAGGTGTTGGAAGGCCAAGCTAGCGTGAGCCGGCCCCTTGATGGCCCTGTAATGCCTCTCCTCGACAGCCGCCGAATGGTTGAGTTGGCTAGCTACTAGGGCAGTTTCAGGCTGGCCGAGGTTGAGGGTGGTGGCAATCTTCTTGCGATTTGTTGTTGCAGTGATGGGGTCGAAGCCAAACTTCTTACTCATGGCCTTCATCAGCTGGCTGACGTTTGTCACCGGCTGCCCACCCTCCCTCACGAAGAGCTCCTCGACCTCCCTGCCCCCCACCTGGTCGGGCCTTATAAAGTCCACATACTGTTCAAGGTTTTGTCTCAGCTCCAGATCGAAGACGAGCCGGGCGGAGCCCAGTGAGCCCGTCTTGTGCTGGTGTACACTGACAATTAGGTTGCCGTCCTCTAGAGTCGCTCTCTTGTACTCGCTGAGGGTCGCGTTCGCAGCGCTCATAAGCTCCTGCTCTCAGTAATGTATGGAACATAATTTGTGTCAAAATGCAATTTTGAATTATGCATTCTACACAGTTTCGAGCTCATATTCGACTTCCAATTGTTCTTTACAATTTGTTTGCTATTTGATTTGCAATTCGTTTTGCATTTGAGTTTGCGATTCGATTTTGCCGCACTATGTGTTCTAAACTTAAGTTCCAGTTCAATTTACAATTCGTTTTTGCCATTCGATTTTGCCCTCCTGCCCTGCCTTCGTAGTACGTATCAGCTAACCTATGGAATCGAATGCAATCATGATCACGTGATCCACATACTGGGCGCTTTGCGCATCCATCTGGCCTGGATCAAACATTAATTACCACCCCTTACCACTTGCACTTCAGTTAAATCCCTCNCAGAGTGAGAGGAAGTTTACGATACATCAGTCACGCTACATTAACCAAAGCACAGACATGACAAAAACACACACCAGGAAAGATTCCTGCAACCAATGTACCCCTCAGCAATCTACAACCACTTCACCATAATTGTCTACTGCCACTTGGCCATTCCTGTGGCTTTATTTAGAGGCTAGCTAATAGAGGCCCATTGGGAAGTGATGGAGACAGCAATGGTGACCAGTTGGTCAGATATTACGGACTTGCCAGTCCCACCAGTCTCCCTTGGGGACCACACTAGCTAGCAGGGAACCTTCAGATTACACAAATACTATATAAAGCCAAGTTGTGACGTATCTGTTGGACAGGCAGGCCCAGGCTAAAGCTCTTACCTCATGTGTCTTCATGAACTCTGACCTCCCTAAGGCCTCTCTCATGCTCTCCAGTCGTCTCAGGAATGGTTGCTATGGCAACAGAGGTGGGGAGGGAACAAGTCATACACAATGGAAACACAACCGACCAACCACGACCATCAACTAACCTTCACTGAGGGGTTCTCAGAGATGTAGGTCCAGAGGGCTTGAGATACATGCTCATCAGATTTGGTGGTTTTGAAATCCTTTAAAGCTTTACCAGCAGTAGTCTGCAGAGAGAGAGAGAGAGTGAGTGCAGTACCTAGGCCAGGCCTGTCCAACAGAGTGGGCAGATGGCACTCACTGACATACTGGGATGCAGGGAGAGAGAGAGCTATGAACACAGGAAATGACTACACATTCCATTGTCAGCATAATTATGGGCTATGAATACTCCCAGGAATGGCCATCTTGTGCAATCCCCACCACCACCCTCTTTGAAGAGGGAAGACAAACAAAGCCACCTCCTGGTGAGACTATCTCAGTGGGAGGTCCCAAGAGGACTGACCAGGATAGAGAGTCTGAGCTCATTCAGGTCAGGACAAGTTGAAGGGTCAACTGCCACCAGTCAGTCAGAGAGATGAGTGGGAGAAGATCAAAGGAGGAATCAAAGGAGCTGACATAATGGAGGGAAGAGACAGGCTAGCTTGTCTCAGCTGCTAGCAACACCATGGTGAAGTGATTGATGTGGCCTAGCAGACATGTTGACCAGGCCCAATACAACAACCATCATACTAATCACAGACACTGCTAGCTGGCCATAGAGAGAGAGGCCTGTGCTGACATTCCATGTACCAAATTATAATCCCACCTAAAGTGTGTGTGTAGCTATTGGAACCAACTCTATGTAGCTCACAACTCACCCCTCCCCACTCCATTACCATACACACATACACCGGGCCACACCAGTACACCACAGGCTACAACCCTGATTGTACCTTGATGCCTTCAATCCTGAAGCCCAGGTTTGAAGTCGATGATAGCGACTCTCTCCACTGCATGTAGCGGGGCTTGGTGATGGCCATCTGAGCGTGCTCCTCCGGTGTGGGCTCATTGGGATCAACATCAATCATCTTCTGGTACATATCCTGGGGGAGAAAGAGAGAGAGAGAGAGAGAGTGGGTATGAACTTATCACTCTCAAGGATTCTAGCAATCAAAACAAAAGATTGAATTTCATATCAAAAAAATGATATCTCATTCCTTATGCTAAATACAGTGACTGGAATTAGGATAGCCCCTGCTAGTTGTTGATAAATTAATGCTAATGTATTGTTTGGTTTGAAATCCTTTCTTGAGTATTGTGGGAGATTTACTAATGACGCTGGACACACACACACACACACACACACACACACACACACACACACACACACACATTTGTGGCTGAACTCATTCAGAGTTTACAGTATTCATAGGTAAACACAACTGCAAGGATAAAAGCTGTGAATATGATGACATGGCTTCAAAGTGTCAACACACAGGGTGAGCAGGAAGACACAAGGTGGCTGGTGTTAGGAAGTCAGGAGGTGAGCTAAGAGTGGGCCACAGCCAACACTAGCATTAGCAGTATTCAACAGAACCCATCCAACAGGAAATGACAACCAAAGACCCACCAGAAAGTGTGCAGATAGTTTGTAATTGAATTCCACAAATATTTTCAAAGAATACTGAAAGAGAAGCCTCATTCTTCCTCCCTCTGACCAGTGGGAGGGACAGCAGTGCCTACCTTTCTCAGCTCTTTCTTTGTACGGGCTTTCTCCAACTCTTCCTCAAGGTATGTTCTGTAAGGAGAGGCACACGGAGAGAGATCACCAACAGAGAGAGATCACCAACAGAAAGAGAGAGAGAGAGAGAGAGCGAGAGAGAGAGAGAGAGAGAGAGAGAGAGAGAGAGAGAGAGAGATGTTACCTCACTCCCATCTTGACATCCATGACAGCTGGCTCATCAAACTCCCTCAGAAGGTCTGTCATTTCAACATACACTAGTTGAGATTACACAAGTCAAGGAAGACACCAATCAACATGAATACAATGACCTAGTGTCAAGGTATCACACACAGACAGAGAGGGAGAGGATGTAAGGTGATAAGAGAGACAACAACAGTGGCTTTCATCTGAAACCCATCACAGGTAAACAAACCCAGCCATTCCCAATCAAAGGGAAGGGGTCAGCCACCAGCAACAGAGGGAGGTTAGGTTACACTCCTGCCATCAACATTGAGAAATGGGAGTGCTGAGTTAAACCAGCCTAGGGAAACACATACACATACATACAGCTACTGCTAGAGGACATTATTTTGTTGGATACTGTCTCCATCTTTCTCCACTTCTCTCTTGAACTCTGGCACAAACAGTCGCAGTTCATCGACCATGAGTGCCTTGAGGGCATTTCTTTCATTGATGTCAGACTTCTTCATAATGGTTCCATTCTCTCCACCTGGTCTGAAGTTTCCTGAGAGAGAAAGAGAGATGGTTACTCCCTCAAAGCTTTTAGAAAATGGCTCTAATGGCCCATTACTCTGCCACCCCTACCAGCCTAGAGTGACACTCTATGAATATCATTACCCAAGTTTCTTTTCCTTCTCTAAACACCAACCACGTAAACTTTGACACCTACCTTCATGGCCTGCCAGTTGCACCCAGGGGTAGTACTTCTTCTTAAACTGAACGGCAAATGGTGACCAAGCCTTCACGACATTCTTGACTCTATCCCAGGGAGTCTGAGAGTATGTGTGTTTACGTGAGAGAGGATGTGTTTGTGCACAGGTGCTAGATGGAGCATGTGAGCGTGAGCAATGTAGTGTGAGGCACACACAGAGGGAGGGAGCTAAAGTGTCGATGGCTGTTAGCTACACATCAATCAACACCTGGAGGCTCATAAACAGTCTCCTACATATGTCAACATTCCTCAGACACATCACCTAATGGACACCAACACAAGAACATCACTTCCAACACATACACACACACTACCTGTTTGTCTTTCTTCTTCTTGGTCTTCAGTTCCTTCTCCCCTACCCCGCTGGCCGAGGACGGGGACCCAACGATCATAATAGGAGGGGGGCTCTCGTGAGGGGTAGTGGGTGTGGTGACCCCACCCAGTGTATCGGGGTCTGACGAGGGGGAACGGATGTCCCTCTCTATCGGGTCGTTGTCTGAGAGTTCATCGTTGGAGCTGGACTGTCTCGAGAGAGGGGAGAGAGGAGAGGGGGAATCAAGGTCGGAACACTCGTCTCCTGAAGGCGAGAGTAGACTACCGACCCCCGAGGTGCCGATGGAATGGCAGCCAGAGTGATGGCTGGACTGGGACATCTTGCGGTAGGGGTCTAACTCCCCGCCATTGAGGTCCTCTTCAAAGGAGAGGCTGCTGCCATTGGTGGCCGGTACGCCACCTGCCTCCTCCTCCTCCCCAGAGAGGGACACTGTAATGACGGGGATACAAGAGCCACTGTCATTGTGGACCATCCTCCCTGGTAGCTGCTCTGCTGGGGTGGCTGTGGGGTCCAGCAGTGTCCCCCCACCACCATCATCCTCACCGGGGGTGGCCCCTCCATTCATGTCAGAAGGTGACCTGCTCTTGTGTCTGAACTGCAGCCATTTGGGCCTACTCGGTGACGGACTAGGAGTTCTTTCTGGGTCTGAATTCGAGTGTTTCCTTCTGTAGTTAGGACTTTTGGGTCTTTTTAGAAACCCTTTTCTTTTCTTTTCTTCTTTCGAAGGACTAGTAGGAGCGCTCTTCACTTGTTCTAAGGCTGGTACTACCTCAGGAACGACGATCGGCACGGTTGAGTTCAGCGAGCCGAACACAATAGCGTTGTCTGTCCGTCTTGGCTTGTTCTTTTTCCCTCGAGTTGGGACTGTTATGAACTTCAAGCTCATATTCTTCTTGCTATCTGTACCGGTAGACGCCTCGGCCATGATCATAATTATGGCGCTAATTTCACAGCTAGTTGAAATATTATGCAGGTGGTGGCTAGGTGTTTCACACGAGGTGTATAATGACGGAAAACAGTTCAAGATTTCTCACCACTTGGTCGATCTTTCTCTGTGCAAGTAGTAGAGTGTCTGCAGCGACTAAGAACACGTCTTCTGTGCCGTATACTGGTGTGGTATCATCACTGCACAACTAAAAAGATACTAGTGTAAACTAATAAATTTGCTCTCTCGTTTGAAAAGTGCATTGACAACATAAAGTTGGCCGGAAGTGCTCAAAATAAATCATTCAATCCTTATAAGGAATGCAAATATTCATTTCCTGGGCGTGGTCATTAGCTTGGCAGATTACATCATATTGATGACTCATCAAACAAAAAAAAAAAAAGCAACCATGGAAGGTAAGATTATGATGGTGAAAGACTTTAAACCAGTGATGTCTCCCTCTCCCTCCAGCTATGCTGCACGCCCTCCAGGAGAAGATGGGTCATCTCGACCTGGAGAGAGAGCCCAAGGAAAAGGTGCTCACTGAACTGACAGTGGAAGGTGTGGCTGAGCACATCAAGAAGCTCCTGGCAGCAGCTGATGACAGTGGGTGTTCTGTTGCATGTGGCGTGTGAACTGTAACCTTAATGCCATTGTTCCCTCTCTCTCTCTCACCTCCACTCCAGAGAGGAAGATAATAGTGATGACTGGTGCTGGCATATCAACAGGTACATATTATATACACAATGTCATATGTACTTTATAAATAGGACAGTAAACATTACCTAGGAGTTAATGTTCACGTGGGAATTGTATTGATCTTTTGTTCTCAATTGAAAATCAAAATTACTACAAGTGTAGTATTTGCTGCAGTAGAGCTGCATGCTACAGTCCTGGCCTGGGGTCACATTGGTTGGTGGGAGGAGGAGGTTGTCCTGTAGGACAATGTTGGTAATTAATGCACATACTGCGGCAGAAGTAGTGATATCAGAGTCACGTTAGTGATGGCAGCTGCTATGTAGGATCTCTGGATTGCTTTTTACCATATGGAAATTTCTCAACTACAGTAATTTTTTTGACAATCTGCTAAACCAATATTTTCAACAATACAGTAATGTTAGCCCCTCCCTCTGTCTCTCTCTCCCTTCCAGCTGCTGGTATCCCTGACTTCCGTACTCCTGGCACTGGTCTTTATGACAACCTACAGAAATACAACCTCCCAACCCCTCAGGCTGTGTTTGAGATTGGCTACTTCCAGGAGAACCCTAAACCCTTCTACCACCTAGCTAGAGAGCTCTACCCAGCCAAGTTCAAGGTTAGTCCATGCTGAGCAAGTTGCTGTTGCCTTCATTACAGCTGTTGTTNAGTAATGAATTGACATAAAGATAACTATTGACAGACTTGTATAATGTACGTTACACATGCATACAGAAATGGTCAGGCAATATCCTGTTAGTACATTCTACATCATCCCTAGACTCGCTGCAGCTGCTCATCATCTCTCCAGAAATACTGGTAGAAAATAATTCAGTATTGGTAAAGAAATGATTTCATTAATGCCTTGTTTTACTACAGATCACTGTGGTGTATAACAGCATGTGGTAGAACGTCAACACTCACATATTTTATCCCAGGCCACCCAAATGTACAAGTCATGTTGCGATGCTAATACAGCACCTAATTGGCCAAACTGGAGGAGAAAGAAACCTTCAAACCTGACTTCCCACTTCCGTAAACTGCCAGTTCTTTAAAATTCAACGAACTTGAATTGCCAACTGTGTGCTGTAAATCTCTTATGTTGTTTATCACATTTTTCAATGTAAAATTATATTTTTGCCTTCAAATGAAACAGTAATGTAATCATAAAACTGATACAATACCGATGCTACAACAGTACTAAAACAGTGCATGTATTTACGATCACGAAACAGCACCGAATGTTACATCACTGATACGGGGTGCTGCCCTAAGTGCCCGAATCGATTAAAAATTCATATCCTGATTTAGTACTGTTATCGTTCCTGTTTCGGGACCGAATTTTCTCAAAATTTTTGGCTGTGTATCTTGTGGTACCAAACTTGAAGTACTTGCACCAGTTGGCAAAAAATCGCGTCCGAATTTGATGGTGGCCGATAATTGGTGGCTTACTCTACTAGTTTACCTTCTAATCCAAACTATTTTGCAGGACATGAAATCAGCCAAATATTGCTCTATACTCTTCACAAACTCAAGACCTCAGTGAGAGTGACTAGAATGGTGTACTATCTCAGTAGTGTTCAGTGATGCCCTGGTAGAAACTAGCGCAAGAATTGTGTATAGTTTTATACAAAGATGTGCTCTTGTTGTGAATAATTTGTAAAATAATAGTGTGAGTCTGTATTGGCAGTGCTACTGCCTGTACAATATTGTCAATGGCTGCCATGGAATACTAAGACCACAGAAACTGACCAAATTCTTTGTAATGTTTACAAAAGGACATAACAGGTAGTTTTTATTTGGTAACCACTACTACTGTGCAAGTGTTTTGTGGAAGGTAAGCGTCGTAGTGCGTAGTTGTAGCAAAGAGAAAAAAGGAGCTCTGCAAGCGCCATGACAACAATTTTTTACGTCTGCCCAAAAGGTCAAAGGTGCATGGTGTCCGGGGATTTTTCTATTTATACCCCGTACCCCGGAAGTGATCCAAAACGAACGCGTGTGAATAATTGCGTCATTATAAACGCGACCTCCTCGTATCACCATCAGACTACCAAAAATTATTTTTAACTCCAAATACAACACAACTCAGATGTTGGCTCACCTAGCCTTCTCTTGAGAGTGCTCCTGAGAGGAGCTGAGGCCGACCTGCATGGGGGAGGGGACAAGAGATGGGCTCACTACATCACGGCCTGATAGCCTAGATGTCCCATTAAAGTTCACAGGAAAGAAAATTTCGAACCCAGGTCTTTTGAATTCTAGTTGAATGCTTGGCATTGGAGCAGAATAACATGCATCACTTACGTCTGTTCCACAGCTGTTGGGAGATATGCTGGTGAGAAAGGGGTTAAACTACTATCATCACTGACGCTGCTTGTTTCACTGTGCTCCTCCTTTGGGTCGGAGGCTGGTGGGAGGAGAATGGGCGGAGTTTGGACAATCAATCCATCACTCTCTTTGTGAGGTAATTTATCTTTTGGTCTCAGCTCTCTCTCCAGCTCCTCCATCACGGCAGAGCTCTCACTGAGGAGGGAGGAATGGACAGACACATCTTCACCCACACCACCACCAGTGTCCTGTCCTCTTTCACTGCCATCGTCCTGACCTGTTAAGTCATGGTCTTCAGGTGATATTTCGTCCTGACCTGTTAAGTCATGGTCTTCAGGTGATATTTCACTGCCATCGTCCTGACCCGTTAAGTCATGGTCTTCAGGTGATATTTCGTCCTGACCTGTTAAGTCATGGTCTTCAGGTGATATTTCACTGCCATCGTCCTGACCTGTTAAGCCATGGTCTTCAGGTGATATTTCACTGCCATTGTCCTGACCTACTTCATACAGACTGCTCTGTTCTCTTTCATTATGTCCTGTGACCTTTGAACTGAGAGAATCACTGTCATTCTGTCCTGTCGGAGTGATCTTGTCCTCTTCTGACTTACCAACTTGTTCCATACTCTTGTCCTCCTGTCCTGTAATATCGATACTGTCCTGTCCTGATAAATCCTCACTATTATCCCTCTCTTCAGTCAACAGGCCAGAATCATTTTGACCTGACAACACATTCCTGTGCTGGATGCATGGTAGAAGGTCAGTGACATCCTGACCTGATGGTGGACTACCGTCATGCCCAGGTCTCACCTTGCCGTCACCAGAAGGAGTGACGGGGGAGGATGGCTGCTGCTCTTCTCTACTCTGACAGGTCACCTCCAGCTCGTGAGATGTCTCCGTCTCTGTCAGGTCAAACTCTTCCAGCAGCTGCAGGGGGTCATCCTGACCGGCAGAAGGAGTAGCGATGGGTGGAGTCACAGTGTGTGATGTTATCTGCTCTGGTGTGCTGTCTTCTCGAGCAGAGCTGTGAGGATGGCTGCCAAGAACACCAGTGGAACTCACACTAGCTACCTCACAGCTGTCCTGATGTTGTCCACTTATGACCTCAACAGGTCTGTCCTGATGTTGTCCACTCATGACCTCAACAGGTCTGTCCTGATGTTGTCCACTCATGACCTCAACAGGTCTGTCCTGATGTTGAATAACTTCAAGAGGTCTGTCCTGATGTCTAGTCCCAGTAACCTGAATAAATCTGTCCTGATTCTGTCTGTCCTGGTGTTGGTGGGGAGCTGGAGGTGGATGATGGTCTTCAAATGTTGGCACTTGTTGAAGTGAATCGGGTTGCTGTCTGTTACCATAGTAACCAGAAGAGACTGATTTGGTGTCTGTCAATCCTCTCTGTAGGCCACACCCACCTCCTGATGAGGTTGACCTAGTGCTGCTGTAGTAGGTCAGGACGGTGTTGTGGTACTGGTGCTGGAGAGGGAGAGGGANAAATTTAATTGAACTTCAACCATCAAACTGTCAAATTAAAATCTCTGTCAATATTTCTGGCTATACGGTATTACATTGGGCTTGTCAACATTTATATTTTACATTCTGTGTACTGGAGGGTGGCCAGCCAGCAATACACTCTAGGTTTGGAGGATGCAATCCTTATCAAAAACACCAATATTAAAATCTGCCAAATGTTGGTTTCCATTGAGACTTACTTTGAGGTGAGCAAGTCGAGTGGCATGGCGGGATGCTCCATCAGCTGCCGCTGAGAGGCGATGGGTGAGTCGAGTGAAGTCATTGATGAGGGCAGTGTTCCTCACTCTGGCCCTACGCTCCTCCTCACACACCCTCTCATGGAGGAGACGCAGCGAGGACTCACTGTGTGAGAGAGAGAGAGAGAGAGAGAGAGAGAGAGAGAGAGAGAGAGAGAGAGAGAGAGNAGAGAGAGAGAGAGAGAGAGAGGGTGGACAGTGATTTGTATGTAGGAGGGTAAACCATAGATGGGTAAACTAACTTGTCATAATTTATATATAGCAATTAATGTACCATAATTTGAGTAAACATACCAGAAATCCTTAGGAGACAAGATTACACACCCAATGCATGGTTTGGATAGATGTAAAAATGAACAACTTACTCATCAGCAGTAGTACACATTCGTTCTTATGATCTTCTCACTGTTTTCTCCTCTCTATTTTCAACTGGGAAAATGGGTGTGGTTACACATCGTAAACCGAATTGTCGACCACTTGCCTTATTGTAATTCTCTGCTTAAGCGGACGCTGGCCTTCCTAGACGGAGCGAGAGACGATGCCGTACATGATTATCAGCACTCAAGTTCGTTTGGTGAGTTGCTCTAGTCGTTGTGTGAACGTTCATTTTATTGTCTGTGTGTTTCTCTGCTCTCAGGTGTGTGGTCCCACGCTGTGCGGGGATGAGGAGAGTGACCCCGAGATGATGTCCTACCTCGGGGCCCGGCTGGAGGATGACTCGGGGAAGGCGTTGTAAGAACCTCTTAATATTACATAGGTTGGCCTCTGATCACTCTCTCATGTATGACAAACAATCATATTAAAATGTAGTCTTGTGGGCCAGACGTCCGAGAGAGGGAAAAGTCCTTTTCTCTCCTCTCGGACATCTGGCCCACGAGACTAATTAAAATGAGGAATCAATTTTTCTCAGCCGAACATGAAATTACACGTACTCACATGACCATTAATAATATAGGTAGTGAAGAGTTTGCTGTGCTGTTTTGATAATTGTTTTTAAGTTAGCCTCATGCATAAAGGAAAGAGGCTGCATGGGAACAAAGCTAGCTAGCTAGTAGTACACTGAGTGGGGACAGGGTTTCTTACGTGCTAAGGCACTCGACACTTATTTCTCTCCCCCTCCTGTACCCCCTGCAGTAAGCTCTACAAGTCTCCCTCTTCCCCTAGAGTGGTCCTGGACCTGCTGGCAGCTGTTGGCTACAGAGTGGTAGCAATGTCTGGAGTAGGGCAAACTTGTATATGGACTCTATTTAAGGAGCAGCCAAATGCACACTCATCAGGACAGTCGTAAAAATAATAAAAAAGATCTTGTATTAAGTAATTCAAAGTTTATTGTCCAAAATGTTTTTTTTTGTTTTTTTTATATTGGTGTCTGTTCACTTGTCTTTTCTGATTCTTGGTCTAAGTTCTCCTGAACAGGCAGTTCCTCCTTCTTGTCCTGAACAGGCAGTTCCTCCTTCTTGTCCTGAACAGGCAGTTCTTCTGTCTTGTCCTGAACAGGCAGTTCCTCCTCCTTCTTGTCCTGAACAGGCAGTTCCTCCTTCTTGTCCTGAGAGTTGTGGTCCTTGCTGGGGGTGGCCTCCTCTCTCTCCTTGAGGTCAGCCATTAGTGCCTCAATCTCAGCGTCGATCTTCTGATGGCCCTCCTGGTACATTCTCCTTAGTTCATCCTATATACAACAAAACAATGGATTACATCATAGTGATGTAATGCATAACTTACTCCCCATCCGAGGAGAACAGCTAGTCGTTCACATCCTTCGTCACAAGTTGACTGCATGAACACATCTCTGATAGGTGTGTGTGTGTGTGTGTGTGTGTGTGTGTGTGTGTGTGTGTGTGTAGTCATAACAATGCACACACAAACAGTAAATAGAAAGTAGGTAATTAAAGGATTGGAGGTCTGCCAATATCTGATGAACACATCATTAGCATACACCCCATCACAGCTGGGATAGAAGTGTGTGTGCTTCTAGGTGGCTCAACGACTAAAATTAAATGCTCACCAGTATTATGAATGTATCACAGTTGGTAAAGATCATCACTGTTAGAACCACAAATATAACTATTGGCAGTTTAAGGTAAAGCAGTAGAGTGAACATATTTCCATGCCGATCACCAGTCACCAAATTTAATGCACTACCAATATTTCCATGTTTACTGTACGTGGCTGGCCTCACTTTAATTCTAATGACATCATCCACAAGAGCTCTATATATTGCTATTGCTATAATATACAGCTGGTCACACATCAATTCACCTGTAGGCTGTCTCCTCACTGAAGTCCAGACCTCCTCCCATCCCTAGCAGCATCATGAGGGGGTCAGTCTGGAGAGAGAGTGAGTGAAGAGAGGGAGAGAGAGAGAGAGAGAGAAGTGCATTACATCGCCAATTATCACATAATGGCATGCCAACTGGCCACAAACTAGTGACCTTTGATCTTACATACCTCGCCAACCTTCTCTAAATTAATGAGAAGCCGTGGACAGTCATCACGAACCCTAAACAATACAAGTCATGTGATCAAGAACAAACATTTATTAGAGAGGGTCCATCATACCTGTCTGTGAGAGAGGCAAACGGATGCACTTTGAGGGAAGTCCCCATAATAATGAGGAGCTCACACTTGCCCATATCCTGTGAGGGAGTGTGGCACCTCATTACAGCAGTAATGAAATAAGTCATAGCCACTAACCTGTGACACACAGGAAGCAAATCTGTCTGGTAGAGCCTCACCAAAGAACACAATGTCTACTCCACCACGAACAGAGAGAGAGAGAGAGAGAGAGAGAGAGAGAAAGATTAGCCATGATGACAGCCCTCCTTGGTCGTCTCACCTGGTTTCACTAGTCCCCGGTACCTCTCATCCTGCCCCTCCTCTGGTACGAAGGCACACCCTGGCTTCTCACAGAGGGGCAACTCTCCTTGGAACACACGATCTGTAGCAGAATATAATATTACGTCATACTCAATACCGAGGCTAGCCCACATAATTAACATAAAATGGGCAATTTCGGCCACTGATTACTATGCTACTTGTATATATACTTTTGCTGTATCCAGTAACACATGCACTAGGACAGCCGGCCAGAGAGTGGAGGAATGGAGGAACTACAACTAGAGATATAATCGCAAAGTATTTTCAGTTGCGAGTCCCACCATTCCATTAGTATACTACAGCAGGGAAATAGTGGAAGATAAAAATGTTGTGATATTGAATATATCAATCTATTAATTATCCTGATTTTGGCCAGCAAGCCATTCACAGAGCTAAGGACACCTCAACAAGACATATAGGACATCAAAGGCAAATCACATTACAAGAAACAACAGAAGTGTCTTCATGTTGTGGGTGTATGAAATTACAAGCAGTCTTTCTGATAATTGGAGCAATCTAATTTATTACAGTGGGACAGTCTAGGTGATTCCCAGGCAGCATCACATGACCAGGGATAGAGGGACCATGATAAGCTGCTGACACAGCATTTGTCATCAAATCCCATCAAAATACTAAAGTCCATCTGGTTTGAGAATGCCGGTAGAAAAAAATCGAATAACTTTCTAAATATCAAACCGATTTCAAAATTTCAAGCACGATTAGAAAGTGCTTGTTTTCCCCATTCTTATGGTTACTTTTCCAGCTTCCTACGCCTTACCAGTCAAAAGATAAGCATTTTACCCCAGATAAAGTATTGCATGAATCTCATTATTTCACTTCCACGGCAGCATTCTCAAACCAGATGGACTTTAATATTAACACTTTACTGGAATGCTATTAACAGAGTTGCCAGCTCAGCAAACCTGTCGGACCTCCTCTGAAATGGAGCCATAAAACAGTCCCTGGTGACCAGGGGTTAAAAGGTCAGGAATGTGTTACTAAAAAGCAGACAATGGCTTTAGGTGTGTTCTTAATAACCACATATCATTATTGTGTGTTGTCAGGGACCAGTATCAACATCCCCCGAATGACGTCATAAAACACTAATAAACTATTGACGCTGAAAAGTTAATTATTTAACCTGATTCTGAGCATTTCTCGTGTTTCATCATTAAGTGACCATCTTTAGATGGTCCCCATACCCTCCCCCCAAAACATGGTCCCCATACCTCTATGCTCCCACAAAGATGGTCCCCCAGCATCAAGGTACAGGGAAGAGTGGCATAACCACACACACACACACACACACACACACACACATACACAAAACAACTGAAATTAAGTATTATAACTGTGTCACTGCTAATTCGAGCGTCAAAAAAGTCGTACAATTACAATCCCTGGTATCAATAAATCTACATACACTGGGTCTTGTGATTACCTTTGACGAAGTCATGTGAGTAAGGCTGGTGGCATGTGATGCAGTGTGCGTTGTGGAAGGAGCCATGAGCCTCCACCAGCAGGTCCCCTGCCACCCCGGCACGCCGCTCCAAGGTGTCAATGTTCTAGTGTCATCAGAGAATAGAGGTTTGTTAGGACAAAGATACTGAAAATGCAATCAGGAAGACTGTTTATCAAAACACAGAAGACATGATTGTCATTCCTTCCTCCTAGATAAACACCGTGGCAATCTCTCACGAGCCAACATGGGCCGATGGACACACACAAACACACACACACACACACACACACACACACACACACACAAACACACACACACACACACACACACACACACACACAC
>CAXIPT010000001.1:18380976-18441765 GCA_964030475.1 Tethya wilhelma | reverse complement strand
TGTGTGTGTGTGTGTGTGTGTGTGTGTGTGTGTGTGTGTGTGTGTGTGTGTGTGTGTGTGTGTGTCCAACTAGTTGTTGATAAATTAATGCTAATATATTTTTTGGTTTGAAATCCTTTCCTGAGTATTGTGGGAGATATACTAATAATGATAGGGGCTATCCTAATTCCAGTCACTGTATTTAGCATAAGGAATGAGATATCATTTTTTTGATATGAAATTCAATCTTTTGTTTTGATTGCTAGAATCCTTGAGAGTGATAAGTTCATACCCACTCTCTCTCTCTCTCTCTCTTTCTCCCCCAGGATATGTACCAGAAGATGATTGATGTTGATCCCAATGAGCCCACACCGGAGGAGCACGCTCAGATGGCCATCACCAAGCCCCGCTACATGCAGTGGAGAGAGTCGCTATCATCGACTTCAAACCTGGGCTTCAGGATTGAAGGCATCAAGGTACAATCAGGGTTGTAGCCTGTGGTGTACTGGTGTGGCGCGGTGTGTGTGTGTATGGTAATGGAGTGGGGAGGGGTGAGTTGTGAGCTACATAGAGTTGGTTCCAATAGCTACACACACACTTTAGGTGGGATTATAATTTGGTACATGGAATGTCAGCACAGGCCTCTCTCTCTATGGCCAGCTAGCAGTGTCTGTGATTAGTATGATGGTTGTTGTATTGGGCCTGGTCAACATGTCTGCTAGGCCACATCAATCACTTCACCATGGTGTTGCTAGCAGCTGAGACAAGCTAGCCTGTCTCTTCCCTCCATTATGTCAGCTCCTTTGATTCCTCCTTTGATCTTCTCCCACTCATCTCTCTGACTGACTGGTGGCAGTTGACCCTTCAACTTGTCCTGACCTGAATGAGCTCAGACTCTCTGTCCTGGTCAGTCCTCTTGGGACCTCCCACTGAGATAGTCTCACCAGGAGGTGGCTTTGTTTGTCTTCCCTCTACAAAGAGGGTGGTGGTGGGGATTGCACAAGATGGCCATTCCTGGGAGTATTCATAGCCCATAATTATGCTGACAATGGAATGTGTAGTCATTTCCTGTGTTCATAGCTCTCTCTCTCCCTGCATCCCAGTATGTCAGTGAGTGCCATCTGCCCACTCTGTTGGACAGGCCTGGCCTAGGTACTGCACTCACTCTCTCTCTCTCTCTGCAGACTACTGCTGGTAAAGCTTTAAAGGATTTCAAAACCACCAAATCTGATGAGCATGTATCTCAAGCCCTCTGGACCTACATCTCTGAGAACCCCTCAGTGAAGGTGAGTTGATGGTCGTGGTTGGTCGGTTGTGTTTCCATTGTGTATGACTTGTTCCCTCCCCACCTCTGTTGCCATAGCAACCATTCCTGAGACGACTGGAGAGCATGAGAGAGGCCTTAGGGAGGTCAGAGTTCATGAAGACACATGAGGTAAGAGCTTTAGCCTGGGCCTGCCTGTCCAACAGATACGTCACAACATGGCTTTATATAGCATTTGTGTAATCTGAAGGTTCCCTGCTAGCTAGTGTGGTCCCCAAGGGAGACTGGTGGGACTGGCAAGTCCGTAATATCTGACCAACTGGTCACCATTGCTGTCTCCATCACTTCCCAACGGGCCTCTATTAGCTAGCCTCTAAATAAAGCCACAGGAATGGCCAAGTGGCAGTAGACAATTATGGTGAAGTGGTTGTAGATTGCTGAGGGGTACATTGGTTGCAGGAATCTTTCCTGGTGTGTGTTTTTGTCATGTCTGTGCTTTGGTTAATGTAGCGTGACTGATGTATCGTAAACTTCCTCTCACTCTGTCTCTGTCTCTGTCTCTGTGTGTGTGTGTGTGTGTTTGTGCAGGTCATTGGGAGCTCCTTGTTGTTTGTGTACGACAGCAGTGGTCAGGCTAGCATACACATGATTGACTTTGGCAAGACCATCTCCCTACCTCCCGGGGTGAGGGTGGACCACCACAGAGAGTGGGAGGAGGGCAACCACGAGGATGGCTATCTCTGGGGACTGGACAATCTCATCGAGATATGGAGGAGATTATAGCAAATGTTTCCTGTCCTTGTCTGTCTGTTTGTGTGTCTGTTGTCCCTAATGCCCAGTCTGTGTGTCCACCCACTTCCATTGTGATAGTGTGTTAGATGTGTGTGTGTGTGTGTGTACGTGTGATCCAATTGATGTTAATATTATTATTAATTGTTGTTCCACATATCCCATCCAATTTCCAAGAGCTACTATCGTTATTTCTATTATGTGGTTAGTTATGATGTCATTTAACATTTTCATGATGTCATTTCAATTGTCATTTAAAGCAGTCTGATTATGTATTTCAAATATTAAAACAAAACACTCAAAAAAAGCCATTAACTGTGTGAAGCCTTCACACCACAGGTCTATCACACACCATGTATATATACATGACAATTGTACACATTGTCCCTCAGTTAGAACTGGTAGTTGTCGTATGTTCTCTTGAAGGTCTGGTAGCAGTTGATCTGAGCGTTGAGCTTGGTGCAGAGGAGGAAGGAGCCAGCCATCTTGCGGTGTAGGGAGTAGCTCTCCTCGGGAGGAGGGGAGAGGCGGCCCGTCAGTAGGACGGGGACCAGGCTCTGCATCCTGGCTGTGGTGCTCTGGGAGCTGAAGTCAAAGACCTTGTCCTCTGAGAAAGGCTCCCCCAGGATCATGACAGCATCCACGTGAGCATCTATGAGTCTCTGTGGAGAACAGAATATGAACAATCTCTGATATGACATCATCAGCCACATCCTGTGTAGCTGGGAGAGAGGTGGAAGTCATGATGGCCCCACTTCCTCACCACACCACTCACACACACCAATAAAGGATACGCTTGTAATTACTCTCCTTTGGTGCACATGACTCCAGAGAGAGAGAGAGAGAGAGAGAGAGAAGGCTTGGCATGTCAGCACATACCTGAGGTGTCTTAACATATAGCAGTTGCTGACTAACTCACCTTTCTCTCATTTCCTGTCAGGAAGCCCAGGGTCTTGGATCCTTCCATGACAGCTTCTCTGTCTCCCACCACAGCTGCCTGGATCACCTGCACAGAGAGAGAGAGAGAGAGATCAGAGATTGATCGATATTCTGTCCTACCCATTATAGCAGACTACCTTGATGTACTCATCGGTGAATTGTTTGGAGTAGTCCCTACAAGAGCCAAAGTCCAACAGATAGATCTGCAAGTTTGAAATACATGACAAGTAATGAAGCTAATGATGGCTCCACTTCACAAGGAGGGTGGTGTGCGAAGTGAGGTATTGACAGTTCACAAAATAGTAGGCAAAATATGGCAATATCTTGTAACCACCACACATATTCCTATTAATGCCCACCCCACCACTCTAACTGTTTGCCATGGCAACAGTTGTGATATGCAAATGGTGTTGTTGTCGAGTGAGTTGGAGGGCCAATCAATTAGCCACTATAATGCCCTGGTGATGAGTGGCCACATGGAACTGATTAGTCATGGCTAATAGGATCGGTTGAGGTATACATCTCAGCTCTCTGAGCTAGCTACTAAACCACTCCATGGTCTGGTTAGCAACACCAGGCAGCCCCTCTCCACCATAATATGTGCCAATGATAGTGGCTCAGTAACAATAATAACACAATCTTTTTGAGCAATGTAAATAGCAGATAGAATAAGTTGGGACATTTAAGCCTGGAGGCCTTTGTCAGCTGAGCACAACTGAAACGACTGAGACTCACACTTAATGATCATGTTCAACTGACGAACCCCTACGGGCTGAAACGTCCTGACTTATTGTTCTATCTGCCGTTCACATTGCTCAAAAAGATCATCTCATTGTTGCTACTGAGTCAAGTAAGCAATGAGCCTGAAAGATATCAATGATAGTGGCCATACCAGCTAGGCAGAAAGACTTGGCATTCTAACAATTCTTCCAGCTTACAGTAGTCAGACCAGTACAATTATAGCCAGTTAGTAATAGGGGAACAGCTGGTAATATTGTCAGTCAAATAATTTGACAGTTTATTGCACAGATCATAAAATCCAAAACTAAATTCATATAATTTATGGTGGACAAAATATTGGTATAAATATAATTTCCATTGACCATTAAAACGTCAAATTAAAATTCCTGTCAATATTTCCTGCTGTACGGTATACCCCCTCCCCCCAACCCTCGTCACCTTGTCCTCCTCCTGGTTGTAGTAGAAGTTGGACCAGTTGGGGTCGGTCTGCATGAAACGGAACTCANTTTTGGCAGCTTTATATTCAACCAAGCCCCTTAATTCATTTATGGTATTGTTATTGAAGGAACTGTGTCACTATTATAAGCGCTGTTTTGTTACTAAAAATAAAATGTGTGACGTTTTATGACATTCTATGACCATATGTGATTTTTGTTTTGTTTCTAGCGTGATCTGGGTACCACGTCCGGATACTAGCTCCGTGTATGTACATGTATTGCACATTTGCCACAAAATGTTACGCATTTTAGTGGCCTGGTAAAAATTCAATAGATTGTTAATTTGTTCATTCCAGTCACATGACCACAACACAATGCAAAAGGATTTGATCAGGCTTCACTTGCTGACTCAGCTAGGCTGACTTTTTCCACGTCTCCTAGACATGCTCACCTCATTCTTGATGTGCTGGGGGAGGGTGGTGCACTGGTCCAGAGGGGTCCCATGGATCAGCTCTGACGTGAGGACACCTTTACGTGACAGCTCTGGGACAATGGATGGGACAGCAAACCGAGCATCGTCAGCAAGTAGCTCCCTACGACCATATATAGAGCAGTAGGCAGCATGTAACACTGACGACCCTTTACCCACTGGCAAGTGACCTACTTGAACCTCATGGCGCACTGGGCCTCCCTGTAGTAGTCTGTTTCCAGCTCCAGCTCCTTCCTCGCCACGGCAACGGTGCTCTCCAGGAACAACCCTAAAGGGGGGTAGAGTGCGGGGGGGAGGAGAGAGTCTGATGAGGTAGAGGGTGTAACTCTCAAACATTGGTGTCCTACCCACTGCCTCTGCACACATCACATGCTCATTGCAGCTCGAGACTATATTACTATGATGACGACAGTCCAGCAACCTCTAGATGTCAACTTACCCTTAGGGAAGATGTTCCACAGCTTCATTATAGCCACCAGGTTGTCAATGTCACTGTTGATACTCCTAGCAACACCTGGATACTGCACAGGTGCAAGGGTGGGTGTGTGGGTGTGTGTGCACCAGAGTCCCTTGTATTAACAGTACTTAGCTGGTATATGAATATTTGTGAATGAAAATCAACGAACAATTCATTTCCACACGTTCAAAGTACTAAATGGAATGACAAGGTTACAATAGTTAGACAGCTAGTGTGCAATTTTCACCAATGAATGTGAAAATTTGCTACCAACTAATCACACACAGTGCAAGATGACACATCAACAATGGTTGGTCTCACCTGTATCTTCATGGCCACCTCTCTGCCGTCATGCATCACTGCCCTGTGCACCTGACCAATAGAAGCAGCTGCTAGAGGTCGAGGGTCAAACTCAGACACCATCTCTCTCCAATTAGAGCCTAGCTCTCTCACTAGCACCTTCTACAGAGAGAGAGAGAGAGAGAGAGAGAGAGAGAGAGAGAGAGGGAGAGAGAGAGAGGTACCGTTGTCATAACAGTAGAATTAACTGCATAATTATTATTAACCGCGTGAAACATTTATTGCAAATTCTTTCACAAAGGAAATGCTCTGGTTTCCTCTCCTCCTATATTGCTGGCAGTAGCTGTAGATGCCCTTGTAAGGAGAGGCCATGTTCTCATGGTATAGCTCCATGGGCTAGTCTAAACACCAAACCAGTTGAACCTCAAGGAAACAAGGCTGGACTTGTTGGAGAACAGCAGTGGTATGATAATTAACATGCACGCACTTTGACCTCTGTCCCCAGTCCTCAATCAACAGATTCTTAGTAAGGACTTCAATGCTATCTAATTAACCCCTTAGTGAGCAAGTGCACTGAGGGTTATGGTAGTCTGAATGTGTGTATCTCTCTCTCTCTCTCTCTCTCTCTCTCTCTCTCTCTCTCTCTCTCTCTCTGTGTGTGTGTGTGTGTGTGTCTGTCCTGTCTCTATCTCAACAACAACAGTTCCATTGATCAAACCCTCCTGAAAGAACACAGCCTATACAACTACAGTGCACATTATGTACTTCCTGTACTTTCTAGCATTGTACAAGAAATGCAACTGACTCTGAGGAACCATCAGGTGCACAACAAATCCACGAGGGATTTCTGTGCCTTTGAACTTCCACTAGTTCCAGTACATACTCGCTATACGGTACTCCATTGACAGTAATCGTGTGTGTTGGAAGCACTACATTCTAAGGGCTCTCACCTCCATTTGTCTAGCTGGCATGAAGTCAGCGTTGTTGCGCACCCTCTCAAATATCTGCTGGATGGGCTCTGGCACCACCGCTCCATCTGGGGAGAGAAGAAAGAGAGAGCCTCACATCAACAGACATACTGGCAACAATGGCAGCTAGGCCATTCAACATTGGTCAAACTTGCAGCAGAACTACCTCATAATATTATGACAGTGCTTGGAAACTACATGTATTGTGAGCCAGCTAGTGGCACCCCCAGTAAACTAGTGGCACCCCCAGTAAACTAGTGGCACCCCCAGTAAACTAGTGGCACCCCCCAGTAAACTAGTGGCACCCCCCAGTAAACTAGTGGCACCCCCAGTAAACTGAATGCCTGATAGTCTAACTTGACATTCACCAGGCAGGCCGAATGCGAGACTGACATGACTTAATGAATTAACCTCCCTCCTCTCCCACCTTGCAGGCTGATCATCTGTCCCAGTTTGAGAGCTGCCCCCCGGACACGACACAGGGTGCTCACAATACGCTCAATGTTGGCCTCGTTCAGCATTGGGTTCTTGATGGGAGAGGAGCTCTCGTCAGACCAGCCCAGAGCCCTCCTGGCCACCTCACCAGCTGTCCCCAGACCAAGACCAGCTGCAAGACCTGCAGACAGACACACAACCAGAAGTGACAGGCGGGCAGGCTACTATGGTGGCTAGCTTACTTCCAAAGTTGACCATTCTTGCTAATCTAGTAGAAGGCACTGCTCTTTCCCTAGACCTGTGATGGAGCTGGTGTGTGTGTGTGTGGGTGGGTGGGTGTTGACAGCGCCATCGGAGGAGAGACAACCTACTGTCTGTCTCAGTCTCTGAGGGGCAGCTGGAGGAGCTTCTTCTTCTTCTCTTGCTTTAGATCTTGGCTCTCTGTTCATTGATGTACCAACGGTGGTCTCCCCGCTGGTCAGTGCTCTGGTCTGGGCCAGTAGTGAGGAGAGAGAGGGGGACCCCCTACTGCCAGGAGAGTGGTACCACTTCAGCAACTGATGACTGGATGTGTGGAAGTGTTTGCTGCCCCCATTGGTGAAGACCTTTGACTGTACAGGAGGAGCAACTGTGCTGGAAACAGTGTCATTAGGCTCACGTTCACTCTTGGGATAGTCTGGTGAGATACCAAAGCCCTCAGGGAAGTCTCTCTCCAGTGGCTGCCAGGAGTCAAAGTCAGAGAACTCTGGAAATGACGGCTTCTTTATTCCTTGGTTGGAGCTGAGGAGCTCATCGATGCCAGAGCGTTCTACCAATTGTGATAATCCACTAGTCAGCTCAGTGACGTAAGCATTAGCTACCTTTCTCACTCCTTTCAGTACCCCAAGAAATTCTTTTCCAGCCATTGGTGCGCTCTATTTAGAAACAGACTGAAACCGCACGAGCATGCGCAGAAATTCAAATATACTTCCATGTGACAGAGAAGCAGCACCTGAAGGTGAACTACTACAACCTCTCTACAAGTTTCATCTTTGGTGAGTTAACCACGTTAGCTATCTTTAAGGTGTTTATTGAGCTGTCTCCTGTCCTTCGCCGTTCAGTGAGTGAGCGATAGTGGGTGTTAATTGGAGGTAAACGTCAGCCAGTTATGGAGGCTACACCTGAGAACCTTCAAGTGCTAGTCGGCAACCTCACCCAGACCCTTTCAGAGAAGTATGAAGTGAGGAAGCCGGCCGAGGACTACCTGATGTCAGTGGAGGGCAATGGCAACTACTCCATGCTCCTCCTCCAGCTGGCTGAGAGTGAGCAGGTGGAGATGACAGTCAGGCTGGCAGCTGTTATCAACTTCAAGAACTTCATCAAGAGGAACTGGCGTATCGTTGAGGACACGCCCAACAAGGTGAGCACCACACCATGGGGAGGGGAGGTCAAAGGAGAGAATTTGAAAAAAATGCTTTAGTGAACTTTGGTTGAGTTGGGTAGTTTTACTTTCAAATACCACTATAATTATACTTGAGAAACACTTCTGAACTAGAAGACGATAGCTTCTCCTTAATGATTAGTGCATTATGTGTGATGTGTGTGTTTGTGTTGCCATGGCGACAGATCTCGGATCAAGATCGTCTCCTGATAAAGAAGAACATCGTGGGACTCATGTTGAAGATGCCTGAGGCCATACAGAGACAACTCAGCGACGCCATCACAATCATTGGTACGTGTGTGTGCCTCTATGTCTGTTGCTATGGTAACCATTTTATGTAGTGGTTCGCCTGAGGTACTGCTCACCGTATTGCCTTGGTTCAGGTCGCGAGGACTTCCCTCTGAAGTGGGAGGGGCTACTGCAGGAGATGGTGGACCATTTCAAGAGCGGTGACTTCCATCAGATCAATGGTGTCCTGCGCACTGCCCACTCCCTCACCAAGAGGTACCGCCACGAGTTCAAGTCCCAGGAGCTGTGGTCCGAGATCAAGCTGGTGCTGGACTCCTTCAGCCAGCCGTTCACCCAGCTCTTTGAGAGCACCATGGGCCTCGTGTCACAGCACGCAGAGAACGAGGCTGCACTCAAGGTGAGGCGTCGTGTTGGGGCATGGTCACCAGGTGGGGGGAGGGATTGGAACACAGAGGAGACACAGAATAGCTCCAAATTTTGTGGCATGCGCAAGAAGTTCATGAAAACCTCTTTGCTGTTTAGAACTAATTTTCATGACTCACAATCTCCTATAATGCCAATACACTGCTTTCTAAATCTTCACAGAGAAAACTCTCATCGTATGTATACAGTTCAATCACTAATTGACAATATTGTGCCGTGAAGATTTGGAGCTATTATGGTATGACAACACTGTGCCTGTGTTGTAATTGCATTCCAATCATGTGACCATAATATATTTCAATGGGATTTGGTCATGTGCACCTGCTTGCTGACTTCTCAAGTCTGGCTACAATGTGACAATAATGTGCTGTGAGACAAACAGAAATTGCAACACCACTGGAGAATGCAGTGGCTGTTGGGCAGCAGCTGCCGGTTGTCTGTAACCATGACTCTCTGCTTGTTGTAACCAAATCAACCATGACTAGTGTGTGATGGGTGATGGTTGTATGTATGTACCGTAAATCATGACAATTTCATAGTTGATTAATTTTCGTAGTCGCTGTGTACTACAAAAATTAACTGTACAGAATAATACGAAAATTTCACGATTTACAGTAGCTCCCAACATTTAATGTTTTGAGCCATGACTCACGATTGGTACATTTTATAATTAACCCACTTACAAAGCCACTTGGGAGGGATCCATTGACCTCTGACCTTCCCCTCCAGGTCCTGTGCAGCTCCCTGCTCCTCATCTCGAAGGTCTTCTACAGCCTCACGGCTCAGGAACTGCCCGACCATTTTGTAGACAATCTCAAGATGTGGATGACCAACTTCCACTCCCTCCTCTCGGCCGACATCAAGCTTCTGGAGACTGACGATGACGAGGAGGCGGGGCCTCTCGAGCTCGTCAAGACACAGATCTGTGACATAGCCGGCATGTTTGCTCAGAAATATGACGAAGATTTCAACGAGTATCTTCCGACGTTTGTCCAGTCGGTGTGGCAGCTCCTGGTCTCTACGGACATCAAGGCCAAACACGACACCCTGGTGAGCAGCGCTATAGAGTTCCTGGCCTCTGTCTCTGAGAGACCCACCTACAAGGCACTCTTTGCTGACGAGGCAACGCTGAGGGACCTCTGTGAGAAGGTGATTGTCCCCAACATGCAGTTCAGGGAGTCCGACGAGGAGCTGTTTGAGGACAACCCAGAGGAGTACCTCCGCAGGGACCTGGAGGGATCGGACATTGGAACAAGACGACACTCTGCGTGCAACTTTGTTCGTGGTCTGTGCAAGTTTTTTGAAGGCCCTGTCACCTCCATCTTCATTGGCTACATCTCTGCCTTGTTGCAGCAGTACTCCCAAGACCCCCAGAAGAACTGGAAGCAGAAAGATGTGGCTCTGTACCTCATCTCAGCACTGGCCACCCGCTCCAAGACCTCCAGGCACGGTATTACCAAGACCAGCGGACTCATCGACGTCTCTGACATCTTCAACTCCCAGTGCCTGCCTGAGCTGCAGAAGGCCAACCTGACAGAGCAGCCAGTGCTGAGAGCCGACTCCATCCGATACCTGACCACGTTCCGCAGTGTCCTCCCTCGGGAGGTCCTCCTCACGGCCCTTCCTCTCCTGGTGGCACATCTTGCCGCCCCGAGGCACGTGGTCCACACCTATGCTGCTCACAGCATCGAGAAGCTCCTCACTCTGAAGGGCAGCGACGGAACAGCCGTGATCAAGATGGCCGATCTTCAACCTCACTTTGCCTCTCTTGTTGACAACCTGTTTGCTGTGCTGAAGGTGGCAGGGTCGGAGGAGAATGAGTACGTGATGAAGGCCATCCTCCGTGCCATGTCCACGATGCAGGAGAACATGGCCTCCCACTCCCAGACCATCCTCAAGGAGCTGGCCAACAAACTGACGCTGGTCAGTCAGAACCCCAGCAAGCCTCACTTCAACCACTATCTCTTTGAGTCCATCTGCTGTGTCATCCGCAACTCCTGTCGTGTCAACCCGGCATCTGTGGAGCTGTTTGAGAACACCTTCTTCCCTCTCATTGAGTTCATCTTGCTCAGAGACGTCAGCGAGTTCCTTCCTTACGTCTTCCAAATCCTCTCGCTGCTGTTGGAGCTCCGCCCATTGCCCATCCCACAACCATATATGGTCATCTATCCCCTGTTGTTGACCCCTGCACTCTGGGAGAGGAATGGCAACATCCCTGCCTTGGTGCGTCTCCTCCAGGCCTTCATTGAGAAGGCTCCCTCTGAGGTGGTCAAGGAGGACAAGCTCTCTGCACTGTTGGGAGTGTTCCAGAAGCTGATTGCCTCCAAGTCCAACGACCACGAGGGCTTCTACCTACTGGGCAGCCTCGTGGAGAACCTCGACACTGCCCTTCTTGCTCCTCACCTCAAGGACATCTTCATGCTCCTCTTTCAGCGCCTCCAGAGCAGCAAGACAACCAAGTACGTGAAAGGTCTGTTGGTGTTCTTCTCTCTGTTTGCGGGCAAGTATGGCGGACCTTCTCTCGTTGAGACAGTTGATTCAATCCAGCCACGACTCTTCCAGATGGTGGTGGAGAGACTCTACCTGATTGACGTCCAGAAGGTGACCGGCCAGACCGAGAGGAAGATATGTGCGATAGGCATCACCAAGATTCTTACTGAGACCCCTGCCATGTTGACTGACCCCTATGTCACCCTCTGGGTCCCCCTACTTCAAGCTCTCATCAGTCTCTTTGAGCTGCCAGAAGATGACACCCTCCCTGATGATGAACACTTCATTGAGATCGAGGACACACCAGGCTATCAGACCGCATTCTCACAGCTCTTCTTTGCTGGCACTAAGGACCATGACCCCTTCAGTGGCATGGTGCCCAACGCCAAGGCCCACCTAGCCCAGAGCCTCCACAAGCTGTCCTCAGAACATCCTGGTCGCCTCCAGGGCATGATCCAAGGAGGGCTCAGCAGCAACGCGGCTCAGTTCCTGCAGAGCTACCTGCAGCTGGCCAACATCTCCACCCTCATGTGACCGTTGCCAGGGGCATAGTTGTCAAAGAGAACTGAATCTATTTCAAGTCAAAACCAAACAGTAACAAACCATTTCTCAAATCACCTCTAGCAATGGAACACTGTCTGTTTACATGATTCTATTATTTGTGTCTATTTTGTGTACATGATGTCATGACTATTAGTCTACTTGTTTCGTTAATCAATTCAGTTTTGGGCATCCTTTGCCTGGAGTAAAAGCACTGTCATCAACGCTGGTTACAATTCCATAAAACCTAGGTGTAAGTATGATGGCACATGTGTAACAATAGAGAAATTAAATGTTTATAGGTACATGTGTACATGTTAAAACTGCTAATAGGGATTCTGGATGCAAAGAAATTCATTGAAAAGTGCACAGCATCTGAGGAAGCTATGTAGATCCAACCTAAGGCCAAGCTAGCAGTGTGTGTAGATTTAGACTAGTTCAAATTGTTCACATTTTATACATCATTTTAGTTTTTACCATACACCCATCATAGAGGTATAACTTTTGTTGGTCTGTAATATTATATTCTTCGGTACTCAGATTGTAGAGAATTTACCCAGTTATTAGCAGTTGTTTGTTAACAGCATAAAAGATATGGCCTGTTTGGTGCTAACATGTCAATCATCCAGAATCCCCACTGCTAACATTAATGCTATAGCTAACTAACTTTTCAGTGACAGCTGGTTTCCCTCCTCTCTCTGTGGAGATGGGCAGACAGTGTTGGTGTGTTACTGTGGTTGTATAGCCTGCAATAGTATGACATAGTGTGAATAGTGATCACATGGTTAACCATCACTTCTCACTCCCAGTCCTCACTGATGCCATTGTCCCTCCACTGCCAGAGGTCCACTCTCACTCCAGGGCTGTAGCCTTCAGCTCCAATGTACAGAGCAGCTGCTAGGTTGGCATCAGGAGTCAACATCCCAAAATACGAGCTGGGATCAAACGACTCATTTAGCACTGACTTCTTGCAGCTGCCATCAAGGAGCTGCTCACTACACCACATGCTGAGTGCCAAGACAGATGAGGTGTACTGATAACTCACATCATTGCTGCTAAAGACAGACCTGGCTGATGGTAGTGGTCGGAGGGAGGACCAGAGGTTCTGTGGCAGACAGAGTTGTTGCTGTCCTCTCATTGATTGCATCATAGGCCAGATCGTATCTGAACATCGGGCCAGTGCTGGTCATGTCTGTGTTGTCCTGGAGGTGGGGAGATGGCTGCTCCACTAGCCATGGCGGTGAGGACACGACTTACATAGTCCATGGTTCCTGCCCATTGCTTCAGAGACTCTATATGCACGTGCATAGATACATTAGTACAGTTGCATGTCACCTAGTGCAACTCACCACAGGTGTCCTGAGCAGAGACAATGGCTGCTAAAGCGTGGAGGTGGAAGAGTACTTCAAGTAGCACTGGCATGTTCATTGTTGAGCTTAGATTTATGTAAGTAAACATGTCGACCGTTTACCTACAAATACAATGATCAATGGCATATCCTTACATCATTGTTTGTCACAATGCAATGGAGTCAACATAATGAATATAGTTTGAACTCAAAGTTAAACCCAAAAGTTTGCAATATATAGCTAGCTACACACTCAGTTCAAACCACAAATAATTTTATACAGCAGCTGCTGCTCACTGGCAGTTCTCTGGGGGAACAAAGTGGTCAGGGTTGACTCCTTCCCCAAGGGGTGGTCACGACCATACCCTCTGTACTAACACCCGCGACCGGGATCAAGATGCGATCAAGGGTCAAAGCAACAAAAATTGGCCCCGTCAAGGGTCAAGAGAGCTCAACTGCTCGCTTTCGATCAACGGTCAAAGTTCATTAGCTGCAAATTGCACGTTTTAGTGGGTCAAGGTTTAAATTTATCACGATCAAGGCCTTCCAAAGCGGTGAAATCAAGGGTCAAGGCCTAAAAATTGGACGGATCAAATTTTGATCCCGGTCGCGGGTGTTAGTACAGCGGGTATGGTCGTGACCACCCCTTGTTCCCTCACATCATAATAACTAAAAATCACATTCAGAAGAAATTAATTTTATGTACAAATCTATAAACTAGAACATACCTTCGCATTACCGTAGGACTTCCAGGTACAATAGTTGTCTGACTCTGGTGGACTGGAACACAGTTGGCTGAGCCACCACTTGGAAATGTAGTACGAGCTTGAGCCACTGTCCAAAGGTTACGAGCTATTTGCATGTCATAATTACACAAAAGTAATGTGTTCACAGCACCAAAAACATTTTACTCATTTGTTGACATCACCATGCAGGGATTCTGATGCTATCACCTCCTGGAATGTCAAAGCGCCACAGCTCCACTCGTAGTCCAACCCCATACTCCTCTGCACCAATGTAGAGGGGACCACGGTACTCAGCATTGAATGGGATCTGTAATGGTCTCCAAGTCTCATTGAAATCCCTCTTCACACATGTCTTTGTCTCCTGGTTCTGAAGGTACTGGACTCGCTGTATGTACACATTTTATAATAAGCCATTGTGGGTCAGTCAGTGCATTTAGCAAGATAAGTGATACATTGAGAGTGAGGGACACAGTACCTGTCTGAAGAGGTAGATGTCATTGAAGCCAGTAAGAGAGATGTTAGACCCTGGTGGGCGATGATCCTCTATGGCAATTCGATCATTTGAGCCATCATAGTTGAAGAGGGAATACCTGTACCGTTCCGGGACTCCCCCCACTGTAGTGTGCTGTTAGGATTGAAGGGCAATACTGAATATCAATTCATGCATATCATTCAATGATCACTTACCTGAGAAACGAAGGACTCCCATACTGTTGGAAACACTGAAAACCACAAATAATGGTAATTTATTATCATACTAATAGCAGCATTTCTGTTGACTATGATCCAACCTACCACATTTTTGCAGCTGTGCAGATGCCATGGCTGCCATACAGGCTACTGAAACAAGGACCAGCACCAGCCTCATCTTGAGTTCTTGTTTTGTTTTACACACTTTGTAATAATTGTGCGTTGCGCGGATAAATACACCTTTGCGCATGCGTTACCTAGCGCGCTATTATTACGATATCGTGTAAGTAAATGTGTCAACTATACCTACAATGGCAAGTTAAGTTTTAGAGTTATAATATTATAGAAGGCTTAATAATTTTAGTAATATTGTAGTACATAGCATTGAACTACTGCATGTGATGAAGTCATGAATCTCAAAATCAAACTCAAAAGTTTGCAATGTACAACCTAATGCATAGACACACACACTAGCTAGCTACACACTCAGTCCAATCCACAAGTAGTTTATACAGCAGCTGTTGCTCACTGGCAGTTCTCTGGGGGAACAAAGTGGTCAGGATTGACTCCCTCCCTCACATCATAGAAGCTAGATAAATTTAGTGGGAAATAATTACTATTCTTGTTTCAACGTCACAAATCTTTAAATTTAAACGTACACTCGTGAGATTCTTGGAAATCCAGGTACAATGACCATCTGATTCTCATAGACAGGAACACAGTTGGCACCACTTGGAAATGTGGTGCGAGGTCGAGCCACTGTCCAAAGGTACCGAGCTACAGGCACGCCATGCAAGTGTGTTTGTGACACCAATACATTAATTAACATCAAGTGTGGGCCATGGAGTATGGACTGATGCAAAAAATTGTTATAGAGAAACAAAAATGTAAACATTGAAACACTCACCTCCTGGAATGTCATAGCGCCACTGTTCCACTCGTAGTCCAACCCCATACTCCTCTGCACCAATGTAGAGGGGACCAAGGTACCGTGCTTCAGATTGGACCTGTATTGGCCTCCATGTCTCGTTGAAATCGCTCTTCACACATGTCTTTGTCTCCTGGTCCTGATGATACTGGAGTCGCTGCATGTGCAAGCCACATGGGTCAGTCAGTGCATGTGGCAACATACAGAGAAGATAATATGAAGTGATACATTCAGAATGAGGGACACAGTACCTGTCTGAAGAGATAGATATCATTGTAGCCAGGTCGAGAGACGTTGGACTCAAGTGGGCGGTGATCTTCTACAGCAATTCGTTCGTTGGAGCCATCATAGTTGAAGAGGGAATACTTGAACCGTCCCCTGACTTCATCATTCTGTGAGGAGGAAACAGTAGTAATGGATGCACTTCAACATATCGTTCTTGGACCTTACCTCAGATATATATGACTCCCATACTGTTGGAAACACTGAAACCACAGCATAATTCATCGATCATACTAGTAACATCATTTCTGACTGTTACCTATGATTCAACTTACAACATCTCTGCAGCTGTGCAGATGCCAAGGCTGCCATACAGGCTACTGAAACAAGGACCAGTACCAGCCTCATCTTGCTTGTTTACGCAGCTTGGAAATAATTGTGCGTTGCGCAGATAGTAAATTTTAATACGTACGTATCTAATGCGCATGCGTCACAGCGCGCGCTTTGATTATGCGAACACCAATAAAATTAATAATTATACTCTACATTATGTAACACGTCATGTACGCATACACTTGCACCTTTATTGGTGTGTATTATCAAATTATTATTATAAGAATCAACTCAAAAGGGGCAAAACGATAACATTAAAATTATCATACGTACGGTAGTACGTATAGTAGGAATGGGCCGACTGTCCCATTAACACAATACAAAATGTTCATGCTTATAAACTTTCAGGGAAACAAGGCTAAGCCTTCAAATGCATTTTATAGCCTCTCCCAGACAGTTTACTTACTGTATTAACCAAGAAAACTGGCAGAAAGTTTCTGGAGCACTCTGGAGAGAGCGCTGGCGAGAAGCCACAAGAGTGCAAATTTGTTCTCCTTCCTTCCTTCCTTCCAGTATTTTATATCAAGAGTTTCAAAGCTGCCTAGATTTTGTTTGCTGCCTTTTCGCCAGCTAACAAGTCAAAAAGGACGTACTACAGATGAAATGAAGTCTCACTATATAGTTAAAGTTGGCTCAATGCCTTTAGTTTGTCTGGAAATCGCGTTCAAGTAAGTCAGTTAGGAAGGAAGTACTTTTTATTTAGCCATTTTGATGTAGGTAAAGGTCGTCAATAGACCACGTGGTTTGCAATTACTTATAATGCGCATGCGCATCAAATATACACTTCTGCTGCCTTTTGTAGAGACTGACTAGTCTCTGCTGTGTGATTCTTTCCATGCAATTGAGCACCTTAGTGTTTAAAAAAGTGAATGAACAAGTATAGTAAAAATTTTATAAAAATTAGAAGTGTAGGAATGGGCAGTGCGGTAAAAAGCAATGAAACAAGGTAAGTCTCTGAATTTCGGCACATGACTACTTCATTTTTTGTACCCAACTCTTATACATTGCTGTGTACCTACATTCTACATACTTGTTACTTTATCCAAATTAGTCAAGTGATTGCTTGCATTGACTCATTAGCCAAATGACCGACACTATAATGATGGAATTCAAACTCAGTTGCAATTGACTCATTAAATGAAGTAGTCATGCATGTGCCGAAATTCAGAGACTTACCTTGTTTCATTGCTTTTTACCGCACTGCCCATTCCTACACTTCTAATTTTTATAAAATTTTTACTATACTTGTAGTACAACAGATAGCTGATCTTCTTTACTGGCAGTTCTCTGTGGGGGGACAAAGTGGTCTAGATTGACTCCCTCCCTCACATCATAGAAGCTAGAAGGAAGACAGTCACTCATGGTGGAAAATTTTATTAAAAAACGTACACTCGTGATATTGTTGGATCTCCCGGGTACAAGACCGAGCTATCATGCAGAATGCAGGATGGAAACATGAGTGAAACTGTGGCGTTCCGAACTTCTGAAAGTGAGCATACTTACATATAATTTTACCTATGTCTAGATCATATCAACCCCATACTCGTCTGCACCAATGTATATAGAGGGGACCAAGGTACCGGGCATCAAATGGGATCTCCATTGGCTTGAATGGCATAAAGTCAGGTTCCTCTTTACGCACACCTTTGCACATGTGATGAAGATGCCACAATAGTTACAATCATCACTTTCAACTGCATTGGTTTCATACCACTCTCAAAAGCCAAATGTCAGTGGAACCAGGTTCAATATAATATATTAGGTGACGATCATTTGCTGATACTCGTTCATTTGTTTCCAGCCACTAAATCATGTTTGATAATAAAGCAATTTTGGGTTTGGTGAGTGTGCAAGGTTGCAAAGGTTCTCAGCTTAGCCATAAATGCCTCCCTTACTCCTGGGAATGCTAAAAGTCACGAAACATAGTGTTTATGTAGAGTAAATTTTTTCAAATTAGAAACTCAGATTAGTTGGTGCTGCTTACCACACCTCAGCTGCGCAGCCACTACTGCTGCCAAACAGGTAACTGAAAGAAGAACATTGTGCTAGCTTCATCTTCTCTGTGTACTTAAGGCCTGGGTCAACAGCATACCTCATAATGTATAGTAACTATAATCTAATCAATATTCGGAATGGTCATAACTTTTAAACTAACTAATTAGTAACCATGGAAACGTAGGTATAGATTCTTTGGGATATTTCAAACATCCTTATGTCAAAAGCTGGTCAGGTGACCATTCTATATTTGCTGAATCAGCAAAAAAATGAATAATTAATTAGGCGGAAATGTTCCCCTGTTGCTATGGTAACCATTTTTTATATAAATATTTTTTTCATCGTTATATGCCTAAATCTCAATTGGGGTTCAGAAATACTGATCTGGATGAAAGATATAGAGCCTTTTCCATATAATGCACACCTGCCGTTCTCTCCTTCTTGGCTATATCTTATCAACAATACGATCAGCGGTAACCCCAATCAAGATTATAGAGGTTCATGATGATAGTTATCTCCTGACAAAGTTTGGTTGCCATAGCAACCTTCTAAGGTTTCCGCCTAATTAATTATTCATAGTTAAAGGTGTTTCATTGATCGATCATTATTTACATGAATATTCATTATTTTGGAATGAGATTTTGGAAACATGAAAATGAAAGGCCAAAAATTTGTTGTATAGCAAAGAAATTAAGAAAAGCTAGTTGATATCCTGTAGATCTGAATTTCAATTCAGGCAAAATTTAAATCATTTTCAAGGTGACCCGGGCCTAAAGGTTACGGGGTACATTCTGTTATGAATATTTAATGAGCAAGAATAAAAAGTTTCTTTTTGGCAAATTACTGCAGCAATTCCCTGCCAAATTTTAAACAACAGCTTAGACAGTTATTCTTTTAAACTTTCAGGCCTAAACAGCGAAAAGACAACCTCAGCAGGCTTACTACACTCAGAGATACCAACAGAAAGAGTAGCCAAAAATTTTTGGCGTCAGTTTATTTCAAGAGGCAACGTTCTAGATCGAGTATACTATGAGAGCGTTAGACGCTTATTTCCAACTCTCCGCAGGGCCAGATCTATTCGGTTGGCTTCTCTTTCTTATAGTATGAAAAAAATGGTAGCTCAAACTTACTTCTTGTCGTGATTCTGCAGCAGAAGCAAAGACAAAAGCTGCCGTTTCTCTGTCGTTGAACGTGCTGTCCACTTTATACGGTCACACGCGGAATCAGTGTCTCCAGATCCTAAACTAAACTCTTCCCTGGTTAAGTTCAATTTTGTCCCTAAATTTCCCTGGGACCTCCCACTCCATTTCCTCCCCAGAATTACATCATTTACCCCTAGAAAATTTAGCAATAATTACACATCTAAACTAACATTTTTATTGATGAAGTTATGACTGTACAAAATTAATGTCAAATTCTGGTAAATAACTATAGGATGTTTGGGTCATAAGAAGTATATTGACACTATATTTCCAGTTTTGTTCCTTGTTACTGATAGCAATCAAATTCCCCAGAATTTCCATATTTTAATAATTCCTTCCCTGGTCCTTAAACAAGTTCAATATTCCTTAGATCTAGGGACATTTCCCTAAATGTGGAGACACTGCGCGGAATACTTTGGAAAAAAACTGACGCCAAAAAATCATGCCAACAGTTTTGCACAAGTTGCGGTAAAATAACTACGCGTGCTCATTAAAATATTCATGAGCAAACGGTAGCCCATAACCTTAAGTACGCAGAGTTTGCATTAAAATTTTGTTTGGGTCTCATCTCACGTGCTAAAAATAATATTTTCGCGGCATAATTTTTGTGCGCATGCTCAGTGAATTTAGACTGCGCCGACATTTTTCTTCACTATTAGCTTCTTGATCATCTCAAAATGAAGGCTGTGTTCGTACTTTTCTTTGTTGCTGGAATCTCAGCCGTCTCTGCTCAGCTGATATGCAGTGAGTAATGTTAGTTTGTGACTCTTGTATGCATCAACAGGACCATTTTCTACTACAGGAATCCCTGATGCATTTGAGGCTCATTATCATGCAGTATGTTGTAGAACCTGTGTACACTATTAAACATGCTTTTTCATATAATTTCATTACAATATCTTGTTCAGTTTGACTCTCTAGGAATGTATTCTACATACGAGCGCTACTATTACAATGAGAACAACTTGCGCCTAGCCATCAATGAGGTGACACAAACACCCATTGGGAGAATTGCTGATGATATCATCTACCTTTTTAGAGAGATCAGTTAACTTGATCTAATCATTTCATATTGAAATCAAAGAATAGTATGTGCTAATGTGATATGAAACACCCTGTCCGAGTGTGTACATGGAAAGAATTCTTATAGGCTAAATCAGATCGGCCAGCCAGCCAGACACCGAAGAGTGCAGGAAGGTCAACCTCACTGGGGTATCCTTCCCAAGATTAGAACTCCCTTTCAATGCTGAGTACCGTGGTCCCCTCTACATTGGAGCTGAGGAGTATAGAGTTGGATTGAGAATGAACTTGTTTACTTTTGAATCTAGTCCAGGAGGTTAATTATACATGGCTGCATTGCTGAGGCCTGCTCATGTTGGCATGTTGGCATACAGAGCGTCAAGTCCTGGGTATTGCTCCAAGTGGATGTATCCCAATCTGTCGTTACCGCTTGTACAGAGAAGCTCGTTACTTTTTGGAAGATGAGTGAGTTACAAGACAAGCTATATACTTTTGTGCTAGCTACACAATACCTATAATATAACACACACACACACACACACACACACACATGCACACATGCACACACATACACACAAACACACACAGCTACTACAATGTTAGGCTTGGTGTTGATCCAGATCATTTCGTACCTCCCCCCAGCTGTGTTCAGTGAGTAGTTACTGCATGTGTTGAAATGGACCCGAGCTGTGATATTATTGATAGTAATAGATGTTTGAGGTTATTATTATATTTATATAATAATTTATATTATATTATGTGTGCTTGAAATATTTTTTAATTAATGTGATGTGTGGGTAAAATACATACACCATACGAAAAAATACATATAGTGGAGGATACTTGCACACATTATCAAGTTATAATGATTAATTCATGTGCACTATATATAGCAAATTATTTCTTTTTGAGAATTTTACTCGATAACTCAACCAAAATTCATACAAAATATACATTAAATGAACTCATGGAAAAATACAAGAGAACTGCAAGTATTATACAGATCAAGACAGAAATACAGAAATGTTTGGCCGAAATAAATTTAAAGTCATCGTTTACCAACACCATATAATCTTGTATTATTTTACACAGTTTGGTCCAGGCACAAAATGATCAGGGTTTACTCCAGTCTTGATATTGTAGAATCTTGGAAGGAAATCATAAAAAGATGCACAAGAAGTTGCAATAATGTCATGGTGACAATGCATAGTGGTACTGTCACAGCTTACTCTTCAAAGACTCCATCAACATCTGTAGATACTATTGACACTGGGACACAGCCTTGACGTGTTATGGTCGATAGATAATCTGAAGGGTGGTTTAAATGTGATACAAATGACAACCAATTCATGCACCCCTGGCTAAGAGAGTCAAACCATGCCTTGGTGATCGTCACTGAACCTCCACAGGTCCACTTTCAGTCCAAGACCATACTCCTCAGCTCCAATGTAAAGGGGTGTCACGTACTTTGCATCTGGTGGAATCTTGATGAAGTTACCAGGAAAGGTGTCATTTAGGGGTTCTTTTTTGCAAGTGTTTTTCTCCAAATCCTCATCATATTCAACACGCTACAGACACAAACAGATAATGTCAGTGGTAATATTTCTAACACCTCGATCTATTAAAACAGCCATGCAAAGGTACCTCTCTGTAGAGGGCTATCTGCTTGAATGGTGAGAACCCACGCCTGCTTTGGTTACCTTCGACAGTCACTATGGTGGCTGCTACTACAATGTTAGGCTTGGTGTTGATCCAGATCATTTCGTACCTCCCCCCAGCTGTGTTCAGTGAGTAGTTACTGCATGTGTTGAAATGGACCCGAGCTGTGATATTATTGATAGTAATAGATGTTTGAGGTTATTATTATATTTATATAATAATTTATATTATATTATGTGTGCTTGAAATATTTTTTAATTAATGTGATGTGTGGGTAAAATACATACACCATACGAAAAAATACATATAGTGGAGGATACTTGCACACATTATCAAGTTATAATGATTAATTCATGTGCACTATATATAGCAAATTATTTCTTTTTGAGAATTTTACTCGATAACTCAACCAAAATTCATACAAAATATACATTAAATGAACTCATGGAAAAATACAAGAGAACTGCAAGTATTATACAGATCAAGACAGAAATACAGAAATGTTTGGCCGAAATAAATTTAAAGTCATCGTTTACCAACACCATATAATCTTGTATTATTTTACACAGTTTGGTCCAGGCACAAAATGATCAGGGTTTACTCCAGTCTTGATATTGTAGAATCTTGGAAGGAAATCATAAAAAGATGCACAAGAAGTTGCAATAATGTCATGGTGACAATGCATAGTGGTACTGTCACAGCTTACTCTTCAAAGACTCCATCAACATCTGTAGATACTATTGACACTGGGACACAGCCTTGACGTGTTATGGTCGATAGATAATCTGAAGGGTGGTTTAAATGTGATACAAATGACAACCAATTCATGCACCCCTGGCTAAGAGAGTCAAACCATGCCTTGGTGATCGTCACTGAACCTCCACAGGTCCACTTTCAGTCCAAGACCATACTCCTCAGCTCCAATGTAAAGGGGTGTCACGTACTTTGCATCTGGTGGAATCTTGATGAAGTTACCAGGAAAGGTGTCATTTAGGGGTTCTTTTTTGCAAGTGTTTTTCTCCAAATCCTCATCATATTCAACACGCTACAGACACAAACAGATAATGTCAGTGGTAATATTTCTAACACCTCGATCTATTAAAACAGCCATGCAAAGGTACCTCTCTGTAGAGGGCTATCTGCTTGAATGGTGAGAACCCACGCCTGCTTTGGTTACCTTCGACAGTCACTATGGTGGCTATCCTCTCGTTGTCAACATCAAACGACCACCTGTAGTGAAAGGTAGGGCCCATTCGCGCCTTGTCTCCCTGGAGAACATACAAATGATATATATCTACAGTGATAGCAGAGGCTAAAGGATAATGCAACAGGAAACATGCATTTCAGTGAGAGGAAGCCACTGAATCAGTTGCTTTACTACAATCATCATAGAATGATATAAGTACTATAAACTTACATAGTACATATCGCCCTCCCATTGCCGCGGTGGCTCTGCAGAACAATCAATATTATTTAAAAATTCTATACTTCATGATCTGCTCAACCTATAAAGCAACTCACCACATCTAAACTGGGCGGAAGAGAGAACGACTGCAGCCAAGAGAGAGAGCACCACAAGAATGGACTGAGACATGATTGATTTCGCGGCACGCGCGGTAAACTATATAGTAATGACGTCATGTTTGTAAACATGCGATATGCACACTATGAAGCTATAATTATTATCATAATTATCGGGTATTATAACAAAAATAAGTTCAGTTTTTCCTTCAGCTGCTCAGCGGCAGCCTTCTGGGGGTGCAAAGTGAACTGGATTGTTTCCTTCCCTCACATCGTAGAAACTGAAGACATTGACTTAAATAAATTTTTGATCATCAAATTTATTAGTGGAACATACGTTCGTGATATTGCTGGATTCCCTGGTACAATGATGGCCTGGCTCACATGGACAGGAATGCACTTATTCTCAGCAATGGGAGCTGTGGTGCGATCTCTGACGACTGACCAAATGTACCGAGCTGTCACCACCAAATGAAAAGAACATCACCATAGTAACATTGCCATAACTAGGTGTGCACAGTGACTCACATCCTGGAATGTCATAACGCCACAGTTCCACTCGTAGTCCAACCCCATACTCCTCTGCACCAATGTAGAGGGGACCAAGGTACCGGGCATCAAATGGTATCAGTAATGGTCTCCATGTCTCATTGAAATCCCTTTTCACACATGTCTTTGTCTCCTGGACTTCATGGTACTGTATGTGCTGCATGCATAACGTGTGTGGTGAACCATTAGAGCAGTACAGCGCAGAAAGCAACTAACCTCTCTGTAGAGGTAGATGTCAGTGTAGCCAGGTTGGACATACTTTGACTCCAGAGGGGGGCGATCTTGCACTGATATCCGTTCATTGGTACCGTCATAGTTGAACAGAGAATATCTGTTCCTCCCGGTGATTGAATTGTGCTTTAAAATAAAGGTCAATAGAAAGTTTATAGAGGAGATAAATTCTCAGTGATTCATTGCAAGTCAACCTGACCTAACTTGATCATACCTCAGAGATAAATGCCTCCCACTCAGTTGGAAATACTGAACATAAAGCATTGAATGATCATGTGGACAGTAAAGTTTGCTCAGTATTAATGTTGCAAATATTAACTTACCACATCTTAGCTGTGCAGACGCCACAGTTGACAAATAGGCAGCTGAAAGTAGAAACAGTGCGAGCTTCATCATCGATAACATACCCGCGCGATATGAGCGTGGTCGCACATGATAAACAATAATTGTGCGAAGCGCGGATAATGAAAAGTTTGGGTAAACAAAATAATGCACTAAGTAGTCAATTACTCAACGCAGTAACTATTGTAGCAGTAGCTGCTGCTCACTCGCAGTTCTCTGGGGGAACAAAGTGGTCAGGGTTGTCTCCCACCCTCACATCATAGAAGCTAGAGGAACAACAGACACATGATCACAAATCAATTTGAATTTTACATAAACTTTGCAATATTGCTTACGCTCTATATATTCTCGGATTCCCTGGTACAATAGTAATCTGGCTTTCATGGACAGGAATACAGTTATTGGAACCAGTTGGTGTTGTTATAGTATTTTGAGCAACCGACCAAACGTATCGAGCTGAATTATCATGATAGTCATAATTACTAACTCATCACACAAACCAAGAGAGATAAACCACGTGCACCACAGCTATAGTAGTAGTAGTAGTACTAACCTCCAGGAACTGAATATGACCACAAGTTAACTTTAAGTCCAACCCCATACTCCTCTGCACCAATATAGAGGGGACCAATGTACTTGGTGTCAAATGGAAACTCTATTGGTCTCCAGGTCTCATTGAAATCCCTCTTCACACAGCTCTTTGTCTCCTGGACTTCATGGTACTGTATGTGCTGCATATATTAAATGTGTGAACCATTACAGTATGGTCATACAGCACATAAAATAACAACTAACCTCTCTGTAGAGGTAGATGTCGGTGTAGCCAGGTTGGACATACTTTGACTCCAGAGGGGGGCGATCCTGCATTGATATCCGTTCATTGACACCATCATAGTTGAACAGAGAATATCTGTTCCTCCCGGTGATTGAATTATGCTTCAAAGGAATAATTATAGAAAGTTAAAGTACTGCATGATACACAATAATAATTTGTGGCTCTGTCATTTTAATATACCTCAGAGATAAAAGCCTCCCATGCTTCAGGAAATTCTGAAAAACATAAAATGCATCTTTAATTTAATCCCATCTAGTAATTCATGGAAATAATAATAATCCTTACCACATCTAGTTCTTATCTGTGCAGACACAAGAACTGTCAAGCAAGTAACCGAAAGAAGGAACAATGCGAGCCTCATCTTTGCCGTCACGTTCACGATATATGGTCGAACAGATAGCTCATAATATCATGCATGCACGCGTGCACCCACGTGATGAAATAATTGCGCGATGCGTATAAGCGCAGATACTATCAAAGCGGCTTAGCCTGTACATCTATCTCTTTCTTCCTGATATGCAACAACAGTCAATACATGGTGTACATAAGCATAGTTCACTGGCACTCAGCTGGTGGAGTGAAGTGATCCGGGTTGTAGCCCAATCGCAAATCAAAGAAACTAAATAAAAGAAAAAACACACAAAAACACAAAGAACCACAATAATTTCTATCAGGTCACAGACTATAAATAAAAACGTGCAGGTATTGTACTTACGTGCGTGTTACTTGCGGCTCTCCCGGCACTATGATGGTCTGAACATCAGTGACAGGAAGACAGCCAGAATGGGTGACCGACATTACGTGACGAACTGGAGGAAGAAGACAACTAGCTATACACAATCTGACATTGAGTCTTTGGACACATTGACAAAAGCAGTAACCATATCACGCATACCTCCACGAAGGTTAGAGGCCCACAAGTCAACTCTCAGTCCCAAGCCATACTCCTCTGCACCAATGTAAAGGGGAGCAATGTAGGTGGAGCCAAGAGGGATCTCATATGGCCTGAAGGTTTCATTGAGAGGAAGCTTCTGGCACTGCTGAGAGTGTATCTCCTCACGATAGTGGACTCTCTGTGGTGAATGACAGCTAGCAATGATAATAGTGCAGATAGTATCATACAGATACCCATTGTACTAGTGCAGTGCATCATACCTCTCTGTAGAGGAAGATGTCGCTGTAAGCAGAGGTGGAGACAAACGCTGGAGGTCTGTCGTCGATGGCTACCCTCTCTCCACTTCCATCGTAGTTGAAGAGAGCATAGTGATTCTGACCAGTAATGGTGTTGTGCTAGAGGGAGGTCCATGGGCACATTGTGTGTGCATCATGTGACTGTCAGAGTGGTTACCATGGTAACATACCTGAAACATGTGAGCCTCCCAACTCGTTGGCAGGTCTGAAACCAGTGGAGGCCACCAGTGAAATAAACTAAATTATCTTATTAGCAACGTATCAGTGTAGAAATGTAGAACTTACTGCATCTGGTCTGTCCGTACACCACTGCTGCCAAGGAGAGAGCACTTAGGAGAGAGAGCAACAACTTCATGATTTACCCATTCACACGTGATCACAATAATTATGCGTTTACGAAAATTGCTTAGTTCTATGCGCGCATGCGCAGTGATTTACAGCGCAGACATTTTTCTTCACAAGCAAGCAAGAACGCCCAACTGTCGATCATCTCAAAATGAAGGCTGTGCTCGTACTTTTCTTTGTTGCTGGACTCTCAGTTGTCTCTGCACAGCTGATATGCAGTGAGTGGAGTCAAACAGCAATATTATTTTGCAGCTGTAGCTTCGTAGCTCTATTTGTTGTTTTTGTATTCTTTTTCCTCTACAGGAATCCCTGACGCATTTCAGGCCCATATCTATGAGGTAAGTTTACCTGTGTACCATTTTGATCATATTCAAGTGATCTTGATTGCTTCTATTCAATATCAGTTTGACAATCGTAGGACTTTTACTCGATATGAGCGCTACTATTACGATGAGAACAACGGACGCCTAGCCACTTATGAGGAGACAGAGACAGCCACTGGAAGGAGTGCTTATGATGACATCTACCTTTTCAGACAGGTCAGTGCTCACAATCTTAAGAATGATGTGTGCCACTAGCTCTTCTGGTTCACTGATTTATACAGCTAACTCAGTACCACATTAACACTGACACTAAAGTGTGCAAGAAAGAGAACCTCACTGGGGTAACCTTCCCGAGGTTTGAGCTCCCTTTCAATGCTGAGTACCGTGGTCCTCTCTACATTGGAGCTGAGGAGTATGGAGTTGGATTGAGAATGAACTTGTTTACCATTGAAAACGCAAACCCAGGAGGTTCATAATATGTTACCTATGTCTATATGTCTTGCTTACATTACACTATTCTAACAGAGCGTCAAGTCCTGGGTATTGCTCCAAGTGGATGTATCCCAATCCGTCGTTACCGCATGTTCAGAGAAGCTCGTTACTTTGTGGAAGAAAAGTGAGTTGATTACACCTATGTCTTGAAATATTATTTTCCACAATGTGCGTGCATATGTCATGGCTTGCTCTCTCTCTCTCTCTCTCTCTCTCTCCAACTAAAACACACACACACACACACACACACACATACACACACAGTTTCTACGACGTTAGGCTTGGTGTTGATCCAGATCATTTCGTACCACCCTCCAGCTGTGTTCAGTGAGTAATTACTGATGGACTCTGAGACATTTTAGTTGGACATTTTTTTGCTCAAATTTGAGTTGTCTGAAGTGAATTAATGCTGACATTGAGTTGCTATTATTAGTTGTGCCCACTGTACTGTTAAGTCATGTAAAATGAATATTAATGTGATTATGTCTAATTACATTGGTGATGAAGACTAACACTATTACAATGAACTATGGTATGTATGTTTCAACTATATAGCTGGTTTGGAACTCCAACATGAAATGCATGCATGATTTACACCTTTCTGGACACGTATACCATTAATCAGAATGTATATAGTTACATTGCTAAAACTATTGCTGACTTAGTATAAAAAATAAATTCCAACACAAAAAAGTGATCAAAGAATCTTAATAATACTGTGGGTAAAAAACATTCATTAGCCTACCAGTTGTATTATAAATTTGTCAGTGTCTAGTGGCAATTCTGAGGAGGTACAAATGCATTCGGGTCATATCCCATCTCCACATCGTAAAACCTGCAGGTGGGTGGTGTGTCAGCACATGCACAGGAACAAGAAACTATCTCAATACAATCACTCCTACCTGGTGATGACAAGACCCTTTTCAGGGCTGGCATAGACATCATCTACAGGGAGACAGTCCACTCTAGTCCAGGAGGTGGCATAGCGGACTGCATGGACGGATGTAATACATGAGGCAATGTCAAAATTACAATTTGATGTAAGGTATCGTACCATTGCTGGTGGAGTTGCCTCCCCCCCACAGGTCCACCTCTAGCCCCAGGTCGTACTCCTTAGCTCCGATATATCGTGTGCCAAAGAACTCGGCATTTACTGGAATTTCAAGTGGACGCCAAGTCTCATCAAGATCGGTCTTCTTACAGTTTGCTTCATCGCCAGGCTCAAACACATAAGCTATTTTCTGTTAGCAAAGAGAATCAGTCCGATATTGATATTTACTACAAGAGTAGAGTTTTAATGAACCTGGTTGTAAAGTAGGATCTTGTTTACGTATTTCCTCTCTCCCTTCACGTCATACTCCTCATTGATTGCTACACGTCTGTCAATGCTGTCGTATGTGATATGGGCATAGCTCTCATAGCTGTTCATAGCATCCATCTGTAAATAATGGTAATAATTAGCTATAGTACCACTAGATACTTGAATCCTCTCAGTCTCAGTGAACAGTCATATAGGATACTGTTTAGACATGCAACATGCTATCAAAGTTGATGGCCAATTGAATTAATGTAGGCATGAGTACAATACTCTAGGGACTTACCTCCAGTCTGTGAGCATGCCACCTGCTTGGAGTGACTGCAGAATGATTCAGAAGGTGGAAATTTCACTGATTAACATTTTATTGTAACTTACGGCATCTTTGAGGGATCTGGGCAGCTGCCACTGCTAGACAAGTCACAACAAGAAGTAGCTTCATTTTCTTAAACGCGTAAATTCCTATGAACACGCCCACTATTCGCATATTTAAATCGAATATATGCGTATCGAATAAATGTGCGGTTCGCGAAATTCAACGACTAGAATATGATTTTTGTCCAAAATCTGTCGCCAGATGTTTTGTGGTATGATTATGTGCGAGCAAACATATGACTTGCATCGTGTAATCGAATTTCATAGTCTCCTGATCAGGCCTCGTGGTTCTATTGCATGCTGTAAATATATGAATATTTTGATGAGGTGAAGGATAGAGTAATTTATGGTCTCTCATGTGGTCCTCAAACGGGCGCCCCATTTCTGCTTATGCACTGCAAACATAATAATTAGTAATCACATAATATCATTGGCTACTCAGATACATTTAGGTTTTATACACAAACTCAAAATCTTCCACCCCTTTTCTAGCTAAAAGAGGTCATTATTGAATAGTAACAAAAGAAAAATCAGTTTAGTTTCCATTGTCATTAACTCTAGAGGGTGCCTGTGCACTGGGGAGGGACGTTAAACACTGTGGAGTCTTTAATTCCAATTGTTATGTTGTAGTAGCTGGAGGAAAGAGTTGGAAGGAGTGTATGATGATGGAAGTTGTGGCTGGCGCTGCTGCTATACTGACTTACTTGTTGTACTCAGCATATCCAGTAGTTGTCTGACTGTAGTAATTCCAAGAAACCGGTACACACAACCTGCCCTCTCCAGGTTGAATCCACTGGCCATAGAAGTTACCTATACATAAATATTATCCATTAAATTTCAGCTTGAAATTGGCCAGTCTGCATGCTAGCTTATGCTTGAAGCATGCCATGCAATCATCAAGGATCAACTCCACCAGGCTGGCTTACCTCTCTCAGTCTTTCCTTCATAGATGTTCACTTCTACTCCCTCACCAAACTGAGCATTGGAACCAATCTCTGCCTTTGCGACCAGTTCATCAGTGTCACTCACTCCAATCACAAAAAATGGCTCAGTCAGTGGGAATTTTCTGCATTCACCAGTCTTGAGGTCAACACGATAGCCCATTTTCTGAAGAAACAGAGTTTTGCTGATGGTTTTATCTACCCCAGCAAAGACCTTACCTCTTGGTGGAGGAACAACTCAATGTAGTAGTAGCTGCTTCCATTGTACCTGGTGTCATCATAGAACCTTACCCTCTCACCTGTTTCATCATAGGAGATGAAAGAGTAGCGTTCCCTGTCTCTAGCTGGAGTCACCTTCAACACAAATCACAGCTAGAGATAAACCACTATTATGCAACAAACTAAGTTCATTTAATAGATACCTGAACACGAATTCCCTCCCATTGCTTGGGTGTATCTGAAAATAAAATGTGCAATGATCATGATTATCAAAAAATAACAGCGCTCGAAAATTATACTCATAGACTAGTATTTCACTCACCACACTTGTCATCTTCTTGTGCTGTTACGGCAATGGCAGCAGCCAGTAAGAGGAATGCAGCGATAACCTTCATTTTGTTTGCAGCTACTCTTTTAGACACGCTCGTTTCTTTCTCGAGGTTGCACCGATTTAAACCACACCCCCTTTACATATCGCAGTTATCGCATGTACGCATAAGCATGCGCGCAGCTTCCAGCTCCGCCTCCAAACACATCATTTTTTATCTCAACACAAAATAATGTCATATAAATTTAAGGAAAATTTTTAATAGGAAGGTTCTTAGAATTTGGTGCATTCTGTGGGCGGGATGAAGACAGTAGGGTCCTTTATTCCCAGAGTGATGTTGTAAAAACTGCAAGATCACAAATGGGTGATATCATCAGTGCAGTACTATAGCATTGTAGCACTAGCTATGATGATGATAGTTGGCTACTGCATCTCACCTTGTGTAGATTTGCTGGCCAGTTGTTCTACTGGTAAAGCTCTCAAAAATTGGCACACATTGTTTAGCATCTCCCCAGCCTGGCTGGGCCCACTCACCAACATAACGACCTGTAGATGTAGCAGGGAGAGATGTATAATTATCTCAGTGTTGTGTTGTGGAGCTAGCTGAGCCTTACCTCGGTCAGTTTCTTTAGTGTAGCCATTGACCTCCACTCCAGCTCCAAACACAGCATCACTTCCAATGATGGCCTTGTAGGAGAGGGCGTCCGTGCTGGGCACTCCAATCTGATGAAAGTCCTCCGTCAGTGTGAACCTCTCACAGGTGTGAGGCACTGCAGTCAGGTTGATGCGATATCCCACTTTCTAAAATGAAATGTAAATGAGTCCTTTGACAATATGAAAGTGAAAGCTGCGTTGATTACCTCCATGTGGAGATAGATCTCCCGATATCGTTCTGTCTGGCTGACGTTGCCCACCCTCTCCTCATCCACTCTATTGAACCTCAGGTTGGTGGCATCATAGGAGATGTAGGAGCGTCTCATGTACTTCGACACACTTGCACTCACCTTATACGCAAAATTTATATAGATACAACCAAAACTTTAATAATTAAATTTACTCACTCGCAATTCAAAGCCCTCCCATAGGTCCGGAGTATCTGCATCAGCAACAATTTAAGTATTTAACTACACAACATGAAAGTTAGCGTATATCTACTTACCACACTTGTCCTGTTCCTGGGCGATGGTAGCCACGCAGACCACCAGCAGTAAGAGAGAAACAACCTTCTTCATGTTGCAAATCAGCAGCAATCGGATTGGGTAGTTTGCGCGTAAGACTACTAGTCACGTGAGTTTATTACGTGGGCGTTGAAATCGAGCCACTCCCCCCTAGTTTGAAAAAATGTCTGCTTCCATTGAGAAGCCAGCCAGTGACGCAGATCCTTCTTCTCCCACCTCAGGGACACAGGTAAGAGTGTATCCATGACTTCCAGAACCTAATAATGAACAAATGGGTGTAAATGGGCTAGAACAAATATTGTAAAAATAATAAAAATTTCTAATCTTGCTTCACTGCCACATGATTCCCTACACCGTGGTGTAGAAACAAGTGCCCAGTGATCTTAAGCGTAAGAACCAACAGCTAAAGAGAGAAAATGATGAGCTACGCAGTCTGTGTTCTTTCTTGGAGCAGAAGTCAAAGAGAAACCTCCAGCTGGCAGCAGAATGGCAGACCTTTGGCAAGTACACTGCATCAGTGCTCAAGAAGGAGGTGGAAACATATGAGACCAAGATGAAGCTCATGGAGGAGCAGCTGAAGAAGCTTGCAACTGAAAACAAAGAGCTTCGTGAGATGTGTATCTATTTGAATCGGTCAAGAGAGGAGGAGAGCACGGTCCAGCTGACACCACCTGAGACCACAGAACTGCTGGTCCACACCCGCATCCTCACTGAGCTCAACAAGAGAGGGGGAGGGATAGTGCCAGTGTACAGAGGAGGGCTGGCCAGTGATGTCACCCTCAGAGAGGGCAAGAGCAGTGGCAAGGAGAGGCAGCTGTCTCTCTCTGGAGGTGAACCCAGTGGGGCCATGGCTGAAATGAAGACCAGGGTGGAACAGCTGGAGAGAGAGAAACTAGAACTGATCCAAGTGAGTGAGTGAGTGAGTGTCTTTGTATACAGTCAATGTTAATACGGTAAAGTGGGACAATTTCAAACATGAGGCTTATTGAATATTCTGATGTTGTAGTGCCAGTTAATTTCTTTGCTATAAGCACCGTTCAGATCCTACTTTTTTGAACATCAAATTTGGTAGGCTCTATTGATAGAAAACTGCATAGCATTGAATATTGATAGAAATACGATTAATTATCCTACTGGTTAGAAATTGCTCCGCCTTACCTTATTGCAAGCTGTATTATCCTGTCTTTATTAGCTACTTCCATTATCTCATGGTGAAATAATTAATTTTATCACTGAACTATGTACTTTAATTTCATGTTTAACAGTCAGGCTGAAAGTTGAAAGACTGTGCATGTTTCATTTTTCTTCATACATTCTCTCTCCCAGTTTCTGTCTGCTGCTCATCTCTTAGCAGCAAACACTCACAAACTGGATGACCCCTCCCCGCTGTATCCCTCACAACAGAAGACACCACCGGTGGACACACCCCCTGATCTTGCCTCGTTCCTCAAGCAAGGAGCCCCCCTGCCTGTCCCCACACCACCTGGACTGGCCAATGGCCCAGCTGTTTCACAAGACACAATAATGACAGCTGTAACGGTAAGTCCCTGTATAGTGGCTGCCAATAACCACACTTTATGCACTGCTACATACTAATTCCTCATGTTCCCACAAGTGACATATTATAAATACATGCAGCTGTTGGATGTGTGCCGGAGACTGGATGCAGCTGATGTCAATGGCTATGCTGACCCAAGAGATGAAATGGAGGCAACCACATTGAGAGTTTTACTAGGGGTATGTATGATGGTGCACACAGTATAATAATAATATCGGTAATAATAATTTCTCTCTATGTATCTATGCAGATTGCATGGCAGAGACTACAGGAACAAATGCAAGGAGACAACATAACAACAAACAAACAAACAATGTAACACACTTTCAATGGTTAATAAATATAAAAACTAAACGAAAAATAATAATAATTATATTGTTATAAAATTGTTCATGTGAACTTGTAGTTATAGTACTGTTGTTGTACAGCCTCTCCTGCCTTTCTCTGTTCAACCAGTGCCCTCTTGGCAGCTCCAGACAGAAACTGGGCCATGTGAGCATTCTTTGTTCTGTGGAGGACCTTGGCAGTGCTGTCGGACAGCCCTCCCCCCCTGGCAGCTGCCTTCTCTGTCATGAGGGTGGAGTCCAGAGTCATGGCTTGCTCAGAGAAGATGGCCTGCTCCTCTTGTTGCTGGTCATTCTGAGCTCCTCTCTGAATCATGCACTCCACAGCATGCCTGCAAATTACAATGGGAGAAGATGTGATTAGTTACAGCAAATTGACTAAACTCTTTACACTAACATCTAATGACCAAACAATGTACAAAGACTCACAGATTTTCCCTGGCTTCTTTGGTCTTTCCCGTCTGAGCCAGCTGAGCTGACCTTTGAACTGCAGCGAGACCCATCACAGCTACGTTCATGTTCCTCTCCACGGCCTCTCTATCCTCAGTGACCTGCTTGGCCTGGGAGATGACTCGGAGCCACTTGGAGCCGTCCTTACGACGGTAGCGGATCTGAACCTACACACACAATGGGAAGGACACAATGACACACACGCACACACACTGTGGCAAAGAGTAACTAGATGTCCAATTGAAATCCAATGCACAATAACTAAGTGTTGTGTGTGTTGTGGTGAGCATTACTTGGAATGGCAGAGTGGTGGTATTCTTGAGACGAGAGTTGTCTACTGAGAATGTCACGGATATGTCTGTCTCTCTCGTGACGTTGCCAAGGTGCTCCGTTACCCTGGTGATGTGTTTGGAGTTGGACTTCTTGTCCAATCGGATGGCAGGGTCCATGAAGTAAGAGACCTCCACCTCTGTAGCGATGATGGGGTTCTGAGAGATGAGTCTGATCTGCCTGACCATCTCCAGGGGGTGGAGGATGTTGACAGTGCCATTGGTGATGGAGGCACAGGAGGAGAGGGCCTCCATTGCACATGTAGAACCCTCAATGCCAAGGACAGAGATGGTGGTGTGACTTGTCTGGGCATGTTCTCCCATCTATGTGTGTGTGTGAGAGTGAGAGAGAGAGAGAGAGAGAGAGAGAGAGAGNAGAGAGAGAGAGAGCAGGTTTAATTTGAAAAAGATGCTACTGCTTAAGTTAGTTAGAATTTTAGTTTTTCTTTTCTTTCTTGTTCCTTTGTTGGAACATAACATGATCTCCTAGAGACAAATCACCATGGATGTTGACATAATATTTTAGCTCCTCTGGAATTGTCAACTCGATACACACACTTACAGTTGAGTAGAATCCCTCTCCGTCTTGGTTCCCACTCAGGTTGCCCACGCCAATGTTGGAGACACCATCGGTGCAGAGGATGATCTCAGCCGAGGGGAAGTTGGAAGCCATACCCACACACAGCGCCAGTGTCGGACCCAGTGCCGTGGTGCCTCCTGTGTTGAGTGAGCCCACCTTACCAGTCAGATCACTGTGGGGGGTGGAAGGAAGAGAAATTGATAGAATAAATTATTACAAAATCGGAATCTTTCTATAATTTATCCATTCTATCACTCTATACATAGACTTGACACATGTACAATCAGAAAAACAAGTACCTAAGTGAGTCTTCAATGGTCCTGAGGGAGAGGTCGCTCCCAAACACCTGGCCTTGCTTCATGAGGACATTGTAGTCCTCCAACGAGCCACTGTCCAGCTGATTCTCACCACCACTACCATCACCATGGTAACGGATCTTATTGTCAAAACTGACCAGAGCAACCTGGAGCAAGTGAATTAATTAGTGAGAAGGAATAATGACAGGAGGAGAACCAATCATGTCAAAGAACACACACACACACACACACACACACACACACACACAATTTCTCTTCTCAAATAAGCAAACAAACAAACAACGTGTACGGATACTGTACATGTGCAATTCACCAATCAGTGAACTGACCTTGTTGTTAGGCTCCGTGACTGACATGTGCTGAAGGTGTCTGCTCACTGCCTCCTTGATGGACTCAAGACGGGAGATGTACTGTGTTCCCCCTCCTCCCCCACGTCCAGCTGCACTCATCCACTCCGCCTGGAGGGCGGGGACCTCCACTGTGGTGCTCATGGAGCCGCTGATGTCCACCGCAAAGATCACCAGGTTGCTTCTCTGGCTCCTCTTTGTAGCGTTCTTATCTCCACTAGCCACACCCTTCTCGTTACTAGGCTCCTCCTCTTTTGTTGGCTCTGGTTCGGCTGGCTCAAGAAGGTAGTCAGCAGTGGTGTCCCCCGGCACGCCCTCAGGGCTCATGTCCACATCGTGATTCTCCTCACCACAGAATTCACTATACGAAGGAAATTTAGCATTTACAATGTACATAGTCACATGACTTGTTGGGAAGAACATCCATGCAGGACATGTACTGTATAGCCAGAAATATTGACGATCAAAAAATTTGACGGTTTGCTCCACAGAACAGTAAATAAAAATATTGACGAATTTAAATTTGACGATTTGCGTGTGCGCATAATACATTCATATACGGCGCCCAAAATATTGGCTGATTTAAATTTGATGATTTGGACTTTGACCGTCAAACCGTCAAATTAAAATCCCCGTCAATATTTCTGGTTATACGGTATTTCCATTATGTGAGTCATGATCAATACATGCAGGACTTGAGATCTGGTTTAGAAGTCAACTAGTACAATGTCATGTCTTTCTAATGTGTTTTGAAATGTTAGTGAGGCAAAATTGCATTTTGATGAAAAAAGGAAAACGCTACTGATTATTAACAGGAGTAAACGACTTTAAATCTTTTGGCCAACGAATTTCCATGGCAGGATATAAATTACACCTGTCTAGTGCACTGGTCACATGACTCACCACTTCCAGCTGGTTGTCTGTCCCTGGGCTGTGAGCTGGGAGAGGTGGGAGACAGCTGCCTCGCAGCACCTGCAGAACCAGGGGTCCCCAGTCGTGGGTGTTGGCTCCTTGGCCAGACTGCCCATGTACAGCACCAGTGCATTGTTAGTGGCACGTTTCACCTTCACCGACTTCTCAGGTTTAGTGGGTGGAGCAGGAGTGGATGTGGTTTCATCTAGTGCCGGCTCTTCTGTTGATGGTGTGGCACCCCCTGATGATGATGATGATGATGATGATGATGATGACTTCTTGAAGAGACTTCCCAGAAAGCTCCTTCGTTTCTCTGCAAGCAATGACAAATAAATCAACCACTGTTATGAGTGTGAACATATTGATCACAATTTAATGATTTGTGATACAATACATTGATCACATTACAATGCAATGTGTGAACACACATTGATCACAACGCGATGTGTGATCACACTAACACAAATTGATCACAACGTACTAGCAGTCTGTGTTGTTTGGCTCCCACTGGCAGTGGCTGAACTTGATTTCTTCTTTCCTTTCTCCTGTTTGGGGATCCCCTTCACCACACACTGCTTGCGATAGGAGTCCTCAATTGTAGGGTCGTACTCCTCAACAAAGTGACCAATCACAAATCGATTGCAGATGCTGGACTTGCCGACTCCTCCACTGCCCTGGATCACCACCTTGTACTCCTTGCCCCTCAGGCGAGGTGTCCTGCGGACCAACTCATGCATGGCCTCTGTCACATTGATGTCCATTTTAGCAGACGTCTCGAAAAAAGGCCATCCAATTCTCTTGGCAAACTCTGAGCCTTCAGCAGTGGACACAACTCTACTAGCCGCCAGGTCACACTTGTTGCCACAGACAACCTGCACATAGTAACACCAGAGTGAGATCGATATTGATATGCCTTGGCTTGCATCATATAAACCATGTATAAACTCAGTATTTTAACTATAATATCCAAGCTTTGTGTCTTTGGTGGTCATGTATTTTGCATCATGGGGATAATATGGTGGTCCTGAAGGTTCAAACTGATTTTGCTAACGGATTTTTGATCTAAGCTATTTTTGACCCCTTCTAAGCGATTTCCAAAGTCATCTAAGCGATTTTCATCTAAGCTGTTTTGTCTAAGCGGTTTTAGTCTAAACCATTTTTCATATGATTTTCTTCCAAGTCTAAGGCTAGGGCTAGGGCTAGGGGCTAGAGGTTTAAGGGCTGGAGCTAGGGGCTAGGGAATACTATATAGAGGCTAGGAGTTATGGGCTAGGGCTAGGGGCTAGGGCTTTGATGAAAATGGCTTTGATACAAAATCGCTTAGATGAAAATCTCTTAGATAAAAATCTCTTAGAGGGGTTGAAAATAGCTTAGATCAAAAATCGGTGAGCAAAAATTAGTTTGAACCTTCAGAGCCACCGTAGAGGATCATGCCATTACATGTAGGCCTTAAGATCCGCCAGATCTCAGGTTTTTTTCCAATGATTTCTAACGTAAATAATGCATAAGTTTTACCACTGGCATATTCTGGTCCCTGATCCTGTTGATCCAGTCATACATGGCCTGTACCTCGTCAAATGAGCTCCTATCAGCAATGGAGTAGACCAGCATGAAGCAATCTCCGCTGCGGACATACTGCAACAATATGATGAACAATGCATTGTGACTTGAGCTAATTACATTAGGGAATGAGCGCAAATAGGGAGCTAAGTTTGCACTACAGTGACCATATAGAGTGTACTGTAATCACATTCACCGTCAGTGATAGTACAAACAAAGCCTTGACCAAGGAATGCACTGCAATCCACACAGCAACTAATGACTTGAAGTATTGTCTGTCACAAGGTCCAACTCACCTGGTCTCTCATGGCAGAGTACTCCTCCTGCCCAGCTGTATCCAATATGTCCAAAAGACAAGTCTTAATATTTTCCGGTATATGATAGTGTGGAAATGAAGTTGATGCACAACTTGAATTATCATGAAATATTACTGAATTTAATATTAATTTTACCTCTCCATCGTCCTTGTAGTTTGTGGCTGCTGATGAGAACCCCGTGACGACATGGTTGTAGCGAGACTCTGGGACTAGCTCAAACTCTTCCTTGCGTTCCTTTGGCGTAAAAATGTATGAGCTTCCAAACTCCATAATTGATGCTGCTCTGTTGCTTGATGAATATGCAACTTTGACCTACTTTATACTTGCTGTGTAACTATTTTTAGAATTCCATATACCATGTATGGTAAAATGTTTACTACTGTTCTAAAAATAAAACAGATCTCTACAGGTATAGGTAAGGGGTCATCAAAGCACATAATTTGGAAAAAGGAAAAAGAGCGGGAATCGCAATGGCGTTACCAGCTGTACAGAGTGTAGCAACTGCGAGAAGGTGCTGTGACACTGTTGGTTTGTCTGTCTGTCAATATCCCGTCTGTTTGTATCTGTAGGAGGTTAGAGAAAGAGTTAGAAGAAGCGGAGGAGAGTGGAGACCCTCTCTCTGCCTGGGTGAGTCATTTCAACTGGTTTGAAGAGAAGCAGCTGACAGGGCACCAGGCCTACAGAGAGGACCTCCAGCAATGCTTTCAATACTTCGCCTCTGTGCCTCACTTCAACTCGGACATTCGTTTGGCAAAGATATACATCAAATCTGTAAATTCTTTCTTTTTTTTTTCTTAATTAAGATATTAAGTTACACATTTTTTACAGGTGAGTGTTTCTAAAGATCCTGTGTTGGTGTACAAGCACCTGATGTCGGAGCAGATTGGCACGCAGCATGCCCTGGTCTACGAGGGAATGGCAACTGCTCTCTGTGAGCAGGGGAACCGCCCTGAGGCAATCAAGGTCCTGGAGACAGGTATCAAGAAGAAGGCCCATCCACTCAAAAGACTTCAGCTGAAGCTGACGGCCATGAAAGAACAAGAGCAGAAAGAGTCCAATATCACTGAAAAGATGGAGGCCAAGGTGAGCACTCCATTTGTAGAGCACCTGATAACCTGATTCTAATCCAAGTACCCCCCCCCCCCCAAAAAAAAGTAAATTTAAGTGGTACTCTAATTGGAGTGATAGTAAAATAAAACTATTTGTCAGTGTTGGCGCTAGTGTTAAAGTGGTGCCTAGTGAATGAACAGACAGTTAATTAGTATTTTTCCTTAGTGATAGCCAAATAATTCCAAAAATATTTAAGTTGGTGCTTGATTGGAGTGGGGAAATAATTAAATGTGCACGGCACTAATCTGAAGCCTTATTGGAATAAGTAGGTTGGTATTGTGTCTGTATTCAGCATTATCATATGACTTGTCAGCGGTGTGTTAATTAGCTAGGGGGTCTTCTTGTCTGCTGGATGACCCCCCTCCCTGTAGTCTAGGAGTCAGCTCCTCCTACTCCTCCTGCTGCTGTAGGTAGTGAAAGAGAAGGCCCCTCTCTCCTCTTACAAGGCGGGCCAGGTGGTGTGCTGCTACCCCAAGGCCCTTGTCTACCCCCCTGAGGGCGGAGAGCTGTCCATAGAGCAGCTCCGTGGCGCCCTGGAGCAGTACAAACCCTTCTTCCCCGACTCCAGTGAGGGAGAGTGTGACATGGAAATGACTGTGGCCTTCACCGGACACATCACAGAGTTCATCCCACTGGTGGGCCAGAGAGAGAGCCTACCCAGGAGCACCCTACCCCCTCTCAGGTACAGCTAATGTGTGTATAGTATATACATGTAGACAAGAAAAGCAACTTTTATTCAAAATTGCTTATTGTAGTGATGCTATACCTAGTTGTTAAGCCTCGGCGCGTGCGTAGCACGTGCAGAGGGTTACGGTAGTCATTTTGTCTGTCGGTCTGTCCCATCGAAATCTCAAGAAAGACAGCTCTAGCGACAAAATTGATGGTACTTATGTTCATAACTCTGAATGATCTTGTAAAAATATATTTTTTGCTGTCCAAAACACTGTAGTTCTTGAGTTTTGAGGCTTTTGTGCGCTTAGCTTGGAGGCCACGCCTACTAATTTGGTGTGGGTTATCTAGAATTTGTGTTGCTGAGGTCCAATGCTGCATCTACACTCAGCAGTATGTATTATGTAGTGCCTTGTGTAGTGTTTTGGCTCTTTGCATGCATGGCTGTTGGTTAGTGTTGTTTGGCAAGACAGACATGAGTTGGTCTGCTTTCTATGTAAGCATATAGGGCATGCAAAGACTTTACACAAGCTATAGATCATTATAGCTAATGCATCTAGCTGTGGTTAGCTAGGCTCTTATTATACTGAGGCCCAGCTCAGTGCTAGACTTTGACAGTAGCTGAGTATTCCATTGCATGCACATAACCGTAGCAGAGCTCATCTGGTTTATAGTCTGTAACATGTGCTGCTTCACCATAGCCATGTTAGCTATGCCGGCCACTAGATGGATCATAGCCTGTAGTTTTGAAGTTTTCAGTAATACTGAGTTATGTTACACTCTTTTACTCTTGACTGTATGCATATAAGTGTGGTAGCTAGTTGAGTGCGCCTAGGTGCCTTCATTTTAATGAGAAAAGGTTCTTAGGTTCTCCACTAGTTTTAATGGGAAAAGGTTCTTGGGTTCTCCAGTAGTTTTAGTGGGAAAGGTTCTTGGGTCTCCACTAGTTTTAATGGGAAAAGGTTCTTGGGTTCTCCACTAGTTTTAGTGGGAAAGGTTCTTGGGTTCTCCACTAGTTTTAGTGGGAAAGGTTCTTGATTCTCCACTAGTTTTAGTAGGAAAGGTTCTTGGGTTCTCCACTAGTTATATATAATGGGAAAGGTTCTTGGGTTCTCCACTTGGGTTCTCCACTAGTTATAAAGAGAAAAGGTTCTTAGGTTCTCCACTGAGTAGTTTTAATGAGAAAAGGTTCTTGGGTTCTCCAGTATAGTTATTATGGGAAAGGTTCTTAGGTTCTCCAGTAGTTTTAATGAGATAAGGTTCTTGGGTTCTCCACTAGTTTTAATGGGAAAAGGTTCNTGCACAAGCCCTCCACGATCGACTGCATCAATCCATTGGTGAGACTCGTCTGGATGATCTTCATCTCCATCATCCAGCCACTCCATAATGCAAAGAAGCATTTCATCTTTGTGGGGGGTCGTCTTCGATGATAGCTTTTGGAGCTTCTTTCGTATGGCTCTTGGTATGTACCCTGCTGCATACCACAATGCACTTTTCTCTTCATGGGTCAGACCATTCACCTTTCTCTCATCCTCAGTCAACTTCAGTGGATGTCTCTCCTTCACAATTTCTTTGAAAATTGCATGGCCAACATGTTGACTTAAAGCTGGACAACCATCTGCTGCTACAGATGCAAGTAAAAAACTATTCCATATTTCTCCGATATTCTTAGCTGATGGTAGTTTAACCACATTCTCTCCACTAGCCTCTTGTGGGTCTTCAATTTCATTGCTTCACATGTGGTGGGAATGCATTTCTCAAACATGCTGATAACTTTAGCGAGGAACGTACATGCTGCCGTTTTGTTCTGTGGATCTTCAAGCCATTTAGAGAGTTGATTTGAAATTGAAAGGGCGCATTTGGCGGACTCTGAGCTAATCTTAAAACAACTGTCTTCAATTACATCATTGACTGCAACTCTAAGAAGTTCGATACCATCATGATGCACTGTGATATGTGGTGCTATGCTTGTACTCGAGGTTGAGCCTAAAATTACAATTGCATTTGTTTGCATTTGTTTGCACATCATTAATTTTTATGTATAAGTATTTTTTTATGTATAAGCATACTGACTTATAATTATTTACCCCAGGTTTAAGGTATATTAAAGGCTAGCTATATAGAATAATACTAGCTAACATTATCAGTGCCGGCACTTGACACCGACTTACGTTTTATCATTATTTTACTACACTAGTACACTTACCACTACTTCCTGAAGCAACAGCCATCACAACAGAGCAATTTGTGGTAAGAATAGCTGTACTACAAGTACCTCTTCACCTAAGAAGTTTGTATAGTAACCGCACAACTGAACACGTACACAGCATGCAGCGCTGCAGAGGCAGGCCAGCTGGCCACATGAAAAACGCGCGCGCTTTTTTTCAAAGAAAACCGGAAGTACATCGGTTTGTCCGCGTTAATTGGCTTAATGAGATGCAGTTTCCAATCCCGGGTGTGTAATATATTATCTATGCTGCAACCTAGATAAACTCAAAATGGTAATAACAGCTAGATAAGGCGTACTGTATGGTTGAAAACAAATTGTGAACTTTGAGCCCTTGTAGATCAGCGCGCTAAGCCTGATCCTGTGAGAGAAAGGCTTACTTGGTCTTAATGATAGCAGTTGTAGTGAAATGAACACAAAAGCCTTAAATATACTCATTCATCATCATAAAGAGACTGATGTGTAAGCATCTTTACACTGGGCTGTAGGAAGCGCAGCAGCCAGTGCCTGAATTTTTTATTCTGCTTGAACTTTACTGCTTGCACGACGGTTTGATCGCGGCTCTGATTCTTAAAATCACAAACTATGAGAGTTCAAAGTTCAACATTGTGCTTTGCTTTCCAAATAAAGCTCACTTGAGGTTTGCTTAGTCAGCACTTAAGTTTGAACTAGGCTGCGCGCTAGGCCAAAGGTCAGCAGGGATATCTGTGAACTAGGTACCTAAAAATGGCAGAATAAAGGTGAAGGTAAGAAAAATTATCTTCAAGTAGCCTATGGCTATAAAATGAATTTCAAAATTAGGGGTAATAGCTAGCTAGTATTATAAATAAATGCCGGCGACGTGGTTGTAATTGACTGCATGAGCATGCAGGATGGCTCTTTCAAAGATTTGTAGCCTATCTACACCAGAGATTGGGGAGAATCCTCACCAGCCTGCAGATTTTTCTTTCCTTCAACGACAGTTTAATAAGAAACAGATTGTTAAGAGATCTTTTCAGCCTTAATCTGTACAAGTGGATTCACTATGATGGAAAAAATGACACTATTTTTTGTAACGCATGTGTGAAAGCGTACAAAGAGAAGAAGCTAAAGATTGATCCATCGTTTATTTCTAAAGGATATTGCAATTGGAAAGATGCTTCCATTAGGCAAAGAAACCATCAAAGCTCGAAGTGTCATGAAGAAGCAGTTCTATGTGTATTTACACTTTCAAGTACTACTCGTGACATTGGAGAAGCCCTATCTACTCAGCACACAAAGGAAACCCTTGAGAGACGTCACACATTTGGTTTTTAGCTCGTCATGGACTTCCTTTGAGAGGTGATGGTGATGAAAGTGACTCCAACTTCATCCAATTGTTTAAATTGAGAGGAGAGGATGATCCAAAGCGCTTGATTGGTTAAAACATATAAATTTAGTTGTTCTTAAGATAATGGCTCAACAACTCTTGCGAGAAGTAACAACCAGTGTTTGCAGTACAACATAATGGTTGATGAAATGACAGATGTTTCCAACCATGAACAATTAAGTTGTAGTATGCTTACGTTGGGTTGATGAAAATTTTGATGTACACAAACAATTCATTGGCTTATACTTGGTTCAAACCATATCTGCTAACAATTTGGTAGCTGTTACCACTAAATCTCTCACTCAATCGAGCTAGAGGTCAGTGTTATGATGAAGCCTCAAGCATGTCTGGGTACATATCAGGAGTAGCTAAACAAATCGCTGATGAGGAACCTTGAGCAGTGTACACTCACTGTTATGGCCATGCCTTAAATCTAGCTTGTGGTAATACCATTAAACAAATGAGTGAGTTAATGCAGAATGCTTTGGACACAACATGAAATATCCAAGCTGATTAAACTGTCACCACGTAGAGATGTCATTTTTGGAGATTTGAAGGAAGCTATGGCACCAGATCTACCAGGCATAAGATTGCTCTGCCCAACCAGGTGGACAGTTCAAGCTAAAGCCTTCAAGAGTATTCTTGACAACTATGCTGTCTTACTTGAAACCTTTGAAGAAGCAGTTGAAATTGCGAAAGATAGTCAAACCAGGGCAACAATTTTGGGAGTAGAGGCCCATAAGAAGCGTTTTGACCGAATTTTAGAAAACCAACAAGGTAGTACCAAACTTTGTTAGTAGTAATCTGGGGGTTTAGTGTAATTCGTGACGCGTGCATGCGCGAAATTGATTTGGCTAGCTGCAGACGAGTTTTTACGGGTGGGGCTGCTTCTATTGCTGAGATATGAGTGCTTGAATGCAGCTATATCAGCCATGGCTAGCCTTCTCTCCCATTAGTACAGTGGATGTGTTGCCATGTTCATTGATTAATAATTTTGTTCAAGCGCACGATCAGCTTGTACAAAAAAATACAGTGAATTCTTCATGAACAAAACATTTCTAGCAGAAAGAAATCGGTTGATCTTGAAGATAATCAGAAGACAGCCTAGTGTTGCAGAATGAGAAAAGTTGAGACAAGATAGAAGAAGAAGAAGAAGAAGAGGGAGAAAATTGGAGGTTTGGCATATGTGTGTTTGTTAACCCTTGGCGCGCGCATGCGCAGCAAGGGTTACGGTAGTCGTTTTGTATGTCTGTCTGTCTGTCTGACAGATTTTTTCTGCACTCTATATCTCAAGAACGGAATGCCCAGTCATCAAAAACGGCACACCAAGGTAAAATAATCGATATTATCTAAAAAAATTACACGTAGCATTCAACAAAACCTTGTAGTTCCTGAGATCTGAGGCTTTTCAGCCTCTCTGAACGCTAAGCTTCGAGGCCACACCTGCTATTCACGCCCATTTCTTAGTGTGCGTTATTTAGAATAGACTAGTTTTCACTTGGCAGAAGCACATGAAGGAGTTAAGAGGCAACTAACTTACTTTGTAGGCAAGTTTAGCACGCAATAGTACTATACTCTTATTAATCATGCTGTTTTGGCATATTATAAGCATGTTTTTAATGAATCCAAGGCATAACAGAACTGATGATATAGGCTGATGAACAATCACTGAGTCATGTTTATATTATGTGAACTTACCAGCTAATACAGTGCTAGTACTCTAACTATGATCATTGTTAGTGACTAAGTATTCTCTGTGTAGCAGGTCAGGCTGCCACTACTAGCCTCCTGGTCCGGCAGGGCATCCGTCCTCATCAGTCAGTGGTTAAAATGATACTAATTGTAGCTCCTCTGCTGGCTCCACTGTTACTGTACTGGAAGCTAGATTGTCATGTGTGACAATGTATTCTATTGCTAGTGCGCCAAGGGTTAAGCACCTTGGTGCCTTCATTACTTTAGCGATGGTTTTAGGCCATGTTTTTGGGCTCATTAGAAAAAGAAAGAGCTAAATAGTAGCTTAAGAAGCCTTTTAGTGCTAAGCGCTCAGTTTTTGCAGAGTTATTCGCGGGAATATTTGTATTGCGCTAATGGGCCATCTGTGCCATTCCTGTGTACCCAGTACTACCATACTGGGAATGAATCCTGACAAGATTTAATCATAGTAAATGTAATGACTGACATCATCAATTGTACACCGAAATGTTTGTCTCACCATATTATAGTTCATCAGACGAGGCCCAAACTGTAACCAATGCTAGCAAAGTCAAAGTTGCACATAACCTCATCGTTTCCTTTTACTCCTCACAGATGATTTCCAGACTAACAAAATTAAGAAGTATAAAGAGAGAGAGAGAGAGAAAAGAGAAGATGGTGTCTTATCGAGCCAGTGTTATTTAGCTACCATTCGTAGTTTGATCCATAGGCCTATATATTATTATTATGATCTATAATATTGTGTTGTTTTACCTGCAATTGAGATCAAGAGCACTTACCTTGTTTACTATACTCGATCGTTTTGACAGCTGCAGATTTGTAAAAGCTTTCTAGCTTGCTATAAAGCTGCAGCAGCTGTAGCTGTACCTACGTATTTGATATACGCACGTGCTATTGTGACGTCATGAATTCATTAAAGAGGGCCTTGCTTTGTCCTTTTCTTGGATTTTGCAACCATATATTTCTGTCTTTGTATTACCAGGTGATGGTTTGCGGTTCAGGTTGGAATGTGCTTGCTCAGCAAGTTTCTTGCGATTAGAGCACTTTGCACATGGTTGTTCAAAAAATTAAAGTTGAGACAGTCGCTCTGGTGTAAAGAACATGGCAATGGAAATTTTATGTATCTCTTGATCCGTTTAAGATTAAGATAAAGAACCTATTCTAATCCAAATAGAGTACATCGGAAGTTGCCTGACAATCTGGGAACCATGATTTATCTCAGTGACAGTACGTTAAAGCATGCTGGCTGTCAACGCTTTTTTTTTGAATTTTCAGACCGTATTTTTTTGCTTATGCAGGTAAGTTATGTTTTAGCAGTATATGTATAGCTTATTCCCAGTACGGTAGTACTGGGTACATAGGAATGGCACGGATGGTCCATTAGCGCAATACAAATATTCACGCGAATATCTCTGCAAAAACTGAGCGCTTACCACTAAAAGGCTTCTCAAGCTACTCTTTAGCTCATTCTCGCCCAAAAACATGGCCTAAAACCATCGCTAAAGTACCAAACTAAAATATGCCAAACCTCCAATTTTCTCCATCTTCTTCTTCTTCTTCTTCTTCTATCATGGCTCAACTTTTCTCAAAGACTGTTCACTTTCAGAAGCTGATTCTTGAACGAATAAACTTGGTATCTTTGTCTTCACGTGCTTTTGGTATCGTTTTTCTGTGTCTCTCGTTAAGTGGCTAGATACATGGCGAAAAACGCCTTCTCCGTATGGCAGCCATTCATTTCTACACTCATGCATAATTCATTAGCTACTTGAACATTTCAAAGTGGTGACCCTTTTCCAGATACAAGTGTGCGTTATTTGGAATCTGAATATTCGCTGCCTGCCTGCTTTACCTAAAGATTTCTGGTTGTGCTGAACTCTCTGTAATCTTTCAGTCTTCAATATTTAGGAGGTGAATAGACTACTTTAATGTTACACTTATTATGTTGTTGTCATTATAAGAAGATGAGTAAATTTTGTTAGATACACTCCAGCCCAGTGCTGAGATGCTTCACTTTACTGATAGCATACCAGTAGATTATACAAGCTATAATATTCATGCTGATATATAGAGTACAAGTAACTACCGTATATATACNGAACCCAATTCTTAGAACCTTTTCTCATTAAAACTACTGGAGAACCCAAGAACCTTTCCCATTATAACTAGTGGAGACCCCAAGAACCTTTCCCACTAAACTTGAACTAGTGGAGAACCCAAGAACCTTTCCCACTAAAACTAGTGGAGAACCCAAGAACCTTTCCTACTGGAGAACCCAAGCACCCACGATCATGCCCCATGTAGTGTTATCTAGAATTACAGTTGGACCAGATATGCTCAGTTCAGTTCAAAGCTCTGGCTCTAGCTGGATCATAGTGTGGTGTGCTTGGTTCAGTTGGCTTAGCTGCTTGCACAAGTAAGCAACTCAATAAGTCTCAATTGATTATTTTTATATTAGTAGTGAAGCTGAAAAGCCATAATTTGCCAACAAGCCTAACATATAATTTTGCTGCAGCATAAAAATAGTTGCAGTCACTAGAAAGCTTAATAATGTGTACATAAACTTAGATTTCTTCAAGCTGATCACAATGGTACCAACCCCAGCTCAATACAACCTTCCTAGACTGAGATATGACTACACTGATATACTAACAGGAGAAAAAAATGTTGAGTGGGGACTTCCAGTACGAACCTTGACCTTGTCATTTATGACATGTGCTAGCGCTGCACGGTCAAGGGGGCCGAAGCCTTTACATCGTACCTTCCATCCTTTACCCCACCTACCCCGTACACTACATGCCAGTCACAAAGGCGCTATGACTGACATAGGTTCTGCGAGTAGGTGGGGGCTCAACTATATGCTCAACTGAATGAGTGCAAGTATGCAGTAAGCGAGGCATATATTTCAGGGGAGACTCACCACGGCCCCCAGACCATGTATGTGATGAACCTTAGGCAGTATTTTACTCCTGCCATAGCCCCGCTTCACTAACACACTTACTATACATAGTTACACGACCCTATTTATACCAGTAACATTACTGATAGAAAATGTTAGTTGGGTTTCGTTTAATGAGATTCATTGAAGACGGAAGACGTGACGCTAAATGGAATGCAATTAATTGATTTTAAAGTAACTGACGTAATCGTACCGGAAACGGAATGTAATTAACACCGCGCCGTATAAATCAAACCAGGCTTCGAAGCTTCTACAAAAGGCCTAGCCTATACTATCTATGCCATAATGGCTTTGCTACCAAGAAACCAGCTATCCAAGCATATTCTTTAGCTAGAGAAGCTAAAAAACCTTTTGCCTCAAGTCCAGACTCCTAAAAAAGGGTTGATAGCAGAAGTAAACTAGTATCCTAATTAGCATATTCATAACTAGTATTATGAATATATGGAAGTCTCTCCATAATGACACTGAGTGCCGCAGGGAAATAGTGCAGCTGATATTGGCAATTTGGTATAATCATGAAGTTGAACATTCTGCAGGAGACTAAGTGGTAGCAAGCAGGCTAGAAACTCTCACCTCTTCTGGTCGTCTGGTGTTCAACATGTATGCGAGATCTATAGGCAAAAAAAGGTTAGAAAGACAAGCTACTTAGCATTCAGTACTGTATTGCAAGTGCTACAAGCATCAACGAATTTCTAAACAGAGGTCATTATATTAAACTAGGCTGACCACAGCTCAGTACATTCTTGATTGCTACGGGCTAGAATTTGAGGTTGGTTGGATGATGAGGTCATGCATATATGTATGGTGTGCATCATGCTAGTTGATTGCGCCGAGGCTTATGCACCTTGGTGCCTTCATTCTATTAGCAATGGTATATACCAATAATAAATTTATTATCAATTAATGTACACATGTGCAACAATGAGCTATATATATATATACAGTTAACAAAATACTGTGAGGAGTTGAGTCATGTGACCAGCATGAGATGAAGAAGTGATATCAAGAGAGGAGGAGCAAGGGGGTGGAGTTTATGAACGAACTGGAAGACAATCAAAGCAGAAGGAACGGACCTCTCTCTCGTCATAACTGGAGAAGGAAGAAAGGAGATATCAGAAATGATCAATGTCTGACACGTGTCAGTAGTCGGGCTTACTTGAGGACAGAGCAGTAGGGACAGAATGATTGAGCACACACACAGCACTGCTTCAGGCACTCCAAGCCACACACACATCGCTGACAGTGGCTGCAAACGAACAGCTTGTTGGCTTCTCTTTGAGAGCAGCCTTTGCACATCTCCGGGGAAGACCTGTCCTTCAGTTTTGATTGAGTTTTATGCTGTAAAAATCCATTGGCAACTGCACAACCATTGGTACCATTGCTCAGATGCTTGGCTCCTTCAAACAGCAGAGCTTTAGTCCTAGCTGCAGGGAGGATAGTAGGGGGAGGGAATTTTAATACCTAATTTACACATGATTTACAGTAAAAACCCGCAGTGCAGATAGATATTGTCTCCTCACCATACACTTCTTGTTTCTCTGCTTCGCTCGCCGCCTCCTTGAAGCCGACGTGTGTCTTCCACTGAAGAGGAGCAGTATCTCCAAAGGGGTTCTTTCTCTTTGGCATTGCGCTTTCTTTGAACTTTGACCTTTCAATGACGTGACAATTTTTAACCCCATTTTCACTGATTATCAATTTCAGTCTAAAAAGCCCCTCCCTTCTACATAATTAGTCAACTTGTCAAAAAAATCTGAAAAGAGATGAAAGTCCTCTTGGTTGTCTTCTTTGTGGCCGGTCTGCTGGGAAGAGAGAGAGCAGAGAACATCACTGCTTGCGACAAGTAAGTGCTTACATTTTTTTATCAAAGACTTTGGAGATCAAAAAGTGTGATCCTAAAGTTTGCCATAGGTTTACATGGTTTCACCATCTTTGTGTTAATGTAGTGGGCTGTATTGTGAAGGAGAGTTGCTGGAAGCAGTCCAGCTTGCAGCAGTCTTTGATGACTCAAAGGAGTATGTGGACTCTCCCAGTTGGGATGATCCTGATACAGTACTGGGACAGTTTGAGCAGATCAGCAGTTTTGACAGCAGTGCAGTCAGCTCATTTGTTGATGATCACTTCAGCGGTGCCGGCTCTGATCTCTTGATGTGGGAGCCAGGAGACTGGGAGGAAGAGTGAGTTAGAGTGGTAGCAGGTGCATAGGGTGTGTGGTTGTCGTGGTTACTCATTTCCCTATGTTGTGTCCTCCCACAACAGACCTGGCTTTGCTTTGAACATCACTGACAGTGGTCTCAGGAGGTGGGCACTGCAACTCAATGCTCTATGGAGAGAGTTTGGAAGAAAGGTGACTCTCTCTTTTCATCTGTGTCTGTCTGTCTGTCTGTCTGTCTGTGAAAGACTGGGTATTAATTGTTTTCTCTAGCCAACATCTGATGTGTATGCTTTCCCTCAACGCCATACCATTGTTCCAACCCCTCACCCTTTCATTGTCCCTGGAGGGAGGTTCAGGGAGTTCTACTACTGGTCAGTGACACACACACTTTCATCATAAACATGACAGTATGTGCACATGAACTGCACCTGACTCATTGTCCCCCTCCCCCTAACATGTGCAGGGACAGCTATTGGATCCTGCGAGGCCTTCTCCTTGGTGAGATGACAAGGACGGGGGAGATGATGATCCTCAACCTGGCCTCTCTGGTGGACAGGTGAGCCCCCCAACCCCCTCTTGGCCCTCTCCTTTCAAACATTGACCTCTGAAACTCTAGAAGGCAGGGTCTGGGAACGACTCACTCTCTTGTGCCGCTCAGAGTGGGAGTGACAGTTTGTAGTAGAGCACACTCCTTATATGGAAGGCAATAATTCAGTTATTGCTCTTCTCAGTTTTGATACTTCATTCCTGACATTCCCCCAGGGAGGGGGGAGGAATGGACCCAGGGGGACAGATGCATCTTAAAATGAGTCTTTAAGCACATTATTCTTTGATAGTCGGACATAGCTAGAAATTTTCAAAGAGTATAAAATTTTACTATTTTCATGGATCATTGGTGATCTGTGAAAATTTTACTTGCGAAATTTTTGGGATCATATTGCAATGTATGAGTGGGGCTGCTCGATCCTCGAAAATAAAATCATGAAAAGTTTGGCGATAGCCTTTCCACAAAAATTTTATTCCTTCAAAATTTCTACCTATCTACGGTATTTTTTTTTTTTACTCTCAGAAGTAATACGCAATGTTGTGGTACGATAGTAGGCCTGTACAGACTCACTGATATCAAACAAAAATTAGTTGTTTGTCATTTTTTGATGAGAAATGAGTGATAGGTACCAGGCTTACCACTGCGCTTACTCAGCATACAGTTGTGTTGGTCTGTTGCTTTATGATAAATCCTCTGTGTTGGGTTCAAAGTTCACTGATGATTGCAGGTATGGTCTTGTCCCCAATGGTGGTCGTCAGTACTACAGTAGGCGGAGTCAGCCCCCCCTCCTCACACAGATGGTCCACCTCCTGTTCACCGTCACAAGAAATATGACCTTTTTGACCTCTGTCCTCCCCAGTCTGAGGTCAGAGTACAACTTCTGGATGACCCAGCGGACCGTGACAGTGGGTGGGGCTACATTCAACAGGTACTCTGCTAATCTGAGTGTCCCTCGGCCAGAGTCCTTCAGAGAGGATGTCAGCACTGCACAGGCAGTGGACCCAGGTAGGCCCACACCATCACAGTGATCTAGTGTATGCCTGACATCAGGAGGTTAATGCTCAATGACAATTGTCAGTTTATTAGCCTAGCGTCATGATGCCATTTTTGCTGGTTAATTTGATCATCATTGTTATAAATTTATGGCAAACCACAACAAAAATTGTATTGAAATTCTTTCAGCATTTTTTAAGCTTTAAGGATACTATTGTTAATTGTATTGTTTTCAATGTCAGTCTCTTTCACACACACACGTTGCTAGATGACCGTCCATCACTCTATTCGGAGCTAGCCTCAGGGGCGGAGTCAGGCTGGGACTTCTCCTCGCGGTGGCTCTCCCCCGGCTCCAGTGACCTCGCCTCCATCAGGACCAGGGCCATCATCCCTGTTGACCTCAACGCCATCCTCTGTCAGAACGAGGCCACTCTAGCCAGCCTCTACAGGATGGCAGGTGAGATTGAGTCTGTTAGGACAGCCATCGTGAGGGAGTGGGGGAGAGACTGTGGCTTGTGAGGTCTCTGCTGTTATTATAACAATAGCACTGATGAATGTTAGATACAGTAGCAAACAGCAGTTTATTTTGGTTTTTAACATAATCAAATAATTCAAGTGAGAAACAATACTGATCTATTTGTTGCCCCCCTCCCCCCCCCTAGGGAATGTCTCTGAGGCCCAGTGGTTTGAGGAGGCCCTTCGGAGAAGACAGGAGTCGTTCCATTCTCTCTTTTGGAACGAGTCAGCCGGGCTGTGGTTGGACTGGGACACCGAGAACAACAGACACTTAGAGGGCTTCTATGCCTCCTCCTTTGTTCCTCTCCTTTGGGGGTGTACCCCTGCTAATTTAACTCGTCACAAAGCAGTCCTCTCGGCTATGAATGATAATGATCTCCTCAATTACCCAGGTGGCATCCCCACCTCGTTAAACCAGGGGACGGGACAGCAATGGGACTACCCCAATGCGTGGGCCCCCCTGCAGTGGTTCCCGGTGGCGGCCTGGGTCAACTCCAGTGAGAGGGAGCTGAGAGAGGCAGCTAGGTCGATAGCTCTCACCTGGCTCAACACAACCTACGCTGGCTGGATGGGCTACAATGGAACCATGTTTGAAAAGGTATTGTATGTGCATGTGTGTGCGCCTACTGTACCAAATTTATAAAGTTATATGTGTGACATTTTAGTTTATGTAAACCTTGGTTGTTTCTGGTATCCATGCACATGTAGTACAACTGCACAGCTGTTGGCCAGCCAGGGGAAGGTGGGGAGTATGTTGTACAGGTAAGAGTAAATGTTACTTCGTATTCCCTGCTGTAAGTACATGCTGATTATAAAGCATCATGAAACACTGAGTGGATTATGATTGAAGATCTACCTGCAAACTCAAAGCATTTTACTAACTCTCTCTCTCTCTCTCTCTCAGAGTGGCTTTGGTTGGACAAATGGAGTGGTCCTTCACTTCCTCTCCCTCTATCCTGACATTGATCTCACCCCTGGCTCCCCCTCCCCCTCCAGGAGTGCCCTCGGCTGGATCTCTCTCCCTCTCCTCCTCCTCCTGGTCACAGCTGTCACCCTCCCCTGTGTCTACTGGTGTCGGTGGATGTACCTCACTGGGGAGCGCCGCTACTGGGCCAGGGTGAGGAACGAGCACCTCATGGCCACTAGTGGAGGGCGTTCCTCTCCCACCATCTACACCAACAGGTATGTGGGGACCGATGAGGACTCCCTGGATGGGAGGGAACTGTTCACCTGGGATGCATAGCACCAGCTTCCCCTCCTCATTCCAACTAGTCAATGTCCATTAATGCTTGTCTCTCAATCATTTGTATGTCACTTATTTTTGTATTGTATAATCACTTGAAATTTTTATAGAATGTTTTTAAAATTATTTTTATTTGCTACATGAACTGTTCCTGGCTATAAGACTGACTTGTCACACTACTAGCTGTAGACAATATCATGAATAAGTGGATGATTCAAGAATTCTTACAAACATGAATTGTTATCAGTGATATTGGTTTGTGGTCATGAATATGCATCCTCTGATTGTTCCAGTGGTCTCATGCCGCGGGCACGAAGGAGAGCCTCTTTCTTCCTCTTCTCTTGCTCCCTCTCTTCTTGCAAGACCCTCTGGGCTTCAAGGATCTCATCAATGGAGACCTTGGTCAGTGGCTGGGTCCTCTCCTTCTCTGGATCCTGGGCAAAGAGAAACCTCACGCTGAATGAAATACACGATATATTGGTACATTATACAGTGTAGCCAGACAAAAGTTTCAACAATTTGCTCCATATAATTATAGTATGTAAAATTGAAACATTGATGAATTTTAAATTTTAAGATTCGCACGTGCACATAGTACATTCATATTTGGTGACCAGAGCGGACTTAAATTTGACGATTTGGACTCTGACTGTCAAACAGTCAAATTAAAATCCCTGTCTGGCTATATGGTCTGACATGCATGTACAAAGCAACTGACAGCTGCCAATCACTTCTGAACATGCTGCAAACCTACATAATTATGCATGAGGAACAACAAAAAAAAAGCATACCCATCACTTCAGATCAGCATGCTTACCATGGATAATGCCCAATATAGATGTGAACAATGACTATATGCATGAAGATTGACCTCGAACAATGTATCTAGTGACTCACAATCTCTCCACACAGTGCTACGTTCTCCCCTCGGACAAGGTAGATCCCTCGGGGGATGTCCCCATACTGATTACCAACATGAATACGTTCAATGGTGTTCTGAAGGAGCAGGTTAGCTGCACCATGTGTAAAAATGGAACAAGACATTCACACACACTCACCCCAGCTGCATGAGCTAGGACTCACTGACCAAATTGATCCACGCTCCTGAGGAAGCCAATCAGTGTCCTTCCATCTCTCAGCACAATCAGCATCCTCTCTACAGAGCAAGGTAAAATGCAGCTACTTATTATGAGGGTCTGCAAACAAACACTTACTATCAATCTCCTGGACCAAGCTGGCCGTCCCGGGAAGATACGTGTAGCCTTCTGCTTGACCACCACTGGAGCCTTCCATGGTTGATTCTAATTAGAGCGCATCACACTGCTCAATTAATGCCCACCTAGTACCTGTACGCATTGATCCCAGCTCCTGCAGCTCCAGTGCTAGTGATGGCCGAGGGAAAGAAGCCTCTTCCTCAAGACGTGGTGAGCGAGATTGGCGTGGAGGACCTCTATGGGTTCCTAGGAGTCAGCTCCGAGAGCACTGAGAAAGAGGTAGGAGGCAGTACATGGTGAACTTGACTTGGCATCATTGTCATCCATCAGTTTTGCATGGTTGCAAGTATGACACCGTCACACGTATCCTGTCCTCCGTCTCAGATCACCTCGGGCTACAGGAAGAAGGCTCTCAAGTACCATCCCGATAAGAATCCTGACGATCCAAATGCTTCTGACAGATTTCAAAAACTGTCAAAAGCATACAATATTTTGACAGACCCAGCAGCAAAGGTAGCTACCCAATGAATGAGTGTATTCACTGATAGTATACCTGTGCACATGCCATTGTGCAGGCTGCTTACGACAAGTGGTTGAGAGCAAAGTTTGCAGCTCAAAAGAGACATTCTGAGCTGAATGCCAAGAGGAGGAGACTCAAAGAGTGTGAGTGTGTGTGTGTGTGTGTGTGTGTGTGTTCCCTCGTGAGAGCTAGCTATGTGTGCAGCGTTGGAGAGCAGAGAGAGCCAGCACAGCCAGGATGTGGCTGACGAGGTGGCAGCTGCCAGGAGGATGCAGAGAGAGGTATGGTCTACCATCAGTGTTGGCAGGTGTGTTAGTTGTGAGGGGCTGGCTGTGTGTGTGTCTCCAGATAGAGAGGCTGAGAGAAGAAGGCTTCAAGAAGATCAAAGAACAGGAAGAACTTCTCAGACAACAGCTTGCAGCTGCGACAACTGCAGGTATGGCTGCTGCTGTCTCCACTGGTAGAGGCACATCAAAACAGATGGCAACTTTTAATTAAGAATCATGTTTCAAAATAAATATGTCTTGTACAATTCATCATCTACAATTGCACACATGTAGAAGATGATGAGGAGAGTCTGCCCACTCTGAAGGTTACGTGGAGAGCCAAGAAGTCGGACGAGAGCAATGGAGGCTACTCCCAACAGCTGTTGGAGGACATCCTATCCAAGGTAAGGTGGAGTGGCAGCTGGAGGGGTTTGTCATGAGTGTGTGTGTCTCTGTTCAGTTTGGTCCCATCCACCATCTCTTGGTGTCTGGCAAGAGGAAAGGAAAGGCTGTTGTCTCCTACCGTCATGTGGAAGACGCTGTGAGATAATAATACTTAAATTATAACAGACATAATAATTATTACCTATGGACTGTGTCTCTTCACATGCAGTGCCTGGCAGTGGAGGCTGTCTGTGGTCTGGAGAACAATCACTTGAAGCTCTCCTGGTTGAGTGGTGAGCCTCAGAGTGGAGCTGTGAGGGGTGAAGATGTGGAGAGTGGAGCTATGAGGGGTGGAGGTGTGGAGAGTGGTCCATTAGAGAGTGGCTTGCAACGAGAGACAGACTATGAGAGTATAACTCTGATGAGACTGAGACAGGCTCAAGAGAGGAAGAGACTAGCACAGCAACTGGCACAAGAAGATGCCTCATAGCTAGCATCACTGTATTAACTATTTACACATATTCAATATCACATTATCACAATTTGATTGATTTGAATTTCGCGGGTATTCGCGATTCCAGCTGATTGGCCAATTGGTTCTGCACGTGACACATTCATAGTCGCTCGTTCATGTGTACGTGTACGTGTGTTGTGTCGGTTCGTACATTGTCCTCGCGGATGTGCCTTTGTGTGTGTTTTGTATGACTTTGTTGCGTGTTCAAGACTACTCAGAAACGGTTCTTCTCGATCGCAGGCTGACACTCTATTAGTTGGTAAGATCATTGATAACAGAGTGTGTGTGTGTGTACACCATTGCTATGCAATTATTGCCACGTGTTGGTGGTCATGGTCCATTTCTCCCTCTGTGTACGTATCCAGGGTCAAGAGAGACAATGGGACTCTTGGAAGACATCCCTCCAGAGGTCTACACCATGTTCATCCCCATGATGCTTGGAGTGGTGCTGGTGGCTGCTACAGTGATAGCCATCTTCTGGATTGGAGCTGGTAGGCAGAGGAGCTTTGAGGAGGCCAAGGCTCAGGCCTCAAGGAGAGCAGAGGAGGTGCTCAAAGGAAAAGAGTACCAGAACAGTCCCAGAGCAAAGAAGGGCAAGCGTCAGTTTCCACGCAAAGGGAAGAAGGCTGAAGAGGAGTCTGGCGGTCTCTCCCTCGATGACACTCAGCCACTGAAGAGCATCTTGAAGCCAGCTGCCAAGGAGCCCACCCCCGAGAGGTCCCCCCGGAACAGGGTGGAGTTCCAGCTGGAGTCTCCGGAGAAGGAGGGCAAGCCTACCCCTCGAACCAGCCCCCCTACTCCTCATCCCGGCAAACAGACACAGTTCAAGGAGGGAATGCAGCAAGTGTGTAGCGATATTGTGTGTGGGATGGTCTGTGTGCATCCATGCATCCACTGATACATGTAGTGTATGTGCAACTGGTAACACATGTCTGTTTCTGTATCCCCTGAAGGTTCCCAGGACCCCCCAGCCTCTCTTTGAGGAGCCGGAGGAAGAGGAGAGAGAGGCTGCAGCCATGGCTGAACCTCCCAAAGCCAAGGAGGAGGAGCCTAAGAAGAAACCAGCACCTGTTGCCAGTGCTTCGAGTAAGACTGGCAGCGGCCAGAAGAGGTCAAAGTCCAGCAAATCAAAGCAGCAGACAGAAGGATTAGGAGGTGGGTTGATTTCTAATTATAGCCCACCCTCCCTCTCTGGCTAGTTGGGTGGTGTGTGGGTAACCACTGGTGCATGTGTGTGTGTGTGAGAGAGAGAGAGAGAGAGAGTGCAGTGTTCTTTGAAGGTGCCCAGGCTTTGTTTGTTGCCAAATTATGTGAGCAAGCATCCAATTAGTCAAAACAACAAAATATGAGAAATTGGAGCTGTTTGCTTGTCAACCAGTGTCGGCCTATTCACTGCTGAAGCATGTCATTGGCATTTGCACTGTGTGGAGATAGTAACAGCTGGACCTATTAGATCCCTGAATAAACAGCAATAATTAAGGAAGGCCTGGTTTACTAAGCTATTATTATACCAGCTGGGTGGGTGGTAACTTCATTGGACCAATTGTCAGACAAAGTAAACAGTTATTTTAGGGAGGGAGAAGCTCAATGTGTTCCTTTGGTAGCCACCCTGTGTCCCTCTGTCCCCCCAGAGTCTGTTGACGCCCTCCCTGCCTCCCGTATCTCTGAGATCCTCAGTGCCAGCTCCCTCTCTGACGAGGACATCCAGCAGCTGTTTGAAGTCCTCCTGGAGAAGCTCACCACCAATGCAGAGTGGCAGGCTGTGAGTAATTAGTCCCATTATAGTACTAGTTATCACTAATTGACACCTCTTTTCACAAATGGTGGGGCTTGTCAATATTCATTAACTCCTGTTGCGTCTCTCTCTCTCTCTCTCTCTCTCTCTCTCTCTCTCTCTCTCTCTCTCTCTCTCTCTCTGTTTCTCTGGTGCAGGCTGACCTGAAGAGTGAGAGTGCCAAGTCTCTCAAGAAACACAACCAGGAACTGCAGTCAAGATGTGAACAAGGTGAAGGTCAAAGGTTGTGGGACAGCTGCATGTTTGTTTGGGTGGAGGTGTTGCCAGCAGACATCACAACCTCTCACTGTGTGTCTGTGAGCTAGGAGGTAGCTTTGGCTTGTTTTGTTTGTTTGCTGATCAGCGTTTGTTGAAACACATGTTTCAAAGAAGACCCTCAAGTGTCTCCATTGTGGCTCAGCTTAGCTGTGGAAGTCTTCTTTAGGCATTCCTTCTCACTAACCAGGATGTTGTTCCTAGGCAGTGTTACCTCACCTCCTGTGGTCTTTCCAGCTGTGCATGTCTCTCCTGTGACCATTGGCTGGTAAACACACAGGGGACAGTGAGCTGCCTGGGTGGTGCTGTCTCCTCTCCTTGTTGACCAGCCCCTGTCAATGATGGAGTCATGCCCACCTTGGCACATTCACCATTGTAAAGTCGACATTTTTGACTTTACCTTTCAGTTCGTGTTGTCACTCTGTGATGGTCACCCTTTATCCTTCATTGTTTGTGTTTCTTCAGCTGAGAAGACGGTGCTGTCTCACAGCAGTAAGATCAAGGAGCTGAGGAGTGAGATAGTCTCTGAGAGGGCTCGCCACCAGTCCTCAGAGAACATGCTCCAGGGAAAGATACAGCAGCAGGTGAAAACTTCAACAGAATTAACCAAGTTCTAATATTCCCTATAATAGCTTTGAATAGTGTGTTCTCTGGTTCATTTGCCCCACTTACCAAGGACCAGCTGCCATTACTGCCCTCGTTGATGATGTTAAGTTATGATTGTTCTCTTCTCCTTAACTTGCACAGAGCAACGAACTCACCATATCAAAGACCCGTGTGTCTGGTCTTGAGGAGGAGCTGAAGCAGTTGAAGTCGGAGACCACCCTCAGGTCACTGCAGGAGGAGAACAACAGGCTCCACTCACAGATGGCCACCCTGTAAGTCCATCAACACAGACTGTTGAGAGGTTATTCTGTGAAATCGCCTCAGCATGATGGAGAGGGTTAGGAGAGTATTGCTTTCCTGGTTTGCTAACAATCCATGAAATTTTCCCCATGAAAATTAGTATCAAATGTGTAAGTGTATAAGGGTTCTTCTCTGTTTGTGGCTAGGGCCCAGAATGCCAGTGCCAGTCAACAGCAGCTGACCACCACGAGCAAACAGCTGCAGGAACTCCAAGAGAACCATACTGACTTGAAGGGTGAGCTGCAGAGAGCCAAAGAGGCACTGAAGACAAGTGGGGTATCCCAGAGCCAGGCAGAGAGAATGGCTGAACTAGAGAGCCAACTGCAGACTGCCAACTATGAGAATGAGAATATGAAGGTGTGTGTGTGTGTGTGTGTGTGTGTGTGTGTGTGTGTGTGTGTGTGTGTGTGTGTGTGTGTGTGTGTGTGTGTGTGTGTG
>CAXIPT010000001.1:18365892-18379876 GCA_964030475.1 Tethya wilhelma | reverse complement strand
TCTCTCTCTCTCTCTCTCTCTCTCTCTCTCTCTCTCTCTCTGTGACAGACTCTTCGTGACAACTGCTGGAAGATAAAAGATGAAGGTGCTGAGAAAGAGAAGGCCTCTGAAGCTAAGCTGAAGGAATCTTACCAACAGATGGAGCAGCGATGCCAGCAGGTCAAGGCAGACACCCTCCAGGAAGCCAGGGAGAACCAGAAGTCCTACCTTCAGCAGCTCTTCCCCTCGGTGTCCGTGGAGAGCGAGGCCTTCCCTGGGTGGCTGGATGAGTTTGAGAAGAAGGCGCAGAAGGTACTCCAACAAGACAACTCACAGGTGAGGGTTGCAGTAGGTACAGCTGGCCTTGACCCAAACAATGTTCCATATTCATTTTCAAAATCAATCGGTCGTAATTTGTTGCTGTTATTTTCATATAGTTATATGCCATGCTTGTGTGTGTGTCCATTGGGAAAGTTTTAGCTGTTAAAATAATATATTTTTTGTCACAATTGTGAGTCACAAAAATTTAAAATATATGCAATTTTTACCAAATAGGCAATTTTTTAGTATGGCAAAATCTATGGTAGCTAGTATACAACAATGCAATAACTAGTTTATTGACAGTTCCTTTCTCCCCCCCAGGTGACCTCACTGCAAGAGGAGGTGAAGACACTTCAGAGTCGCATCGACCAACTTCAAGAGAATGAACAGAAGAGCATCCAGGAAGCCGAACACTTCAGACAGACCCTCGAGAGAACCGTGAGTTTTAGAATGACATCACCATTACATACTGCCAGTTAATATTATTTTCCCAGATGGAGGTCCTGGGCACTCTCCAGACATCTGTCCAGAGTCAGGATGCTGCTCACCAGGAGGTGGTGGCGGAGAAGGAGGAGATGATAGAGAGAGTGAGTCACTCCCTAGCAGTAGCTGGTAGCCTCCATATTGTCACCTTCTGCTGCTGATGGCTCATTGCAGGAAAGAACTTCCAACAGGAACCTCCAGCAAGAGCTCCAGAAGGAGAGAGACACCACCACACAGCTGCAGAAGAAACTCCAGGTAGGAGTGGTGGGATGGCTGCGCTGTGTCTGAGCAACAGTCTAGTGGACGCATTTACATTGTTTATTCTTTTATAACTTCCAGCAACAAGCTGACTCAGCAGAATTGAAGCAGAAGGTTGGTGACTTGGAGGAGCGACTGCGTGACTCTGAGCAGCACAAGGAGAGTGCTGAACAGGTGAGATGGTGGAGGAGTGCAACTCCAACAGTGTCATTAGTATGTGTGTGTGTGTGTGTGTTGTGGTGCAGGAGGCAGACACCCTCAGGCACACTCTCAACCAGGAGTTACTGCTGAAGGAGGAGGCAATTAAGAAGGAAGAAGAAGTAAGTGCCCCTTACGTTACGTCATCAATGTGGCCGTAGGCGAAGTTAAAACCTTTATGTTGTTTCCCACCAGCTGCGGGAGAAGCTGAAGGGAGCAGCTGAGGAGACTGAGAGCTCAGAGAAGAAAGGCAAAGAAGTGAGCACTTACTGTTGGCTAGTTCATGGCCTCCTAGTCTATCGATCTAGCCCGTAAAGTTATAATACCTTTCTCCCTCTGTGGTTGTGCAGTTGATGTCTGAAAATGAACAGTTGAAGAGTAAACTAGCAAACACTGAAACTATGTTGGAGGTCATGAAAGAGTCGAACAGAAAACTCAACGTTAGGATTGTAAGTCAAGATTATAAATTGTCATTGACAGCCTTAACAAATTGCTGTTCCCATTTTTTTCTTTTTTGTCTTCAATGTTTATGCACAAGATGATGATGTAATAGTTAATAATCAAATTTATTGACAATGTTCACAAGTTAAAAACTACATGCTGTTGTGATGTTGAGAAAGGGGTGTGGTTAAACAGTTGTGGGTGCCATGGCAACGGGCAGTACCAGTGTAGGGGGTATCTCTAGCTGTTCATTGATGCGAGCATGCATGTACTGGTGAAGGAGGAGTCTCAGCTCAGCATTCTGTTGCCTCAGGCTGTCTGTCTCATTGATTAGACTGGCTCTACTCTGAAGCTGAGAGTGGTACTTCTCCAGTCCCTGTGAGGGTTGAGAGAGAGAGAATAGTTAGTTCATAACCCCCACACGCTCACTGATGTAGTCCGGCCATACCTCTATCATTGCAGTCCAGACTCTCTCGTGGCTCTCTGGTAGCACCTGGGTCATGCTCTCCCAGAACCCTCCCTCCAGAAGCTCCTCATACTCCCCCTTGGTTTGAGTCATCTTTGCACGGAGAGACGAGGAAACAACCCTTGAACCTTGGCTGTGTTCTACAAAGCTGCGCAATGCTGCAGGGACTTCATTAGGGTGGATCAGTTCCAGGGTCTTCTCTCTACCTCTCTCTTCTTCTTCCTCACCTCCAGCTGATGGCTGGCTCACCTCGTGGGCAAGATACTTCACCAGTCGGTGAATGTCCTCTTCAGATTCAATCCCTATGGCCTTGAAGATGGAGTCCAGTTTCATGAGCATCTGTTCATCACTCTGGAGAGGCACCAAGAGACGGGAGAGCTTGGATTCTATCAGGAACTCTGACTCCTCACACAGCAACTCCAGTGCCTGTTTGATGAAGGAGGGGGGCAGGTTGTCGATGGAGATACTGCTCAGAGGGACATCTGCAGACTCCTTCTCACTGCCAGCCTCAGAGAGGATCTGTGAGGCATAGAGAGTGGCTCTGCTCACGTCCTTCTCCAGCTTAGCAGTGACAGTTCTGCCCATGGGACTGTCAGGCAGAGTGGGGGGCTCCCACTCCAAACCGAGCTGCTGACTGTGAACGATTTCATCGGCATTGATCACTTCTCCAGCCACTGACCTCACCTTCTCTTCATTCATCAGCCAGATGTCGTGGAAACGCTTTGTGTCTGTCATCTTGAAGTGTTTCACCTTCTTCTGCAGTTCCCTGTACTGCTCTGTGTTCTTGCGGTACTCTTCCATCAGTGTCTGCATCTCTGTCTGACATGACTTCTCCTGTTTGGCCAGCTTGCCTTTCAGGTTGGTCAGTGTGTCCTGGAGTCTGGTGATCCTCCTCTTCTGCTGGCTCATGGTCACCGTGTTCTCCTCGTCACGTTTCTTAAGAACTTGAAAATTGTACTCCAACTTTTCAGCGTTGAGCTGGAAGGTTGCCTTCATTTGTTGGATCTGCTGTTGCAAGACCTGGATGTCTGTTTCCAGCTTGATCTTGATCTGGTTGAATTCCTCCTCATTCTTCACTCTCAGCTGCTGGATGGCCGTCTCGTACTGTTCGATCCTCCTCTCTCTCTCTGCGAGGAAGTCCCTCTCCTTGTCTCTCCTCTGAGCCACGGTGGTGTCCCACTCCAGCTGATGGCTGTCAACAAGCTCTCTTCTCTCTGTTGTGAATGATGCTTCAATCTGGCTCATCTCTTCCTTGTAGGCTTTCATCAGGGTCTTGGCCTGTTCCTCCATCCTCTCCAAGATGAGGTCCACATCTTCAGCTTGTTTCTTGAGGTATTTCACGTACTGGTCATCCTTGGCTTTCAGCTCTTGCTGCAGTTCTCCAATCAGCTTGTCCTTCTCGTCTGTCATTGCAGAACAGGCAGCCTTCTGCTGTTGCAGCAGCTCCTGGAGCTCTTGAGGGATGCGCTTCTTCTTTGATTCAGACCATTTCTTCATGATCTCCTCGAATCGTTCAGAGCCAGCCATCACCTCAGCCTCCATTCTCTCATATCTGACAAGAGCACAATTGTCATGATTGAAGTAGTTATGAATTGCGTGGATAAAATAGGAGGTTTATTATTCTACCTTGATTTCTTAGCTTCTTCTTCTTCTTGTCTTCTCAGCACCTCTTTGGAGTCACCAGCCACAGAGACATTGGTCACCAGTTGGGTGCCATCCGTTATCAGCTTCTCCAAACGAAGATCACTCTTTTCAGATTGCTTGTAACTCTTTCTCTCCTTCTCAGGATCCACTACCTCGTCTTCCACCTACAACGGCAATGAACAACGACGCTATAATCACAAACCCGTTAGCTATTTACAAATGCAACCTCTTGTGGTTTTTCTCCCATTGCCGCTCGTCTGTCTGCCTCGATCTTCGCTTGCACGCGTTTCCTACGAGCAGCAATTCGTTGTTCTTTGATGTCAGAATGAACTGAAGGCTCCACGCTCTCTTCATTCTGAGATTCCGACGGTCTAGTTTCATCTGACTCCTCCATGCTGACTTCAAAGTTAATGTAACCATAGAAACTGGTCATGTGATCTACTTTCAACATTCAATATTTCTACAAGTTCATAGTACAAACGTATATTTAGAGAAAGATTTTTGAGTGTCAGCAGAAAGAAACAAGTGTCCCGTTTTTTGGCGCTTCTTTGTCTCGTTTGGCCGCTAAACACACGAAAAGAGGGTAGAGCTGTCAGCCCACAAGACTCTTTCTCTCTAAACGATATTCTTTCAGGTGTCGTGAACCAATGGCCGAAGTTGACCCCGAGACCCTCCTAGAATGGCTGAACCTTGGCCAGGGAGAAGAGAGGGACATTCAACTGTTGGCTCTGGAGCAGCTGTGTATGCTACTGCTCATGTCTGATAACGTGGACAGGTGTTTTGAAATGTGAGTACATTCAATCACAATTGATTTTAATATGCCTGTGTGTTCATCATAAATTGAAGCTGTGTTTATAGTGACAATTCTCTTTGAAATGAAATTATCTTTGGAGCATGCCACATGTGTGGCTGTGTATCCTGTAGATCTGAGTACAATTAGTCTAAGGGTGGAGGGTGGAGGGGGGACTTCTCACTGTAGTCAGGTGTGGTGGTCATGCTCTGGTCACATGGTATGTCTTTAAAGTTTCCCCCTCTCTCTGATGTTACATTGTTGAAATACCACAGCTCACTCTAGTACTACCACAGCTCACTCTAGTGCTACCACACTCTGGTAATGGTATACTTCCTGGTCATGCTCTCTATGCTACCATAATCGTGGAAATACTCGCGGTACATTAGATCATAGATAATCAGCACAAAAATCTGCGAGTATAATGAATGTTTTTTGCACCACTTCAATGCATCAAGTATAGGAAACAATTGTACAATATTTTGTGGGTTGGCTGGTTGGGCTTGAGCTGAAGAAGACAAGAGAACTGCAAACATGGAGATATTGGTGATTGGGATTCTGAGCCACCTAACAATACTACAGACAGTATTATGTCATAGTTCAATGCCCTCAGGTGTTGGTACACAGCATACTAGGCAGACATCAATGGTTGATATACTGCAGATTGGGAAATTTTCACTGTTTTCCCTACTATATAGCACAAGTGGAGAAAATTTAATCGTGGCAATCTTTACCGAGTTGGTCAAAATGGCGAAAATTAAACAAGTAAAACAGTCCACCTACGTTAGTGGTTGTTTGTATCCCAGTGGGACAGACTGGGTGTCTGTGTATCACTGCTCCTGACATGGCACACTACGCCTCTACATAATAGGTTGACATGATGTTTCTTCTCATGAGCAGTCCCAGTATCTTGTCCCTTCCTTTGCTGACATGTTGACATGACCAGTCACTCAGTCACTGAGGGTCTCATTTTGTGTCTGTGTAGACACTTCTGAGAGATAGGTCGATTTATTCCATTGTCATAATTGCTGTACACAGTGACACACACATACATGCATGTGCACAGGGTATACGATTTAATTGTCATATTTCTTTGCCAATATTGTCTTATGGAAGTTGTTTGAGTAACCCCTCCCCCTCCCCCCATCTCTCAGGTGTCCCCCGAGGGCCTTTGTCCCTGCTCTCTGTAAGATCTTCCTGGACAAAGAGGCCCCTGACAGTGTCCTGGAGGTGACTGCCAGAGCCATCACCTACTACCTTGATGTCTCTGTGGACTGCACTCGCAGGATCACAGGTGTGGATGGAGCCCTCAAGGCCATCATAGCCAGGATGCAGGCAGCCGACCTGCAGTCCAGAGCCAGCAAAGACATGGCTGAACAGTGTGTGAAGGTGAGCTGGAGACTTTCTTACTACACGTGTGTGTGTGTGTTTATGCAATATTAGTGTTGTGTGTTTTGTGTGTGTGTGTTGTTTCTATGCCAGTAAATAGTGCTAATTCTATTTCACACACACCAACACACACGTACATAAGCATTCTGTAAACATTGCCAGTGTAGTTAGCTCAATCATTGGCTGTGTTCTCCCCCTCTCACTCCAGGTGCTGGAGCTGGCGTGTTCCCGTGAGTCTGACAAGGTGTTTGATGCGGGAGGCCTCCCAGCTGTCACAGACCTCCTCATCCACCACAGCCAGCTCCTGCACAAGGACACCATGAGGTCGTGTATGAACGTTGTCACCAGACTGGTTCCCAGGATGGAGCCCAAAGACTCCAACCTCGATAGCTGTGTGGAGTCCCTCTCCTCCCTCCTGCAGCATGAAGACAGTCACATCTCTGATCCTGCCATGAAGTGTTTCGTTGCTCTTGCCGATAAGTTCATCCGACGTGGGGAGGACCCTGCTCCGATTGCCGGCAAGGGATTGCTGAAAGAACTAACTCAGCGTCTAGCCAGTGTGGGCCAGTCCCTCCCCATAGCCCAAGGTACTAGCACCACCCCAGACAAGCCCTCAGGGCATTCTGTTACAACCATCATCAACCTCCTCTCCACCATCTGTCGTGGCTCCCCCACCATCACTCACGTGAGCTGTCTTGACGTAGACTAGCCATCAACTGACACTTCTCTTTCTCTCTCTCCCCACAGTCCCTGCTGCGCTCTGACCTCCCCGATGCCCTGGAGAGTGCCCTCAGGGGAGACGAGAGGTGAGGACACGTGGGAAAGTTTTGTATTGTGCAAACTTTCATATTTTTCGAACATACAAAAATTAAAACTGCATAAATTGACCAAAATGTGGCAAAAAGTTTTTGTACACATGGTGCGTACTTGTATTGCACAATGCTGATGCTTTAAATTTATAAGGTATCTTGGTCATTTGGTTGCAGTATTGTGTGGTAATGGGTCGTCAAATTCATTTGTTCACTATTGCCCTAGATCTGCTCTGGACGTGATGCGTCTTGTTGAGCTGTTGGTGGTGCTGATTGTTGAGGGTCGTAAGGCCCTGCCCAAGACGCNACACACACACACACACACACACACACAGAATGAGCTCACTCCCAGCTCTGCAGGTGACAGTGAAGTTTAGCCAATCAATCTTTGTTTTTGTGTATAGCTGATTACTATGTTAATTAATTCATTAGTAATTATTATACATGAGATTAATTAACTATTGATTAAATTAAGACAGCCTTAACAAATTGCTGTTCCCATTTTTTTCTTTTTTGTCTTCAATGTTTATGCACAAGATGATGATGTAATAGTTAATAATCAAATTTATTGACAATGTTCACAAGTTAAAAACTACATGCTGTTGTGATGTTGAGAAAGGGGTGTGGTTAAACAGTTGTGGGTGCCATGGCAACGGGCAGTACCAGTGTAGGGGGTATCTCTAGCTGTTCATTGATGCGAGCATGCATGTACTGGTGAAGGAGGAGTCTCAGCTCAGCATTCTGTTGCCTCAGGCTGTCTGTCTCATTGATTAGACTGGCTCTACTCTGAAGCTGAGAGTGGTACTTCTCCAGTCCCTGTGAGGGTTGAGAGAGAGAGAATAGTTAGTTCATAACCCCCACACGCTCACTGATGTAGTCCGGCCATACCTCTATCATTGCAGTCCAGACTCTCTCGTGGCTCTCTGGTAGCACCTGGGTCATGCTCTCCCAGAACCCTCCCTCCAGAAGCTCCTCATACTCCCCCTTGGTTTGAGTCATCTTTGCACGGAGAGACGAGGAAACAACCCTTGAACCTTGGCTGTGTTCTACAAAGCTGCGCAATGCTGCAGGGACTTCATTAGGGTGGATCAGTTCCAGGGTCTTCTCTCTACCTCTCTCTTCTTCTTCCTCACCTCCAGCTGATGGCTGGCTCACCTCGTGGGCAAGATACTTCACCAGTCGGTGAATGTCCTCTTCAGATTCAATCCCTATGGCCTTGAAGATGGAGTCCAGTTTCATGAGCATCTGTTCATCACTCTGGAGAGGCACCAAGAGACGGGAGAGCTTGGATTCTATCAGGAACTCTGACTCCTCACACAGCAACTCCAGTGCCTGTTTGATGAAGGAGGGGGGCAGGTTGTCGATGGAGATACTGCTCAGAGGGACATCTGCAGACTCCTTCTCACTGCCAGCCTCAGAGAGGATCTGTGAGGCATAGAGAGTGGCTCTGCTCACGTCCTTCTCCAGCTTAGCAGTGACAGTTCTGCCCATGGGACTGTCAGGCAGAGTGGGGGGCTCCCACTCCAAACCGAGCTGCTGACTGTGAACGATTTCATCGGCATTGATCACTTCTCCAGCCACTGACCTCACCTTCTCTTCATTCATCAGCCAGATGTCGTGGAAACGCTTTGTGTCTGTCATCTTGAAGTGTTTCACCTTCTTCTGCAGTTCCCTGTACTGCTCTGTGTTCTTGCGGTACTCTTCCATCAGTGTCTGCATCTCTGTCTGACATGACTTCTCCTGTTTGGCCAGCTTGCCTTTCAGGTTGGTCAGTGTGTCCTGGAGTCTGGTGATCCTCCTCTTCTGCTGGCTCATGGTCACCGTGTTCTCCTCGTCACGTTTCTTAAGAACTTGAAAATTGTACTCCAACTTTTCAGCGTTGAGCTGGAAGGTTGCCTTCATTTGTTGGATCTGCTGTTGCAAGACCTGGATGTCTGTTTCCAGCTTGATCTTGATCTGGTTGAATTCCTCCTCATTCTTCACTCTCAGCTGCTGGATGGCCGTCTCGTACTGTTCGATCCTCCTCTCTCTCTCTGCGAGGAAGTCCCTCTCCTTGTCTCTCCTCTGAGCCACGGTGGTGTCCCACTCCAGCTGATGGCTGTCAACAAGCTCTCTTCTCTCTGTTGTGAATGATGCTTCAATCTGGCTCATCTCTTCCTTGTAGGCTTTCATCAGGGTCTTGGCCTGTTCCTCCATCCTCTCCAAGATGAGGTCCACATCTTCAGCTTGTTTCTTGAGGTATTTCACGTACTGGTCATCCTTGGCTTTCAGCTCTTGCTGCAGTTCTCCAATCAGCTTGTCCTTCTCGTCTGTCATTGCAGAACAGGCAGCCTTCTGCTGTTGCAGCAGCTCCTGGAGCTCTTGAGGGATGCGCTTCTTCTTTGATTCAGACCATTTCTTCATGATCTCCTCGAATCGTTCAGAGCCAGCCATCACCTCAGCCTCCATTCTCTCATATCTGACAAGAGCACAATTGTCATGATTGAAGTAGTTATGAATTGCGTGGATAAAATAGGAGGTTTATTATTCTACCTTGATTTCTTAGCTTCTTCTTCTTCTTGTCTTCTCAGCACCTCTTTGGAGTCACCAGCCACAGAGACATTGGTCACCAGTTGGGTGCCATCCGTTATCAGCTTCTCCAAACGAAGATCACTCTTTTCAGATTGCTTGTAACTCTTTCTCTCCTTCTCAGGATCCACTACCTCGTCTTCCACCTACAACGGCAATGAACAACGACGCTATAATCACAAACCCGTTAGCTATTTACAAATGCAACCTCTTGTGGTTTTTCTCCCATTGCCGCTCGTCTGTCTGCCTCGATCTTCGCTTGCACGCGTTTCCTACGAGCAGCAATTCGTTGTTCTTTGATGTCAGAATGAACTGAAGGCTCCACGCTCTCTTCATTCTGAGATTCCGACGGTCTAGTTTCATCTGACTCCTCCATGCTGACTTCAAAGTTAATGTAACCATAGAAACTGGTCATGTGATCTACTTTCAACATTCAATATTTCTACAAGTTCATAGTACAAACGTATATTTAGAGAAAGATTTTTGAGTGTCAGCAGAAAGAAACAAGTGTCCCGTTTTTTGGCGCTTCTTTGTCTCGTTTGGCCGCTAAACACACGAAAAGAGGGTAGAGCTGTCAGCCCACAAGACTCTTTCTCTCTAAACGATATTCTTTCAGGTGTCGTGAACCAATGGCCGAAGTTGACCCCGAGACCCTCCTAGAATGGCTGAACCTTGGCCAGGGAGAAGAGAGGGACATTCAACTGTTGGCTCTGGAGCAGCTGTGTATGCTACTGCTCATGTCTGATAACGTGGACAGGTGTTTTGAAATGTGAGTACATTCAATCACAATTGATTTTAATATGCCTGTGTGTTCATCATAAATTGAAGCTGTGTTTATAGTGACAATTCTCTTTGAAATGAAATTATCTTTGGAGCATGCCACATGTGTGGCTGTGTATCCTGTAGATCTGAGTACAATTAGTCTAAGGGTGGAGGGTGGAGGGGGGACTTCTCACTGTAGTCAGGTGTGGTGGTCATGCTCTGGTCACATGGTATGTCTTTAAAGTTTCCCCCTCTCTCTGATGTTACATTGTTGAAATACCACAGCTCACTCTAGTACTACCACAGCTCACTCTAGTGCTACCACACTCTGGTAATGGTATACTTCCTGGTCATGCTCTCTATGCTACCATAATCGTGGAAATACTCGCGGTACATTAGATCATAGATAATCAGCACAAAAATCTGCGAGTATAATGAATGTTTTTTGCACCACTTCAATGCATCAAGTATAGGAAACAATTGTACAATATTTTGTGGGTTGGCTGGTTGGGCTTGAGCTGAAGAAGACAAGAGAACTGCAAACATGGAGATATTGGTGATTGGGATTCTGAGCCACCTAACAATACTACAGACAGTATTATGTCATAGTTCAATGCCCTCAGGTGTTGGTACACAGCATACTAGGCAGACATCAATGGTTGATATACTGCAGATTGGGAAATTTTCACTGTTTTCCCTACTATATAGCACAAGTGGAGAAAATTTAATCGTGGCAATCTTTACCGAGTTGGTCAAAATGGCGAAAATTAAACAAGTAAAACAGTCCACCTACGTTAGTGGTTGTTTGTATCCCAGTGGGACAGACTGGGTGTCTGTGTATCACTGCTCCTGACATGGCACACTACGCCTCTACATAATAGGTTGACATGATGTTTCTTCTCATGAGCAGTCCCAGTATCTTGTCCCTTCCTTTGCTGACATGTTGACATGACCAGTCACTCAGTCACTGAGGGTCTCATTTTGTGTCTGTGTAGACACTTCTGAGAGATAGGTCGATTTATTCCATTGTCATAATTGCTGTACACAGTGACACACACATACATGCATGTGCACAGGGTATACGATTTAATTGTCATATTTCTTTGCCAATATTGTCTTATGGAAGTTGTTTGAGTAACCCCTCCCCCTCCCCCCATCTCTCAGGTGTCCCCCGAGGGCCTTTGTCCCTGCTCTCTGTAAGATCTTCCTGGACAAAGAGGCCCCTGACAGTGTCCTGGAGGTGACTGCCAGAGCCATCACCTACTACCTTGATGTCTCTGTGGACTGCACTCGCAGGATCACAGGTGTGGATGGAGCCCTCAAGGCCATCATAGCCAGGATGCAGGCAGCCGACCTGCAGTCCAGAGCCAGCAAAGACATGGCTGAACAGTGTGTGAAGGTGAGCTGGAGACTTTCTTACTACACGTGTGTGTGTGTGTTTATGCAATATTAGTGTTGTGTGTTTTGTGTGTGTGTGTTGTTTCTATGCCAGTAAATAGTGCTAATTCTATTTCACACACACCAACACACACGTACATAAGCATTCTGTAAACATTGCCAGTGTAGTTAGCTCAATCATTGGCTGTGTTCTCCCCCTCTCACTCCAGGTGCTGGAGCTGGCGTGTTCCCGTGAGTCTGACAAGGTGTTTGATGCGGGAGGCCTCCCAGCTGTCACAGACCTCCTCATCCACCACAGCCAGCTCCTGCACAAGGACACCATGAGGTCGTGTATGAACGTTGTCACCAGACTGGTTCCCAGGATGGAGCCCAAAGACTCCAACCTCGATAGCTGTGTGGAGTCCCTCTCCTCCCTCCTGCAGCATGAAGACAGTCACATCTCTGATCCTGCCATGAAGTGTTTCGTTGCTCTTGCCGATAAGTTCATCCGACGTGGGGAGGACCCTGCTCCGATTGCCGGCAAGGGATTGCTGAAAGAACTAACTCAGCGTCTAGCCAGTGTGGGCCAGTCCCTCCCCATAGCCCAAGGTACTAGCACCACCCCAGACAAGCCCTCAGGGCATTCTGTTACAACCATCATCAACCTCCTCTCCACCATCTGTCGTGGCTCCCCCACCATCACTCACGTGAGCTGTCTTGACGTAGACTAGCCATCAACTGACACTTCTCTTTCTCTCTCTCCCCACAGTCCCTGCTGCGCTCTGACCTCCCCGATGCCCTGGAGAGTGCCCTCAGGGGAGACGAGAGGTGAGGACACGTGGGAAAGTTTTGTATTGTGCAAACTTTCATATTTTTCGAACATACAAAAATTAAAACTGCATAAATTGACCAAAATGTGGCAAAAAGTTTTTGTACACATGGTGCGTACTTGTATTGCACAATGCTGATGCTTTAAATTTATAAGGTATCTTGGTCATTTGGTTGCAGTATTGTGTGGTAATGGGTCGTCAAATTCATTTGTTCACTATTGCCCTAGATCTGCTCTGGACGTGATGCGTCTTGTTGAGCTGTTGGTGGTGCTGATTGTTGAGGGTCGTAAGGCCCTGCCCAAGACGCCCCACCCCACCCTGGTTGCCAAGAGGATGGAGAGTTTCCCCGGGGACCGCTCCCATCGCCAGGTGATAGAGTCCATCAGAGCCGGCAACAATGAGGAGTTCTATGAGTCAATGGAGGGAGGTAAGTCACCACCACCAGGGACAGCTTTCTTGGGGGGGTCCTCAACTATATGGTGCCATTTTGATTGGCGAGGGAAGCTCTCTCCTTTGGAGCATTCTGATGGTCGTGTCATTTTCTATCTCTTGGACACACACACACACATCCTTGTAGGGTTTGATATCAACTTCATGGATGATGTTGGTCAAACTCTCCTCAACTGGGCTGCAGCGTTTGGCACCTATGAAATGGTTAGCAGATCACTGAATGTACACCAACATTTCACTGATATTAATGAAGCCTTACTGTGTAGCCAGAAATATTGACAAGGATTTTAATTTGACAGTTTGACCATAGATAGACGATGTAATGGGTCCAAATTATCAAGCTTAAACCCACCAACTTTATTTGCATAATTTTATTATAGTATGTGCACATGCAAATCACCAGATTATAGTTTGTCAATATTTTCATGTTTTACCTTCTGCGGAGCAAACGGGCAAATTTTTTTCACTCCTCCCACCCTCACACCCTCCCACCCTCACTCCCTCACACCCTCACACTAGGTGGAGTACCTGTTGGAGCATGGTGCTGATGTCAACCGCGGCCTCAAGTCCTCCTCCCTCCACTACGCTGCCTGCTTTGGTCGTCCCAACATCGTCAAACTCCTGCTGCAGTACGGAGCTGACCCTGACCTGAGGGACGAGGATGGCCACACACCCCTGGAGAAGGCCCAGGAGAGAGGGGACGAGTGGCACAGACAGGTCATTGAGATACTGGAGAACCCCAGTGAGTTATCACAACACACAGCCAGTGGTAGGGGGGTGCTTGCTTCATCATGTTGTCTAGACTTGTGCCATTACTGCTACTAGTGCATGAGATAAAACAACCAAACTTGGCAGACAAAATACTGCCTATGAGTTGATTGGCCATCGATTAATAATGCCGAGCATTTTCCAGTTATTAACTATCTCAGTACAAATCAAAGTCCCTCCAACTAATAGTAGTACTACTAGTTGTTTTAATGGCCATATTTGGTGATGGGAACAATGCTGATAGAGTGTTTGGGTCCTTTGAAGTGGTTTAGTGGCCAGGAAGCATCTCTGTTGGTCGTTGTAATCCAAGCCCCATCTGAAATGATAACAATGGCTCACTGGAGTTACATCATCAGGAAGTGTACTAATCCCCTCTTCCTCTCTCTCTCTCTCTCTCTCTCTCTCTCTCTCTCTCTCTCTCTCTCTCTCTCTCTCTCTCTCTCTCCCCCCC
>CAXIPT010000001.1:18353892-18365531 GCA_964030475.1 Tethya wilhelma | reverse complement strand
TGTTGCTAAACCCCTGGAGATGGAGCTGGAGGACGCCACTGAGATTGGTGTCCACACCCCCTACCAGTGGAGGGAGTGGTCAGTGGTGAGGTCACGTGACTGCATCTATCTCTGGAATGACTACTGTGCCATTGAGCTGTCCAACGTCAGCAACGGATGGTTCCGCTTCCTTGTGGACAACAAGCTAGCCACCATGTACTCCAGCGGCAGCACGGAGGGAGGACCAGGCTCGTTTGGTGAGCCACTCCTAGTGTGTGTGTGTGTGTGTGTGTGTGTGTGTGTGTGTGTGTGTATGTGTGTGTGTGTGTGTGTGTGTGTGTGTGTGTATGTGTACGTGCGTGCATTTGTGTGTGTATGTGTGTGTGTACTGTATACCCGTTATTTTGGCGAAAAAAATTTTTACCAAAAGAAACATACATTACATCATATGGCAAAATTAGTCTAGTAGCCATGTGTTAGCTGCAAGAATGGCTGGAGGAGGTGTATGGGCACCTAACAAGGAGCTAGCAAGCGTGGTGGATTCTGCTGTATTGGACGTGTATACACCTTTTTTGTTTTTCTTTTACTAAGGTAGATTTGAGAAAACTTTTCATGTCGTGAAATAAAGCAGCAATTGAGCTAACTGCTGAAAGCCTTCTTGCATTAGTAGTGAAGCTTCTGGCAGTGTAAAAAACTACGGAAGTGGCTAACGCACTACTGTTATCTCTGCACAACTAAAGCCTTTTTTAGCCAGGCAACCAAGCTTTCAAAGCGATCTACATCTGTGGAGAAAATGATCCTTCTATCAGGATCGCGCTAGTGCACATTTGAATGTACATATTTGGGTAATAATTTTGGCAGATTTAATTTTGTGATTTGGAGAAATTTGCAAAATAAAATCTTAGCAAAAGTTTCTGGCTATGCAATATATGCATTTATATGGTAGTATCTACATGGCTCTAGGCGTTTCTAAATGCTGTGATAAAATGGCTTGTATAAAAACATGAGTGTGTTGTGTGTCGTTGTTCTAGCTCTGCCAGTCCTTGTTCCCTGACACACTAGTACACTGTCACAATGACACACTAGTACACTGTCACAATGACACACTAGTACACTGTCACAATGACACAATGTCACAATGACACACTAGTACACTGTCACAATGACACACTAGTACACTGTCACAATGACACACTAGTACACTGTCACAATGACACACTAGTACACTGTCACAATGACACAATGTCACAATGACACACTCAACAGCACCAGTAATGTCACAGCCTCCCTGTGTCTTCCTCCACTTGTTGGTCATGTGTCCGTCTGTTGTACGTTACATCAGTGTGTTGTGTAGGTCATGAGGGGGTAGGGGGGTTGTTTCCTCTCCTCCCCCACTTCCCACTCGTGCTCACATCAAGGCTATCATGAGGTGTAGAACATGAAGTATGTCCTTAATTCCAGGATTCTCCATTGTTATAGTTAATCAACAAAAATGTCAATTGCATTAATTTCTGCAACGTTTGGAATGTGTCTGGAGTATATCACTGTTTGCTGTGATCTCACTTGCAGAGAATCGTGTTGAGTTCCTTGAGAAGCTGCAGCGGGTGTGTGCTCAGATTGGGGCTGGAGTGAGTGTGAGTCCCATCCTCTCCCTGCCCAGCCCCCTCCGACTGGTGGTGGGCAACTGGAGCCTCATGTCCCAGAGAGAGGGAGAACTCCTCATACACAACGCCGAGGGGAACAAGGTCAGTGGAAGGAAGGGGTGCCCCTTTCATTATTTCATTAGTTCCATGCTTGAATTTGCTGTGTGTTCATTTTTTACAAATCAAAATTTTCTTTGCCGTTCATACATTTATTTTCTCTTTTTAGCAGGTAATCATTGCCACTGGTTTTCCTTAATCACTAAAATTAGTACTCACAAAATTAATGATAATGTCCTTAGGTATTGCAAATAGCTACTGATTTTATGAAAGCTCTCCTCTCTCTCTCTCTCTCCAGCAATCCACCATTCTTCGTGAAGTTCTTCATGGCTTTGTGTTTGAGTCCAACAGAGGGACTCGTGCCAACATCACGGCTGAGAGTCCCCTCGGCTCGCAGTTCCAGTTTGGCTGGAATGACCGGAAGGGGAAGAGGTACAAGACCAAGGTGGAGCTGACTCAGCAGAAGGTGAGGACTCTTGCTCGTGACCTCCAGAGGGAGCACTTCTCCTCAGACCACGAGAGCACCAGGAAGGTGGCAGCAGAGCTGAGGGCCATGCTGGCCAGCGTGGAGGCTGCCTGCCACGCCCACAACAATGATACCGTGAGTCTCTTTCCACCTCATAACACACACTAACATATTAACATACCGTAAATCGCGAAATTTTCGTGTTAAAAATTTTTCGTGCGTTAAATTTTTGTGTTGAATAATTTTCGTAGCATTGCCGCATTACGAAGCCACACCCACTATTTTGCAATTTTTCGTACGTTTAATTTTCGTAGTCCGCAGCGACTACGAAAATTTAGCAACTACGAAATTTTCACGATGTACGGTAATTAGAATATCATGGTTTCTTTCCCTGGTGTGGTAAATGTTGAAATCCTTTAAAATATCATTCACAGCAGCTGTAGTCTAGCTCAGTGATATTTCCACACCTACAATGCTACAATTAAAAGAAGATTGCCAGCTTAGTTAAGAAGTTTTGATCACAATTTACAAACCCCCCCCCCCCTTTCTCTTTCCTGCCTAGGCTCTGGAGAGTGGTCTCAGCTGGCAGGAGGAGATGGAGTGCGCCATGAAGGCCTTGGCCACCCTGCTCAGAGATGAGAAGACCATATCGGCCTACGAGGTCCACATCAGTCGCCTCGTCCCTGTCCTACTTTACTGCCTCACACCCACCGACACCACCAATGCCGAGAAGAGTGAACAAAGGGTTAAGATTTTCAAGAAAGCATTTGCTGAAATGGCAAATGAGATTCCACCAGATCTAGACACCAGGTACAAAGGTCACGAATATCTGTACACATGAATTGATAGTGTCTGTGTCTTTTTTGTTCCTCTTCTTAAAGTGGAACACAGTGTTTGTAGTCTGCAATGACTATGTAAGGCATGCACAATTTGACGACCCATTATTGCATTTTAGACACACACACACACACACACACACACACACACACACACACACACACACACACACACACACACACACACACACACACACNCACACACACACACACACGCCTCCTCTCCAGCACCATGAGTGTGTCAGTGGCCCTGCCCTCTGTGGGCCTGGTCAGGAAGCTGGTATCAGTGCTGGAGGCTGTGGAGAAGCTGCCCGTCTACACCCACGACCCCCCAGGCCAGATGCTCAACCTGCAGTCCATCCATCGTAGGCTGAGGTTCACCCTGGAGAGGGCCCCCAGTGCCGGGGGGCTTTTGGACACCTCCGGGAGGACCCTCAGGATAGAACCCCTGGTGGCCGTCGATGGACTGGAGAAGTTTCTCAATGGAATTGTGAGTGACACTGTGCAGCATGTGGGGGCTGTGTGAAATGACACTATTCTTGTTGATGAGTTTCAAGTGTGCCTTGTGTTGTGAAGAAAGTGTCTTAAATAAGACTTAGTGCAAATTCACCACTATTTTCCTTGAGGTACGTATATAGAACTCCTGCAAAGATTGGCTTATATGGTGAAATTCATTGTTTGGTGTGTTTACTAGTCGGCCAACTGTGGCCATATGCAATGGATTGAAACAATCACAGCAACTGTCACATGACAGTGTCCACAGCTGACTGCTCCATGTTGGTACAGCCATTGATGGTATGGAACTATGGGTAGTCTATGGTGGAACCATGCCATGCTCTCATTGTTGTGTGAGGGGCCCTCTGTGTCAGTGTGTTCTTTACCATTGTTCACTACACACTGGTGTGGAACTGAACTAGATATGTTCCAACACACACACACACAATGGACACACTCACAATGCACACGCTGCTACTGAATATCAACATATTAGTACACACACACGTGTGTGCATGCCAGCATTGGTTGCCATGGAAATGGCCCACAGTACAGTGTTAGTAGCTTACATTGGCTTAGCCTCTACAGTGGTATGTTGTATTGTAACATGCTGGATGTGCCACGCCCCCTCATTAGGTTGCCAAGCAGTGGTATGATCACGAGAGGAGCACCTTCCACTTTGTCAAAGTCACCCAGGAGCTCAAGTCACCTTTGACCTTTAGGCGAGTGTCTGATTTTGACGAGAATGGTATCATCTACTGGATCGGCTCCAACGCCAGGTGAGCCACGCCCCCTCTTACTGGTGGCAGTGATTACAGATATAGGAAACAATTATGACTAACTGTGAGGTTGCATGCGATGCTCTCTGTGACGTTTCACTGCATGTTGAAAGTCCTACATATCATCCATTTCTAGCTAAGTACATACCTTGTGTCTGTTCCTTATTGGCTGTTTGTGGCCACGAGACCTCCCCTCTCATCCTGAGGTGAGGTGAGATCACATCACCCTCAGTGGTTGGAAGTAGATAGGAAATATTTTGTGGGATATTTTAGTAAACAATGAACATTAATCACACTGGAAATTAAAACATGGAACTAGCTGGGTTTAGCAGTTATTTTTATATGTTCCTGTTGTAACTTGCCCCCCGTTCCATTGCACCCCCCAGGACCACGGACTGGGTGAACCCCGGGGCCAAGAGCCTGGTGGTGATCAGCAGCTCCGAGGGGAGGATGCTGCCGTATGGGAACCTTGAGGACGTCCTTTCTCGCGACGACAACCCCAAGAACTGCCACACCAAGGACGATCGCAACAGCTGGTTTGCTGTGGACCTGGGGGTGTGGGTGGTGCCTTGTGCGTATAGCCTGAGGCACTCCCGGGGGTATGGGAGCAGGTCCTCTCTCAGGAACTGGCTCTTCCAGGTGTCCAAGGACGGCCATGACTGGGTCACCATCAGGACACACGACAACGACACCTCCCTTGGGGAGCCAGGGTGAGACTAGTACTGTAGTCCAAGCAGACTCACTTGAAGGTCTAGCTGGATGAAATGACACGAGATACACTAGAATACAATGCATAAATTGATGAGTACAAATTACAGAATTCTAAGGTCAATAATTAATTATATCAGTGCTTATTTTTCCTGTTTTGTGGGCTATTCAATTGTTTGTTCTTTTATTATCGTATAGCGGGAAATTTTTTGCGATTTTTGCGGTTTGGCAGCTTTCCGCGAAAATTTTCCCCCACGAAATTTGTAAGGTACGAGGTTGTCACGTAATGTTGAGATGCAATCCACGAAAATTTTCCCTGCAAATTTTTATTCAAGACGAAAATGCAAAAATTTTCTCTCACGAAAACTTCCCGCTATATGGTAGTATATAGTGGGTATTTAGCTAGTTATTAGGTGATAGCTTGAAGGTCTAGCTGGATGAAGTATTTATCGATGGTTCTGCATGTCTTTACTTGTTTCTCTGACTGTTTCTGTTGCTTCATATTGTGTCTTCATCAGCTCTGTTGCCACGTGGACTTTGACCCCTCCCGATGATGACACTGGGTGGAGACACGTCAGAGTGAAGATGAACGGACCCAATGCCTCAGGGCAGACCCACTACCTCTCCCTGTCTGGCCTGGAGATCTATGGCAAGATAACAGGCCTGGCCGATGAGGACCTAGGTGAGACATCTTTATTGCTTTCTTTTGAGTTTATGATACTGGATGGGGAGATTTTTGTTGTGGAAATATCAGTGTGTGTGTGTGTGTGTGTGTGTGTGTGTGTGTGTGTGTGTGTGATAACGACCAATGTCTCTCCCTGCCCCCAGGCAAGGCGGCCAGGGAGGTGGAGGCTGCTATAAAGAAGAAGCGGAAGCACATCAAGCAGAACGTCATGAAGGACCTGGTGGTTGGTGCTCGTGTTGTGCGGGGGGTGGACTGGAAGTGGAGGGACCAGGATGGCAACCCCCCAGGTCCGGGGACCGTGACGGGGGAACTCAGAAATGGGTGGATAGAGGTGCAGTGGGACCACGGAGGGGCCAACTCCTATCGCATGGGAGCAGAGGGGAAGTTTGATCTCCAGTTAGCGGAGGAACCTCAACCAACCCCTCCTCCTAACACATCTGGGGAAGGGAGTGATGTGGACACGCCCACCACCTCGAGTCGTCCCTCATCCAGCCGTGGGTTGGGTCTGGCGGCGTCTCTCCTCCGTGACCTTGGTGTGAGTGGGGACGCAGAGAGGCTTAAGATGGAGCTAGCCCGCCTCGAGGAGGCTGACCTCCAGGAGTACGAGGAGGAGGAGGACGAGGACTCCCTGGCCCGCTGGGACACACTCGTGAGGAGATTTTAATATTGCTAGTTTTGTGCATAAATAGCAATCTAAATTGAGAAACGTACTTTGTCCCCCATGTACCTCCTCAGGACGATGCCCTCCCGACTGGCCGACGCAGCTGGGATGAAGATTATGTCCTGAAGCAGTCCTTTGCTGCTCTGGTGCCGGCCTTTGACCCCCGTCCTGGTCGGACCAACGTTCCTCAGATGCAGGACTTTGAGATCCCCCATCCCGGTGTGGAGGAACAGCAGCAGCAGCCATCAAACATCCAACCCCCTCCTCCGAACGCCATCAAACTAGCACTCACAATTAGGGTAAGCCATCTCTAGTCGCCTCATCCTTTACCTCTCCCTGTGCTTATCACTGTGTGCAGATCAGCCACAAGATGGTTGATTAGATAGCTAGCTGTAGATGATGTGTTTTTGAGACTGCTTTCTAGTCTCCTTCTCATGCCTTAAAAATACTATAATATTATAGCAGGTAAATTTGCCAGGCTTAAAATTTGGCGAATTTGCATTATGGCATGATTGGTGATTTTAAATTTGGCAATTTAATTCTGCACACTGCATCATTTATATGCATGCAAATTGTTTGGTGATTTGCAAAGTAATTTGCCAATTTGCCAAATTTACCCGCTATATGGTACACTCAGTTGTCATTGGGGAAGGGATGAGGCTGTCCAGTGTTGGTGGATCTGAAATGGTAGTGACCTTTGCTCCTCTCCCACAGCTGGGTGACTCTGAGGTCCACTTGGAGGACGGTTCAAAGTCCGTCTTCTACTACCTCCAGCTGCTCCACACGAGCCAGTCGAAGGGAGATAGGCTGAAGAGAGTGTGGGACCCCACGTACACCCTGCTCTACCAGGACAGCTCTGCCATGACGGAACAGGGAGGCTGGTCTGTCCAGTTTGTGAGCAGGCACCTAGGAACGGCCAGGCTGCCCAAGGGAGAGCTCATCCAGTACCTGCAGAAGAGAGCCACTGTAAGTTGGGATGATGGCTGGCTAGAGAGTTGGGATGATGGCTGGCTAGAGAGTTGGGGTGATGGCTGGCTAGGGAGTTGGGATGATGGCTGGCTAGAGAGTTGGGATGATGGCTGGCTAGAGAGTTGGGATGATGGCTGGCTAGAGAGTGGGATGATGGCTTGTTAGAATATTCTCAGGAAATGTAATAATGGGGCAGAGAACTGAACCAAGACTGTCAGTACATTGTTCTGATTAGTTGTCAGTTAATAGAAATGTCAAAAATGTCACTCTAATTGTCCTTTGTCCTGATGTTGTACGGTCCCCCCAGGCAAACTGGCTCAAGAAATGGAAGCTGACTGGCAACCCCAAGAACATCAAAAAGAACAAGAACTGTCATCTCCTGGTCTCAGCCTACAAGGTGAGCTGGTCACCATGGTGGTCACAGCCCGTCATAATGGGAGGGAAGTAACACTGGGTACAAGGAGTTGAAGCTGGGTGATTTTGTGGTGGCCAGGAAGTGAACCCATGTCTGTTGTACACTTCCCAGTAGTAGCAGCAGAAGGTTTGAGTGATTCTTTCAGAGTGGAACTGAAGCTCCCACTCTTGGTGTTCCTGTTGCAAGGAATGACTCACACAGAAAGAGACACACCACTACTCATTCCATTGTGGTTGGAGTTGGTTGGGTTTCTTTACCAACCACAACTGCCGCTTTACCTGCTACTTGTAAACATTGGAATGTTGGAGAGAATGCTACAGTAGCTCCTTGGTTCACCTCATACCAGCCCTTTCCTTTGTCTCCATCCTCCGTGTGTGATAGTAGTGTTTTCATTTGTCCAATAAATTTTATCTGTTTGTCCCATATCATCATCTATATGTGTCTCGAGATATTAACAGCTCTAAACGTAAGACCACTCTTTATACTTGATTGTGTTGTTGTTCTCTCTCCAGGACTTCTGCAGCAGTGAGTCCCATAGTGAGGCTGGTAAGGTGAGGGAGGTGGTGGAGACAGACAGTGTTGCCTCTGTCCAGGACATCCTTCTGCTCCTCAAGCTCCTCCACTCCTTTGTAATGGAAGGTAGGGGTCTGTCTGTGTACTACATTGGAATGTACATTAATGACTGCACTACCCCCATTAATGTTCTCTAATGAGTACGCCCCCTTCATTTCTCAGGGGGTGTTGGTGCTCCTATGTTTGATGTCCCCCTGGAGGAGTTCCACAGTAAGAAGATCATGAATAAGCTCATCCAGCAGGTCCACGACCCTGTAGTGTTGGCCAGTGGTGCCCTCCCGGAGTGGCAGCACAGCCTGGCCGTCACCTTCCCTCTCCTCTTTCCCTTTGAGGCCAGGGAGCTCTTCTTCAACTGCACAGCCTTTGGATCCTCAAGGTGAGAGACCAGCTAGAGACCAGCTGGATGGGTTCATACCCCCTTGGTGCAGTGTCCATTGTGGTACTGAGCCATCTCTCTGTTGGAACCAGAGGGCTGTCCGTGATGGCCTCTCACTGGTGGTTCCAGTGTCAGTGGTGATGGTTGCATGGAGCTGTTGGTGTTTGTTGGTGTAAACAGTGACCATAAAGAGAGGCTGTCTTGAAAGTGAACCAATGGCTTCACATTGGAATGTGGTGCTTGTCCTTCTGGAATGACAATATTTTCAGTTGTCATGTCCTTCTCTCAACTCTTGCCTATTGAGTGGTAAAGTAATTGGATCACCTAATGTGCATTGCTCACAGTGTAGGCTCTTCCTGTGAGATATTGAGTGTCATTTCAACACAGGGGACACTGTAGTATCTCCTGGTTTATGAGGGCTAGGAATTGTGTACTGTCCTCGATTATAGCTGCACCCTGTGTGTGTGTGTGTGTGTGTGTGTGTGTGTGGAGTTGTATTTGATGAACTTATGACCCAGTTCAAGGTGTGCACTCTACTGTTTGGTTGACCTGTATACCATCAACCAACCAACCAGATGGCTATCATGTGGCTCTGTTTGCTTTGCTGGTGTTTCCTGTTTCAATGTTTGAGCCATGACTCTGTTCCTCCCTACCAGCTAATGCTCTCCCTCACACCAATAATGGCTGACCTTCCTTCAGCTGCTACTCCATAAGCTCATGGTTTAGAGGAAGACAGCCATTTCCTAGTCCTGCCATTATCTTGACCAGTAGTTTTGCTTGGCTAGGCGATTGCCTCATTGATCACAAAGGATGTTATTGTCACCCTCCAACTAGCTAGCTGCAGCTCTGCTGTGAGGGGTAGCCAGGAAGTGGGCCATTAGAAATGGTGCTATTGAAAGTAATTTATTCACAGAAACACTGGCCATTAATAGTTTTTCAGGTAGCTACAAGAGATCGTAAAATTAGCAGTTTTCCCTGTTTGTCCATATTTCTTGTTGCCTGAACTGTGCTAATGTCATGTGACGCTCACTGCGACCTATTATGGTTCAGTTCCAATCCAGTCTGGTGTCAGCAACTGTTTTAATTCCTTCATTACACAATGTGTGCACCATGACTCATTGTATTCATGCAGTGTTACATCCTCTGGCCAGTCCAGCCTCCACATTATCTCTCTGTTTGGTCAATTTCTCCCACCCCCTTATCACCTCTGACCATATTTGGGTGGGTGGGTGTATTTGGATATTCATAAAGTAGTGGTATTTGCTAATGGTATTCATAGAGGTCAGCTGTCACATGGCTCCAATTGGAACTGTCGGTCAGCCTCAGAGTGATCACTGAACCTGTGGCCATTGTCCTAGGACATGAATATCAGTTTTGTTTTAGCCACAATCTAATATCAATGAATGATGTGGAACAATGGGTGACTCTCTCCAGCTGACCACTGCCCTGTCATGGTGCCAGTCATTGGATGTAGTGACTGAGCACCTCTTGTATTTGTGTGGCCAGTTGCATCACTGCCTTTGGGTGGGTGTGAGCCTGCTGATATGTTACACCATTCAGTGCATGTGACTGCTTCAGTCCCAAACCAGTGGGTGTGGTAATGAATCCTCCCCCACCCCCTAGTAACGACTCATTCTGACCTCACACTCACACAGGTCCATTATATGGCTTCAGAGAAGGCGTGATGAGATCATGCAGCGTCTGCGAGGCTCCTCCCACCAGCACAAGGAGGACCACCACGAGCTTCAGATAGGCCGGCTCAAGCAGGACCGGGTCCACATCCCTCGAGGGGAAGATGTCAGTTGAAGATCATTTAGCATGACCCATTAGCAGTACTGTAATTGTAGAACATTTTCACTGGTCCAAAATGTCGTATATAATAATTATTGCCTGCTTCAACTGGAGGTTACAATAAATTTAACCCTCAGACTGGTAGACTATTGATGGTGTAAAGCCTATATATGACATCAAGAAATTATTGCAGTCAAATTGAGACTGCTTAAATTTCTGAAATAAGAAAATGTGGATCTGTGAAATTTTTTTTAAGTTTTAATTTCCTTTATGTGTATTCTTTAAGGACACTATTATTTGTGGGTACTGATGTCAGCAGTTCTAGTGACTAGAGACATTAGTGCCTTCAAGTAACAGTGCCCTTCAAGTAGATACCTCTCACTCCCCTTCAGATGCTGGAGTGGGCCTATGCTGTGTTGAATGCTCACGCTGAGCGCAAGTCAGTGCTGGAGGTGGAGTACATTGGGGAGGAAGGGACCGGTCTGGGACCCTCCCTGGAGTTCTACGCCCTCGTGGCTGCTGAGCTGCAGCAACGCTCCCTAGGCATGTGGCTCTGTGATGACAGCTACCCTGACGACAAGGCCAGGGAGGTGAGCACCACACACAGCTGGAAGAACCATCCTTACTGTGGGCTTGTTAGACTATAATATAACTGACATGGCGAAAAATGGGTCCATCTTGCATACGTTCTGGTATGATGGTAAGAGCGTTAAAAAATGACCTAATTTTGGGAAGTTAGTCCGTTTGAACCTTTGAAGCATGCCAGTAGTTCCCATATCCTTGTACTGCTGTAAATATATGTGGAAATGAGCCATCAATTGCCACTGGTGTGAGTTGGAGTCCCTGTGGCTGTCACGGAGCATTGGTTTGTGATGATAGTTGACCCAATGGAGTGTGTGGACAATGAATGAGCAATGGGAACACAGCCATTGTGTGATGACTGGGACCAGTGTTTGTACAGACCACTGACAAACAAACAGTGATGCAGGAAATCTTGAGTAGGGAAAGGTCCTTGAGATTAGTGGTGGGTTAGTTATTAATACTCCCTCATCCAAATCACTTCCCATTCTTTATTTAACCACACATGATTTGAATATCATTATCATTATTATGAGTTGCTTTGATAAAGGTCAAATTCCTCTCTCTCTCTCTCTCTCTCTCTCTCTCTCTCTCTCTCTCTCTCTCTCTCTCTCTCTCTCTCTCTCT